>OY821763.1:47548526-48148526 GCA_963682095.1 Potentilla sterilis
ATTGTTCTCACAAAAAAAAAAAATTGTTATTGCTGGTATATATGCCAACGTACCGCTCCCATTATTATGAAAACTTGCACATGTGTTGGGCGAAAATGTAACATTGCAAGAAGTGTAAAATGTCACCCAACGTAATCTCACTCATATTCATTAATCGAATAGAGTTTTAATTATTTCGGGTTTGAGCCATTCAAGACAGAATGTGTCTCTTAATTACAATCCCTTGTTACGAGGGAAAACCTTTTGATTCCACTTATAAAGAAACCAATGTGAGTTAGTTTGTTTTTGCGGCTGCACCCGGAATTCATGTTGGGTTGCCTACGTACCCTGGAAGGGATCAAGCCACTCGTAGTTCAAGAGTTCCAATGAGTGAATGACTCAATGGAAGGCTTTGATTTTGGAATGTGAGTAGTGTCTGGACGAATTTGGTGTAAGAGAACCAGGGATTCGACTTTGTGTTTAGGACGCGGTTGCATCTAGATAAATTTGGTTCTAGATTGCCTACATACCCTTTGCGGGATCAAACCACATGTAGTTCCAGGCTTTTGGGATTTAAATGGGTAGATAACCCATTTGCTTGGAATTCATGTTTGAGACATTTGTGAGGGTTTAAAGCCCTCAAGTCTGCTTTCGATGCAATATGGGAATGATTTGCTTTTTCTGGTACTTGAGTGAATTTGACTGTATGGCCAAGGATTTGTCTGGCGAAGTCAGGGATTCGATTTGAAATATGTGGTTGTATCTAGTGGGTCGCTAGATTGCCTACGTACCCCTTTTGAGGGATCAAACCGACCGTAGTTCATACTTTGGGTTTATGATTTTGTATCGATATTTGAGCTCAACAGATGTATGTAGAACTTGAATCTGTCAAGCGTATCTCTTTCGAACACCCAATTTGGTAGAGTGTGTGCCGGACATTACAACGGGCCTCGAAATTTTAGTGGACGGATGATGTAGTAGAGTATCTCTCTGGGCACCCAATTTTATAGAGCGCCTGTTGGGCTTTGCACCGGGTCTTAGTGGACAGACTGATGTTGTGCCGGGCTTTGCAACGGGCCTCGGAATTTTAGTGGACGGACGATGTAGTAGAGTATCTCTCGATTTAATTTGGACACCCGGGATGCCGAGCTTTGTCGTAGACAAGGTTTCTGTTGTCTTTTACTTGTTGACGAGTAGTGTGACTGGGCATGTGGGCTTATAACCTGTCGGTGGCCCAATAAAGCCCAAAACTTGATCTGCCACACTTTGAAACACTGTTGCCTGGTGATTGAAGTTTTCGACCCCCGAAAGCTTCTGTGTGAGAAGGAATATTTGTAAACTCATGATCTTCCTGGCTCTTATCTCTATCATAATCATCTCCTCCGGGAAGAGATCGAGTTCTAGTGGAGATCAAATACGCAAGCCCAATTCAAGATGGAGCCATCAAGTGATCTGTATATATTGGCGGCGTTCCTTCCATGTTCTATGCTTCTCTCCATCGCCGTCGTGTATGTGTATCGGGTAAGAGCTTCTTGTTGGTCTCCTCCGTTGGTATTGAGTTTCTGGGGAGTGTCAAGACATGAGTCTCCATATTAATTATGAAATTTGTCTTTTGCAAGTAGGAGCGTGTACTCCCAGTAGGTGCATCAATCATCAATTGATTAATCATAATTCCACCGTTTTGAACATTTTATAATTGTCTCATCGATTTGATAAACACCTGTATGTTAATTTCCTTTAGTTTGGTTGCCACCGATCACCAAGTGTTCACATATACTGCTGACATTGAAACTTTCGCAGAAGCTATATATATCGAACTTTGTATGCAAACATCAATAGCTCGGTGAGGCTTTAGAGATAACTCCTGCATATTAAGAATCTCTGTGTGCAGGTCCCGTGTACGTTGGCTACCAAATAAGAAGTATATTTATGCATGCTGGAGCATCAATGTGTAGGAGCGGTAGGTGTATTGGCTTCCATGAATCAAATATCAATTGATTAATTTCCATTCCACCGTTTGAGAAAGTATATGAACATTGATTGTTCTTTCAACATTCATTTGATTATTTCATACTTCCACCACTTGCTTTTATGTGAGGCTTTTGCAAAAGCTTTGTGCCTGATGTTGTAGATGCTTCATTATTGACATCATGAAACTTCCTTGCTTGCAGGTCAATATTCGACAGGAGGCAGAGGTCTTTTGGCTATGGTGGTTGACAGTAAGTGGCATGGTGCTTCAGGAGAACATGGTGTTTGAGTGCAAGGTGTTAAATTAGTTTGCTATGGTGGTTAACAGGAAGCATAGATCGTTGCGGCCTTTTGTGGTGTAATTGTGTATGGGTTCTGTATTGGTTTTGTAGGATCGAAAGATAACAAGAGTATCATAGTCACCGTAGTGTATCCATAGTAACCAGAGAACCAATAGTAACCAGTAGCCAAAGTAACCAAGAGAACCAGAACCATAGTAACCAAAGTGATCAGAGAACCAAGAGCCAAGTAACCATAGAACTAGTAACAGTAACCAGAGAACCAGGAGCCAAGTAACCAAAACCATAGTAGCCAAAATCACCAGAGAGCAAGTCACCACAGAACAATAGCCATAGTAACCAAGTCACCATATGGAACAAGCCGCAAGGGGTTCAGAGAACAAGAACAGTAACAAGGAGCCAAGATCATCCGCAAGGGATTTGAGTAACGAAAGTGACAAGTAACCAGGTGATCCGTGAGGGATTTGAGTAACCAAGGTAACAAGTAACCAGGTGATCCGTGAGGGATTTGAGTAACAAGTAACCATCCGTGAGGGATTTGAAAGGCAACAAGGCCTCAAGTATCATGATAGAACAAGAGCTGCGGACGGAGAAAAGGAAGTCGCCATCCGAACCTTGTAAAGAACGAACTGCCTCTTTGTGCTTCGTCTCCTCCTTCACGTTGCTGTTGGTGTAGAGTCCTCTGCCTCTCTTGTTTGCGTTGGTGTCGACTGGGACCTCCTCTCTGCCCTTCTCACGTTGGCCTCTTCTCTTCTTCTCTGTCCCCTTTTTTTTTTGCAAGGCATATGGTCTCTTATATAGTGATTAGATGATGTGGTTGAGTCCCAAGATAACTTCTGTATTTGATACAACTTATGATACGGGAAGAAAGATGTGATCTCTATCAAGAGAGCTGTCACATATTAATCATGATCAAACTCAAACACTTAGACGGCCTTGAGTGGTTACGGCTAGACTCCACATATTTCACTTCTCTTTTCTTTTTCTATTTTTTTTTTTTACTTTTGCTTTTGTATTTTCATTATCCTCCTCTTTTTTTTGTTTCAACAACATGTCACATGCATAAACCTTCTAGGTTGCTTAAATTCTTTTTTGAAGAAGGCAACTTAAATTCTTTTTTGAAGAAGGCAGATGCCAATATATATTACTCATGTCAAAATGACCATTACATATCCACCCGCTATCACCTATTTTCAGAATAGGACAAGGCTTCATGGTGTGAACACCATAGTGATACATAGAATAGACCAACTATGTTCGAAATTACCGCCCATATGAACACCATTAGGTGTTAAAATCCTAAAACAAGGATAACAAACTAAATAAACAAAGCGAAAAAGATAGGGTCGGGACAAGCCTAACATCAAGTTAGGACGAAACCCAAATTACTGTTGTGACAACCCCAACATCACGCTAAAATTAAAGGTGAAAAAAGTTCATAGGTTGCTTAAATTCTTCATGTAGAATGCTTAAATTATAATCTCTATATAGCACTGCTTCAAGGAAAATAAATAAGGACTAACGAAGATACACCAAGATGAATGTAAACGAAATACAAGATACAAATTGTACATATATATCTTAGTACAATCTGTATAATTATTATCCGAATTGAAAATACAACATAGTAGTAATGCAACAACATGACAATTAAGGCCATCGATCAGCTCATCTTCCAAATATACTCACGCGGAGATTATTTGATGCTTTTCTCACTCCTAGAAATGTTTGAGCAACAAGTTGGCGATTCTCAGTCATGCTCCTCTGGTTCTGAAGCTCCTCACCGATAAGAATATGTAGATTTTCGATCACACGGGCACGAGAAATGATATACTTCACAAAGCCAACTTCATGTCTTGTACCTCTGTAACCTCTCACCTGAACCACTTTCAATGTTCGATTTAAACAATGAAAATTTGGTGCATTTGGTGTAGCACATATATCACCAACATCATCCGTTTCACCACCCTGAAGAAATCATAGAGCTAAATGTTATTATGGAACTACATATAGTTAATCAAATCATATACCAAGAGAATAAGTTACTCACATCAATTTCCACTATTCTCTCGGGGACTATCTGGATTATCAACGCCATCAAGAAAGGGCAACTCCTGAGGAGGTATTGTATCCCTTCTTGCTCACAACTGTGCATTGCAGTTTTCAGTGTTAAGTGCGCCACACCAAACATAGGAGTTACACCATTAGATTCCAATTCTTGTGGAAGAACCTGTTCAATTAACGCATAGTCGCATATAGAAACTGAATGAATATATAGTGCTCAAATATTTAGAGAAATAATGGAACAAATTAAAATACTAGAGGAGTACGTACCTGAAGCATGTAAGTACATACTGTGAGAATCCTAGCGTGAACTTGGTTGAGGAGTTGGTAGAGAAGATCCCCCATTGATCCATCGCCTGCGAACTCCAGTCCGAACTCAAAATGAGCCTCTTCCAATTCTCCTTCTGTGATGTCGAATACAGCCATAGTCCCTGAATACTTCAAGTACTTCAGGTTTGGAGCCTGAATTTCAATCCAAGGATTCACGAACATGATGATCTTGTCAACAACGAAACTTTTTAGCCTCAAGTTTTTTCCAACAACTTGAAGGCCGGTGCTGTTCCAACAGTTCTTTAGAGTCAGGCTTTCGAGCAATGGAAAATTTTCTAGCAAGACAGAGAGTGTTTGTAGAGGCAGTTCAATCCAACCCAATGCAAGATTCTTCAAGAGGCCAAAGTTGAAAATCTCGGGCACATTGAAGGAGCAAGAAGAGAGAGTTAGCGATTCAAGAATCCCATGTCCATAAAGAAATTGAGGCAGAACAAATGCAGGCTCGGGGCGATTGCCAAGTAAAACTTCATCACCCCATGATGGATCAGAGAAATCAAGCCCTAGAACCTTAACTCCACGCCGAACAGCAAAATCGATGCAGTGTTCCATAAGGATGTCTACAGGCCGAGAAACTGTGATACTGAATTTATCCAAATCCGTAGGTTGATAGTTCTCCATCCAGTTTATGACAAAGTTGACGAACTCTATTCTCCTTGCATCTTCGTCTTCACCAACGTAGGAGAAGAAACGCTCGTTGAATTCAATGCTTCTGGTTCCACGCCATGTGTGCCTCCAATTTCTTGACAGAACGGAAGTTCTGCCCGCATCCTGAAATGAGAGGAGGGAGATTATTGCTACCAGAACTTGCTCAGGCAACATAGAGTTCGGATCCATATTTCTGAAGTTTGCAGAAGGCAAGGAGAAGTTCAGTGCGATATAATAGAAGTAATTGCAGTGATTTTATAGATGACGAAAGGATACGTGCATGCAGATTCATGATGAGGTACCTGTTGAATTGGGTAGGTTTGGGAAGAGATGCGTCTCTTTGGGATTTTCTTCTAGATTTTGCAACAGCACCATGTTCAAACAGTTGGTTTTTACTGCAAACGAGAGTTCGGTTTCCAAACACACGTGTCATTAGGAAGCGTGCTTCTTCTTCTTCTTCTTCTAGTCTCTCCAACGTTCATACAAAACCCTAGGAGTGACAGACCAGACCAACGTTTTTTTTTCTCTTCACTACTCCACTACTCTAAACAGGAAGATCGAGTCTGGTTCGTTTCTCTTTTCGTGTCCTAGTAGGCTAGAAAAGAGACCTCGAGGGGAAGTGTCATCGAAGATCGACTATCTGGATTGAAGGGTTGACTAATACTTGAATAAACGTGGATAAGTGATTTGATATTAGATTGACTCAAAGAAGTAGCTTGTAATCACCGTCTTCAAAAAAGCAGCAACCTTTATTCATGAATAGACTTGTTGATTTACACAGTTTTATAGATCAAGCCCAAGTGAAAAGTTATGTGTCCTAAACAAGTACGGATACTGTGCTCCGTTAAACAAGTACGTTACATATCATGATCGACTGCCCACTCTGACACGTTTTATGTACACAATAGCACCACTAGCATTCACGTACTGACCAGCAGCCATCACCAGAAAAACAGCAAACCAGTGGCAACACCACCAAATTAAGCTTGCTAGGAAGTAGGGTATTAGGTCCTGAGTTCGAGTCACGATAAGGGATAGGTGTGAAACTTTTTGATCCTCTTAAATTAAAAAAAAAAAAAAAAACCCACCAGATTAAGTTTGCTTGAAAATAGGTTCCCAATAGCAAGACCCGTTGACGGTCGTGATCACAAACTGTTTGAATCCTTAGCTCGTTGTATAGGAGGTGCAAGAAACTTTCATTGCCTGACTAAAAGATCACAGATGCAAGTGCATAAACACACGTACAAGAGAGCAACCAAAGACACAGCCCCACAACTAAGTCACTTGTCTAGCTAAAACTTTTTAGTGGTTGCTTCTTTGGTCTTCCACTCTTCCCATTACCTAAGAAACTCAACATAGCCCAGCTCCGAAGTCACAATTCTGAACAACTGTTCCTAAAATTTCTGAAAAAAATTCATTTTATTTCTATGTTAGCTAGGGTACGTGCTCCCTCCACATTATGGAGCAAGGCACTTACAATGCCAGAACCTCGTTGTAGTTTCATTCATCACCAGTTTTAAGGCCAAAATTGAGAATGTTGAGTCTTAGCCGGCGTCAGAAAGTATTATTTTAGTGACTAATTTCCATATATACTTTCTTATCAACTACATTAACATGACACAATAGATCGAAAACCTTTGCAAATGTATTGAATTATTATGCTAGCTGTCTAAATTCCTTATTAACTAAAGATGCAAATATGTGTGTAGACTTGACAAGAACTACTACTGATGTATTCAACGATAATCTTTAAGTACAGTTCTTTCTGCAGATACTCAATCAATATAAATCTGATGGTAAACGTTTGCTTCTAAGCTCACTCATAATGACAAAGAGATGAAGCTATGGTTCATTGCAGATGGTCACATGCATGGAATTTTACAGGGGGTCAAAGTAAATCGATATTGCTTGATCAATTAGGCAAAAGCCCTTTGGGGATGACGATGTCCCCAATGTTGTTGTGCCATGGATCAGCCAAGTGAGTAGCCAAATTCTCCAATGGTCCGGTGCCGGGGTACGCCGATTGTTGAACTACGAATCCAACAAAAGCCAACAATGCAAGCCGACCTATACATTTCCACCAGATTTAAACAATAAGATGTGTGATGAGAGCTAGAACATTACCCTTATATAACGAATTTAATTAGTCTCAAAATTTAGTAAAGCACTAACCATTTTTGATCTCCTTGACTTTGTATTCCTCGAACTTCTTAGGGTCCTTGGAGTAACCCAAGGGGTCAAAAGCTCCACCGGGGTACTTCTTCTTCTCCGGGTCCTTTTCCATGCTGCGTTGGTGCTCTACGAAAGCAATGGAGAGGAACTCGATGACCAAAATTGTAGGCAAAGTCCCCCATGGAACTGGATTGCCTAGGTAAGTTGCCTGGCCTCCTGGAAGTGCAGCCCATTCTTGTGCCTTTACCCAGTTTCCTAACCCCAAAGCTTCTGGTACTAGAATCCCTGGCTGCATCGAATAAATTGTTTGCAAATACTCAACTGATAGTCACTCGAAATCAAAGCAATATATTTGCTTAAGAAAAGTTCATTAAATTTCTTTTTTCAAATATTATCTGGACACTTACAACAGCAAGCATAGCCCATCTGCAGTGAATGAGTTCAGACTCCTTGAACCTCTCTAAGTTCTCTGGTACTTCTCCTAGTCT
Organism: Potentilla sterilis; assembly: GCA_963682095.1. Lineage (NCBI taxonomy): Eukaryota > Viridiplantae > Streptophyta > Magnoliopsida > Rosales > Rosaceae > Potentilla > Potentilla sterilis. Next base: position 47,556,472 of record OY821763.1, read on the forward strand.
AAGCGGGTCAAATCCAAAGTCACTGAAACCCACAATCACGAAAAATAATGTCATCTGTGTACACTATTACATGTATGTGACAGATTAATCAACTCACATACAATCTGTTCACTAAATGATGCGACAAGCCTTTTAATCAAATTCGGAGCCAACTTTAAATTTCATTTACTTGTAACATGTAACTTGTAAAGTACTTAACATTCATGCATATCAGTTGTTGAACAAATTTGTTAGCCAAATTTGTGACTGTGATATCGGAACGACTGATTACATACCCTGGAGCGGATCCATCGAGGTAAGGAGGGCGGGGCTGGCCAGGCATCCACTCGGCTGACATGGAGAACCTGGAGGAAGCATTGGCACCAACACTAGGGAGCTGGACTGCAGTGGCGAATTTAGACTTGGAGGAAGAAAGGACTGAAGGGAAGGCTGTGGTGGCAATGCCACAGCTCATCAAAGTGTTGGAAGCCATTATAATCGATACGATCAACTCCCTGCTCTGCAAGATTTCTGTTGTGGCCAAAGAGACTTAGACTGGTTATTGAGTATGGAGAAGGAATGGCAGGGAATACTAGTAGTGCTTCAAGTATCTACTAGTGGGGATATAGGCGAATCCAAATTTGGATTGTGATTGGCTAATTTTCCTTGCTTGTGCCCTCTTATTGGACCACGTGGATTTTTCCCAATCCAAATTTGTGGCTATGTGGGGAATGTGCAGCTGATAGGTGAAATCTAATCTGCGTGGTGGAGGTTGTGTTTTAGGAGAAGGAAAATCTCGCCCACCAGTTTTCTTTTAGCTGAGAGAATGAATGTTGTGAGTTTTTTAGACAGATTGAGCTCATGTACACTAAAAATCTCAAAGCCTCTCTGTCTCAAATGAAATTCATACATGTCTGCCCTATCTAATCTTGGATACTATAGGAAAATCTTCAAGTTCTTATCCTTCAAGATGATAGGAATTTCCACCAAAAACAACAAAGCCTGAGGTATACAATCTAGCTACCCAACAATAGGTTTTACAAATCAAAGTACCTTGTGTGAGTTTCGCTAGGGCACGTATTCTATACTCAACTCCATCGTCTTCACTTTCATGATACCAATATTATCAAAACCAATTTAAAATGCAAGAGATAAAAACCCTCAAGTCTCTGAGTAATCAGATATAAAGTACTAAATTCTCATACCCCATAATTATTCTTAGTGCAATTAGCATTTCGTGTTGTTGTATCGTTTTCGTGTTGTATTTAAGCAATTCACAATCGGGCTATGTTCGGGTCGGTCCGGGCAGAAAAAATTCAAAACCAGACCAGAACCCGAAACTTTCGGGCCGAGCCGGGTTTTTAAATTGCTAAACCCGGTGATTCCGGGTTCAATTCGGGCCGGGACGGGTCATCTGGGTTTTCGGGTTTATTTCTGACAGAAACTTTCTGAGTTGAAATTTGAAAAATTCCTGCAAATTTTCTGGGTTCCCTTAACAAATTTGTCATCTTTCTCAAATTCTCAAAATCAAATCACAAGTTCACAACAATACATTGAATACAACAAGCAAATAAGTCAACAACTGAACTGGAAAAACCTAAAAAATCATGTTTTCTGGTCGGTTCGGTCCTTCACGTATAGAACGCGGACCGATCCGGAAGTATTAAAATCGGTCTGGATTTAGCCCAGACCCGAACATTTCATAGTTAAAACCCAGCCCGATCGAGTCGGGTTCGGGCCAAACCGGTCCTGATTTACGAGTTTCAGTCTTAAAATCGCAGCCCTAATTCACAAGCACACAACACTACCAGTAACATGAATTACTCACCGTGTAAAACCTTTGAAAACGAAACGAAACATATGCGAAACGTGTTAACTACAACCATATATGGTTGATCTTGTTCAAGATCAATCTTGCCAAGCTTCACATTACCAAATCCAAACGGTCAAAAACCACATTTCAAAAGAGGAAGTAAAAAGTCCCCTCCACGTGCCAAATTATTACTCCCTCTGCCTAGCCTAAACCCAACCGCACACGATCACTCTCACTCCTAACTGCCTTTACCATCGCCGAGCCCAACTCCCACCGCCACTCATTCTTTCTTCCTCAAATCCAATAACTCACTCTGATACCAATCCAATCACGCCGTTAACTTGGCCGTTAAATGAACACCTACCTCTCAACCAACCGCCAAAATCTCCGTTACTGATGGCGACGGCCGCGTTAATTCTCAAGCCGCCGTGCGTGCCGCGACGGCCGCCCAAAACGGCGCCGTTCAAGACTAAGCGGGCGATAAAGGCGCGAGCTTTGGGGCACTTCGGGCAGGCGGTCAGCAATGACGTGGAGTTTCTGAAGCGAAAAATCGGCGGAGGATTTGAGTGGGCGAATAAGACGCTTCGGATTCCGGAGGTTTTCAAAGCCGTCGACGACGTCGTTTGGCTTCGTAACCTCGAAGAGCCGTACGCGCCGCCTTTACCGGAGGCGCGTTGGCCTCAACCTTCCTATCCAGGTTTCACTTTACATACTACATAGCTATTAAAGTTTGAATTTTTCGAATAGGTGAATAGTAATTTGACGCTTTTTGTTACCGTGTGGTTAAACTCGAGTGTTTTACTATCAGAGAGGAGTAAATATTAGTACATAGCTATCAAAGTTTGAATTTTTCGAATAGGTGAATAGTTTTGGAGGTGAAGTAAGTATTGTGTGTAGTAATTTGAAGCTTTTTGTTACCGTGTGGTTAAACTCGAGTGTTTTACTATCAGAGAGGAGTAAATGTGGAATTGAATGTGTGAGCTTTGTGTCATTACAATGCTGTATTGGATGCTCAAATTATGACTTGATTATTGGACTGAGTAATCATGTGCTGATGTCATTTATATGATTAGGATGATGTAAGATCGGTTTTGGAGCTAGAGGGGTAGGGTTGGTGTGGTGTTATTGGTTTAGGTAGGTTTCGCTTGCATCTTCTTTGAGAAGTAGGAGAGGTCTTCTATAAGTAATCGCGTACTGATGTAATGTTTTGATAGTGACATTTGACTAAGAAGTTAATCGTCTAGCGATTTGGGATTGCTTATGTATTGTGGTAATGATATGTCATTGCTCTTCGCGTGATTTCATAGCTTGCACTATGGAATAATAGGAAATGTACAGTTTTTGGATGATAGTTTTTTCTTTATAGAAAACCATCCTAACTGAATTTCAAATGAAAATTGGCTTGCTGCTAGCTTATAATAATTTTAAAATTGCTTACCCTTTTCATTACCGGAAATTGATGTTAGAAATCCACCTTGACAGAATTCACTGGCGTCGATCTATTAGTGGCGGATCTCAAAGCATTAGAGGCATATGCTCTATACTTTTATTATCTTTCTAAGAGTTGGTCGAAGCCGCTTCCTGAAGTCTATGATCCACAAAGTGTTGCTGATTATTTCAGTTGCAGGCCTCACGTAGTCACCCTTAGACTTCTTGAGGTAGGGAATGGATGGTTAATACAGAGCAATTTGAAGATATGTATAGTCTACTTCATAAGCTATAATGCATCCATGCTGATTTACTATATTTCTTACTGAAGGTAGTTTCCTCCTTTGCCTCTGCTGCAATCAGAATTCGGACATCTGGGATCAAAAAGTTTTTGCGACCAAGTTCGGGTGATGATTATGACAGCTTGTCACAATACAATTTCGGAATGGTGTTAAAAGAAACTTTGCTAAGCCTGGGTCCCACTTTTATCAAAGGTGTGGAAGCCTACTAGTTGATGTTTGATTTTGGGCTCTAAGCTTGCATTCTTAAATTTCCTTTTATGTTTATTTGAAATAAAATGCAGCTTACTTGTGTTACTTTTGCCTTGAAAATATTTAAAGCGGAATTTCATTTTATAACCTATATGCATAATGTGCTGTGTTTCTCGATGCAGTCGGACAGTCCCTCTCCACCAGACCAGACATTATTGGTGCTGAAATTTCCCAGGTTAGTAAAGAGTTCTAATTTCTCTCTTGGGAGTCGGGGGTGGGTATCAATATATTATCTGTTAGCTATATGAGTTTACGTGTAATTATACTGCAGGATCTATGAATATAGTGCCATCTGCAAAGTAACTATAATTAACTTTTTATCTTCCATCATATTCCTCTTGTAACAGTATATAAGAACTATTAGAAATAGTCCAATGCCTTCTTTATTATTATCTTCTGCTGCACTGCGGATGGATTTACATCTTAGATTGTTTTAAATATGTGTGCTTGTGTCACTTTTGTGTTCTTGCATCTATATGTAACTGGCTTCAACAGTTGAAAAATAATATGCCTTTACTTAGTGATTTTCTTTCCTTGGTATGAAAATTCTTCTTTTTCAACCTATTTATTCTTTTATGGTTGCAGCCATTGTCTGAGCTGCATGATCAAATCCCTCCATTTTCCAGGGATGTGGCGATGAAAATCATCGAAGAAGAATTAGGATCTCCTGCGGAGTTGCTCTATAGCTACATTTCTGAGAAACCTGAGGCAGCGGCATCTTTTGGTCAGGTGGCTGAAGTATTAGACATGCATATATAAATTTTATGTAGGATTTTTATTTCTTATTTCTTATTTGGTTGATGTATTACATGTTCTAGGTCTACCGTGCTCGTACTCATGATGGACTGGATGTTGCTGTAAAAGTTCAGCGTCCTAACTTGCGTCATATTGTAGTGCGCGATATATACATTCTTCGCCTAGGGGTTTGTATTGCAATCCAGCTAACTTCTGTTTGCCGGTATATGTTTTACTATTTCAAGCTTATACTCTGTTGTATCTAACTGTTTCAGCTTGGACTATTGCAAAAGATAGCAAAGAGAAAAGGTGATCTCCGCCTTTATGCTGATGAGCTCGGGAAAGGTTTTGTTGGAGAACTTGATTATACTTTAGAAGCTGCAAATGCTTCCAAGTTTCTGGTACTAATTGTGGTTTTAATTTATGATGCGCAACTTAAGTCATTCTCACTTCTTTTTATTTTTTATTTTTTTATTATATATATTTTTATTATTATTATTTTTTTAAAGAAAATAAAAAAGAACCAACCTTGATAAAGTTTTCTCCGAGAGTGAAGGCTTACATTAGATTCCTATATTATTAGGACCCTAGGTTATTCGTAAAAGAGTATGCTAAAGTAAAAGGCTACACTGCTGTCAATATTCATTATTAGAGGTTAACGATTTATTTGTTTGATATGTAGTATTGATGAAAGTGGGCTTGAAAAAGGAAAGTTCAGCATGAGAGTGAACATACTTTAACAAACTAATGATTGAAACACTTCCAAGTAATGTATAGCTTTGGGACAAAGGCCATAAAATTTCTTGCTGAACAGGTGTTTTTCCCTAAAAATGAGATCCGTTTTTTTTCCTTCCGGTAACTGTTTGTTTCATGTACAGGAAGTTCATTCCTCCTATCCATTCATGCGTGTGCCAAAAGTATTTCAAAGTTTAAGTGGAAAGAGAGTTCTGACTATGGAGTGGATTGTTGGTGAGAGTCCAACCGATTTATTGTCTGTATCTTCTGGAAGCTCTACAGATGATAGCTCCACATATAGAGAGAGGCAAAGATTGGATTCCAAAAGGCGTCTCCTTGATCTGGTATGCACTTATGAAGTGGTTACATAACTCAAATTTTAGCTAGTTCCATAATGTTGATTGAAGGCATATATGATAGCTAAAGAGGTTTTCAGATCTAGGTTAGTGTTTGAGGAAAGGTGAAACGCAATAGTATATGTTTTGGGGGGTGGAGTTTGTGCGCAAAAGAGAATAAAGTAATGAAATGTGGAAAACTGACCTTAGCACGTGGGGAGAAAAGATTTTTGTATCCTACTGTAAATAATATGAAAGCTGGAATCCTATGTTCAGTTTACTGAGAATGATGTTGATATTGTAGTTTCTTGATTCAATGAATAGGTGACTTTATTTTTAAAAAGGGTACAACTATACTCTATATGTTTCATTTTGTACTGTGAATTTGTGGTTAACTATATTTTAGTTCCTTTCCTGATCTAACTATACTTTACTTCATAGGTTGGTCTGACTATATTTTCTGGCCGTCATATATGGTTGATTGACCGATAATTTTGCTTTAATTCTAGATTGGGAAAGGGGTGGAGGCATCACTAGTTCAGCTCCTCGAAACAGGATTATTGCATGCTGATCCACATCCTGGGAACCTACGTTATACATCTTCAGGACAAATAGGGTACCCATCATAAGAAGCAATCTTACTTTCTTTCGCAGAAGATGCGTGTAAGATATATTTCTAGCTCTTGTTCACTCCTCATTGTGTTATGCCAGGTTTCTGGATTTTGGCCTGCTTTGTCAGATGGAAAAGAGGCATCAATATGCTATGCTTGCATCTATTGTTCACATTGTAAATGGAGATTGGGCATCCCTTGTCCAATGTTTGACCGAAATGGATGTTGTAAGACCAGGGACTAATATCAGACGTGTAATAATGGTATCTTCTTGGCTTCACTGGTTTCTGTTTCACATGTCCTGCTAAATGTTATGTTACTTAGCAAGCTTATGAGAACAATGAGGCGATGTTTGTGAAGCCTGGAAACTAATTACTTTAACTGTAAATATGTTTCAGGATCTGGAATATGAGTTGGGGGAGGTGGAATTCAGAGATGGAATTCCTGATGTGAAGTTCAGCAGGGTGAGAATCATTCTCTGGAAAAAAAAAAGTATTTCTCTACAGCTTGGTGCTCCCCTAAGTGTTTCTGATCTTAGGGATGCATGATGGTAGTAGTTTTTCTTTAGAACTTGTTAAAAGCTATTTCTGGGATCCTGATTAGTTGGCTTGTAGTTGAGTGTTCGCTTGTTTTCTGAGTCCAGTTCTGTTATCTGCATGGCCTTGTGTGCTGTATCCATTAGCAGCCTTCTATATATTTCCTCCACTAGGCATTTAAGATTTAGAATTTACGTTTCTCATCAAAATAAAGTGATGGTAGTGATAATGCTAATGACTCTATGGCTAGAAACTCGTAAAAGATGGTAACCTATAGGATTCTTCAGTACATATTGCCTAGAACAACATGGAACTGGTCTATTCTAACTTTAATGCTTATTTATATAATCCTGATACCCACTTTATACAATAGAGGCTGATTGTAATTGTAATTGTAATTTCTCTGAAGGTTTTGGGTAAGATCTGGTCCCTAGCCTTCAAGTATCATTTCCGTATGCCACCCTACTACTCGCTTGTTCTACGTTCTCTTGCTTCATTCGAAGGTAGTGTTTAATTTCTTAAGCACTTCATAAGTTTGTTTCAGATATTTCTTATCTTGTATCTAGCTCTCTTTCTGAAGCTTCTAATCCTAATTGTTTTTTCTATTACTTGTAAATCCAACTCTCTCTGTGATTCTTCTTTGAGCTCAATAGGGCACAGTGAACTCTATGAGCTTACTTAGTAGAGTTCAATTTTCATTCTAGTTAGCTATCAACAGCCATTTACTGCAGTTGATGCCCTTTTTGTTATGTTTCCCAGGACTAGCCATTGCTGGAGATGGAAACTTTAAGACATTTGAGGCTGCATATCCTTATGTTGCTCGGAAGCTACTCACTGAAAATTCAGCGGACACGAGGAAAATTTTACATTCGGTATAAGATTGGAGTACATTATACTGCATTACTGTTTACACCTTTTTGTACATCACACACCCTAAATGGTAACCCTTCGGGTCTGGGATACAAAGAGGAACCTGTAATTGAAAATGAAATTCAACGGCGTATAACGTTACTTGTTAGCTTAGACTTGAGGTGGTCTCACATGAACAGGAAACTTTGAAACTTCCCTCTGAATCTCAAAGTGCCATGTTAATGAAGATTGCATGTTTCTTATTAGAGGCATAGACATTTTGTACAGGACAAAAAGGCCTCGGGCAATTCACCTACTAAAAACACCCCCACTATTTGATAAGTAGCATGTCTCTCTTTGTTCCAAAGTCTACCTAGTGAGTTCCGAATATAAATTTTACAATATGTTTGTTTATTTACTTGGCTCATTCTCATTTCAGGTAGTTTTCAACAAAAAAAAAGAGTTCCAGTGGCAGAGGCTTGCTCTTTTCTTAAAAGTTGGCACAACTAGGTAAAATAAACCTTGTTACCAAAACGCAGATCCTTTGTTATACTCTCTGTTGATTTACTAGATAACCCGGTATAGTTACATCTTTCTGCTTATGGTGGATTATGTATGAATCATTAAGCCCATACCTTATTGCTATCTGGTGATTCAAATCATTAACCAACTTCTCTATGAATAAAGTGATTGTCTTCCATTGAATAGAAATGCTATGATATCCCTAACGTTAATCTTCGTAGAGTGAAAAAGGGCCAGTATTTCATGCTTCTTATATTCATTTGCAGGAAAGGTTTGAATGGGAGTTTGGCATCAAAACTCAACACTGCGCATGATTATCTACCAATGAGAGACAATGGTGAAATTGATGTCGCAAAGTTGGTCTTGAAGCTTTTACCATCTAAAGAAGGTGTTGTGCTGAGAAGACTCTTGATGACTGCAGTAAGTTATACTAAACCTATACTTAATTATATTAAAACGAAAGGGTCACTTTTTGCCATCTTCGAATGGGAAACTCAGATCTATCTGTTCTCTTCATTCTTCCAGTCAAACCACCCATGTCCTACACAATTCAGCTTCTTTCTTGTCACTTTAATCCCTATCTCATTCCACATGCATCACATGTCAGTTATCTTCTAGTTTATAATAAATTTAGGTACTCTTTCTTGAGCTTCAGTAACTTTTGTGCCGGCTGAGGGTTTATCTTGTACCCAGTTCGCTATTGACCATTTTGTACCAAAATTTCTGGTATTTGTGTTATCTGTGCTCAATTCTTGATGTTAGATGAATGATTGTTTGGTCCTTTTCTGTAAGATCTTAGATTTTGCTTTGCATGAGTGACAATGAGAGATGTGAAACAGGATGGTCTTTGCCTTTATCACTGATAATCTTGAATTGCAAATTGAATTCAACAGGATGGAGCTTCATTGACCCAAGCAATGGTATCCAAGGAAGCAAAGTTCTTCCGTCAGCAATTTTGCAGGTTTATTGCAGACATTTTGCATCAATGGATGATTGGAACTCTTGTGCGGGGAATTACAACAGTTCAGTATAGCTCCTCTTTGAGAGTGGCAAGTGGACCTGACAACAGAGAACTAGGTCCATCTTCCAGACTGTCTACTCCAGTTTATGATTATCGTTCTGTCCTCAGAGATCGACGGCTCAAAGTGATTATCTCACACATACTAAACTCTACAAGGAAAAATCCAATATTGATGCTGAGGCTGTATTGGACTTCATTTGTCATTTCTGTTGTGGCTTTAGCTATGGCTTCTCATCGTGTTCTAATATCCTTCTCTGAAGCTTACTTGGGACCAATATCTTTTGCTCCGAAACAGTATGCGATCCCCTGATGCTCATATTTGACTCCCAGAGAACCATTTCAATGAAGATTAGAGTTGTGGAAACTTCTTGAAGCAATAATGATTGATTTCAGTGGAAGGTGTCATTTCTTGAGTTGGATTGAGGTATAAAGGCGAGACCAAACCTCAGTTCTTGCATTGACACTGAAATAAAAGACTGAGCGAGAAATGTGAGGAAAGAAATCGATAAAGGAGACATACAAGCTGTCAAAGAGTATAAACTACTGAGGCATGTGTATATGTATAGGTTTTAGCAAGTTCAAGTTCATCAGATGCTATGTAATAGATTTCATTAATGTTGGTAGCAGTGCAGTGTTTAATTAGAAGATAGATAAAGGATAGATAGATGAATTACTTCCCATGTTGCAACACATCTGATTTGTGTTGATAGTTGATGTTTGAATTCAAGGTGTAACGTTTTTTTATCGTTGCTAAGTGGATCAATTCTGGAGTTGATTTAGTGCTGATGTTGGGTTTTCTACCATAAGATTAAACATGTAATGAAACTTGAGCCTGACCACTACCAATTATGGTTGGAGATTATGAAACCTGTTCATCTTTTAACTTACACCCTTAAATCCCAAACCCTACTATACCATTGGAGTCAAAAGTCTTTTCTCAGTCGCAGGGTCCTCTGTAAGTTTGTTTACACTTCATTAAAACTTCACTCTCAAAGTGTTTTCTCTTGTATATCATTTTCAACCATCACTGCATCCCCCACAAGGTTACCAACATAACCCAGAATGTCCTATGCTTCATCATCAAGTTTCTAGGTACACCAACCGACACTCAACAGCAAGAATCAAACAAAAATTCTCGCTTATAAATAGAAAACTTATGTCATCAGATCAAACGATCGTATTTACTCATTACAAATAAAAAATTACAATCCTAAGGGCATCTCCCCCAGGGTATAAAGGCATATATGCCTTAGATCATCTTCCCCTAGGTCAATTACAGCAATCCCAAGAATTAAAAATGGCTTTTAGCCAAAGGCACACCAAATTTGGCTACCCAATTTCATAAGTTATATTGCGGACCCCACTCTATTAAGGTTTTTATTTTTATTTTGTATTATCAATTTAGCATTTAGGAAATAATTATTTTGTATTATCAATTTAGCATTTAGGAAATAATTATTTTGTTATATAAATGTATTATTTATAATGTCTTTATATATAAAAACTATTATATAGTAATGACCTCGTTGTGACGTTTCATATGAGCCTAATATTTGATATGTTAATAATTTTGTGCTTAAATGTTCTTTTTTTTTGTTGTTGTATGATGTATACCCATATGTGTTATTGGTCAAGTAAATTGACTATTTTATTAATAGCCTCGTCAAAACCATATTTGAAAATAAATTCCAGGCTGGGAAAAAGAGTACTAGGAAGAAAAATATAAGAATATTGTTGTTAGCATACATGCCAAGCAACATATGTTCATCTTCATCAAATGTAGCTAATATAGAATTATAGAACTCAAAAGTTCCATTTGAAGATAAAGAAGAGGATGATATTTGGGATGGATCCATTGTAGTGAACTGAATGTGTGAGAGATGAAATAGAATTGAGTGAAAATGAGATGATGGAAACAATGGATAGTTTGCATGCTTTTATAGATTTTTTTAGAATATAGCCGTTATTCACAATTATTATCATAATATTATTTTAATATTAATTTTTTTTTTCAAAAATAAATTTAGCTGTTTTTAGCCGTTATATATATATATATGTGTGTGTGTGTATATGTATAGACACATTTATTTATATAAAGTCAGCTAGTCAAACTAGCTGTTTTTATGTAGATTTGAAAATTTGGCCTATGAAATATGACTTATGGTGGGAAATTAAGAATTTAGTGATAGGGTAAAAAAGTATCTTTGAGAGAATATACTTATTTCGGTAGGTTATATGAGTTTGGCCTATGCCCTATGGGGAGATGCTCTAAATATAATATAATATTTCTCAATTACACATAAAGAACTTTGGCAAGTAATAGTTCAACTGTACTACAAGTTATAGTTCAACACTAGTTATAACCCTCCCTAATTTAACCCCAAAGAGGTAAAAAAGTAAGAGTAAAAGTAAAACAAAAATATCCAAAACTCACATATATAAACCAGATAGAGACGACTCTCAGTAACAAACGCCTCGCGCCTTTCACCTTCTTCTTCTTCTTCTTCATCTCCGATCCCGATCCACCTGATCAAAATCCAACGGCTGACGGCCACGCGCCGCCATGAGCACTCCGTCACTCGCAGGGGTAAGTAAACCCCCAACCCAATTTTCTCATTCTTTGATTTCTGAATTGTGTTGTCAATACGACGCCGTTTTGGTTTTTGTGTGGTGCAGGGCATGGGGGCCTTCTCTGGGTTCACTCGGCTATGCAAGGGCTTAGCTGTGGTCTTAATTGGAGGCCACATTGTCGTTCAGCTCCTCCCCATCGCCGTCACCTACCTCGCTCTCATTCCCGCCAGGTACCCTTGACTTTTTCCGATTCCTTGTTGACCACATTTGTGTGTAAATGTGTTTAATTGAGGTAAAGATATGTTCTTTTTAAGTGTTTGCTTATTGGGTTTGATCTGGAATTTAGGTTAGTGATAGTAGCTTTGGCTTAACATTCCCAAAAAGGAAAGTTTGGGTTAGAAATTGTGTGTGATGTAAGCGAAATGTGAAAGATTAGAGGTTTAAATTGGTGATATGATGTTGTTGGTTATGTGTTCTCATTAGTTTTACTAGCCCTCTGCAGAAAAGGTTGTAATGAGATGCATTGCTTAACCCAGTTATGTGTATTTCGTCGCGTTTGAGGCTGTTTGGTCTTTCTTTTGTCTCTACATTTGTGTGCTTCTATTAAAGGAAGTGATACTAAGTTTTACTATCAGAATGTTTTGGAATTTGATTGTTGTATCAGTATGGTTGTTATCCTGCACTCCAATTAAGAGCGACTTGTATCGTTAGGTTTATGACCTTTTTAACTTGAATCTGATTCAAACTACTGTGTTGTAGGACGATTCCTTTTGTCTGGAACCTCGTAACATCTGGCTACATCGAACAATCAATATTTGGGGTATGGGATCCTGTAGACGTAAACAAATTCTTTGTGCTGCAATCATAAACTGTTGGAGATACTTGTACCCTGGTCACTTTCATTTTTTTTATTAAACTGACTCTCACTCTTGTTTTGACAGGTTGTTGTAAGCACTCTTGGTCTTCTCTTTATTGGGAAGCTGCTTGAACCTGTTTGGGGTTCCAAGGAGTTCTTGAAGTTTATCTTTGTAGTTAACTTCCTGACTTCCATATGCATTTTCATCACTGCCATTGCGCTGTACTACATTACAAGGAAGGAGACTTACCTGTGAGTACTAAGAAATCACCATAGAAATAATTATAGTTATTCAGATATCAGTGGCTCATATTTCAGTCTGTTTTCTTCTTTCAACTTGCTTAACTCCTTTATTTTATTTAATGCCCTTTACCTCTAATGCGATTTCATTTGATTCATTTGGCTCATTTGTGTAGATATATGCCTCTTTCTGGCTTCCATGGAGTCCTTTCAGGTTTTTTGGTTGGCATTAAGCAAATGATACCTGACCAAGAGTTGCCTTTGATAAAAATAAAAGCTAAGGTGTGTACTGTGTAAATTTTACTTCTGATTGAAGTTTTCTGCTGGTTGATGAACAGTTGCAGACATCTGACTTGGTTTTGGTTTCAATTATGTACAGTGGTTACCATCACTCTCACTATTGGTGTCCATTGCCATAAGCTTCTGGACAGCCGAGTCAGCAACATATCTTCCAATCTTGATATTTGGCACCTATATGAGCTGGATTTACCTTAGATACTGGCAGAGAAAACCAGAAACCAAACTTAACGGTGATCCAAGTGAAGATTTTGCATTTTCATCATTCTTCCCTGAATTCTTAAGGTAAAATACTATTGCCGTAGTTTTGAACTCTTCCAATCAGAATCTTTGATAGTTGCATCTCTCAAGTGTTTCTTGTTAATTCTGCAGACCAGTCATTGATCCTGTTGCATCTATATTCCATCGGATGCTTTGTGGAAGATATGATGCCTCTAATGAATCCCAAGGTTATACAGCGGGAGGAACCACATTGCCTGGGTCTGACCCCATTGAGGCATCTAGAAGGAGGTACTGTTTCTGCTATTGCTCTGCATTTTGTCTGAGTCTCAGTGAACAAATAAGTACTAGGCATTCTCTATTCGTTGCGGTAGTTTATACCTTCAAAGTTATGGATCTCCAACTTTGAAAGTTCACCGCCAGATGGTAGATAGTAGTTTGCAAATAAAACATGAAATAAATTAGTGGTGTACTTTGTTTTTGCATGGCTTATAGGAAGTATCTAGCTTCATTTTACGCTCTGCTTTAGTTCACTTGACTACACGCAATCAGGAACCTTGCTGTTGGGCTAAGCAAGGATCAGATTGGTTATAACTCAAAAGCGTCAGGTTAGCTGTTATTGTAGAGAAAACAAGAGATTCAATTGTAGAAGTGAGACGAGGAGCTAGAGAAGAGGAGATTTGAAGGCACCAAGCCTTCAACAACACTTAGTTTTTATCCATTAAAATCTCCCTTAGATTCTTAACGTACCAAAAGACTAAGTAAGAAGGGACCGTTGAAGAACTTAAATTTATGTACTTAAATAACAAGTGACAGGAATTAGTCCTCCTCACCGCCTTTGTGGCTTCATTGAAGTTCATAAGATGGACCAGTATAATTTAGATGAATATATCAATTCACTTTTGCTAGGAAGCCAATTTTGAGTTTCATGTTATTGCCCATTATTAGTGTGTGAAATTACATTTGTTAATAGCAGCTCGAATTTTTTATTGAACTGGCTCTTGCAGGGAAAGAGGGGCACGGGCACTGGAAGAAAGACTGGCAGCTGAGAGGTTGGGTGCAGCAAAGGGTACAGATGAGTTGGAAAGAGATGCCACTGAGAATGTATAATTGCTTGGACTACAGTGATAGTCTGTCAACAACCCAAATGTGCGTCGCTGTTACGACTTCAGAGATTTTTGTTGTTCGAGGAAAAAGCTCTTCTCCTTCTCTTTTTCTCTCTCCCTGAAGGATCCTTTAGCTATACTTCATATGGATATTGAGTGGAACTTGCTCCTCGTCATTTTGTCATATGTTTGTACAAAAACTTTGGATTGGTGGCTTCATTTGTAACCTAACAGACAATTAAATTGTTCTAATGGCTTTGAGATGCTTCATGCTTCCTCAGAATGACTTCCAAGGCATAAATATACAGCACTATGACAATTTTCTTTAGATCACAAATGCAAGTGCATATAGACCTTCATCAGAATTTCTTAACTGTACCTGCCATGTTCTGATGCATTTACGTTTGGCAATTAAGGACAATCAATACAAGTTACTGGGGAATACTTCAGTATTTTGTTATCTGTGTAAAAGTACCATATGTTGAAACAGTAATTTGAATAACTATAAAGCAAGCCGATGAGAAAATACACAGATCTGATATTGAAGACTTGATCTTTCTTGTTGCAAAATGATGCGAAAACCTTCTTCTTCTTCTTCTTGCAGCACAGGAGGTAACCCATTTCTTCTTGTTGTTGTTTTTATTAACGATTACATGAGCAGAACGAGTAGGTGGTTTCATTCTCAACCCTCAAACCCACCAAAATGTACACAAACCCATCGAGGGAAGCTTGTTAGAGACACCCACCCAGTTTTGGTTCCCCGAGTCAGAGATCTTCGACATGCCCTCAAGGTGTTCGATGAAATGCTTCAGAGAAGACCCCTGCCTTCTATTGTCCTCTTCACTCAGATATTGAGTCAACTTGTCAAATTGGAACATTATTCGGCTGTCATCACCATGAGTCAACAAATGGTTCAGTGTGGGATTCGTCCTAATCACTATACTCTATCGATTATCATGAATTCCTTTTGCCGATCAAGTCAAATGGGGTTTGGCTTATCTGTGTTGGGACACTTCTTCAAATTGGGTCTTCAACCACATGTCATCACCTACACTACTCTAATCGACGGCTTTGTTATCAACAATAGAATTCAAGATGCAGCATGGATTTTCAGCAAAATGCTGCAGGGAGGTCATTGTGTGCCCGATGTGGTTACTTTCAGCACAATTATAAAGGGACTCTGCAGGAGGGGTGACAACACAGCAGCTATTCAATTGCTCAGGAAGATGGAAGAAAGTGGTTGTAAGCCTAACGTGGTATCTTATAGCACGATCATCGACAGTCTTTGCAAGGACACACTAGTTGTTGATGCACTGAACCTCTTCCAAGAAATGGTTAGTAGGGGCATTGCTCCCAACGTTGTTACTTACAACTCTTTGATTCAAGGAGTTTGCAACATAGGTCAGTTGGAAGAAGCTACAAGGCTGTTGAATGAAATGGCGAGTAGTAATATCTTTCCAGATGTGGTCACCTTCAGTATCTTGGTTGATGGACTTTGCAAGGAGGGGATGGTCGTGAAAGCCAAAAGTGTGGTTGAAATTATGATACAAAAAGGTATGGAGCCTGATGTGGTTACCTACAATTCACTAATGGATGGTTATTGTTTACGTGGTGAATTGGATGAAGCAAGAAAAGTCTTTGATCTAATGTGTAGAAAATCATAAAGCTTTTTTGATACATGACTTGATTCATTGAATAAGTTACAGACCTAAACTATATATAAGGAGAAAGGAAAGGTAAGAGATGAAACAGACTTCATCAATTACACGTTAGAGATCCTTAATTTAAGGGACAAGACTAGACAGGGACTGTACAAGTAAGGTGAGTACACAGTAATAAATAAGGCTAAAGAACCTAAAGTCAATGCAATAAGCCACAGCCATAACTCCAAGGTTCACAACCATACCGCCATGATTTCTTCCACCATAATGCCCATACTGCAGTAGGTGAACTCCCTGCTGCACAGAAGAGCAGTAGGAGGACAGGAGAGCAGTAGAGGGACTGGCGAGTACTAGTAAACTCGCCATCCACCACATCCGCCACGGGCACACTCGCCTACTAGCACATCCGCCATACTGCTAGCACATCCAACTATCTTCAACACTCCCCCTCAAGCTGGATCAAGGGAAACCTTGAGCCAAGCTTGCCAAAATATTCGATGAACATTCGGAGCAGATTCGAGACTTTGGAATGGGAATGAAACTTGGTGAATGAATGAAACACCAACTAGCCTTCGAAAGGGCACAACAAATGCTCAAGAACTTGGAGTCTGAGATGATTTGCTAGCCTCAGCCTTGCAGAGACAATCACCACACTACATTGCCTCCAATGGAATCTGCCAAAAATCGACGAGTTTGCTGACGAAAACATCAACTCCTTGCTGCCAACTCAGCCTAGACCAACCAAAGTTCTGCCTCCTCGGAAAACAAGGTCCGGAGAAGACTATCACTCGAGGAAAATGAAGAGAACAAGTTAGCTCAGTTGTTGCCTGATAACAAGGACTTTGAAGACGCCATTATTGCTGTTGTGATTGATTCAGCGAATGAAGCTTGGCGAATCTAGACCAACTGGACCAAGAGCTGGACCAAGACCATCACTGACTGCTGGCCCTTCAACTTCTTCATCATCTATAGCAGCTGTAACCACTCATACACACTAATTCTCCCCCTCAAGCTGGATCAAGGGAGTGCATGATCAAGGGACTCCCTTGAGCCAAGCTTGAACAATGATATGGTGGCGGATGGCCTATGCTCGCTATGGATGGTGGCGGATGGCCTATGCATGGTGGCGGATGGCGGATGCTCGGTGGCGGATGCATGGTGGCGGATGGCGGATGGCGGATGCATGGTGGCGGATGGCCTATGCTCGGTGGCGGATGGCCTATGCTCGCTAATGTATGGTGGCGGATGGCCTATGCTCGCTATGGTATGGTGGCGGATGGCCTATGGAGCTGCTGCAAATGGTCAAAGATAGTGAAGCAGACCGATGAAAACCTCACAATGAATGCCAAAATGATGGCTTGAGGTTACATGAAAACCTCTAAACATGCCTTTCTTCCATCATGAAGGAAGAACACATAAAATGAAGGTGATGTTAGAGGTACAACAACCTCTCAATCCATTGACAGGTTGAAGAGAAAAAAAAAATCTGATAGTCCAACATCAGAAGATCGAGATTACACCAAAAACAGATTTGACCATGGACAACAGATTTCTTCCGAAACAGATAAAGAAATCAAAAAAAAGGCCAAACTGAAACGCCGATAGTCCAACATCGGAAATATTGAGGCTACACTAGAACCTCGAAACAGATTTCTCCTCCAAAATAGGATGAAAGAAATCAGAACTTGACAATGGACAACAGATCTCTCCTCCAAAAACATAGGAAGAAGAAATCAGAAAATGATGATGTAATGATTTTTGGAGCAGATGAACAAACTCCTAGGAGAAAATGGAATATGATTTATGGAACACATGATTTGGAAACGATTCTACAAATAGATGTTGTAGATCAAAAATCACAATCACGTGTTTATGGATGCGGAAGCCCTAGATCATGAACAATTAATCTCTTCAATATGAAAGAAGAGATGAACAATCTGCTGAACTCCCCCTCTCCCCAAATTTTCATGCCAAGATCCATGATTTGGATCGGACAGGAGAAGGGGAGAGGAAGAAGGAAAGGAAATCAAGAGCTAGGCCAATAGAACCTGCTCTGATACCATGTAGAAAATCATAAAGCTTTTTTGATACATGACTTGATTCATTGAATAAGTTACAGACCTAAACTATATATAAGGAGAAAGGAAAGGTAAGAGATGAAACAGACTTCATCAATTACACGTTAGAGATCCTTAATTTAAGGGACAAGACTAGACAGGGACTGTACAAGTAAGGTGAGTACACAGTAATAAATAAGGCTAAAGAACCTAAAGTCAATGCAATAAGCCACAGCCATAACTCCAAGGTTCACAACCATACCGCCATGATTTCTTCCACCATAATGCCCATACTGCAGTAGGTGAACTCCCTGCTGCACAGAAGAGCAGTAGGAGGACAGGAGAGCAGTAGAGGGACTGGCGAGTACTAGTAAACTCGCCATCCACCACATCCGCCACGGGCACACTCGCCTACTAGCACATCCGCCATACTGCTAGCACATCCAACTATCTTCAACATAATGCTTAGCAAGGGCTGCATGGTTGATGCTCATAGTTGTAGTATATTGATTAATGGATACTGCAAACATAAAAAGATTGATCAGGCCTACAAGATTTTTCAGGAAATGCTTAATTTGGAACTTCTTCCAAATACCATTACTTACAATACTCTTATTGATGGTTTCTGTAAAGCGAGGAGAATGCAAGAAGCAGAAAATTTGTTCTCTGAGATGGTAAGTGTTGGCCAACTTCCAAATCTTCATACTTGTTCCATTTTGCTTCATGGCTTATGTGAGAACAACCTATTGTCGACGGCAGTGGAACTGCTTAGAGAGATGGAAGACCAGAAGTTGGAACTGAATATTGTAATTTACACCATCATCATTGAAGGTCTGTGCAAAGCTGGAAAGCTTGAATCTGCATCAGAAGTTTTCTCAAGTTTATCATCAAAAGGAGTTCAGCCTAATGTGAGGACATATACTGTGATGATCAATGGACTCTGTAAGGGCAGCCTATTGGTCGAAGCGGAAAAGTTGTTTAGAGAGATGGTTGTGAAAGGCTGTTCCCCAGATGGTTGTACCTATAATATCTTCATCCGCGGGTTACTCAATAACAACGAGATATCAAGGGCTGAGGGACTTATTCAAGAAATGAAAGCGATGGGGTTCTCTAAAGATGCATCAACTATGAAATTGGTAATTGATTTGTTGTCTAAAGATAAAGTAGACCCAGCGTTGTTGTCATTTATAAAAGGTTCATCAAGAAGTTAAAGTTGAATAGTTGAAACAGAAATTTCCCTCTTGTACACGGAATTTGACATTTCTGATTCTGCAGTTAGTTTAGTTCATTACTGATATCTTACCATAGAAACTAGCACTAGTATACTGAGGCAAATGAAGTTCCATTCCACTGAAGCTATTAGTGTTCATTTCGCTAGATATGTTTGGCCATGAGTTTCAGCGGAATGAACATAGTTCAAAAAGACTACCCTTGCCAACAACAAAAATGTGCATCGTCTGTTAAGACTTTAGAGATTTTTGTCGTTTGACAAAAAAGCTTCTCCTTTCGTTTTCCTCTCTTCCTGGAGGATCCTTTTGCTATGCTTCATAGTTCATATGGATATTATAAAAGCTTTGGATTGGTGGCTTCACTTGTAACCTAATAGACGATTAAATTGTTCTAGTGCACTTGAGATGCTTCCACAAAATGAGTTCAAAGCTACACTAGCCATCAAAAAGCCAATAAACCAAAAAGTCTTGAGCTTCCTGGGATTAAATGATCCAAGTCAATATTACAGCACTTAAACAAGGCATGTCTAGCCATCAAAAAACCAGTAGACGAAAATGTCATGAGCTTCCTGGGATTAAGTGAAAGTACTATGTATTGAAACAGAAACTCATTTGAATAACTATTGCTTTCCCACATGTAGGTGGGTAGAGTAAATGGAAAAAAAATCAGCCACCCCTCTAACACTAGAGAAACAATAATCAAATTCATTGAACAAATATTTCACAATCACAATTCACAGGACGCCAATATTAACAGAGCTGCCCAAGAGGAAGTATCCAATTGCCTTTGGCTTCTTCTAGGTTGGCCAAACTGACCAAATTCTTCAGGTGTAAAGAACTTTCAATGCTCAATGACTAAGTAACTATATCTATGATTGTAAAGTTTAACATGCCCAAGAAAGAGTGCCCAAATGACATCATGCTGTCATCCACAGTAAAGCGTCAACTCTCAAGTGATTCTCCAGCAAAGTACTGTTTGTGGACCATTTTTCTGTAATCTGCGCAAAAATAAATAAATAATAATAATAAAATTAACATAAGACCCACAACCGTCAATAGGATTGCATAATCTGGATGAGGAACAATAGGCGTTCCTTATCATCTGAAGTAATTATCATGATATACAAGTCAAGAAGCAGGTTTTACTAGGACCAATTGCTGAAGGCATTACAAAGTGGAAGCATAAGTTGTGAATTTCAAGCCAGTGTGGGTTTCGGGAATAAAAACGAATTTCAGAAGTCAAAAACAAAGGGATGAAACACCCTCCACTTCAAATTTCATAGCTAAGGGAAATAGGAAATGACAACTAACCTTCCTTGTTACTCCACAGAGCAGCAGCATAGCTGTTGAGGGGACTCTCTGGGTTTGGTTCTGCATGCAAGAAAAAGTAGTCAGGCAAGAATGTAGATGTTTACAAATGAGTTCATCAAAGGAAGACAAAGCTGACCTCCCAATAGACTTTGAATGGACAGAAGAATAGTCCTGCAATCATAAGCCGAAGACCACTTGTCCTATTTAATGAAAAGCAAAAAAACACATCAGCTTGCGAATGTACGAAGAAAGAAGAAAAAGAGCAATAGCAATATCAATATCATCCACCAGACTGCAAATATAGGGGTAGGAATTGGCACAGTGCCCTTGGGATAAGGAGATTGAACCTAAGGTAGGGTCCCTTTTAAGGGGTATTGATATTTGGTCATGTCCCCGGGCGGTAAGAGCATCAATTTCCCTTCTACACAAGTTTATCCGAACTGACATTTAGATTTCTCCAACACACACTATTTTCCATTAATCATTAAAATATTCCTAAGACCACCATACGGTGAATCAAACCCCTTAATACTAAAGACACTGTGACCATCATATGGTTAACCAACACTTGACCATATTAGAGACCGCGAGGAAGGGTTTTATCACTTCATATCCTCCTGGAGTTTAGTAGCACAAGATTGAAATTAGTTAACCAAAAAGGATTCATACCTGCAGGATGTCAAGGCAAATGTTGCCAAACTGATCAACATTTGGATGGAAGCACATTGTCTCAAACTTGACAAGTGGTGGCTTGAAAGGATAATCCATAGGAAATCTCAAAGACAGTTTGTAAGATAAACCCTCGTACAAAGTTCCTTTTCCACCTTCGATTGTGCCAATCCATGTAAAAATGCTCTCACCTTCAGGAAAAGCCGATACTCCAAGTTCTCCTCCACTCATCTGAAAACAAGGAACAATAAATACTGAAAACCGAGAGTAGACCAACTGAAATGAAAAGTAGATAATACAATTAACAACCCATTGGTGTAATATGGGTAATGGCTAAAACCTTCAGAAGATATTGATGAAGCCAGTAACTATTGGTAAGAACACGACAGAAAACTGAAGTTGCTATTGCTATCTAGTAGGTAGACTTGTCAATCCACCATAATACTGAATAATTCAAGTTGTGAACTGAGAATAATCTTTAGATTGGGGCAGTTTTTAATTTATCAACCAACTCCGAGACAAGTAAGGATGTGTATCCCTTTCCAATAATACTTCAAATTTCACACATGTAGTGAATGAAGATAGATTAAATAATCCAACTCAAGTAGCAGAAGCGGTGTAAAAGTAGCAACAGACCCAAAGACCACCAAAATCATTAATACTCAACTGCGGGCATATGGGAGACTAAATTGAAATAGATGTGGCAACTCATTACGTCATTTCTGAAGAGAAATACAGTAGTAAATCCCACTTGGTACGCTTGATGATTTTGGACATCCAACAACCTCTTATTCCCAGTGAGGTGTTGTTGGGTGTAACTTGATTGGGTTTTACTATAGAGCATCTCCTAATTCCAACCCCTTAAGTTATACTTGATTACTGAGGACGCCATTTCCTAGAAGTGGAAAGTGTAACAATGGCTAAGACACCCCAATCAATCTTCATGAACGGGTTAGAATACACACAAGCACACACCTAGCCTCTATATTATAAAACCTCATGACTATCAAGAATCAAGATAGTCCCTTTTGGCTTCTTGATCATGCATCATGTTTCAACTTATGTATTCAAGATGAAACCACCCTCTAATGCACATGCAGGCCACTTCTGAACATGTTTACACCAGCAGAGCACCAAATGAGCAATGGTGAACCTAACAACTCTGAGTAAGACGGAGATTGAGTAGTAAATATCTATCACTTCCCCGTAGTATTTCTGTAGCTGCTACAGACTATATGGTGTTTGTTTTCAATTTTTATCTCAGGCTGTTTAGAACCCTTGATAAAGACAGTAATCTAAATTAAGAGCCACTCATAATCCCAATCCAACCGAAAGCTACAATCAAGAACCACTCCTTTTGAAAAGCCTACACAACTACACAAGGTATAAAATTCTTAGGCTATCCACTACTAGCTCCTAGGAACAATTCATAGCCAAGTTCATATAACAAGAAACAAATCGATATGAAACCACTGCGAACCCAGTTCAATATTACAATCAAAACTATCACCAGCCAATAGCAAAAACTTCTAAGCATCAAAATCACCACTATATATCAAAATCAAAGAACCAAGAAAAGAAGAAAAACAATTGACAGAATGATTAACATACCATTAGAGACATCAACTCCTTCTGAAGCCTACAAAGATTGAAACAAACCCACATCAACATTAAAGACTTCAACTTTTTCCTACAAAACATAAAAGACTTCATCTTTTTGAGGATCCAAACAAAAAGGACCAACCTTTGAGAAACAGAGGATGAGTCGACGGAAATGGGAGCAGCCGGTGGCTTTTTCTGAGAGGAATTGCGCTGGCTACGCTGCGGCGGCGGCGACGAGTTGTCCGCCGTCGGATTGGGTCGGACCTCCATGATCAACTTGTTGCTTTTTTCTTGTTTACTCGAAATTTTTCTCAAGAGGTGTGTGACTATAAAATGGAGGGAGCTAAGCCTTTTGGTGTTTTCTTACTCTAAAATCATTATGTAAACTTTATTAATATATATATATATATATATATATATATATATATATATATCCCCATAATAACTCAATAATTTGCACCAAATTATTGGTCTTTTGAGATGGGGATTTCAACCAATTTAGGATAAAGTGAAGCAAAAATACACACACATTATGCATAAGACATTTGTTAGCGACACCACAAAATATATAGAATTATCGAATTAAAATTTGTCATATATGTGTTTAGTATCTAGACTCGTACATCACTAAATTTTATTCTATTTTAAATCTTTAATATCTTTAAAAATGTGACATTCTTAATTTAAAAAGTTTATATATATATATATGTAATATAATTTAGTATAGATATTAGTTAATCATATGATCATATCATACTCTTGTGCACATGGTTCTCCAACCATGTTATTTGAAATATGGCACATACCTGTCATGCTCACCTTTGTGATCTTAGTTGTTACTATTAAAAGATTACACACAAGCATCACACTCTGATTAATGAGGAAATAATAGAAACTATTATCTTAGAGTAAGTGTACAGTCATAGCAATCAATATGGTTCCCTTATTGACATTATGACTCAATTGGGCAACCTTAATTGCAAACCTTCATTTAAATGAGTCTGGAAAAGGAATGATTGGAGTGAAAAGGACTCTATTGCCATAGAAATTGAAACAAGAAGAAATTAAAGCAATAGTTGTTCATTATCATTTTAAGGGGATAGAAAGGAATCTTCAACCAAAGCGCATATTGCAAATATAAACATCAAATCAACTCAACCATACTAGTCAGTAGTGGAATGATCTATTTGAAGAAGACAGTCACTTTGGATCACAAATCAAATCAATACCTCAGTAGTCAGTACCATCCATTCATAACCATACAAAGGAATGCATGGGTTATGCACATTCTAGCAACCTCTTTTGCAACTATTGAAGCATATAAAGTACAATGGTACCAAACAAAAGAAGATTGAAGGCAGGGTTAATTAGATGCTTACTACTAACAACAGTGTCCTTTGATCGCAATTGACAGGCAAAAATGTAAGAACAGTTCAGACCCTCATTTGTTTTGCTCTAGATCAAATCGAGGCAGCCACGCATTACA
This sequence comes from Potentilla sterilis, assembly GCA_963682095.1. Lineage (NCBI taxonomy): Eukaryota > Viridiplantae > Streptophyta > Magnoliopsida > Rosales > Rosaceae > Potentilla > Potentilla sterilis. Next base: position 47,580,891 of record OY821763.1, read on the forward strand.
GTCATATGTAAGATTTGGAGCAGAGTGTCACGTCCCGCTTATTCGGGAGTGTCATTGTCGAGCGATGCTGGTGGGGCAGCTCCAGGCAGGTGCGTGTGGGGAGTCCCTTCGGAGTTCAGGCAGGCCGATCTGGTTAAGTTTGGAGAGCTTGTCGCTAGTCAAGGACTTGACGCTGATGGAGAGATTGGGCATCCCTACACTCACTGGTCGGGGTCTGGAGCTGATCCCCTGATGAGCCCAAGGCAGGGCGAAATCAGTAGTCGCCTCGGTGGACAAGGCTGGCTTCCAGAGGATGGGAGCGCTGCATGGGCCAAGTGTGGCAGCCAAAAGGCTAGGCCCGTGACAAGAGGGTCTCAGTCTCTCAGACCTCTCTTGGTTTTTCCCTACCTAATGGCCAAAGTATTTTCTTCAAATTGGAACACCCCCATTGCAGTGAGATGAAAATCTACTTGAAAAGAGGGCAATACCCCATTTCAGCATGACATTGAAACACACCAGTTTCTGACGAGTCTGTCAGTCTGTGACTAGTTCTGGTTATAAGATTGCAGTTACCAAACTGCAGCTACGAGTCGGGGGATTTAGGATGATAGAACAAGCCTACTTGGGAGGTGTTTACATACCAACAATCCTCTTGGGATCGTAGAACAATAGTAGATCAAATACCAAATAGTTATGAAGCATAGCTATTGGAATAATATAATTTGTATAAATGAACAAATTATACAAATTATTGATTATACAGTGTTCATTTGTATAAATGAACAATAGCAGATCAAATAGTTATGCATAGGTGAGAAAATAATAGTAAAAAGAAATTAAAAAGTATATGTAACATGCCAAGCCAAAAAGAAAAAGAATCTAAGTACTGCACCAACATGGATTTGGAGTTCTAGTATATCTTAGGCATAACACAACTAAACAATGTCATATCCCAGCCACTGTTTCTGCAAATGCTCTTGCAGTGTTAAAGGAAAGAATAATCTGCATTCATACTTAATTGTGATAGGAGAAATTGGTGGATGTATCAAGAGTATTATGATACTGTAGTGATTGCTGGATCTGTATAATTACATTCCTTGTATAGCTGAATAGAATAGCACAGCAGCTACTATATTTATCGTCTCCTTGTACATAATTCTTATGTAATAGACAATACCATTCCCACTTCTCTTTGTTTATGGTATCCGAGCACTAATCCTGGTGTCTTTAACCCACCACAACCTTCCGCCACAAAAACACCACTACAAACCACTACAAACCACCATGGTTGAAATCCTTGAAAACACAGAAACCAACAAACACAAACCCAATTCTTCATCCAAGACAATGGAGGAGAATGAGACCAAATTACCTGATCCTCTGGTCTTGCACCAATCTGACACACCAGGTTTCACCCTGGTTAGTACACCACTTGATGGGCAGAACTACGGAGAATGGAGTCGCTCTATGCGTCTTAGCCTCAACGCTAAGAACAAACTTGGGATCGTTGATGGAACCATACAACCACCTTCACCAACTGATCCTAAATTTCCCATATGGCAGCGCTGCAATGACATGGTGCTGACATGGATCATTCAATCCATCCACCCTGAGATAGCCCGAAGTGTCATATTCTCTAATACGGCAGCAGCCGTATGGAGTGATCTCTGCGATCGATTCTCACAAGCTGATGACTCAAGAATCTATTAGATCCGGCAGGAAATCCCTGAATGCCATCAAGGCTCCCAATATGTGTCTGCCTACTACACCAAACTGAAAGCCCTTTGGGATGAGTTAACATCCTATCAAGAACCTGTTGATGCACCTGTGATTTGTTGAAGAAGCTGATGATTCGAGAAGAAAAAGAAAGGGTTATGCAATTTTTGATGGGTCTCAATGAGACTTACTCTACTGTTCGTGGCTCGATTATGATGATGAGCCCCTTGCCAGACACAAGGAAAGTACATGGCCTGATTCTTCAACATGAGAGGCAGATGGAGGCAGTCGCTCGACGATAAAATCCACCAATTTCTCAAGCCATGCCAATTACACGCCCTACACCTAAGCCGACGTCGAAGCCCTCTTCCTCACCCTTCTACCGAAAGCCACTCAAGTGCACGTATTGTGAAGAGGACAACCATCTTATGGATCGGTGCTATTTTCCTGAAAAGTTTTTCAATGGACATACATGGCATGGAAAGAATGCGAAGCCCAGAAAAAGGAAGCATGCAGCACACAACATGGAGTTGAAGGAGTCCAATGATGAAAGCTACACCTTCACTGCTAAAGAATATTAGGAATATATGGCCATGCTCCAAGAAAAGAAGGGTAAAAATCAACATTATATTGACACCTAGCTCTAATAATATAGATAATGATGCACATTCAACATTATATTGGATCGTGGATAGTGGAGCTACAAATCACGTGTCGCACCTCGCACCTACTCACAATAATATTAAGGCACCTCACAATTTTATTGGATTGCCCAATGGAGACCAAGCTATTATAGAAAATGTTGGGTCCGTTCAATTATCACAATATTTGTCCCTTGATGGAGCTCTACATGTGCCCAAAACTTAAGTGAATTTGATATTTGTGAGTAAATTGACACGAGCCTTGAGATGTATTGTGTTATTTTACCCGGATTTTTGTGTTGTGCATGACGTGGATACGAGGAGGACGATTGGCCTGGGCAAGCATGTTAATGGTCTCTACTATCTCTCACCAGCTCAAAACCCATACCTTGTCAATCACATAATGCGCACTTCCGACCTTTGACATCAACGTCTTGGACACCCATCTTCCGCCCCTCTTCAACATCTATCCAAAGTTTTCCCAGATATTGTTTTCAATTCCAATAAGCATGTTTGCGAGATTTGTCCCTTAGCAAAACAAACTCGTTTATCTTTCATTTTAAGCTCAATAAAAACAGTTACACCATTTGATTTGTTTGATACATTGTAATGTTTGGGGACCACACAAAACTCATACACATGAGGCTCGTTATTTTCTAACAATTGTCGATTATTTTACTCGATACACATGGGTGCATCTTATGAGTTTTAAATCTAACACTCAATATTTATTGAAATCTTTCTTCTCTTGGGTCAAAACTCAATTTCATCAAGATATCAAGATTTTACTTGCCGATAATGGGGGATAATTCACATCAAATTCCATGCGTTATTTCCTTGCTGAACGCGGTACCATTTTTCAACACATATGCACTCACACCACACAACAAAATGGGGTTGTCGAACGTAAACATTGTCATCTTATTAATGTAGCCCGTGCCCTCCGATTCCAAGCCAATCTTCCATTATGTTTTTGGGGGGAAAGTGTCCAAACAGTTTGTTACCTCATCAACCGTCTACCCACACCTCTACTCTCTCACAAATCTCCATATGAACTATTACACAAAAATCCACCACCCTATTCTGATCTTCGGGTTTTCGGTTGTCTTTGCTATACTACTAATCTCACCCCCACTAACAAGTTTGATTCTTGTGCATGTCGTTGCATTTTCGTTGGCTATCCTCTTGGACAAAAGGGATATCGAGTTTATGATCTTGAAGGAAAGAAATTTTTCACTTCCTGGGATGTCACTTTCCATGAAAACATACTCCCCTTAACTAAACTCCCACTAGAAGATCAAGATGACAATCCGATCTTACATGTTTCTACCGGCCCATTTCATCCCCTAGAGCCTAATTATTCACCTGAGCCCAATTAAATTTTTCAACAATCACCACCTACAACTCCATCTACTCCTTCGCAAGATTCATTTGCTCTCAAACCCAAACCACTTTTGAAATTTTACTCCCGTCAACGCAAACATGTTGAGGCTACTACCTCGTCGGCGCCTCCACCATCAACCTCGTCGGCGCCTTCATCAGAACCGGCGTCAGCGCCTCCATCAGCCCCGGCGTTAGCGCCTCCATCAGACCAGGCGTCGGCGCACCCCACGCAACCCCTTCCTTTCCCCCACAACCGATGCACCTTCATCGGCTTCTTTCCCTCCGCCTTCACTAGCTGCCAATCCTTCCTCCTCTACTCCATCCGACCCCTACCCCCCATCACCATCATCCCCATGGGCTACTCTTCCATCTCCGACAACTGTTCCGCCATCTTCGGTGGCACCATCGCCACCACCACCCCCACATTCGATTCACAATGCTATTCCTGGCCTTCGTCGTTCTTCTTACACTTCTTACACTTCTCTTCTTATGCGTCTGGCAGCGCTAGCCCCTGCACCAGTATGTCTCTTATTCTGGATTGTCTGATCAATATCGTTCCTTTGTGCATAATATCAAGACCTACCATGCTACTGTCCTGGGCCCTGACTCCTCTTCTTCTGCATTTGGCAGCGCTAGCCCCTGCACCAGTATGTCTCTTATTCTGGGTTGTCTGATCAATATCGTTCCTTTGTGCATAATATATCTCGCCTGGTTGAGCCAACGACTTATGACCAGGCTCGACTTGACCCTCAATGGATTGTAGCTATGGAATCTGAAATTAAGGCCCTTAAGGACAATCAGACTTGGTCCATGGTTCCTTTGCCTGTTGGTCAGCTACCTATTGGCTGTAAATGAGTTTTTAAGATCAAGTATCATGTTGACGAAACAATCGAGCGTTACAAAGCTCACCTGGTTGCAAAAGAGTTTACCCAGCGTGAGGGCATCGACTACAAAGATACATTTGCACATGTTGCCAAATTAATCGCTGTTTGTTGTTTACTCACAGTTGCTGTGGTTCGCGATTGGCCATCGCACCAGATAAATGTCCAAAATGTTTTTTTCATGGTGAACTCACTGAGGAAGTGTACATGCTTCCTCCCCCAGTGTATCGTTGACATGGGGAGAATATTGTTTGTCGACTCAACAAGTCGCTTTATGGCCTTAAGCAAGCATCTCGCAGCTGGTTTCGATGATGCTCCTATTCAATTCAAGAAATTGGTTTTCAACAGTCACGAGCCGATTACTCACTTTTTACACCGGTTCGTGGAAACTCTATTACCATTGTGCTACTGTATGTCGATGATATGGTTATAACAAGAAACAATGAAAAAGCTATAAATGATCTCAAAGTGTTCCTGCATAGTTGTTTCAAGATAAAAGGTCTTGGACCACTGAAATACTTTCTTAGAATTGAGATAGCATGTTCTAAAGCTGGAATTACAATGTGTCAACGGAAGTACACATTGGACATATTAGAGGAAGCCGGATTACTTGGAGTAAAACCACACATGTTCCCATGGAACCAGATTTAGTGCTAAGAGAATCTGGTGGTGAAGCCCTCAAGGACCCTACTAAATTAATATACCTCACAATCAGCCGGCCGGAGATCACATACTCTGTGAACACACTCAGTCAATTTATGCAGGAACCCAAGATACATCATCTCAAGACTACCCTACGACTTCTCCAGTACTTGAAAGCCGCTTCAGAACTAGGCCTATTATTTCCATCAGATAGTTCACTTGACTTAATTAACTATTGTGATGCTGATTGGGCAAGATGCCCAACTACACGTCGTTCAGTGACCGGCTATTGCATTTTTCTTGGGAAGTCACTTGTGTCTTGGAAAAACAAAAAGCAAGCAACTGTATCAAGATCATCAGTTGAGGCCGAATATCAATCCATGGCTGCAGCTGCCTGTGAACGTACATGGTTGAGGTATTTGTTGAGAGATTTATGTGTTCCACATGCTCAACCAGCAATGTTGTTTTGTGACAGCCAGACAGCATTGCATATTGTAGCAAATCCAGTCTATCACGAGCGCACGAAGCACATTGAACTGGATTGCCACACGGTTCGTGAAAGGATAAAAAGAGGAGAAGTTAAAACAGCATACGTGCCAACTGGGAGTCAGATTGCAGATTTGTTCACCAAACCATTACGAGCACCAGCGTTTCACATGCACCTCGGCAAGTTGGATATTATTGATATTCACTCTCCAACTTGAGGGGGAGTGTTAAATGAAAGAATAATATGCATTCATACGTGATTGGTATTTAGAATTGTGATAGGAGAAATTGGTGGATCGTATCAAGAGTACTATGATACTGTAGTGATTGTAGGATCTGTATAATTACATTCTTTGTATAGCTGAATAGAATAGCACAGCAGCTACTATATATATCGTCTCCTTGTACATAATTCTTATGTAATAGACAATACCATTCCCACTTCTCTTTGTTTATGCAGAAGAAAGAATGTTTTACACTTCCTTGCTCTAGCAGTGTTTCTTGCGGTCTTTCACTTCCTTGCTCTAGCAGATTATAAGCCAGACGGACTTATAACTTCAGGCTCAGAAAAGGAGACTGAAGGTGGACGGTCTTGAATTTGGCCTAATTCTCTGACATTACTAGGTTGCCTAATTCCTCCTCTTTCACTCGGTCCAACATTGTTGTTCTTTGGAGAATGTGACCCTTCAGTGTCCCAATGATGCATTTCAACGACGACTGATGCGTCTAAAGGTGGAAACAAGTCATCCGCTTCACTGAAGTGATTGTCATTGTGCAATAGATGAACTGGTGACATGTCATGTGTAGGAGTTTTATCTGAATGCAGGCTGTACTTTGCTTTCTTTTGTGCTTTGTGATGCCAACTTTTCACTGCTACTGCCACTTCCTCATTAAAAACAGTGTGTTTCATACTAGAACCCATCTATTTGAAAAGAAAAAACACAAAATATCAGTCATGATAGATTAATGGTAGGTTTACATATAATCTAGTTGAAGTAAATTTCTCACCTGTGTCACGAAAGCATAGAGCGGTAGAGTCACATAACTACATAAAACTTGTACGATAACCTTGAGGAGATCAGAAGATTTTACTTCGGCTTACATCAGTAAAAGTCTTTATCCTCATTGAATTAGGAACCATAAAAGAAAGTGAATATTAAAACTTTAAGAAACGATGATTCTTGTATGAGGTTAGGTATTAGTAGTGTGTAAAGCTCACCCCATTGAGAGCCTTATGACGGTAACTACAGGCGTTTGGTTGGAGCAAGAAATTATGCCAAACTGCCACTGAAGAACAAAAGTAAATATATTAGTATATGAAAACTTTGAGAAATTAAGATCCCTATGAATGCATGGTTCAGTAAAAAAAAATATAAAGAAAAGATCCCTATGAATGGTATAATTATACTAGGTTAACTTCAAAGAATATATACTTACTGTACTCCATGCAAAGAAGGCAAGTTGAAATGCATTCTGAAGAATCGAAGAAGAAGAATAAGAAAGCACAAATTGGCAGCTGGTGAGAATTTAGTACTAATAACAAGGACTGTAGAGATATTATATTAGCAAGCTGAACTACCTGGAACAAAACAAAGTGGATGAGGAAGAGCAAGAAGCGCGGGCGTCCAAACCAGAAGTGCTGATCACCGGGTTGAACAAGAGGTGTACCCATCACCACACCCCCTCTTTCCTGGATCCTTAGCCCCAGCTTGGTTATAATCAGTTGTAATTTAGTGCCCACCAAGAGGATTATCTGCATTATGTTTTTGGCTGAGAACACTTGATTGTCTATGTACGTAATAATATATGATGGCAAAAGTAGAAGCAGCATGCTTTGTACTGGAATATATAATGCAATTGTATTGAACTTACAAATAAAGAGATAAATGGTAGCCAGAGATACGAATACCATCCTATTCAGAAGAGAAAACAGTTCTCCATCAGTAACTTGGGATTATGCAGTAAAACACACACATATATCAACATGTATTTAGAGATAGAGAGCTGGCCATATACTTACCATACGCATTAGACAACAGGAACAACACTGCAGAGAACCATATAACTGGACAGCATGCACCAATGAAGTGATGTTAAGGTTGTAGCACACATATATCCAAAGAGACTTGTAAAATTTGATGCTTATAATCACCAACCTGATCTCAACAATAACTAAGAAGTCATCTTCAAGTGATCTAATTATGTACTTCCGAAAATCAAAAGTTGTTTCAATCCCAGGTGCTAAATGTGCCTGAAATCAGAAAGCATAAATTTTTTGATTTGCTGTTCACCTCAAGCCTCGTATAGGTACACGAATGAGTTTTTTTTTTTACTGTTTCACTTACCGTGATAAAGCCATGCCTCAGCGTTAGGTAATCAGTCTTAGTAACTGACCTGAAGAACTGTCTGAAGAAGCACACCTGATAAGAAAAGGAGACCCTTAAACCTTGTTCAATTCAATGTCATAGCTCATAGTAACAATGCATGACTGAGTTAGGAGTTCCTAAATAAAGCTCAATTCTTAGTAGTACGCTACGTACAATCCAAAGGTAAACTGGTGACTCGCTCCAGAAGTGCAAATGCCTCCTTCCAAATGATGTATCCCTCGCATACCTAAACCTTTCTGGATCTGCAATACAAATACTGAACGTGTAAGGTATAGTCCAAGAAGTTATAGTTATTCAGAATTCTTAAAATATTGTCAACCGTTGGCGGTGTCTGATTAATGACATTACAGAATATTCCAGAAAGGAAAAATGATTATTCCACAGAAACTTAATTTGTAGTTATACTTGATATGTTCAGAAAGTCAACCTGCAGACCAACTATATGATTTGCATACTTAAATGACTCATCATGTAAATTGGATTCATTAGCTTTCAAGTGAAAAGATTGAACCAACTTACCATGACTAAACTGGTATTCAATTGTTTTTGCTTCATTCTCCCAATACTTCCATACACTCATCTGTAATCCAGAAAAACAAAAACTGTTGAGAGAGACAGAGAGAGAGAGAGAGAGAGAGAGAGAGAGAGAGAGAGAGATTCCAAAGTTGTACATGCCACTTTACCTTGTATCTTCCCAAAAACAAGGTTGTGATGCAGTAGAGCACATGAAAAACGGCCAGCACAAAGATAAATAGATGGAGCTGGTGAATCCCATATGCAGACACAAAGGCAACTTTACCCTACAAATATAGACAGTGAAATTAGACCCTTATCCAATTCCAGTACACATATTCTTACACCATATAGAACACACTTCACATTTTCACGATTTAAATTCATGAACAGTGGAAATGGAAAAGAACAACAAGAGAACTGTGTTTCCTTTACATTGGCAGTGCAGTTATCATATCCTTTTGTGGCTAATATGCGCCGGGAACTGAAACCAGAATCTGAGAATTCATCACTGAAGCCAGAATCTGAGAATTCATCAAGTTTTCTAGCCGTAGTCTTTGAAGGTTCATATTTGCAGGGATGCCAAGTGGCTGCAATACTCTTTGGTATACAAATACCAGAAATTGGATCTTGTAGAACTGTTAGGAACAAGGATAGGAATCCCAACAGCATAAGCTCTTCAAACAATTCACATAAAACAAACAAAGTAATGGTTAGGACTTTAAAAAAACATGCATAACTAGTTCGTATTAAAAATTTAAATAAAAAATAAACTAAATGTTCCCACAAGATGGGATACCTGATTTGATCTTCTCAAGAGCTTCATAGAGAGCTCGCTTCTGTTTCTTTTTAAACCACTGAAATTTGTTCCATCACAAAGTCATTTCCCATGAACAATCATTTTGAAATATATCAAGAACCAATTGATCAAGCATTTCATTCTTACCTTTCCTATGAAGTTTGATACCTGAAATTATGTTTTATGTGACACTTTAGTACTTATGTTGACTTCTTTGTTAAATATAAATGGTAAGATTGACATTTAAGTATAATTTATAAAAATAAAATAAAAACTTACATTTTCTTAATTTTTGGGTTAAAAACATGTATTTTTTAAAAATGTTTTTGAGTTATGTTGACAACATAAATTAAGAAATTCAATCGTGGTGATGTAAATACTCACAAAACTACTTCGCGGAGCTATATCTAATCAACCAAATGTATTATTGTGGGTGTTCAAATTATAAATACTAGATTTCCTGAACAAAATTTCAATTATTTTACCTTCAACAGAATTTAAAAGTTTAATTCATATTTTTTGTCTGACAAAAAATTAGTTCATATTTATTTTATCTCAAAAGATAAAAAAAAAATGATGAATATCAATGTGATAGCTAATAGCGTTAGATATATAACACTCATGTTTTTAATTTTATGTTTATAAATAATATCTAAATGTCAATTTTATCTCTTACAGTTAACAAAGAAGTCAACATAAATACCATAGTGTCACATAAAACGTAACTTCAGGTACTAAACTGTCATCTTTGAAACGTTGGGTACTAAAATGTCTAATTGGTCATACGTCAGGTACCATAGGAGGATCAGAATGTACCCATTCTAAAACGTCAAAAATCGGCCATTCAAATGAGAAAACTAGATACCACTTAATGGGAATTAAAGGGTCTGGAGTAGCCTTCTTCGACATCCACTTAACTTTATGGCTAATTGCCGATCGAGCCGGCGGAGCTCGGCGGCTTTGCAAATGACTTGCTTGGAGTCCGACACTCGGAGTGGTGGAGCTAAGGGCCTTTGGGTCCGGTTAGCCATCGGAGAATCAGAGGAAGAAGTGAGAAATGAAGATGAGGGAGGAGAAAGGTAGCCTCTGACCTACAACATCGCAATTTAGAGGGAGATGAGTGCACTAACAGCGCGTGAATTTCTAACATTGTCGTTTTAACTAGAGCTGGGCGTTTGGGCCCGAATGACCAAAAGACCTGCCTGAAAACTCGAAAAAAGCCCGAAAAGAGCCGAGCTGAAATTTTTTAAGGACCGACCCGATGAAGGACCGTCCCGAACTTCTGAAAAACAAGCCGAGCTCGAACTTTACTTTTTTTGGACCAAAAGCCCGGCTCAGCCCGAAGTTACTGAACAATGCCCAATAGCCCATCACCCAGGCCCATCACCTAGGTCCTATCAGACCAACCCTACTCCAGACTTCAGAGTTCAGATTTCAGTCTCCACCGACCTCGACTGCGACTGCAACCTCCATCTCCTCCTCTGAGTCCACCACGACACCGCCCACCAACCCACCTCCGACCTCCGTTTCCTCGTCTCCGTCTCCGTCTCCGTCTTTGCCACAGGCCCACCATAGTAGCACTGCTCCTGCGCCTGTGCCCTGCCGTCTCCGTCTCACAATCCTTCATCGCGGCGTCGCCATCTTCAGCGCCTGCGCCCTACCGCCCCTACGGCGTCACCCAGAGTCCTAGATTCCCAGCGTCTTCATACTAGCAGCAACTATCAGGTATCAGCAAGACAGCAACTATCAGGTATCAATTTTCATTAGAATTAGTGACTTTTCATGTATTGATTGTATTCCATACATATTTGCATAAGAATCGGTGGCATTCTCATATCTTGGGTGGCTGTCCGTTCAGTACTTCAGTTGATAACTTGATATCATCTCTCTTGGCATTTTAGATCAGAGTACAAAAACATCAGGATTCAGGCATAAAGCTTTTGGGCCCGAAAAAGGCCGAAAACCCTGCTCAGCCCGTTATGGGCGGGTTCGGGCCGGTCCTCAGTCTCTGAAAAGCCCGGCTCGGCTCGGCCCGAAAGTGTCAGGATTTGAGTCGGGTTTCGCAAAATTTGAGCTTGGCCGGCCCGCGGCCAGCCCTAGTTTTAATAGCCACGTTATATTTTTTTTGACTCAAGCACTGAATAAGCTCTCCTTTTAATGGCAAAAGCAAGCTTCATACACTTGTCTAGCTACTGACTTTTTTTTTATTATTTTTTTTAATTGGTGGCGTCATAATCCAATAATATAGAAGAAAGATTACATTATCAGCATGACTCATCAGGATGGTCATGGCTACGTCAAAAGCGATTCATGAAAGGCAAATCTAAGCAAAAAACCTAGCTTCACCTAAAGCAATACAACCTTAGGAAATAAGTCAAAAATCAAGTAACCAAGTAACCAGCGACGCTACCAAGATAGACCCCGAAGCAACGTCAAAGACCTATATCGATTTATTCTGTAAAATAAAATGAAATTGAACTAATCTACCCAAATCCGAAGACCCAAGCATAACAGACTCCATTCTCTTATCTCAAACCCAGGCCCAAAAGCCCATAACCGAAACCAGACCAGGATCCCCTCACCACCTCGGGCGGCCGGGCTTGCTCCCACCGCAGTACCTCCATCATATAAGGTGGCCGGACTCTGAACTAGCAAAACTTGCCTCACCAGTGCAAAACCGAATGAGAAGAAACCCACAAATCAAAAGCAAAAATATGCTCGAATTCCAATCAGGAGTACTCACGAACTCAAAGTCCTTGAATCCACCCCAGGCACTGCCTGAAATTCACATCCAATCAAAACTGAGTCATCGTCGATATGCAACCAGTCTCGCGACAACCTTTGTATCCTCGAACCTTGGTACTAGATCGCACCAACCCTTCAACTAAGCTCGTTGGTACCGCGCCAAGCCCACTTCGCTGACGTCCTTTCACCTCGATCGTCACACCTCAGAAAGATACGCCGCCGCCAATTCGAAACCTAGGGTTTCGAGGAGTTCCGAGACTCTCCGAAGCTATCGGAGGCTCCAAATTTTTTTATTGCGTTTTTCATATTGCTGCTGACTTTTCTTGGTTGACAAGACTTAGAATTGGTTAAGAATCCTAATATTGAGGAGAATAGCTTATAGACTATTCATATTCAATTTGAGCATCATCTGTGATTCTGTGAGAAGCTTGGACTTGGCAACCTGAGAGCGTAGGAGTATTGATTTACGTACCTTCATTAAATTGAACATATATAATCCAATAACTATGTAGCACTTGGTTCAAATATGCATTCATCCCAGCTAATTAATTAGCCTCTATATAATTAATACTAGATGCAAGAACTTATCCCATAATCCATATCCCATTGAAATAAGAAATGACTACTATATAACCATGCAAAGAGTTTTGAAATGATATAGCCTTGAGATTACTTAAACTAGCTTCGTACCCGTGCGATGCACGTTTTATTGTTAACGTACAATTTTGTTTGTCTCTACCTTATTTTATTTTGTTTAATGTGTTTTCTTATAGGACAATCTTTTTATATAATTTTATTAAATACGGAGGGTAAAATAGGTATAACACATTTTATTGAAACTTTTGAGCGCTTGGCTTTCTAATAACCTTGAAATTACTTAAATTATAGTAGATGACTTGGTCTGTGTAAGGTGCTAATTTTTATGATTAAGCCAGAGGTTAAAAAATCTAGGAAAAAAAAAAAGACATATCAAAACGTGCACATATATGGGAAATCAGAAGCTAATTCCACAATGAATTCATGTGTCCATGTCGAGAGCTTATTCGGTGCTAGTCAAAAAACTGTTAAAACGGCAGGGGTTGCGCATGCAACGCACCATGTTCATGATTGTCCGGTTCTTTCGCTCTGCAACCCCATTTTGTTGTGGGGGTAGGCTGTCGTAAGTTGTCTAGCAATGCCATAGGAGCTGCAATACTCATTAAATTCACTTGAGGTGAACTCCCCACCTCTGTCAGTTTGAAGACAACATGTAGCATTTCCAGTTTCCTTTTCAACTAGACTTTTGAACTTTTTGAACATACTAAATGCTTATGCTATAATCATCAATGAATGTGATTATGTACCTTTTATGGCTGTTGGACTCGGGTGTGATGGGTTGCAATTTTTGAGTAGCTCTCCACAAACTCTTCTTGGGAATAGTCTCTTGATGTTGCTTCCCCACCATACACACTGAGCACACCTTTAAAGAAGCAATGAGAGAAGGCATGCCTTTTACCATTTTCTTGTAGGACAGAGTTCTCAAGCCCTTGAAATGTAGGTGACCAAACCTACGATGCCATAAATCAGTTTGATCCTCTGATGTGGTCTTGAAACATGCAGGTGTTGGAGCTTGTGTTTGTGCTTGCATGTCCATTTTAGCAAGAAGAATAAACATTCGATTGGCGGACATTTGTGTCTGCATAATCAGTCCCCGAGTAGGATGATAGATTTTGCATTCTCCATGTTGTATTAGAATAGCCAATTTCTTTCTTGCAATTGACCAATACTAAGCAGATTATTTTTAAGCTCAGGCAAATAAAACACTTCAGTAATCACCTGATTTGTTCCATTGACTCGCAGCTTGATGCTTCCTTTCCCCATCACTGCCACCTTGGTGTTATTGCCGAGTTTCACAACTTGCCTGAAAGTCTCATCTAGATGAACAAACCACTGCTTTTCTCCGGTCATATGATTACTGCAACCAGAGTCCAAGAACCACACTGCCTCTCTCTTTGAATTGTGAAGGTCCACATGAGCCATCAACAACATTTCTTCTTCTTCATCAAGTTCGATATGTTTTGCAAAGTGAGCTCTTTTTTCCCAACTAGGGCATTCATATTGAAAGTGTCCAAGCTTATGATATTTAAAGAGTTAATTTCAGTTTACTACCCAAAACTTTGGGTCAGGTTTCAGTTTCGTCCTTATTCTTTTAATTTAATCACGTGTGCCCTCCTACTTCTAAGTTTCTATCAACCCGAGACAAAAATTCAATTTCACTTCGAACATGACGTCATCATCTGACATTATGTCCTTTGAAAAGGGTTGGAAACTGAAAAGTGGGCCAGCATGTCTCGTCCACGTCTGAAAAGTGGGTCATCATGTCTCGTCCACGTCGGATGATGACGTCATGTTCGAAGTGAAATTGAATTTTTGTCTCGGGTTGATAGAAACTTAGAAGTAGGAGGGCACACGTGATTAAATTAAAAGAATAAGGACGAAACTGAAACCTGACCCAAAGTTTTGGGTAGTAAACTGAAATTAATCCATATTTAAAACACTCCACAGTAGCTTTGTTTAGGGTATGTCTCTCTCTACCTCTGCTCCTTCCCTCGAATCGTTCCCCATAAGAGACTTTCAATGCCTGTTCTTCTCCCGTATCTCTATTGTGACGGTTCAACCTCTGCTCATGAACTAGGAGACGGCTTTGTAACTCATCTATTGTCAACACGTCCAAGTCATTGGACTCCTCAATCGAACACACAACATAATCAAACCTTGAGGTCATTGATCTCAAAATTTTCTCGATAATTTCGACTTGTGCCATATTTTCACCCCATGAACCTTCATCTTGTTGACAATTGTAAGTGTCCGAGAAAAATACTCGTCCACCTTTTCTCCTTCTTTCATTTGGAGAATCTCAATCTCATTCCTTAATGTCTGCTGTTGTGCCCTGGTACTTTTTCTTCATCGAGTCCCAAATACTCTTTGAGGTCTCCCTGTCAAGAATCGTCTCCATTATCGTTCGATCTATGGCCAGGAATAAATAATTCTTGACTTTGAGATCATTCAACTTCTAGTCCTCGTTCCTCTTACGTTGCTCCTCAGCTTGCTTACGTTGCACTTCTGTAACTTGTCCTCTCTCTGCCACTACCGAAGAGAAAGTGACTAGTTGTTCAACTCCTTGTGTCTCCGTCGGGAATCCATTCTCTAATAGACCCCAAAGTTCATTCGATCGAAGAAAATTCTCCATCATCATCGACCAGTGGTCATAATGACCATCAAATCGTGGAATCACTTCAACAGTCATTCTCTCACTCATTTTCTTACTCACTCTTTTCTGGCTCTCTCTCACTCTGCAAAGAAATCTGCTATTTCTATTGCTTTAGGTCAGGCCCCAATGATGGGGCTCTAATACCAACTTGTTGTGCTCTCAAGCTCTAAACTATTAACTCAAGTAAATTGGGAGTTCAAAGCATGTTTATTCAATGAATGATACTGTGGCTTTTATACAAGCCTTACAAAACAGAAAAACAAATCCTATGCCACCACAATCTCATAATCTAAAGATATGGTAATCTGTTACAGGAATGAATCAAACTTAATCTAAAACCCTACAAACCAGGGCATTATTAACAATAACAACAAATCAAATGTGACTTGGTCAAGTCACCAACAAACAATAATCCTAACACTGATTAGGTCGATGTAGTCGATGGATTCCCATGTCTTCATTAAGGCTGGGGTCGGTACATTACCAATTTATTTTTGTCTCTACCATCTACCAACCAATTGTAATTGGTAACGAGAAAATTTGTACCATTACCGACCACCGAAGCCCATGTACCAACTCTTCGGTATAC
Source organism: Potentilla sterilis (assembly GCA_963682095.1). Taxonomy (NCBI): domain Eukaryota; kingdom Viridiplantae; phylum Streptophyta; class Magnoliopsida; order Rosales; family Rosaceae; genus Potentilla; species Potentilla sterilis. The sequence goes on from OY821763.1 coordinate 47,596,902, forward strand.
CAATACTTTTGGTTGGTGCTGTTGGTAATGGACCTCTACCAAGATATGGTATCGGCCCAATTAAGTCTAAGGCCCAGCCCAACATATAATTGTATTGATGTCTTTCTAAAAGCTGGAAGTTCATCATACAAGATACAACAATGAAGTAGAACCGTAGAAATGGTTAAAGCTTGAAGTTCAACATTGGAAATATAGTTATGCGATTATATAGTATTATCCAACACCATAACATGAACAAATTAACAAATTCAAGGACTGATACAGAATATAAACATCGATGACTTCAATCTCCTCTTGTGCTAGACATTGGTTCGGACCAAGCTGGAGCTTGTGGCATTCCTTCCTGCCTCATAACCTTGATTGAAAGAATTTTCTGACATGAACCAAAATTATTAGAACCAAATTGTTGTGAAAATAATCAACCAACAGAATAATCAACCAGCTTGTTGTGAAAATAATCAACCAACAGAATAATCAACCAACTTGTTGTGAAAATAATCAACTTGTTATGACTCAATACAACCAACTATTTTATGCAATGCAATGCTAGATATATATAATGCTAGATATACAATGTATTTAGTCTAAAGCAGGAATAATAGAAAGAGAAGCGATGTCCCTTTAAGAGTTAGGAGTTAGGGTTGAGATGTTTCGAGGGCTAAGATTGTGTTTGGATATATCAACGGCCAAGATCAAATAATAAATTAAAATAAATAATTAAATATAAAATACTCGGTTGGTACGGTAATACCAACTTTCGCCAAAACCATTACCATAACCATGCCAGCTTAGGGAAGTTGGTTCGGTACTACTGTACCGAAGTGTCGGTAACCGACATACTTGGTTCGGTTAGTAATGGTTGGTACGGTTTCGTTTGGCTCATTTTTGCCAGCCCTAGTCTTCATACCCTTCTTTCACATCAACTCAGTTTCCTTGTTCACTGAATGACCAAGAATGACTCACCCAAGAAAACCCATCACACCGGCCTGAATCGGGAGGGTGAGATCGAAATTGAAGAGCGTCGCCTTATCGATCTCGGCGTCTCATGAGGAAAGGATGAGGGATTAGAGGGATTGGGTGAGTGATTTGAGGATGGAGATTTGGAAGAGGAGGAGCTTGCTGTGCCATGGGCGAAGGATCCGAAGAGGGCATGGGAGATGACACCGTCAACCACAAAAATCGCATAAAAAAAATTCATTGGCCACGTATCATGCTATGGTGGTGTAGAATTTCTTTTTTGGACTCAAGCATATGCTTGAGTCAAGCACTGAATAAGTTTTCGTCCATGTCTTATCCATGGAAATCGGTATTTAGAGAAAAACTTCAGGTGTGGCCAAAGTTGCAGTCCGTTTTCTATGATGTTTAGAAATGTCATCGTATTCGTGTGGACAAAATCCTAAAGAAGAGGTCTACGTAGTCCATTTGAGTAGTGGCTATTTGATTTGTTCTTCAGCGTAACCCTTGATCAAAAATGACTGCTACGGTCACATTCCATATGAATCTGAAAATTCTTAGCTTAATTAATACAAATGAAAAAGAAGCTTGTAGAAGATGATGACTTAGGTCATAGAATGGACCACCTGATGTATCATACTCTTATTAACAAAATGATGGGGACGGGTCCTAAAACATAGGCCTAAAGGTGATAGCACATGTCGCCAGAAATAAGAAGAACAAAATTCATAAGTCATAACAAGCGGCTGAAAAGCGGCTATATTTTCATTATAATGTCAAACAAACTCTCTCTACAAAGATGACAAACTCTTGCTTAAATAGCATAGGAGTTTAATTAAAATATGGAAAAGTAATAAATGGAAAAATAACCTAAAGAATATTAAATCTTCCTAATTAATAGTAAAAATACTCTTAAATCTATGCAATTAAATGTAAAGAATCATAATTATTATGGTGCCGAGTTAATTCCTCCTTGACTTCAACTGATATTAAAATCACTTGATTAGCTTCCATATGCTCCTGCATCAGACTCGCCTAGTTGGAAAGAATTCGTCCTCGAATTCAAGCCATGAATTAAGTGAGAATCCTAACATAATCTTCCATTGCATCCAAATCATAGTTGATCATTTACCTTGTAATTGAAATCGTCATTGCCAAATAAATAAATATTTAGAATACTTGTCATATCTTGACCTCAAATATTCGCTCTCCAAAATTGAATCCGTCAGTCTAAAACTTTTCTCACAATTCTTGATATGATAGACGAGATTTACTAGATTGTCGGACAACTTTAAATGTAAAACTTCGACCCCAAGAACGTCATGGCCGAACCCCAACAAAAATGAGTTCACATTTGCAAATAATGGTGTTGCTTCTTCCACACTTAAACTTGAGAAAGGGACTGCAACTTGTACATCCAATTCTTCCTTTGCAGTACCTTTATTTTCATGAAATAAACAATCAATAGGCACAGTAAGGTTACTTAAAGAAACAAGATCAGTAAGGCCAACTTTCCTTGCATCTCTAGTTTCATAATCTCATTCAATGCCAACATTTATGTTTGAACGAAAATTGTTCTGAATATCAGTCTCTCTCTTCCCATTTTGCTGTTGTTCACCTTTTCTTCCTCCTTCCCACAATTGCCACCACAAGCCTCACAAAAACATTCATCGTATACTGGTGGCCTATTAAAGTCCACAACATCTTTTTTTTCATTTTCTAAATTTTCATTAACTGAAAAAGTAAAGATAGATTTCGAACCTTCAAAGTCAAAACTAACTGGTTCTCCCTTGTCGTCCGACTCAAACAACGGAGTACGGAGTTGAAAAGGGCCAACGTCTCTCTCCCCGTCAGAAACCTCACTGTCTTTACATGAAGTTTCGATGCGAGTGACACGTTGATGAACGTCTCTCTCCCCGTCGCGATTCTTAACCCTTTGGCGCCAAGTTTCGGTGCGATTGATACGTTCTGTAAGTTGTTGAATCATCATCTTAATTTCCTCCATGTCATTGCTATAACGACCCTCCATTAAAGAATCTCCCTGATCAAGCCTGTTTCGACTTTCGAGCCATGGAATCCACCATGCTCTCCCCCAGAGCTCTGATACCAAATTGATGGGGGACAGGTCCTAAAACATAGGCCTTGTTGACAGTAGCCACAGAGGGGCTACAGCAGGCCCACAGACCCGCAACTAGTGTACCTGGGGCCGATCCGAGGCCCGGGACCGGATCACCAGCACCCGGACCCCGGGTCCAGCAGTCTACCTTGCGACCACGGGCTCGGGGACCGGGGGCGCCAACCTGCCAAAGAGGACGCTAGAGCTGCCATTTGGTATGCAAACAGAAGGGAACCAGTCCCACATCGAAGGGTGAGGCTAGACCTCACTCCCGACCACCTATATAAGGGCCTCAACTACCCTCATTAATAGGTAACGGATCTTTCCTACCGCTTATATACGGGCTTTAGTTATATTCATTCCAACTATACTAACTTAGGCATCGGAGAGGAGAAGACCGGCCCGCCCGGTATTCCCCTTAGTAACCAGGTTTACAGGAGATCACGCTTGGATTCATCTGTCTCTACCAGGCCTACGGATTTCAATGTCTCATTATCATTCCATGCACGCATCTATTGCATGGCGGATTTCAACGCCCCATTATCATCCCATGCACTCTCCGGGTTTCACCCCGCTCCATGCTCATGGCACAACAACACTTGAGCACAGTACCACTTGTATTGCAAACATACTCATAACTGTTGCACGTCATCATTAATAGGTACTCACCACGCCTCCTCTGATCACACGCCCGGTCACGCCCAATCTTCAATACGGACTTGGAGGACTGGGCACCGTTGGGTTGGTAACCCTGCGGGTCTGCGGGACAAGAGTAAGACAGATTAAGTCCCCATTCAAGATTGCACTTGACCGGGAACTTGGGGGACTTGTTGACAGTAGCCACAGAGGGGCTACAGCAGGCCCACAGACCCGCAGCTAGTGTACCAGGGGCCGGTCCGAGGCCCGGGACCGGATCACCAGCACCCGGACCCGGGGTCCAGCAGTCTACCTTGCGACCACGGGCTCGGGGACCGGGGGCGCCAACCTGCCAAAGAGGACGCCAGAGCTGCCCTTTGGTATGCAAACAGAAGGGAACCAGTCCCACATCGAAGGGTGAGGCCAGACCTCACTCCCGGCCACCTATATAAGAGCCTCAACTACCCTCATTAATAGGTAACAGATTTTTCCTACCGTTTATATACGTGCTTAATTTATATTCATTCCAACTATACTAACTTAGGCATTGGAGAGGAGAAGACCGGCCCGCCCGGTATTCCCCTTAGTAAGCAGGTTTATAGGAGATCACGCTTGGATTCATCTGTCTCTACCAGGCCTACGGGTTTGTGCAGAAACAGGCCTAAAGGTGATAGCACACGTCACCAGAAATAAGAAGAACACAACTTGTTTCTGCCTAAACCCTGGGGTCAGGTAGATACAGGTGAATCCTCAGTGATCTCCTGCTAACCTGCTCACTAAGGGGAATACCGGGCGGGCCGGTCTTCTCCTCTCTGATGCCTAAGTTAGTATAGTTGGAATATATATAACTCGAGCACGTATGTAAGCGGTGAGTGAGATCAGTTACCTATTTATGGTGGTAGTTGGGGCCCATATATAGGTGGTTGGGGGTGACGGCTGGCCTCACACTTCGATGTGGGACTGGTTCCCTTCTGCTTGTACATTCTGGTACCCTCTTTGGCAGGCAGGCGCCCCCGGTCCCACGATCCCTGGAGGCCGGATAGAGTGCTGGGCCCCGAGGCCTGGTGCTGGTGATCCGATCCTGGGTCCTGGGCCGGGCCCTGGTGCACTTGCTGCGGGTCTGTGGGCTTGCGGTAGCCCCTCTGCGGCTACTGTCAACAAGTCCCCCAAGTTCCCGGTCAAGTGCAATCTTGAATGGGGACTTATCTGTCTTGCTCTTGTCCCGCAGACCCGCGGGTTTACCAACCTATCGGTGCCCAGTCCCCCAAGTCCGCGTTGAAGATTGGGCGTGACCGAGGTGAGTACCTGTTACCAATGGCAAGTAATAGCTTATAAGTAGGTATGCAATGAAAACAGTACTGTGCTCAAGTGTTGTGGTGTTTATGAGCATGGAGCGGGGTGGAAACCTGAAGAGTGAATGAGATGATGCCATGCGATAGATGCGTGCATGGAATGATGATGAGGCGTTGAAATCCGCCATGCAAGAGATTTGTGCATGGAATGATGATGAGGCGTTGAAATCCGCCATGCAAGAGATTAATGCACGGAATTCTGATTGGGCCTGCTGCCCTATCGGAACGAAGCGGAGCTCACTGGACCTGAACCGGGCATCTTGCCAAATCGGAAGGGAGCGGAGCTAACTGGGCCAGAACCGGGCGTTCTGCCAAATCAGAACGAAGCGGAGCTAACGGGGCCAGAACCGGGCGTTCTGCCAAATCGGAACGAAGCGGAGCTAACTGGGCCAGAACCGGGCGTTCTGCCAAATCGGAACGAACGGAGCTAACTGGGCCAGAACCGGGCGTTCTGCCAAATCAGAACGAAGCGGAGCTAACTAGGCCAGAACCGGGCGTTCTGCCAAATCAGAACGAAGCGGAGCTAACTGGGCCAGAACCGGGCGTTCTGCCAAATCAGAACGAGTTCGCATATTGCTAGGCTGCGGGGTGATTACCCAGGTGTTGCGGGCTGTTTTAAAGCGCCGGTAAACACTTGCTTGTTCTTCTCAGCTTGTGTTGAATAAGCGATGAGGTAAATGTGCAGGTTTGTTAGCCTGCGGGGAGACTTGTTCTGTGTTAGAGAAACAATCTGCCCGGTGGGATGGTGTTGAGATAACGAGTCTCCCATGTATTCCCAAAGGTATCGCAGTTCAGTGCGATGCAGGGTTTTTATCCTGCTGGACAAGAGTACATGTGTTAGATGTAAACTCGCCCGAGTTTATAAAGCCCATGCGTTTGCCATGGAGGCGGGCGGACTCGACCGGGCGACATGCCATATCGAGACGAGTCCCCCAGTGAAAAGCCATGGGTCCGGGTGGTCTATGCACCTGGAAAAGACTCTCGAGCCGGTTGGATGCGACGGAACCGATGGGCGGATGTCGTATCGAGACGGGATCCCCCAAGTGAATGTAACTGGATGGACCTCGACCGGGCGACATGCCATATCGAGACGAGGTCTCCCGTAAGATAGAACTGCGACGGACCAGGTGGATCTCGACTGGGCGACATGCCATATCGAGACGAGATCCTCGGTGCAATGTAACGAAGATGCCATACAGCCAGTTGAATGATCATAACCGCGAACTGCCATGGTACCGGGTGGGACTCGCACGGGCGACATGCCATATCGAAACGAGATCCTGCTCATACCCGGATAGATGCTCTCGAAGCGGGTGGATGATCACAGCCGGTGAGAGGTCATGAGCGGTTGACTTGCAGCGAAGAAGCCATGCAGCCGGTTGAATGATCATAACCGCGAACTGCCATGGTACCGGGCGGGACTCGCACGGGCGACATGCCATATCGAAACGAGATCCTGCTCATACCCGGATAGATGCTCTCGAAGCGGGTGGATGATCACAGCCGGTGAGAGGTCATGAGCGGTTGACTTGCAGTAATGATGGCGTGCAACCGTGGAACCTGGGGAAGTGTGGGGGAGCCTGACTCCTCGGTTCCTGCTCCTACCTTCCTGTCGCCAGCGTGTGGGACAAGTGGCTGACATTCATTTAAGGAGGAAGTCCATCAGTCCCGTCAGTTATGATGGCGTGGGCAGTTTACCAATGCTGGGACACGTGCCATCAGGGGACGGTTTTGAGATGGAGGGTCTGGATTCGCAGGCGTTTGAGTTGCTCTGATTGCGTGTTTTGGAGGGATTTCAAATGCCTAGGGCACCGGTCCCCTCTATAAATAGGTCTCTTCTGCTCTTCTTTCCACTTTTGCTTCTTGCACTCAGAGAGACTAAGAGAGAAAAACAGAGGAGATCCGGCGAAAAAATCCTAAGTTCTTTGCCCCAAGAGATCCGTTGTTTGAAGCGCTCCCAAGCCTCTTCTTACCATTGCTCGTTGCTTTCTCAGGGCGGATTGTCCTCGGCTGAGCATATTAATCGGTAAGTTGTGTTCTTTGGCCCGGTGTTTTTCTTGCTTTTTGATTTGTTGTTTTGCGGCGCGGGGGGGGGGGGGGGGGGAGGAGGGATCTCTGCCGCTGACCGGGTTGCTCAGCGGCAAACTTTTGGGGAGAGGTCGTTGAAGGTGGTGTTGTAGTGTGTTGCTGACGAGCGCTAGGGTTTTGCTTTCTGCCCCTTGGTCAAGATGTACACTTCGAGTTCGGACGGGGCTTCTGAATCTGCCGCCAGAGGTCCTATCGTGGATGATGAGGAGAGAATGGAGGACTGGCTTGGTTCGGAAGCCCCGGAGCACGAAGCCACGGACTGCTCCGGGAGCGGGGCTTCGTCTACGTCGTCAGCTTCCGGGTCAGATTCCTCGAAAGTTGAAATACCGCACTGGGTGCGCATGGCCGGTGCTCCCGTTGAGAGCTACACTATCGGTAGAGGAAGAACTGCCGTGGTGTGTGACGAACCGGAGGGTAGCATGACCTCTGCAGAAATTGCCGCGTTCCGGGAAACGTGGAGTATCCCGGATGATGTTCTGCTTCGTCCATTGAACCCCGAAGAGTCAGCCTGCAACCCGGAGGAAGGTTGGGTTGCCGTGCATCCGGATCAGTTCCGGCACGGAATGTCGCTACCGCTGCCCGACTTCGTGCAGTACATACTCAGTGCGCTGCCTGCGTCGCCCGCGCAGCTTCCCAGGCTCCAATGGAGGCGGCTACTGGGCCTTGGCTGTCTATACGAGCTGTCCGGAATGAGTATGCCTACGATCAACGAATTCCGAGCTTTGTATAGGTTGTCCTACTCGAGGAAGCAGGGGTCCAAGGGTTGCTTGTCCTTTAATGGCCGGAACAATCAATCGGTCATCACCACCATGCCTTCATGGGTAGACAATAGCTGGAGAAAGAAGGTGGTGATGACGGGCGGGGCTTGGCAGGTGAGAAGGAGGATGTACCGGGTTCCTGGCGCCTTTCAGCCCATAGGCGACCAGTCGTTCAAGCTATCCGAGCTGGAGCAGGAGAGGATCTCGACTGTTCTCGGTTGCTGGGACCATCTGGAACGAAGCTCGTACAATTTCATCCGGCGAGAAGTGCTGGAACACTGTGGGCTCGGGCGGCATCCCGGTGTGTAGCAAACCCTAGCGGTGGTATTTGAGCTAGCCTTGCTTAAAAATTTCTAACTTTTTGCTTGTCCTGCAGGTGCATCAACCCGGGCGGTCATCAAGCCCGAAAACACTCTCGCTATGGACGGGGAAGACCTCCTGAGGCAGCTGAAGGAGAAAGGTGCGAGCGTCGCACGGTCCTCGGTAGAGGAGGACGGGCGGGTTATGATGCATGCGGAGCCCAGGGCCCTGGATGTCGACGACTCCGCCTATCTCCTGGAGCGGGTGAAGACTCATCGCTCTGCGCCGTCGGTGGTGCCCGGGAAGGGCAAGAGTACCGGGGAGCCGGTGCGGATTCCTGGGGGAGCAAATAGGATCCCCAACCGCTCGGTGGCCTTGCCGATCGCTGCCCGTGTTCCTCGTGTAAGCGCACGTTCTGCTTCTCCCGAAGGCCGGGGAGAGAAGTGGAGGGGACCGGACGTCCCGTCCTCCGTGCTGGTGACATTAACCGGAGGGTCGTCCCGGGAGAGCCTGGCCAAACGGGTCAGGATATCCAGCAGCGGACCATCCAATGCTGGGGAGGGAGCTGTCGGTGACCGGCAGATCAGTCCTGCGCCTGCAGAGGCCCCGAGGGGAAGCCCGGACAATGCACTCGTTCGGCAGATGATGGCGGACCTGGCCAGCTTCGGCCTGGACCGACCCGGGGTCGATGGTGTGCTGGCGGGTGGGAACCGGCCAAAATGCAATGAGTCCATCTTCCGGGTAAGTACCGCATGGTACCACCGTACTGCTTATATCCTGCTTTCTTTTGCTGCTTGACTAACTGCCTTTTGCCGTCCTGTAGTTGCTGTACAGCCTGTACCAACCGGATGCGAGCGAGGAGCTCCCAGAGCTGAGGAGACAGATAACTGCCTTATCTGAGTCTCAGAAGCGTCTGGAGGTGGAGAAGTCCCGCTCGGATCGGGAGAAGGCCAGGGCTGAGGAGAGGGCCAAGAAGATGGAGGAGAGGGCCAAGAGGCTGGAGGAGCAGAATCGGAGCCTGGAGAAGGAGAGGGAGCGGGCCGACGCTGAGAGGGCCGAGCTGGAGGCTAAGGTGGACGAGCTCCAGGTGCGTGCCACCGCTGCTGCTGCTGCCGGGGGAGATGACCCGGAACAATACAACCGGTTCGTTCTTCAATACGAAGAGAGCGACCGGTTCCTGGACTGCCTGGAGAAGGCCCGGGAAGATGGCATCTCGGATGCGTACACGGAATGGGCGGCAAAGGGGTGGCTGAACACTTCCCTGATGCCGGGTGCCTCTGCCGAAGGTGATGCCCCTGAGGAGCCGGTCATCCAACAGCTGCCGGTGGGAGAAGCGGGTCGCTCGGACTTGGATTCTTCTGCCAACGGTGTTGAGCCCGCCGGAGCCAGAGCCGGAGCTGAGGTCGACGACGAAGCTATCGCTGGAGAAGCGGCTCCTTAGGATATTTTCCTTGCTCTCTTTTTCTTGTAAAACTCTCTGGAACGGTTACTGCTTGTACACTTCACTTGATTATGAATATATTTGAGCTTGCGGGGCCAGTAGAATTTTCTCAAAAGTAGTTTGCATATATGTGATCTTTACAATCGGTTGAACCGGCGATATGCCAAAATAACCGCTCGGACTCAGCGGGTTTACCAGGCCTGGTCACTCTCCCAGTCGGGGTCTGTCCCTCTCTCCCCTACGTACCGCTGGAGCTGGCCGTTATCAATCAAGCCCTGCACCGCGGTCTTGAGGACGAAGCACTGATTCGTCCGATGAGTTGCCTCATCATGATATGAGCAGTACTTGCCCGTCTGCGCCGTTGTAAGCTTCCCCTTGGGGTACTTTCTCTTGGGCGGTGGGGCGATGACGCTCCCGTTCTCCAGCAGGATGTCCTCGTAGGACGTGGTGAGAGTGGAGAATACCTCTTGTCCGGCGGATGGTGCTGGCATGATCGCCAGGGGGCGCTCTTGGCGGTACGGTGCCGGCTTGTTCTCGGCCTGGGGCTGGGGCCTATCGGAGAAGGGCCTCTGCTGCCGCTGCGGCCATTTCTTGTTGCTGTTGTTGTTGTTGTTGTTGTTGTTGTTGTTGTTCCGGCTGGGTCGACGACTCCCGTGCTCGGTCCGCTGGCTGGGCTTGCTCTCCTGACTGCGCGGGGGGTTCTCCTCCCGGGGATGGTCTTCCTGCTGCCCATCCCGCTTCCTCTTCAGCAGATGGTTCCCATAGGTCTCGTGATCGGCCTGGGCATGCCGGATGGCCATAGCCATCAACTCGTCGTACCCTTGCGGGAGCTCTACCCGGACGGCGTAGGAAAACTTCCCCGCTCGAAGCCCCTGCTTGAATGCCATCTCGGCGATGCCCTTGTCCAGGTTCCGGACTCCGGCCATGGCCGTCTGCCACCGGTTGACAAATGTCCTCAACTCCTCCCCGGGGGCCTGGATGCAGTTGAAGAGAATGGTGGACGTCCGTGCTCCCTCGACCCGGAGGATGAAGCGGCCTACGAACTGGTCAGCCAACTACTCGAATGCCTCGATTGAATTGGCAGGAAGCTCGTAGAACCAACTGAGAGCCTCTCCAGACAGAGTCTCCTGGAAGATGTTGCAGCAGACTGCATCGGAGTATCCCTTGGCGCAGGTCTGGGACCGGAAGCTGTCCAGGTGCTGATACGGGCAACCGGATCCGGAATAGGTGAGCTTGAGGGACTTCTGGTTTCCAGATTCTCCCTAACTCTATGACCCGGTGCGAAAAGGGACCCATGCGTTCGTTGAACCGGGCGCCCTCCATCGGCCGGGCGGCTCTTCTCTCGTTCGCCTCCATCTGGGCCTTCAGCTCCGAAACGGTGCTGGCTAATAGTTGCAACGCCCGGGCGGTTGGGGTCTCAGCTTCATCCACAGACGAAGCGTGCGGCTGGTGGGAGGCTGGCGTGCTCTTCGGCAGGTCTGCGCCGGCTTGCGACTTCTCTCGCACAGGATCACTGGGCCGGGCACCCGAAGATTGCCCTGCCTCTAGCTGCCGGGGTTCGACTGGCGGGGGTGCTGCCTGCGCCTCTGCCATGGCGTCACTACGTTGCTGCCCTCTCTCCAGGGCGGCAACCAGGGCGGCATTCACCGCTTCCATCTCTTCGTACCGGGCCTGGGATTTGGCTCGGTCCCGGTCGTTCTCCTCTCTGAGACGACTGACCTCCGCGGCCATTGCTTGTACCTCTCCCGCCATGCCGTCATGGTCGGGGGTGTACGTAGGGTCTCGGTCCGGGCTCTCAGACTGATCGCTCAGATCATCTGAGAACGTCAGGGATAGGCCACGAAGTACCGGACTGTCTTCATCTCCGGCGGGGTCTTTTCCGCGTGAGCTCTCGTGGCGGGGCTCCGGCATGCCGGAGGGTCCTCCACAGCTCCTCCCTTGATCGCTGCCCTGATCGCCACGCAGCTCCCGCGTGACGACAGGGGTGGAGGCGAGCGTTTGCACAGCTGCAACACGTCCCTCCTCGGTGGTACCTCTCTCTTGACTCATTTCCACAATCTCAGTCAACGGTGGTGCTTACACGGCTTCTTGTTCAGGATTCCCACAGACGGCGCCAATTGTTTCTGCCTAAACCCTGGGGTCCGGTAGATACAGGTGAATCCTCAGTGATCTCCTGCTAACCTGCTCACTAAGGGGAATACCGGGCGGGCCGGTCTTCTCCTCTCCGATGCCTAAGTTAGTATAGTTGGAATATATATAACTCGAGCACGTATGTAAGCGGTGAGTGAGATCAGTTACCTATTTATGGTGGTAGTTGGGGCCCATATATAGGTGGTTGGGGGTGAGGGCTGGCCTCACCCTTCGATGTGGGACTGGTTCCCTTCTGCTTGTACATTCTGGTGCCCTCTTTGGCAGGCAGGCGCCCCCGGTCCCAGGATCCCTGGAGGCCGGATAGAGTGCTGGGCCCCGAGGCCTGGTGCTGGTGATCCGATCCTGGGTCCTGGGCCGGGCCCTGGTGCACTTGCTGCGGGTCTGTGGGCTTGCTGTAGCCCCTCTGCGGCTACTGTCAACACAACTCATAACAAGCAGCTAAAAAACGGCTATATTTTCATTATAATGTTAAACAAGCTCCCTCTACAAAGATGACAAACTCTTGCTTAAATAGCATAGGAGTTTAATTAAAATATAGAAACGTAATAAATGGAAAAATAACCTAAAGAATATTAAATCTTCCTAATTAATAGTAAAATTACTTCTAAATCTATGCAATTAAATGTAAAGAATCATAATTATTATGGTGCCGAGTTAATTCATCTTTTACTTCAACTAATATTAAAATCATTTGATTAGCTTCCATATGCTCCTGCATTACAAAACTTATTGTTGGGATGGATAGATATAAAGAGGTAGGTTGAATCGAAAAATTGTGGTACTTGAAGAAGGTGGCAATAATTCTAGCTTGAGACAGTGATCAGAAAGAAGGGAAAAGATCTAGTCCATGAAAATATAATGCCCCATTCAAGGGCGCCTGAGTTCGAACTTTTTCCGGTAAACCTAGGACTACTTTCTACAATCTGAGTATCTGACCCAACCTACTGAACCCACCATAGTCTTCATTATAATCTAAGCAATAAGTTGCATAAACTTCATCCTGCAGTGATTGCTGCATTTATCCAAAAATTAAAACCACCCTCAAAAGGCAGAAAAATAGAAAACTACATTTGAATCAAGTTGAGGGCTTTAAAAACATTCACAGCATTGTCAAAAGGAAAAGACAGTCTATGACAGCAAAGTATAAAACATGTAGTGGCCACTGGCTGGTATGATATCAGGAACAAAAGTAAATCCATATCTTTGTACAAAACATAGACAGCTAAATTAAAAGAAGTATATGCAAAATTAAAAAGGAAGGCTTTTGAGACCTCCAATTCCCATGCATACACTGGAAAAGAAACTGGATAATCCCATCTTTTTAGAGCACCTATGGCACAAGATGGAGTTTCTTTCTTCAACTAGTAAAGCTGTTCTCTTCTGTGATGCCACCACCTCCACCTGCAACAAGAACAAAATTAATTTAATGGTCCCATAGTGATTCATGAGAGGGATAGAGATTGAAAGCTTCATAATTTGGCCTGCATATACAGATCTACCAACTTCATGACAAACACTATTGACCAGACCCTTACCAAGTCTCTTTAGGAAATTGATCTTCTTACATTATGAGTCATAGTTTCCAAAAGAAAAATTATCAGATTCAGATCTCTCTCTAGTCCAAAACCCAGTAGCTTTAGACTTCCATATACTAATCATTCCAACATCTAATCTAAATATCCTAAATTTTAACAACATAATTTTGAGCACTATGTTATTCATCAGACAAGTTGCAATAAATTAGGAACTGGATGGAGGGATATTAACTTCATTCCAGGATTAAGAAAATGCATGATTTAATGGGAAACATAGAGCTTTAACTGGACCTGCATATATATATATATATATATATGTGTGTGTGTGTGTGTGTGTACGACTCGCATGGGAAACACTTCATAGACAAATCTCCAACCAAGATTCAGAACTCCCAGACCTCTTTCAGAGCACCTTTGATGATAAACACTATTTCACTTTTCTCTTTACAAATTTGGACTTTAATTGTCCTAGTTGCCACTTTACATGTAGTTTGCAAAGCAAACTGACTCTTTCCTTACTAATCCTTCCCAAAACCAACACTTAACTATAAACTAATCACATATTTTGATACACAATTAGCAAGCACATCACGCATGTTTACGTAAAACATCAGAAATATTCTATTCAGGACTGGTGTATAGGACTAGTGAATTAACTTACCAGTGGTAATCCCATCTTGGTCGGACTTTGGACATCCGGTTCTGGCCATAGGGGTAATCCGTTTCAGCTCTTTTGGTGTTTTGGAAAGCACAGCAACCAATGGAATATATTCCAATTAGGACAACAAGCATGACAATGTTGAGGACGGAGAGCTTGTGCCAGTCCCTTTTGATATCTTCAAGCACTCCTGCCTTGCATGAATCACACTCGTAGCATAACAAATTCGGGGCATTGTTCCACCGGTAGCAATCCGGGTCTTGACTCACTGTTGTTGCCATGTTGTAGTTGCATGCTGTTGGTGGCTTGCAACAACCAGACTACAACCAGAGGATGCACTTAATAGTTGAGATCAAGGAAGGCTACTACTACTTCTATGGTTAATACACGAGGAAGCATGCCTCACTAACTATTATATCAATCATCATTCATCAAGGATTAAAAAATAAAATAAAAAAAAACAATTCGAATGATATGCTTAAGTTTTTGTGATGATATTGTGCTTGTTTCCAAATTACTTTGTCCATACCAATCATCATTTTTTTTTCCAACAAATGAAACAGACATGAAGGAAACCAAAAGAAAAATATATTGCAAGTAATGTAGAGGAAATAGGAATAGGATGAAATATTGAAAAGAAAACAATCCCAGACATACAAGATCATGGCCTTAAATTTGTATAACAGAATAACAAGTCGATTACCAAACAAAAGATTTCCAAAAACCGTAACTGATGATAAATGATGTACTAACCTGTATTGGAGACATGTCATTCTCAAGATAATCAAGAGGAGTCCAAACAAGAAGCTTTGCACAAGTCTTAGACCCCAAAATACAACTTCTAATGTTGCTCCAGTAATTGGGATCCTTAATCCTCTTCCTCAACCATGGTGAGTAATCCTCAAGATGATATTCCTTATAAGCTCTACCAGGCACTTCAACTCCAGCACCTTGACTTGTAACCACAAATCCAAACGCAGTCAACCCCATCAGGGTTGCAATAAGGAACAGCATGACTACTAAGTACACCCAAAGCGCCCAGGCGACATTGAAACAAGCACCAATGAACCCAGCTAGAGAAATGATTAGCACAACAAAACCAATCACTAGCAGAGGGGTTTGGAGGAAGCTTTCACATGTTGTGCTGCTCCTTGCCATCCATAGACCACCACCAATAATAGGTATTGATGCTAGAAGAGTGAAGAGGTTCAAGAACCCAATCACTGTGTTGCTCAGCCTATACATTTTGATCAGTTCTCTCTCTTTCTTGGTTCTCCTTGTGGTTTGTGTAGTGTGTACTCTCTTTATATATGTTCAGGTTCCTTTTCTCTTTAAATGGGTGGCATTGCTTTAGCTACTTTGTGTTTGGTACTAAAAGCTTCAAGAATTCAAAATAGTTTATCCTCTTTTCCTCTATTTGCATGCTTTCCCTGTATTATTGTTAAGGTATTCATATGAAGTACTGTACCTGATAATAACTAAATTATATTCACTTGTGTATGACTAGACTCTTCTTGTTAGCTTGGTGAAAATTGTTGACGTACTAGATAATTCTACTGCCTAATATGCATGGTATCACAATCTCAGTTGCAGGAGTTATACTGGGACAAGTTCTACAACCTTCATTGTCCAGCTACTGGATCATTATCTTGTAGAGTCGGTAGATCGAGAGCGAATGGATATAAATCGTTGGTTTATTCTCTGAAACTGTTAAAACTATCAGAGTCTCAAACACAAGCTGGTGAATTGATCAATAGGAATAAGTTCATTATGCATTGTCCAAGGCAAGAAAAGCATAATATTAGGTATAGAGTTTGGGAAATTAGAATGTTGTGATTCAGTTAGTTTAGCTTTTGCTTTTGACTACTGATGGGGGGGTTCCTATTTCACTTCTTTATGAAGCATGATCAACAGCAGATTAGACCCTACTTGGCCACAAGGGAATAGAATATATATATATATATATATATATATATATATATATATGAGCTTATGTATAGCCTTCTTATCCTCACTGCTGATCGACCTCCAGAAAGCTTCTAGATATTCAATTTATGGCTTTGTTTTGGTTCTCTTTACGGCCTCCACAGCCTCCACTACACGACCATTTTTCTTAAGGGAAAAGTTTTCTATTAAGAATCTAATCCTTACTTTGGTAAGTTGATCGATCGTAGAATATGTCATATATGTAAATAACTACTAGCTACTTGATTCATCTAAATTATCTGACTATTAAGAAAGCTTATTCCTTCATAAGGCTGGTTGTTTAAACTCTTGTATAGATTAGACACAAGTTTCAGGTGCATAGATTATAGAAGAAATCAGAGTGATCCATATAGCTCGAGATCAAACAAGATTAACCCACATATATACGTACGTACTATATAGCATGCATGGGTGATGACTGATGGGTCATGATCATTCCATACATAATAAATATATGCTTATCGGCGTATATATATGGTTATAGAATGCCCGGCCTTCCACTAAGGCATCCCTTATTTTGTTCATTTTAAAAGATTGATTATTAGGTTAACTTGTTTATCACATTTTTACATTTCTTCCATTTAATTACTAGTTTTGTATGTATATATCATTCTTGTAAATTTTTAGCCAAAATGGTGATCGTTAAGGTATCCAACTAGATTAAGGCTTAGTTTGGTATTGCGTTTTGGGGTAAATAATCACTTATAATTATCATTATGGGTTAATTATGTGTTTGGTAAGTGTTTTATAAGGTGCTTATTTATAATATTTAATTGAGAAAACCACGATTTTAAAAAGCAGGTGAGATGTTGCTTATTTAAAACTCAGTTTTTCCATATTTGAGTTTTTTCACCTCAATACCAAATTAAGCCTAAATCAATGGACGTGTCAAACCTGAACCGTTCATGTTTTTACTTGTAAATTACAATTTTGAATGCTCTAACGATTATCAAATGGGATGAAAATTTTCAAATGTGATTTATTTATATAAACATGAAATTTGAACGGTGGAGATGTTAATATGTGATCGAAAAGTATGTTAAATTAGGACTGGGCGCGAGCCGGGCCGAGCCCAAAAATAGCAAAACCCGACCCAAAGCCCGACTCCTTCGGTCTGAGCCGGGCCGAGCTTTTTCGAAATTGAGGACCGGCCCGAGCCCGACAAAGTCGAGCCGAGCCGAGCCGAGCCGAGCTTTCGGGCTTTTTCGGGCCAAAAAAAAAACTTGTTAATTATGGTCACTCCTGCTGATGCAGTTTCAATTTTCAAAACATCACCTTATCAAAATAAAATCACCAGCACCTAGAAGATCACAATAAAATCAATAGAGATGAGTAGATGGGAGGAAATGACTACGCAACTTCAAAACCACTGAATTCAGGATACAACTCTAACTCTAACTCAGAAACCAAATATTACTTGACTGTAGACTAGTAACTAGCAGAAATAAGCTTAGTTGACTATGAACACAAACAACTGTAGGCAAAACTCAGCAGGAATGAAATCAGAGATGGGAAGGGCTGGAACTGTAGTCAACTTGGTTTTGGAGCACTATGACTTAGATACCAAGTTATAAGATCCAGAGACTTGTTCCGAATGCAATGCCAATCTAAACAAAGGTTTTTTTTTTCTTCGATTGCATGGTGTACAAAGTTACCAAGTGAAAGAGCTTCTGCTTGAGGAATAGATGAGGCTGTTGTGAGCTAAAAGAGAAACGAGAAAACTACAAAACTTGATCTCACATTCATGGCTGAAAACTTTGCTTGATTCTAACTTTACTCAACTCTGGATGTGCTGCTTGTGATTTGTGTACGAGACCCCACCTCAGCAGGAATGAAATAGGAGATCGGAGATCGGAAGGGCTGGAAGGGCTCGAGATCGGAGAACTCGGCTGGAAGGGCTGGAAAGCCTGGAAGGGCTCGACTGCTCGAGATCGGAGAGCTCAATTGGAAGGGCTTGGCTAGTGGGACGGCTGCTCAGGGCCTGAGCACGAGCGAGAGAAATTGGAGATTGGAGAGATTGGAGAGGGAGAGAAGATGTATGAAGCGTCGGGCGCTGGGACGGCTGGGCGCTTGGGCGGCCTGGGCTAGTGGGACTGTGGGCGTCCGGCGTCGGTGAATGGAGGAGTGGAGAGTGGAGACGATCGGAGAAGAGAGGCAAGGAGAAGAGTCGGAGACTCAGGGAGTGGTAGAGGTCCGGAGGAGTGGAGGGCTGGAGGCGGTGGTTCGGTGGAGTGGTTGCTGGGGGGACTGAATCGAGCTTGAGTGAGATTAGGGATTTAAGATTTTAGGGTTCTGGCATCTGGGTAAGTCATCGTGCTTAAGTGGGATTACCGGCCTGGGTTATTGGGCTCAACAAAGTTTCGGTCCGGCCGAGCTTTCGGTCCCAAAAAATTCAAGGCCCGAGTTCGGATCGAATTTCCTATTTTCGGGCCGGGCTTTTTTCGGGCCGGTCCTTTAAAAGGTTGAGCTCGGCTCGTTTCGAGCTTTTTTCGAGTTTTTGGGCCGAGTTTTCGGTCCTTCGGGCCCAAACGCCCAGCCCTAAGTTAAATGATTGATCCCTTAAAATGACAAAAATAAGGGATTCCTCATTGGAAAGGGGTTGTATGGTTATATACATGAAAGATGGTTAACAACTAATAAGGCAAACTATATGAATGCAACTCAAAGTTTCAATGTTACAGATTCACTGTCATAATCAACATAATATATACATAGCTAGTGATCTTTTATAGTAATTAAAGGAGGAATATTGCTACTTCTTTCATAATTTACTTCTTTACATTGAGGAAGAGTAACTTGGCACGCTTTTAATTATAAGCATGCATATGGTTTAGGTATCTGATTCTTATATGTGGAATAAGGAATATATGCTCCACGTCTTCCAGATGTGTATAATACATAAGCATGATTCATCTTAAGAACTAAGGAATATGATTAAAGATGAAAACAACATAGAATCAATGATCGAATAATGCGACTAATTAAATAGTCATTCAGTAAAAGTAAATCATTTTTCTACTCTACTAAATGGTGGATTATATATATGATTAATTAGGGGTGGGAACGGGTCGGGCCGGGCCGGGCCCAAAATTTGTGTAACCCGACTCAAAGCCCGAAAAAATCGGGTCGAGCTGGTTCAGACTTTCTGAGCCTTAGGGACCGACCAAAACCCGCTCGAACCGGTTTGGGCCGGGTTCGGGCTTTTTTTCGGGCCCAAAAACTGAGGAGAGGCAGAGGATCCAGACTGGCAGAGGCGAGGCCGATGCGGGGCTGAGGTGAGGCCGATGCGGGGCTGAGATGAGGCGAGACGAAGATAATGAGTTTAGAGGACGAGGCGAGACGACGAGGGTGATCGAGACAAAGATGAGGCTTTGAGGAAGTGAAGCACAGGGTGAAGAAGTGAGGCGCAGGGTGATGAAGTGAAGATGAGGCTCTGAGGAAGAAGTAAGGCGCAGCCGCGCAGGGTGACACATCCCGAACCCAATTTAACTGAATTATGAGTATTTAAAATTTCGTACGCTTTATTTTAATTGTCACGCGATGTCGGAAGTATATTCGGAGATTAAATTTGAAAAATGTTTTAAGTTTTAATGGGGGAAAAGTTGACTTCGTGATCTTTCGTAATTTTGGAAAAGTTTTCTTCACGAAAGTTGTGGAGCGCGACGATACGAGTTCGTGGACATGCGGCACGCGTGAAACGGAGATTGCATGAGAAAGTTATGGTCTGTGGAAATTCTGTACTGTTTCGGAAACAATACTATAAAAGGAGGATTTTTTTCGGAAAGGGGGAGAGCTTTCCATTTCGGGAAATTACTTTTTACTGTAGCAAATTACTGTAGCAATTTCTGTTTCACCCACTCTCTCCCCGATCCGGTACTGTTCACCTTTATATATCAGCCGATCTCCGTCGTCCGGCCATGGCGGCGCGAGCGACACCCCGCATCTGACTCGGCTCCCTCTCCTCTTCATTTCGAGCCAAGGAGCAGCACCGGGAGAGCACGGAGGAGGGAGCGGCGGCGACTCGAAAATCGGCCACCGCGAGTGGCGGCGCTGCAGGCGGCAACCGGAGGTGCGCCACCCACCGATCGGTAGGGTTTTTCATGCCGGTCCCCTCTGGTGTGGTGGCGACGACCAGTTCAGGCCGAGGCGGCCGGATCGACGCCGAGAAGATTTGATTCCGATCGGGTCGATTCGACCCGTTTCCAGCAGTTTCTCGACCCGTTTCCAGCAGTTTCGACCCAGCCCAGCGAGATCCGACCCGGCCCGGCCCAGACTCAGTCCGGCCCAGTCAACGTTGACCAGCCGTTGACCGTTGACGGCTTTGACCGGCGACGACCGGCGTTGACCGGAGTCCAGAACTGCGGCGATTTGCTCTGATGCGATCCTCCGGCGGTTTGACTCGATCTCGACTGGATATTTACCATTTCTGGTAAATTAAGGTGAGTAAATCTCCTGATATTGGTATAAACTACGAGTATAATATTTCAATTATATTTATGGTTATATTCAGAACGCGTTAAATGGAAAATTGGGTATTTAGCGAGTAGAATTTATTAACAAAATTGCGATTAAAGAATTTATCGAACTTTGTTTCCCAGTGGGTGGGTGTTGGCGGTTTGGGAACAAAGTAAAATGATATTTGGTTTTTGTTTAATTTCAGACCTGTTTCGAATTTTCCGAGGGAATTTTCGGGACGGGTCCTCTCAAATGGTATCAGAGCATGATCCTTTGACCTGTGTGTTTTACTGTGTATGTCCTTGGGGGAGATTTTATATACTTTAAATATGTGATTGAGTTGTGAATGGAATTTATGTCTATTGGAAATATTGAGGGAAGCATGAACTTGGATATACTGTGAGTGGACTTTTATTTTAAATTGAGGCATGCTTGAATATGTTAAGTACTTTAGGGAGTTTATATTCCATATTTTATTTTGAAAGTAATATGGCGTATCGAAAGTCGAGAATCTATTTTTAAAAGATGATTTCTTGTTGGTCTTTTGATTGGGTATTGAAATTTTCTACGCTTTGGAAATGTGATTTTTGATACGGAAAATAAGGTTTATTAAATCCTGGTATCAATATGGATTTTCAGATATTTTATGATTCTTTTGATTATCGAATTATGATTATGATCTTTGGTCATTTAATATTTAAAGAGAAATATGGTTTTGAGATTATATATATTACTACTATTTAGTAGTACGTATTTTAACCGAAAATGAGATTTTCGACGATTTCGTTATTTCATTATTTATGATTTTCCGACATGTGGGACATGTCGATGTTATATATTAATTTCATTATTATTTTATGACATGTGGGACATGTCGGTATATATGTATATATTTGGAGGCTATTATTATATTTACGATATTTATAAGCCTCGGATGTACGGTCGGGGACTGTACTGATTTATTTCATATAAAGGGAAACGTGCTTTCAGTTTTATTTTCGGATTTTCAACACATCAGGACCGCTGTGTGCTAGCTAGGTTATGGC
This sequence comes from Potentilla sterilis, assembly GCA_963682095.1. Taxonomy (NCBI): domain Eukaryota; kingdom Viridiplantae; phylum Streptophyta; class Magnoliopsida; order Rosales; family Rosaceae; genus Potentilla; species Potentilla sterilis. The sequence goes on from OY821763.1 coordinate 47,618,378, forward strand.
AGACCGGGGAAGGTCCGACCTACCGCCTGTATGGCTAGGTTGCTGTATGGTTGGCCGGCGTGGAATGGTGTGTTGCTTTGTTTTATGGATTTGTTTCCACCATACGAGGGTCTGGATATTGATATATTGATGCTAGCTAGCATAGTCGCCTGATCCCATGCGAGGTGACGACTTGACCATATAGGTCAGATTCATGCTCGATGGTCGACGTGTACAGGCAGCGTGGGACGCTATAGAGTCTTAGAGCCTTGACTCTAAGACTGGATATTGATATATTGAGGCTAGCTAGCATAGTCGCCTGATCCCATGCGATGTGACTACTTGACCACATAGGTCAGATTCACGCTCGGTGGTCGACGTGTACAGGCAGCGTGGGACGCTCTAGAGTCTTGGAGAAGTGAGACTCTGACCCTTAGCCTGAGAGGCTTAATATTAAATGGTGGTAATGACGTTTTCCCCTATTTTATTATATGACCAATGGGATTGATCATGATTTTATATTATTTCAGTTTCGGGAATGATTTTTTTTCTCTTATGAGACTTTCTATTATTTTATAAATTCCCGAAACAGTGAGGTTTGGTTTTGAATGACCAATGGGATTGGTCGTGAAACATTATTATGTGATTTTAAAAGTATATTGTTTTAAAAGAAAACAAAATATTATTTGTTCCATTATATATATTAGCAAAGCTTGATATTTGGTTATGAATATATTATTTGGGCAAAATCGAGAATTTTGTTAGTAATTGTTTCCCAGTGGGTGGGAGGCTGTGGTATGGGAGCATATGAATTTATTTTGGGTTGTTTATGAATTATATTTTCTTTTATATTGGTATCCCCACTTCGTTATTAGATTGCTTTGTTGGATCGAGAATCGAACTCCTTTTTGTTAAATTTTTGGTGGAATTGTTTCTCAATGTTTTAACAATAGTTGTGGGGAAGGAATCATGGTTTTAATCAGGATATGGATATTGATTTTCGTGAATTATCTTTCACTGAAATTTTGTTTTGGTATGAATTAATTGCTTTGAATTTTGGCACAAATGTAATGCTTGCGAGTGGTGTCGTATATGGAATTGATCAGGAAATTTCCATGCATTTGGTAAGGTTATTTATTTACCGACATTTTCTGAAATTAAAAGTGCAGTTCTAAAATCTTTTGGGATATTTTACTCGTGCGACGAGTAGGATTATTTAATTTGAACTCAATCGATGGGTACGAGAATGCAATTTAATTTGAACTCATAAAACGTGTACGAGTGATTATTATAATATTATATTTTTGTCACGCGGTAACCCAGTGATATTATATTATTATTGATTTAGCAATTCTATCGCTATCAGTTAGTCTCGAGATTTCTTCGAGATAAAACATTTGTTTATTATTGATTCAGGGTAGAGTATTATTGTGTATGGATTGTTCCGTAATGATTTATTTTCAGAATATGAGTTCCTGAATTTGTTTATATTGAGTATTTCATTGATATGTGTTGGTAAATAAATCCGGACGAGCAGTGGTGGCTCGCGGTATAGGTTAGAAATTCTATTGTGGTTATAGAAGTATATTTTGAATATTTGCAGGTTTTGGGTTTCCTAATTATAGAGGAAACTCTGTCCGATTTTCTGCGATTTTTGGTTATGGAAATTTCGAGGACGAAATTTTATAAGGGGGGAAGAATTGACACATCCCGAACTCAATTTAACTGAATTATGAGTATTTGAAATTTCGTACGCTTTATTTTAATTGTCACGCGATGTCGGAAGTATATTCGGAGATTAAATTTGAAAAATGTTTTAAGTTTTAATGGGGGAAAAGTTGACTTCGTGATCTTTCGTAATTTTGGAAAAGTTTTCTTCACGAAAGTTGTGGAGCGCGACGATACGAGTTCGTGGACATGCGGCACGCGTGAAACGGAGATTGCATGAGAAAGTTATGGTCTGTGGAAATTCTGTACTGTTTCGGAAACAATACTATAAAAGGAGGATTTTTTTCGGAAAGGGGGAGAGCTTTCCATTTCGGGAAATTACTTTTTACTGTAGCAAATTACTGTAGCAATTTCTGTTTCACCCACTCTCTCCCCGATCCGGTACTGTTCACCTTTATATATCGGCCGATCTCCGTCGTCCGGCCATGGCGGCGCGAGCGACACCCCGCATCTGACTCGACTCCCTCTCCTCTTCATTTCGAGCCAAGGAGCAGCACCGGGAGAGCACGGAGGAGGGAGCGGCGGCGACTCGAAAATCGGCCACCGCGAGTGGCGGCGCTGCAGGCGGCAACCGGAGGTGCGCCACCCACCGATCGGTAGGGTTTTTCATGCCGGTCCCCTCTGGTGTGGTGGCGACGGCCAGTTCAGGCCGAGGCGGCCGGATCGACGCCGAGAAGATTTGATTCCGATCGGGTCGATTCGACCCGTTTCCAGCAGTTTCGACCCGGCCCAGCGAGATCCGACCCGGCCCGGCCCAGACTCAGTCCGGCCCAGTCAACGTTGACCAGCCGTTGACCAGTCAACGTTGACCAGCCGTTGACGGCTTTGACCGGCGACGACCGGCGTTGGCCGGCGTTGACCGGAGTCCAGAACTGCGGCGATTTGCTCCGATGCGATCCTCCGGCGGTTTGACTCGATCTCGACTGGATATTTACCATTTCTGGTAAATTAAGGTGAGTAAATCTCCTGATATTGGTATAAACTACGAGTATAATATTTCGATTATATTTATGGTTATATTCAGAACGCGTTAAATGGAAAATTGGGTATTTAGCGAGTAGAATTTATTAACAAAATTGCGATTAAAGAATTTATCGAACTTTGTTTCCCAGTGGGTGGGTGTTGGCGGTTTGGGAACAAAGTAAAATGATATTTGGTTTTTGTTTAATTTCAGACCTGTTTCGAATTTTCCGAGGGAATTTTCGGGACGGGTCCTCTCACAGGGTGAGGAAGATGAAAATCTAGGGTTTTTGTCATATGGATCGGGTCGGCTCGGGCTTTCGGTCCAATGAAAAACTGGGCCCGAGCCCAACCCGTTGTACACATATTCGGTTTGGGCCCAGATCGGTTCGGTCTTTCAGAAATCAAGGCTCGGCCTGTTTCGGGCTTTTTTGAGTTTTTCGGGCAGAACTTTCGGTCCCTCGGGCCAAAACGTCAAGCCCTATATATAGGGGTGGGAACGGGTCGGGCCGGGCCCAAAATTTGTGTAACCCGACCCAAAGGGGCTTTTTGAGCCTTGGGGACCGACCAAAATCCGCTCGGGCCGGTTCGGGCTTTTTTCGGGCCCAAAAACTGAGGAGAGGCAGAGGAAGGCAGACTGGCAGAGGCGAGGCCGATGTGAGGCTGAGATGAGGCAAGACGAAGATGATGAGTTTAGAGGACGAGACGAAGATGACGAGTTTAGAGGACGAGACGAAGACGAAGACGAAGACGAAGACGAAGAGGACGAGGCGAGACGACGAGGGTGATCGAGACGAAGATGAGGCTCTGAGGAAGTGAAGCGCAGGGTGAAGAAGTGAGGCGCAGGGTGAGGAAGTGAAGATGAGGCTCTGAGGAAGAAGTGAGGCGCAGCCGCGCAGGGTGAGGAAGATGAAAATCTAGGGTTTTTGTCATATGGATCGGGCCGGGTCGGGCTTTCGGTCCAATGAAAAACTGGGCCCGAGCCCGACCCGTTTTACATAGATTCAGTTCGGGCCTAGATCGGTTCAGTCTTTCAGAAATCAAGGCCCGGCCCGTTTCAGGCTTTTTTAAGTTTTTCGGGCCGGGCTTTCGGTCCCTCGGGCCAAAACGCCCAACCCTACCTATATATGACTGCAAAGCCATCTTCCCAAGCATGACTTTCAGGATCCCCTCATCAATATCAACTTCCCCGTCGGCATCAAGCCATCAAATTCGTACGTGGAAATGAGGAGAGTGAGTAAGAGGAATGATCCACATCTCCAAAGGAAATGTAGGGGCATAAGATACAATTGAAACAAAATGAGCTGATTATTCATGGATCAAAAGGTCCCTGGAGTCGATTTCACAAATACTACATTTGCCAGTCCGATTGAAATAGTCTCTCACAGTGTCAAGTCGAGGGGTTGAGATCATCTGCTCATATTTGTCTCCTAATATTGCCTCATGAATAAATCTTGTCCATCCAATTGTAATCATGAGGACATGTTTTTTCCTGTATTTAAACCATATAATGTGGAGCCCACACCAATGCAAGAAAATCTGACCATAAAATTAAAATTGGATGGTCTAGATGCAGCATAAGACCATATGAAGAGACAAATATGAGCAGAGAATCTGAATCCGCCGAGCAGCAATAGCAGGAGGTTAATAAAATCTCTTAACTCGTTCCCTACTTCAACAATATTAGATAGGTTACCTAACCAAACTAAAAACGATAAAAAAAATTTAAAAATATATATATATCTTGGAACCACTCTGGACATTTCTTGGAACCTAAAAGGGAACTCCATTTTTATGGCCTTTTCTTATAGTTACTTCATGGTGATCCACTCTGCAATCAAATATTGGAATGTAAGCAAATTAATATTAGCTTGATTTTTTTTCTGCAAGAATGTAAAACTTGGAAATGTGAGCAAACGCTTTAAGAACTTGTGAAGAAAACTATATATGTGTCACACATACCAGTACAATTTCACTGATGAGAATACTTCTACTTAACTAGAACCAAAGAATATTTCTTTAATATGAAGAACCCTTCTTGCCTTCTATAAATATGTATAGTACAATTGTTCATATATGTAAGGTGCCTTCCAATGGATGCTATCCGTTATCCAACAGCCAGCTAGCAACTGCAGAACAAAATGAAAGTGCCACTGCTTCGGGCAAGAATGGAGAGGCATTCGAGATGAATACTTCTCTTATTTTGTCATAATTTCCACTTTCACAGCGATCGTATATGGAAAATGGTTGCGATTCCAGGAGTTTGTGCTGCTTATTCATCAAGAGTATGTCTGAATAAGATTGGACTGAAATTAACCAGGCATGGGCTTGTTCTCCAAAAATGATCTGAAAACAATAAAAGCTTCACGAGGTCGATGGAGTGGGACCTCATGTCCAGCTCCGGTGATGGTGACTAATGTCAGCCCCTTGTATATTTGGCTCCAGCCACCAACCTATATCACATGAGTGAAAGATTATTGCAGCCATTTATAAAATGATTTGGTGACTGAAGTTATGATCAAAACATAATGCAATTCAAGTTTCTTATTGTAAAGAGCATCCTCATATCTATACCACTCACCTTGCCGGTATCATACCATGGAGACCAGTTGGTGATGGTCGGTAACTTAAGGGCGTCAATGGAGTAACGTGTGGCAGTCACAGGAACCACTGCATCAGTATCTCCACTGGACAAAGAGTTCATCAATAACCATGTCAGACACAGAATGCACAGTAGAAAGAACTGACAATTAAAAAGGAAAACTTGATGAGGGTATCCGGCACCATACATAAGACGGTGCAAATTCAATCACTAGCAAGCCTTCATAAACAAATTCAGAAGAAAGAGTATAGTTGGCCTCTATTAGACTTTAAACAAATTCAAAAGAACCTCTGATTTCTGTTCTTGTATTTCATTTTGGAGATAGATATGAGTCCTGTACCATTGACTTTGTTCACAAGAATGATTCCTAATTATGTATTCTAAACAAAATCATGCTTCTGAATCAACTCAATCTCAATCAGCAAAGTCAATTTTCACCATCAGTTCATCACATACACTCATTTCAACTACTTAGTCAAGAACTGAAAGCCTAAAGATTGTTAGTTATATATTCCCAAGCCGGAAAAAGTGTTCTATATTCATCCTCCTGGTCCTTATTTGTCAAAGCACAGTTCCCAAAAGTACATCTGTCACACCTCTAATTTCAGACCAAAATCATCAACATTGTCACAAGCACACAACACCTTGGATAAAAGCTACAGAGGCTTCACCCGCTATAAGTGAATTTATTAATGAATAGACAAATAAGGTTGTTAGTGATGGTGGATTGTATCTCTAGCAATCTTCTGTACTGTATATTCCCATTACTTGCTTGTTGAAAGGGATAACGAAAGCTTATGATATACTGGTTCTAGTTACCTTCACCATTACCACTATTACTGCTAGTGCTAGTAGCTAGTATTGGTCTAGTGCTAGTATTAGTATTATAAATCAAGTTTTCCAAAAAACAACACTAAAGTGATTGGAATGCTAGAAACATAGGGAATTGAGAAGAAATTTGGCGGTGTGATAAGCTACCTGTATACCCATATCTTGAGACCAGCAGCAATGAGCTCTTGATAGATTGGAAGCATAGACCGTGGAGAATCTGACCAGTAGTTTCCAACGAGATCACTGCAGAATATACACTTCAACTAAAAAATGCTATACATGCAAAAGAATCTATTAAATATCAAGAACAAATAACCTACCTGCATGTTTTCCATGGGTATGAAAGTCCAGTTACATTTGCATGGAGTGCCTTTTGAACTTCTGGATGGTTGAAATACTTCTCAGAATACCTCTCGGTGCATGGATCGTATGCTCTGGACATCCATGGCTGAAGTTAAAAAGAATAAAATTAACCAACACAGACCTCTGAAAGATTGTAAAGAGATAAGGTGCAGTTTTGAGGATTACAAGTACTGGTGATAGCTAAGGTAGAAATAAACTCTAACCAGACAATTTCACCTACATGTACCACAAGTGACAAAATTCCAAATAATAAGTTTCATCTTCAGTGAATCTAGCGGTATTGCAATTGATAGTTCAAAAAGGTAGGGGACTTGTGAAACCAAGATAACATAAAATTTTGGGTCTGAAGAAGCAATGCAATGAGATGAATATTTTCTCAATAGGACTCCTCATAAGATCTCCATGTGACAAACAAAAATATGAACTATAATATCTAAATATTTTGAAAATGAATTCTAAGGTAACTTTATAATCAATAAGATATTACCAAGCAAAGAATTCTCCAGTGCACCCAGATAGAGACAACAAAACTAAAGTCTAAGAAATTCAAAACTGCTTATTCCTTTATAATCATTTCTCCAGCTGTTGGTTAGACTTTACATGCCGTGTCCTAGCAAATAGGTGAACCATCTATGCTAAGGAAACATATTTCCCTGAGTGCAAACAAACAGATGCATATAAGTGCGGCACCACCCAACTTATGTACAATGAGAGAATAATAACTGTTCTGATAGATCTCAACACCAAGGAAATGCAGGGTTATAAGAACTTACATAATGACCCCTCAAGTTGCGCTTTAGTGCTGCAGTACTACTACAAGGACGAGTAAAAATGCTGTATAGGTCAATGTTTCCTTGCTCCGAATTTGCTAGTTTGAGGGCCTCCATGCAAGCCAGTGATGGATGCTGAGAGGATTCCAAGTCACACTTTACTCGCAGCTCCCGATAGGTGGAATCAGAAATCAAACCATGTGTCCACCAGTATTCGAATGTGCCAACTAAATCATGGAAATCATCGGTCACAGCATTTCCCACCTGGCAGAGAGAAACAATCAACAAGATAACATTGAGGTCTAAATTCGAATGGGATTTTTGTACATTCTATCAGGCATGTGTTAAAGGTATAACTTTACATTTGCACATGACTGCAATTCAAGAGAATCATTCTTACCAAAAACCCTTTAAAATTGATGTCCGGATTCTGAATTCCCTTATTTCTCTCGTAAACCAATTGAGACAGCTGAGGAACATAATGACCTGAAAGTGATATTTAAAAATGCACTTGTTATTGTGATATCAAAGAAAGGGAAAATGGAAAACTGAGCATAAATGAAACTCGAAGAGGGAAGGGGGGAAACTAGGTAGAGTAATTCAGCACCTGCATAACTCTCTCCAGCAATGTAGAAATCTCTGTGCTTGTACTGTGGAAACCGTTCGAACCAATTGACCAGAAATGTATATGCATCTTCAGCTACAAATACAAGACACGCAGATATAACACACGAAAAAAATATTCAGGAATGCCATAAACCAAGTTGTAAACAAACTATGTTCAGACAACCAATGAATATTGCAAATGCAAGTCCCTCACACATTGAGGAAAACTACAACTTAATTGAAAAACAACAAAACTAACTGAATAACAACCTGTTCTCTGGTCCCCCGCTGTATACAAATCTGTAGACGTATTAGTATAAGAAAATCCAACACCGGCTGGCGATTCAAGGAAAAGTAAATTTGCCACTGCACAAATTTAGAAATCAATTAGAACACATCAAAAGTATTGCACATTAGTAGCTAATGAAGAGAAAATGCATCAGAAGTTTACACATACAATTGTTCCAAGCATATGGATTCAAATAAAGGGTCGTTCCATCAGATCTAATATGAAAAGGTCCAATCTCTTCAGCTGCTCCATAAGCAACTGAAGAACAACCTGGACCACCATTGAGCCACAACACTAGCGGTCTGGACTCCGGTCCACGATTTGCTGGGGACTCAACCAGCCAGTAAAACAATGCTCTCCCAGCTTTCTCATTGGCAGTGACATAACCAGAATACTGACGAAACCCCACATTGGCTGGCTGCCCTGGCAACTGTGTTATTCTATCCTTCACTTGATCTTGAATAGAAGAAGCAAAACAAGCTCCAAATGAAAGTAGCAAAATGCAGACAGATGCAAATAGAGTGTTTTGGTAACCCATCAAAACTCAAAACACTAATAATTCAAATGAAGTATATCCTGCACCAATAGATCAATTACAACAAAATTCTAAAGAAACCCAGAAGCACAAATCCCAAAAACAATTCTGGGTTTCCAATGAATTTATCTACAGGGCACTTAAACCTATATAAACCCAGATCCCAATATATATTTGACTATCTGCGTCTGCAAAGAATCACCCTACAGAGACTTAAAAATAAAACCTATAACAGCAAAGTGAGACTTCCTTATGCCTCACATTCATAAAGACTTGGCCTTTCTCTTATAGAATGCCAATGATTGTGATGAGTTGTTTTCTATGGTTTAAAATTAAGACTTGGAATTCCTTCTCTCTTTCTTGCGTTTGCCTCCCTCAGTAAATTGACCAAATAAATAGGGTGTTGCACATGGGGCTGTGAATTTTCAAGCTTGTCTGCAAGTCTGCAAATCTCATTTTAAAACAATGGATTCCAACAGCCAAAAAGAATAACACCTTTTTCCAAGTATCTTCTTAAACTAAAACCCTGTACGAAGACGGTGGGGATTTTTTGGTGCAAATAATGATGAACAAAACTCACAGAGATACAGAACTAAAGAAGAACAGTACAGGCTGAAGTGTTGAAGATTTGAGTAGCAGTGGTTTGTTACCTGATTGTGTCTTGTAGGGTAGTGGTGACCCAATACACATGTAGTAAAGTTCAGTCCGGGAATGAAGGAATCAATGGGTGAGTTTGGCTTCACTCTCTGAGTCTCAGTCAGAGACAGAAAGATTTTTTTCTTTTCACCTTTTGTTTTTTACTTTTGAATAAAAATGAAATATCATCATCCGATATCATACCCCTCTGAAACAGGGGCCACTGGGTTTGTCAGTTGGAATCTGGTACAATATTAACCTATTTGAGCTTCTTAAAATATCTATGAGGAAATTTCCATGATTCATAATTTCATATGGTAGATTCTATATTTGACTGAAGAAAAACAATTGAAGAAAGATTGGTATCTGAAAGCCCTGTGATTAATGCCACATGAATTAGAGATGTCAGCTGCACAGGCCCATTACCCAAATTGTTATGAACAAGAAATAACTACCCCTGAAGAACTAAAGGTTTAATCTTTTTTTCCTTCCCGCCAAAAACCCACAAAATTCCTTCCAACTTTCTCAAATTCCATGACTGTGATTCACTTCAAGGCTTCAAGATCACTGATACACTAGTTCAAGATCCTATTTTTAGAATAGCGGGTGATAGACTAAGGAATTTACATTAGAATTTGCTAGTGACTGGTAAAGAAGGATAATTTGGTAGTGATGGCAGTGAGTTTCAATAGTTGCGGCTTAGTGGATGAGTCAAGTGGTGGAGTTGAGTTTGTAGACTAGAAGAAGAGTGTTGAATGGTGCTGGATATCGGTAAGAGTGGCCTACCATGTTAGGGGGGAGATTGGAAAGTAGACCATGAAAATGATGGCAGTTCAATTCAAATTATATGGAGAGGGACCAAACGTGGTTCCATATTCATGCTCGACTCGTCTTCATGTCGGATTTTCTTTTTGTTTTTCAATTGTAATGTAGGAAATTAAATTGGAAATCTAGTATTTTATTGAGTCATTCACACGTTGTATTCACTGTGTGTTTCATATGCATTACTATCGAGTGATATTGACCTAAAATATATGAGTTTTGAGTAACATCTAATTAAGTGGAAATATATTGTGACGTATATGGTTACATTGGTAAGTCATTTCCTATCAAATTGAGTATTTGAAATAATATTAGGCTTAGTTTGATATTAAGGTGAAAAAAACTTAAATATGGAAAAATTGGGTTTTAAATAAGCAATATCTCATTTGTTTTTTTAAATCGTGGTTTTTTCAACTAAATATTATAAATAAACACCTTATAAAACACTTACCAAACACATAATTAACTCATAATAATAATAATTATAAGTGATTATTTACTCTAAAATGCAATACAAAACTCAGCCTTAAATTTCTATTGATAGGGGATATTGAAAATTTGAAACTTTCATTTACTAGTTTTTACCGTTTAAGCCGGTTTTTTCAGTTTCATAATTATATATGAATCCGGTCAAAACTTCATTCTTCACTTGTTGATATGCATTTTTGTCTACCATTACATTGACGAGTTCCTAACTCCCTACAAATATCTTTGTTGTACGTTCTTGATTTTGCATCACATACATACATATATATATATATATATATATATATATATATATATATATATATAGCAGGCCTTCATCATCTTTCTTCCTTAACTATGTTGCAAAGGACTAGTGACGAATAGCAGACAACTTGAAAAAATTGAGAAGGGTCAGCCTATACTAGCTAAACTCTGTACTCTTGGGGATAAATTTTTGATGCGCATCCGCGCACAGATCAACATCACCATTAGGTTGGCATAGTGTGGCCTCCAGGCTCCAGCCCTCTGGGTTTGAAGAAGCTATATATAGAGATGATTATATGAAGTACTTTACATATTTTAACAAGTCAGATTGGCCGTGCTAGCTATAGCTAGTTAGTACGTATATATATATATATGTTGCTTCATTTTTGGACGTCATATATATGTGAACTTCAGATTAACTGCCAGCGCGTTAGCTATAGCTTCTGAGATTTGAGGAAATGGTCCCAAAGAGCAATAGATAGATCGTTTCATGCCAATTTAGAAACGTAGGCAGGCTCTCTCTCTCTCTCTCTCTATATATATGTATATATATATATATATACCGGTACATAAACTATCCACGTCCATTTTGGTGGAAATTCATGAAGGGAGCAATATAGCTAGCTAGCTTGCTGGCTTTCATCGATTAACAGAGAAAGAAGATGGATCGGACGAAGCAAGTGATCGAGACTCGAAGAAAAAAACGAAGCGCGCGAGTGGATAGCATATGCATGCCGCCATACTGCATACATAGGCATACAATAGGTGAGTGAAGCCTTGAATTGCATGAATGGTATACGCAGAGCTTCCTAGCTATAGTGCCTTCTTTGTCAAGTGTGTGTGTGTCTATATATATATATATATCTCAATCATCCGTTAACTAATTGGATACGTTTATCTTCCCGGCTCTATCTTCTTCTGTTTTTTCATTAATTCATACCATGTATAGGATTCCAATTCTTCGCTGCATTTCTTATTCTTAGAGGTTTCGTTAGCTAGCTCTTGCTTACTACTACTATTATATTAATTGGTGAATAATCCCCCTTTGGAGACTCAGTGCCGGCTATTTGTACTCGGATTCAACAATTAGTCTAGCTAGCTAGGCCGGTGGTGCTTGTTCATCATTTTAGGGTCTTGCGATTGGGATGATATTAATTAGTTGGAGAATTGATTAACATATATGAATGAACAATCTTAAGTCTGTGAATCAAGATCATACTCATAAATAACACAAACACATAAACTAAAATCAAGAACACAATACATAATGCGGACTAGAAATTTCCTAGCTGCACTAGGATAATACCTTAATCACTTCTCCAGTCTCCTTTCATGGCTATCTTTGATCCAGACATCTTCTCCTTGTTAAGACAAACTGCACACAAACTAAATAGATCAATAGAACAATGACAAAGGTCTTCTGCGTTTCAATATCAAGCAAATAGAATGAGACTGTATACTCAACGCAAAAGGATATTGAACACAGGGACTAATGTCTTCTATATATACTGGCCAATTTCATCAGTTAGAATCCAATCCCATAAGTGAATCATGATCAAACACTAACTCTATATATGTAAGGCTTAGTTCTATCACAATACTAATTCGATGTAATGCAGGTTTTATACAATGAACCTCTACGTTTACTAAGTGATATACAACTCTGTAAACTTATCTGCAATAGAGTTATAGTTGTAATGCTTCTTGTCAAACTGAACTTGTTCAATACATAATGATTACAGATAGAGTTTGTATCCAAATTGATTCTTACAATATATAGGGAAAATGGCTGGATTGATCACTGAAGTATGCCCCATTCTAAACTTTGCTCACTGAAGTTTGTCCAATATCACTTTGCTCACTATCGAATTACACTTGTGTTCACTTTGATCACTCCGTCTAAATCAGCCGTTAAAATTTTGCTTATGCCGTTAAAAACAATGACACGTGCCACTCATGTGCAAATTTTAAGGACATTTTGGGAATTTCATTAGTTTACTCCCTCATCATCGACATTGTCCATGATTTCTAAGCAACAGTAATTAGCCGACCCACCACAAATAGACCGACTCTGGCTTTTTGTTAGAAAAGTGAAGAAAGCGAGAGGATTGTGTTGTTCAACTTTCACTTTCTCATTCTGGGTGGTTAGCACTTGAGACTTATTATTACAATTAGGCCTTTCATTTTCTTTCAACTGTTTCTGAATCTTGCAAATAATGGAGTCATATTAGTGTGCTTTGCTGGACAATTGGTGTCGGAATTCCCATCTGGTTTTTGCTCTGCTCGGCTTAAAATCTCAGGTTCTGAATCCTTCTCTGCATTACTGGATCTGGGTTTTGGTTATTATGCTCTGTTTTTTGGATTTTTGGGGTTGAAATTTATGTCGGTGGCATTGTGGACTGGTTGATATGGCCATGGGTAGGATGTGGAGTTTGGTGTTTTTGTGTTTACTGGTTGTGGCTTATGGGGATAGACCCGAAGAGAGAGAAAGAGAGAGAGAGGGGCAGAGGCGATCGCCGTCGCTCCGGCCACCTCCGACCTCGTGACGTGGCGTGTTCGACGCGGCTCGGCGTCCCCTATCGATCGGTGGGTTCGATCTGCGACGAGGTTGCCGGAGAAGTGTGAATCAGAGAGTGTTTGATATCTATATCAATAACCAGACTGCTGAGTCTGGTTTTGATGTTGCTGGACTCACAGGAAAGAATTTAGTTCCACTATACAGAGATTATGTAGTAATGGTTCCAAATGGGAGCCCGCAGGAGGATTTGTGGCTCGCACTGCATCCAAATGCTAATACTAAGCCACAGTACTACGATGCAATCCTTAATGGAGTCGAGATTTTCAAGATCAATGATACTACTGGCAATCTGTGAGGGCCTAATCCTATACCCCGTCCCAAGCAGGTCAACATTGATCCATCTAAGGCTAGGTCAAGACTTGGCAAGGGTAAGAACAATAACCATAAAGCACTGATTGCCGGGGGAGTTAGTGGTGGAGTTGTCTTGGCACTTGTCCTTGGTTTCTTTGCCATGTGTGTGTCACGCCGCCGTAGACAACCTAAGGACTCAAGTACAAGTGAAGGACCATCTGGTTGGCTCCCTCTGTCTTTGTATTCACAATCTGCAAGTTCTGCCAAGACAAACACAACACGAAGTTGTGCTTCCTCCCTCCCCTCAAACCTTTGTCGTCACTTCTCATTTGCTGAGATCAAAGCTGCCACTAACAACTTCGAAGAGGCTCGACTCCTTGGTGTGGGAGGTTTTGGGAAAGTGTACAAGGGTGACATTGATGGTGGAACGACCAAAGTAGCCATCAAGCGTGGAAACCCTCTCTCTGATCAAGGTGTGCATGAATTCCAGACTGAGATTGAAATGCTCTCAAAGCTTCGTCATCGTCATCTTGTTTCACTGATTGGCTATTGTGAGGATAACTCTGAGATGATTCTTGTGTATGATTACATGGCTTTTGGAACCCTGAGGGAGCATTTGTACAAGACCCAAAAGCCTCCTCTACCATGGACGCAAAGGCTTGAGATTTGCATTGGGGCTGCTCATGGTTTACACTATCTCCATACTGGTGCTAGTGTATTGACAGGCCGTCAATGGGAGATGTTCTCTGGAACCTCGAGTTTGCATTGCAGCTACAGGAGCATTGGTGTAGTTGGATAGATTATTGGGCTAAGTGAGAGCTTTCGAATGGTGGGTCAATCGCCACCATCGGCGGTGGTTGCCCCTCTCTCTCTCTTTCTCTCTCTTCGGGTCAGGCAAAAGAGATAGTGAACAAAGTGATATGACTAAAATACCCCTACTGTTAACGATCGTTTACAAATTTTTTGAATTTTAACGGCTGATTTAGACGGAGTGATCAAAGTGAACACAAGTGTAATTCGATAGTGAGCAAAGTGATATTGGACAAACTTCAGTGAGCAAAGTTTAGAATGGGGCATACTTCAGTGATCAATTCAGCCATTTTCCCCAATATATATATATATATAGCAATCTCCATCATAGTACGTAAAAATAACAACGTACAGGCATAAGTGTATTGATTAGCTAGACACAATATATAGAAAGGCCGATAATGAAGGTGGCCATGGGAAGTCTTTCAATTCAGTCTGGACAAGCTACCTACTCTGGACTTCTTGATGGACTCTCCTTGCAGCTTCTTTAAGTTTTAAGGGCGATGAATTAGTCCTTAAGTCGCTTTGTTGAGAAAGCACGAATGAAATTCCCTTTTCATGAAACAAAGACTTAGTCAAGTTCCTATCTAGTCGCTTTTTATAGTGCGTAGAACTCAACGTCATGGGGGCTAAGCTAGCCTTGTAGAATTGGGGCTGCATTCCATATTAAGTCTAATTAAGAAAGGAAAACATATCCCTAATTCGTATATTGATCTCCTCCTCTTGCATTCTGCAGTAGTTCTTAGTGTCAAAATTATCAGTGGAATTCCTACTGTCATTGTACAACTGATAAAAACAGTTTCTCAACTTCTAAACACAATCTTGTGAATCTAGCTTTTATATTTCTTTATAATCAATACCATGCCATTTGGCATGCTCCAAATCCCACCTCACTAGAAGTTTCAGCAACTAGCTAGCTTTGACCTATCAAAAACATATAATTAAGTGATATAGCATACTGTATCTATATACGGTTTCGTAAGTAGAATGATGATGTTCATTGACTAAGTGATTAATCGTAGCTTTCACTCTTCTTGTCATTCAGCTGCGAGTTCTAGCTAGGGTTTTAATATTGTTCGAGGCTCCATTTGTTTAAGCATATACCAGTCTTAATTAAATCACTAAGCAGCCCTTCACTCGGACTGAGCCTTGTATATTAAAGTAAAAGTGTGCAACACACAACGATCGAGCATAAACGAAATTCATTTCATTAGGACTCAATCTGTTGTGAGAGCTAGCTAGGTTCCAGGCTTCCAGTCTTATTGAATGGGATCGATCTTCTCTTTGATTATTAATTGTAGACCTTCATCTTCCAGCCTTATTATAGGACGGCAGTATCATCGTTAACCCTACGAACGACGTCCCAAGAGTGCCGTAATGTGCAAGAAATGATATCGATTGTCGATCTTTAAGTTACCGGCGCTGCTTGTGTGGCTTCCTCCCTTGGTAGCTTTTTCCCTTACTAATTATGCCAATTTTCTTTCACTAATCAAGTATACATATAACGATCGAGGAGATCTGAAATTGGAATATTAGTTTAGCTCATGAAATTGGTAATTTCTAACTTAAGGCATTATGTTGTAGAGAATCAGGATGAGTCTGAAAGTTAGGGATTTGAAAATGGTCCCAGATCGAGGTTTAAATGAGGGCACTGATATAGGCCTCAATGAGGCCTAAGATTTATGGCCTCAATTGTATGTGGCGTGCTATGTCATCCCGTCACATCATTAATTGAAAAATTCATGTCATGCAATTCTTAAATAAAAAGACGATATTATCCTCTTAAATAGGAAATGCGTATATTAATTAATGTATTAATAATTATTTTGGTTAATAAACATACCAAATTAGACAATAATCATATAAAAAAATTTGCATTGAGATAATTTAGTTACCTTACATAAACTATATTAAATTTATTTATGGGTTACGATATTTAATAAACATTTCCATCTTTGCCAATCTTGATTTAATTCTTTACTTTTTTGATGCATTAGGTTCTCTTACTTTAATGGGTTAAAATTAGTATATTTTAGAGAAAATGACCATCTAGCTTTGTAAATTAGAAAAAAAGCCCCCTGTTTTTCACTTCATAAAAAAGGACAGGTTTTTAATACTTTTATCACAAAAACCTCTTTTCAATTTTACTAAATTAGAAAAAAGGGCTGTTTTTGATTTTCTAACGGACGATTTTACCCTTAAGCATTGAATTTTATCCCGTTCTGTTACGTTTTCTCTTTCATCTCTGTTTTCGTTTTCTTCTTCTCACTGCCGCCTCTCTCTCTCTCTTTCTCTCTCCCTCTGATCTTCAATTCCTCATTGCCTCTGATCTTCAATTCCTCATTGCCTCCGATCTGCAATTCCTTTTTTGCCGCCGATTTTGTAATTCGTTTTCTTCCGGCGATCTGCAATTCAACTGTTTAATTGCTCAATTTGCGATTCAGATTTGTCTCTGAATATTTGCGTTACGATTGCGATTTGTCTCTGAATGAGGTATGTTAATGTTTTGCAGCTGTTTAGATTTGCTCATTCTGCCATTTTCGTTTTTTCCTTTGCGTCTGTTATTTGTCATACTGTTACTGCTTCGAAAATTTACTCATACTGCTCCGAAAACTTCCTCATACTGCTCCGAAAAGTTCTTCATACTGCTCTGAAAACTTCCTCATCATGTTTTTCCGTTCTGCATTTTTTTGATAGTTAGTTAGGTAGTTACTGATAGTGAGATATTTACCAAGATGATAGTTAGTACGATAGTTACCAATTTCATGGTTATTATTTCAGTTTCTACGATAGTTAGTAAGCTAGTTACTAGGCTGATAGTTGCTGCATTTTTTTATTTTTCGTAGTTAGTAAGATAGTTAGTAAGATAGTTCCAACCATTTAATAGTTAGTAAGATAGTTACCAATTTCATAGTTATTATTTCAGCTTCTACGATAGTTAGTAAGCTAGTTAGTAGGCTGATAGTTGTTGCATCTTTTATTTTTCATAGTTAGTAAGATAGTTAGTACGATAGTTAGTAAGATAATTACTAAAATGATAGTTAGTACAATAGTTAGTAAGATAGTTACTTCGATGATAGATACTATAATGGTTAGTAAGATAGTAACAGATATAATTATGATTCCCTCTGATAGTATTTATAATTATTGATGTTGTTATGATTTTTCCTGTAGGTGCAATGGACAATTTTTATACTGCTAAGCTCATGTATTCTGGTGAAGGAGCAGCACTTTCGTTTGTTCATAATTGTAGTTTTGTTGATTTTTGTCATCAGATACGTGATCGTTTTCCTGACTTGGAAAGATTGGTTTTCAAACTTAAGTACAATGTTTATCCAGATCCTACTGTTTACTTTCTGGAAAATGAGGTTGATATGCGCATGATGTTTAAAGTTTTGGGACGATATCAATCTGATTTTGTTGATGTGGATGTTCATTGTGTCGATCCCATTGCTTCTGTTTCCGAAAGTGCAGTTAGTAATACTATTAGTGAGGAGAGTAGTGTTTTGGTGGAAGAGAATGAATTTTTGGGATGTTATAGGCGTGAGGACCCAAAAATGTATCTTTCTAAAGGATGGAAAGATCTTATTCACTCTAAGGGTCAGACGTTTGAGGGTGGGGCAAAAGAGTTTAGGCTCAAGTTGCGGATGTATGCTGTGGAGACTGGTTTTGAGTATTTTTTTGATAGAAATAAGCCTGAACGCATTGTTGCTTTCTGCAAGAAAAAACATTCTGAAGGTTGTAATTGGTGTGTGAAGGCATCTTTATGCAGGTACATTTTCACTAGCCGTTGCACGTAATTTGTATTTGTTAAATTTAATTTTGTATAGTTGATATCAGCGTGCTGCTATATTTGCGGTGCAGCGGCACGCTGCATTGTGTGCTTCATTTTTTAAGTATGATAGTTACTTAGATAGTTATTTATATATTTCTTAGTTTTGAACTCAGACAAACTTTTATTTTGATAGTTACTTTGATAGTTACCTGTTTTTTTCTTCAGTAGTTAGTAGTTTCTTAGATAGTTACTTTCTATATTTGCGGTGCAGCGGCACGCTGCATTGTGTGCTTCATTTTTTAAGCATGATAGTTACTAGTATAGTTACTTAGATAGTTATTTATATATTTCTTATTTTTGAACTCAGACAAACTTTTATTTTGATAGTTACTTTGATAGTTACCTGTTTTTTCTTCAGCTGTTAGTAGTTACTTGGATAGTTACTTTCTATATTTCTCAGTGTTAACGTTACAGGAATTGTTAACTGGATAGTTATTAGTTACTTGGATATTTACTATGAAAATGTATATATGTTGATTGAGTTTTGCACCTTTTATTCAGGTATAATGGTTTCTTTGTGATCAATGAATTGGTGAACGAACATAGATGTCGTTGTGTCATCCGGCTTCAAAATAGTAAGATGATGGGCAGCAAGATTATTAGGGAGGTGATGCTTGACAAGGTTCGTGAGAATCCCAGTAAGAAAGCTATTGATATACTGCAAGACATAAAGCTAAATTACGGCTTAGATGTTCCCTATCATACTGCTTGGTATGGCAAAGAACTTGCAAGGGATGCTGTGGTTGGTGTTGACTCTGAGTCTTACCAGAATTTATCATGGTTTTGCCAGCGCACATATGAATGCAACCCATATTCTAGGCTAGCTGTAGAGTACGAATCTGAAACACAAAGGTTCCAGCGTATGTTTGTTACGTATTCTGCTTGGTTGAATGGTTTTCAGTCTTGCAGACCAATTCTCTGTATTGATGCTACATTCATCACAAATAAATACAAAGGCATGCTTCTTGCTGCTTCGACAAAGGATGCGAATTGTGGTACATCACTTTCTCTATTGTTTTGTTCTTTCTTTTCTTCATTGCTGTTGGTTTTCATTTCCATTACTTTCAGACCGACAGTTATTGTGATAGATACTATAGTAGTTTCTTATACAGTTACAGAAAGCTCAAGACCAAATAGTTACTTTTGATAGATAGTATGGTAGTTACTGGTATAGTTAAATCAATTTTTCTGATTATACATTTACTTTGATACATACTACTGGAAATTCTTTTATTTTTCAGATTATCCTTTTTTTTTACTTTTTTGTTTTGTTTTTTAGGTGGATAAATATCGTGAAACTTATTGAGATATGATAGTTACTGAGATAGTTACTACTTATTGAGATATTTTTTGATAGTTAGTAAGATAGTTACTAGTTATTTTTTTCCTAGTTACTATCACAATTAGTAGTTACTAATACAGATATTCAACAACTTGATAGTTACAAGTTAGTTTGATAGTTACTATGATAGTTACTATCATAGTAACTAAAGAAGATGATAGTTACTTAGACAGTTACTGGTATATGAATCTGACATTATTTTTTTTCTTTCCTTTTGTTTAGGATTATATCCAGTTGCTTATGCTATTGTCGATTCTGAAAATGAGAGCAACTGGACCTTCTTTCTTATGATGTTGTCTGAAGAGTTGTCGAGATATTCTACAAGGCAAATTACTTTCATATCTGATCGTAATATTGGTCTTCTAAATGCAGTTCGTGCAGTCTTTCCCAATAGTCCTCATGGATTTTGTTATAGGCATCTTCAGGCTAATCTGAGCAACAAGTTTGCATGTGGTTCTTATCTGAGCAAAAGAATTCCATTGTTGTTTATGAAGTGTGCTTATTCTCGCACTCGTGAATATTTTGAGATTAATTTCGAGAAGTTGAAGCATGAAGGTGGTGAGGTTGTTGATCAGTTTTTGAAGGATCTGCCTCTGGAAACATGGGCTTGTAGTTTTTTTAATGGTGAAAGGTTTGGTGAAATGACAAATAATTTGGCTGAGTGTTTCAACAATTGGGTGAAGGAGTTGAAGAGCCTTCCCATTATTGAATTTAACGAAGGCATTCGTGTTAAGTCTATGGCTTTAATTGCTTCTCGGAAGGAAGAATCTGCTAGATGGGTTACTGAGCTGTGTCCAAATTTCGAAAAGAAGCTGGTTGACAACTTGGAGTTGGGTAGACACTGGTTAGTGAGTAGATCTGATACATACGTTTATGAAGTTCAGTGCCAAAAGTATTCTGTGATGGTAAACTTGGAAGCGTTATACTGTTCATGTGGAGAATGGCAAGTTCACGGATTTCCTTGCTCACATGCCCTTGTCGTGATTCAGAAACACGGTTCTAATGTGTACTCATATGTCAATCCAATTTTCAAGGTGCACCACTTTTCCTAAATTTAACATTATTTAAACAGTTACCGAGGTAGTTAGTAAGATAGTTACTTCAAATAAAATAGTTACACTGACAGATACTAGTTACTATCACATTTAGTAGTTACTAACACAGATATTCAATAACTTGATAGTTACAAGTTAGTTTGATAGTTACTATGATAGTTACTATCATAGTTACTAAAGAAGATGATAGTTACTTAGACAGTTACTTGCAGATAGATAAAAAGATAGATGCTCAGTTGATAGTTACTATCATAGTTACTAAAGAAGATGATAGTTACTAGTGCAGTTACTGGTACAATTATATGAACTTGACATTATATTCTTTTTTTTTCCTTTTTTTTTTTTGTTTTTTAGGTGGATAAATATCGTGAAACTTATTCTTTCGCAATCAATCCGGTTCCTACTATTTCAAAGCCGGTGTATCTAGCTCAGCCTGCATTGTTGGTGCAACCACCATTAACAAAGAGACCACCTGGAAGGCCAAAATTACAGAGGTACAGAAGTAAAAATGAAGTTAAAAGGACAGTCAAGTGCAGCAGGTGTAACAAATATGCTGGTCACAACAGAACAAGCTGTACAGAAATTATATAGTTACCTAGACAGTTATTCATGCAGTTCTATTTTTTTTTAATGATTGTTACATTGAAATGTACATTGATTGTTTACTTGTTTTATAATAATTGAAAGGTTACTTTTATTATTTTATTCATGTTGAGTTGTTGCGCGGTGCAGCGGCACGCTGCATTCTTCATACTTGGATAAGTTTCTCTTCTGTGCAGCAATTTTGTTTTTCATAGTTACTTATATAGTTACTAACACAGAGTCTGGTTGGTACTTAGATGTTTGCTAGCAATATAATAGTTACTTTGATAGTTAGTAACTTAAATAATAGTTAGTAAGATAGTTATTAATTTGACAGTTAGATAATTAGAAAGTTAATTAGGAAGATGATAGTTAGTAAGATAGTTACTAAAATGATATTTAGTTTGAGAGTTTCTGGGTTAAAATGATAGCTATTCATGCAGTTCTATTCTTTTTTTATATGATTGTTACATTGACATGTACATTGATTGTTTACTTGTTTTACAATAATTGAAAGGATACTTTTATTATTTTATTCATGTTGAGTTCGGCAGCGTTCCGCTGCCGCTGTGCGGTGCAGCGGCACGCTGCATTCTGTCCTGCATTTTTCATAGTTAGCAACTTAAATGATAGTTAGTAAGATAGTTATTAATTTGACAGTTAGATAATTAGAAAGTTAATTAGGAAGATGATAGTTAGTAAGATAGTTACTAAAATGATAGTTAGTTCGATACTTACTTGTACAGTTAATTTGTTAGTTAGTTTCCTGCATTTGATAGTTCATTTGATAGTTACTTGTACAGTTAGTAACGAAAATGATAGTTAGTTTGATAGTTACTGATATGATAGCTAGAAAGATAGTTTGTATTTACATAACTTCTGAACAGATCTGTACTATGCATAGAATCATCTGTCTAGTTGATCACCTTTCAAACTAGACAGAAAAACAGGGGTTTACAAACTCAACAGAAACATAATCAGATTGCAAATAATGAAAAATCTGTTTAATCCATCTAAGACCTCCAACTATGCCGATTCTGCGCAAACTGCTTTAGAATTTGAGCCCTGAACTTGTTAGCCTCTTGCTTCCCAAATTTCTTCGCGAAATCACCTTGTGTAAAAATGATGTTCATGAAGTACATCACATATACTCCACAGTCGACGCTGTTTTGTCAAAATAAAAAGATTACTTAAAGTCAGACAGTTATAAAGATGACAGTTACAGATATGATAGTTACTGAGATAATTAGTACTATAAAAACATGATAGTTATTGAGATATGCTGGGTTTAGAAATTTACGAATCATCTTTTTGTTGAGGCAATTTTCCCTTGAACGGTGCTAAAGTCAGGTCGGACTTGTAGTTCTTCTTAATCCAGCTTATTGTTTTAATTTCATTTTCAGTAAGAGCCTCTTCCACCATTTTCAGTTCTGTGCTGGAGCTTTTGCTGGTGTCTATTTTGTACCGGCATCCTTGCTCCAGCATCTCATCGGCTTGATCAAGGACAGCTCTCATCCATATATCAATCATTGCCACCTGTTAATAACATAGTTAGTCAGATAGTTCATATAAGATAGTTACTGAGATAGTTACAGACATAGTTAGTTAGATAGTTACTGAGATAGTTGGTAAGATGATAGTTATTCAGATAGTTACTAACATATATACAGTCACAAAGACGATAGTTACATAGATAGTTACTGAAATAGTTGATAGTTACAAAAACAGATAGTTACTAGAATCATAGTTACTATGATAGTTACACAGATAGTTAGTAAGATAGATACTCAGATTATAGTTACAAAGGTAGTTACTATGATAGTTACCAAAATAGTTGATAGTTACTAAAACAGAGAGTTACCAGAATGACAGTTACTAACATACCATTTTTTTAGCATCGTTAAAACTTTGCCCGGTTGCTGGTCTTCTGGATCTGATGGAGTCGAAGTGTGCAAATCTGCATGCCTCCGTGTCAAAAGCCAGTAGAGTATGGTGAAAATTCCTCGTGTGAGTAAGTGGGATCAGAATCATTTCTGCTTTACCTAGATTCTCGTATAGTGGTTCACATAGGAACTGGTGCATGGGTTTTGCCTCTAGCTCTTCTGTGGACATCTGTTTTCAAACAAACAAAACCTATGATTAGTTATCTCATAATTTTTTACAAAGTATAATTGTCCGGTTAAAAATTTATCTTACCCATGAGTGAGTCTGCATAATTTCTATTTTATACTGATGTGGATCGTCCATGTCTATCATTTCTGAATGCAATAGAGCAGCATATGCATCGATCATGTTGTTTGCCACTTCAGCTCCGGTCACCACTTGATTTATTTCGTACTTGGAAATTTCTGTTCCCACCTCTTTTCCTTCCCAGAAGAACACTCTGCACACATGATATAGAATAAGTTGATAGTTACAAGTTAATTTGACAGTTACTATAATAGTTACTAGTTAGTAGATACATTGATAGTTAGTAAGATAGTTACTAGTTATTTTTTCCTAGTTACTATCACATTTAGTAGTTACTAATACAGATATTCAATAACTTGATAGTTACAAGTTAGTTTGATAGTTACTATGATAGTTACTAACATAGTTACTAAAGAAAATGATAGTTACTTAGACAGTTACTTGCAGATAGTTAAAAAGATAGATGCTCAGTTGATAGTTACTAACATAGTTACTAAAGAAGATGATAGTTACTTGCAGATAGTTAAAAAGATAGATGCTCAGTTGATAGTTACTAACATAGTAACTAAAGAAGATGATAGTTACTTAGACAGTTACTTGCAGATAGTTAAAAAGATAGATGCTCAGTTGATAGTTACTAACATAGTAACTTAGACATATACCCGGAAATAGTTAGTAAGACAGATAGAAGGATAGATTACCCGCTCGGCGCCTTGTTCCAGTATTCTTGGAGCCTTTTCTTCGTGTTTTCATCCATGTGATCTTTGTAGACTGTCTGGTCATCCCAGTCCATCACCTCTTGTTGGCTTGGAAGATACTGTTCCTCTGAATCTCCAACAAGGAATACGGGTTCACCTTCCTCTGTCACCCCAGCCACATTGTCGAATGACGTCTGAAGAGCAGTTACTGGTTCAATCTGAACAGCAGTTACTGATTCAACCTGTTCTTGTTGCATCAGGTTTCTCAAACGTTCCTCCTCTTTTTTTTTCCTCCTCTCTTCTTCAAACTTTTTTCTGTTCTCTTCCTGCCTCTTTCTTTTGGATTCCCTTTCAGCTTTGACTTCACCCCACCAGTATATGTCGTCCTTTCTTGACGTCCTCTTTCTGTTTTTTATGCGCACAACATATGAATACATTCCCAGCGACTCTGCTGAAGACCCAGTGTGCATTTCATCAATCTTAAATTCTGTCATACTTTTGTCTGATTTGAAATTCACTTTTCTCTTCTTTCTGGCCTCAGCTTGGTTGAAAACAGGCGTGGTAACCGGTGACTTTATGATCTGGAAATTGTGAGGTTCAGCTAACATTTTATTCAGAGAGGGTGATGGAGTCCTGACATATACTCCTGGAATTTCAAATCGCTGCTGCGGTGATGCAGTTGGAGTGCTGTAACCTCCCCAAGGAGAAAGAATCCCCGGCAAGATGCTGAAAGAAGGCATTTCCGGCATTTCTGGCATTTTCGTCACTGGTGTCTTTGGTGACCATCTTGCTTCGTTTGGTATTTTTCTTCGATGTGTTCCTGTTTCAGCCGCAACATCTACGAGATAGGAAATCAGATGATAGTTATAGTTACAGTTATAGTTACTATTACAGATACTCAGATGATAGTTACTCAGTTCTTTTGATAGTTACTAAGATAGTTACTGAGATAGTTAAACAGATAGTTTTCTCAGATGATAGTTACTAAGGAATTGCACAAAATAGGGTACAAAGATGATAGTTACTAAGATAGTTAGTAACATATTTACACAGAATAAGATAGTTACTAATATAGTTACTAACATAGATACACGGATAGTTTTCAAAATTGATAGTTACTAATATTATAGTTACTAATACAGATACTCAGATGATAGTTACTCAGTTCTTTTGATAGTTACTAAGATAGTTACTACAATAGTTAAACAGATAGTTTTGTCAGATGATAGTTACTAAGGAGTTGCATAAAATAGGTACAAAGATTATAGTTACTAAGATAGTTACTAACATATTTACACAGAATAGTTTTCAAAATCAGATAGTTACTAAGATAGTTAAGCAGATAGTTTTCAAAAATTGATAGTTACTAATATTATAGCTACTAAGATAGTTATTCAAAATTGATAGGTAATAACAAATTTTTATTACCTTTGCTTTTTTCTTCCTGTCTTGTTTTTTCAGCCTCTTCCTTTTTCTTTCTTTCTAATTCTTCCTCAACTTTTTTCAAAGCCTCTAGCTGATCTGCTACAAGCTGTTCTTCTACTTCTTCTTTTTCTTCTTCTTCTTCTGCATTTTTCTCACTGCTTTCCTTCACTTCAGTTGGCTGCCCTATTTTTTCGGCTTCAGTCGCCAGTTTTTCCAGGCCATCTGATTGAGATTGTGGTGGTGTCATCTCCATTGGGTCAGAGAATTGAGTCAGTGCGGCCACAATTTTCTTTTGCTCCTCCAATTCAGCCTTTAATTTTAAAATTTCCAGCTCTTGTGCCGTTGCAGTCTCTTTCATCACCACAATTTCAAGTCTGGCGTCTTCCAAATCTTGTGACATCTGTTCTAGATTTTTCTCCTTTTCTTTCAATTTTTTTTCCAAATGCTCAATCTGCATTTGCATTTGCTTTTCCCTGAGCATTTCTGAATTTTCTTTGTTGATTATTCCAGGTTGCATTTGTTGTACTTCAGTTTGCTCAGCTGCTTCCGGTTCATCCTCATCCTCACTTGTCCCTTCCTGGTCTTCTTTGCTTTTTGCGAAATGTTTCTGAAAAAAATAAAATAATAATTTCTCACACAGTTACTGACATAGTTACCAAAATGATAGTTACCAAAATGATAGTTACTAAAATAGTTAGTCAGACATAGTTACAAAGATGATAGATAGTCACTTTTTATAGTTACTAAGATAGTTACTGACTAACATAGTTAGTCAGACATAGTTACAAAGATAATAGTTACTAACACAGTTACTAACATACTAACGCAGGTTGTTTACAAAATTTATAGTTACTGAGATAGTTACTAATATAACTACACAAATAGTTTTCAAAATTGATAGTTACTGAGGTAGTTAATAACACAGTTACAGAGATAGCTATTTCAAAAATGATAGTTACTAAGATAGTTACTGACTAACATAGTTAGAAAGATAATAGTTACTAGCACAGTTACTAACATACTAACACATGTTGTTTACAAAATTGATAGTTACTGAGATAGTTACTAAAATAACTACACAAATAGTTTTTCAAAATTGATAGTTAATAAGGTAGTTACTAACACAGTTACAGAGATAGGTATTCAAAAATGATAGTTACTAAGATAGTTACTGACTAACAAGTCCTTCAGTTGATATTTCCACATCTTTTTCTTCAACTTTTCCAGGTCCCATTTCCTGATCTGGTGTTGTTCATTCTCCCTCCCTGGAATTGGCTCCACTAAGTTTGTCTTCATGCACAGCCAATACTGGTTGCAGAAGGAATGTTAATTTTTTATAAAACAAAATGTTGTAATATAAAAAAAAAATAAAGGAATATAAAACTCCCGCACTTACCAGAATGACATGAACACATCCTCCTGTATTCTTGGATGCATGTCTTGATTTCTTGTACATTGTTAGACATTTTCTCAAGAATATTTTCACTTCTTTTGCCCAGGCATAGGAGGATGTCTCTTCTAAATCCTCCACAGCTCTGACCATGTCTATGTGGAGGCTTCCCTTTGCATTTGGGAAGAGAAGCTTGACAAGAATGTCGATGATGATCAGCCTTGCTATATCTCTGTTTCTGCTTCCTCTTTCCTCATCAGATTGAGGATTCTTATTTAATTCGGCTCTTATGGCTGTATTCACCATCTTTTTATTAACTTCCTTTGATTGTCCGAAAAATTTTATCACAAAATCAGAAATGGGCGTCTCTTTTCTCTGAATGTACACTCCTGTACGGTTCAGCCCTAGAATTTGTGAAACATCTGATGATTTTATTCGGAACTTCTTCCCAGCAAACTGAAACTCATCTCTTAAATGATCATAACCTTCTAGCACCATCCCCACTTGGTTGTTTGATTTTGAACCGTAAACAAGGTTCTGGTGTAGTGCTTGAAAAAGCTGGGCAAATGGAGTTCTCAGGACCAGCTCCACCACTTCTTGTGGTATTTCGCACCCATACTCTTTGAAATTTGGAATGGTGCTTCTGAACTGTAGTGTTGGGCCTTTTTGCTTCTGCTTCTGTTTCTGCTAATTTTAAAACACAATTAACACAATTAAAACAAAATTAGTATGACAGTTGATAGTTACTAGTGTTACTAGTTACTTTGATAGTTACAATGATAGCTACCAGTTACTTTCATAGATACTATAATAGTTACTACGATAGTTACTAGTTACTGTGATAGTTACAATGATAGTTAGTAGATTTTTTGATAGTTACTATGATAGTTACTAGTTACTATGATAGTTACTAGTTACTTCTTCATAGATACTATGATAGTTACTAGTTACTTTCAGAGTTTCTATGATAGTTACCTTGATAGTTACTAGTTACTTTTGATAGTTACTACGATAGTTACTAACATAGTTATTCAGACATAGTTACAAAGATAATAGTTACTAACACAGTTACTAACATACTAACACAGGTTGTTTACAAAATTTATAGTTACTAAGGTAGTTACTAAGATAACTACACAAATAGTTTTCAAAATTGATAGTTACTAAGGTAGTTACTAACACAGTTACAGAGATAGCTATTCAAAAATGATAGTTACTAAGATAGTTACTGACTAACATAGTCAGTCAGACATAGTTACAAAGATAATAGTTACTATGATACTATGATAGTTACTAGTTACTTTGATAGTTACTAGTTACTTTCAGAGTTTTCTATGATAGGTACCTTGATAGTTACTAGTTACTTTCATAGTTACTATGATAGTTGCTAGTTACTGTTATAGTTACTTTGATAGTTAGTAGATACTGTGATAGTTAATATGATAGTTATTATATACTGTGATAGTTACTTACAGGATTTTGCAGTTGATGTTCCTCTTTTTCTATCAGTATGATCTTCTTTGCACCTTTATCATCATCTTCATCAGTTTGATCATCAGATCCACTACCACTACTTGATGCATCATATTCAGTTTCATCACTATCATCCTGTTGTTGCCATTTTCTTTTTTTATCTTGAGTTCCCCTTTCTTCCCTTATCTGCACATTTGATAAACAAAGTTACTATGACAGTTTTTTCAATTATAACACAGTTAGTAAGATAGTTACTCAAAAGAAAAACAGTTACTATGACAGTTACTTACTGATTGTGATGCTTGCTTTCTTTTTCGTCCATCAGCAGCATCATTATCATCCCCGCTGCTTTCACCATTTGTTTTTCTTTTTCTTTTGGCAGGTGACGATACTTTACCTTCGCGTGGCTGCACATTTAATAAACACATACACTGAGACACTCATTCAGTTGTAACATAGCTACTGAGGTAGTTACTTATAAGAAATACAGTTAGTAGTTTTTTTACATACTGATTGTGGTGATTTCCTTTCCCATTTCAATTCATAGTTAGATGATTTATACATTAACATTTTGCATTTACCAACTTCTTAATAGTTACATTAATAGTTTCCATATTTTCATAGTTACTATGATAGTTACTATCTAGTTTTGATAGGTACTATGATAGTTACTACCACCTTTTGATAGTTAGTAGATACTATGATAGTTACTATCTAGTTTTGATAGTTACTATGATAGTTACTAGCACCTTTTAGTAGTTACTAGTTTTTTTTTTTTATAGTTACTATTTTATTTTCATAGTTACTATGATAGTTACTAAGGTAGTTACTGTCATATTTCTCAGTTTCTATAAAAAATAAAAGTTTCAGTTACAAAGATAGATAGTTACCTTTTGCTGAATTTGCTTTGCAGTTGTTTTGTGGACGTTTTGATCATTCTTTTTCTTTGATCTTAACTCGTATTTCATTTCATCGTCACTGCTACTGACCTGTTTTTCTTGAGTACTTGTTTGTTTTGGTGCCATTTCTGCATATATATGTATCAGCAAATTCCACAGTTACTAACACAGTTATTGAATACTTATACAAGATAGTTTCATTCACATAAATTGAAAACAGTTTGATAGTTACTAGAATAGTTACTGATATAGTTTCATTCTTATACAGTCAGAATATTTAGCGCTCAAGCAAAATTCAAAATGAAATAGTTACTTTGATAGTTCCAACCATTTATTCTTTCACAAAATGTTCTATAAACACTGCTAAACACTGTATATATGTAATAAACCTAAAATCATCTTCGATTTTGTTACCTGAGCAGCTTAGATCTGTGGAGATAGAGGAGAGGAGAGCGGTCGAGATACGATTTCGGAGAAGGTTAGGAGACCGGTGGAGGTTCGTCGTCTGAGATTCCGCGTCGGATAGAAGTAAAAGGCGAGAGCGGTGGCGATGCGTCGTCTGATAAGGATTAGGTTTTCGGAGTGCAGAGCAGTGGAGAGCACACCGATGGAGAGCACAGCGATGGAGAGCCCAGCTATGGAGAGCACAGTGATTGAGAGCACAGTGATGGAGAGCAGAGCGATTCGTCGGAGAAGGATTGAGGGAAAGAGAGTGAACAGTTTTTGATTTTCAGAGAATGAATAGGGTTTGATATGTGGGTAACATGTAACCAATCAACGGTAGTGGCCTTTTGTCCGTTCCGTTCCGTTTATTCAGTGGCATGATATGTAAATATATCAGTTATTTTGAGTATTTGTTAACTGGTGCCCTTTTTTATAAGGTCTTTAAAATTTAGGCCTTTTTTCTAATTATGGACTTTCAATAGCCCTTTTTTATAATTGGCCCTTAAAATTATGATATATATATATATATATATATATCATATATCGAAATTTAAAAATAAGATTTTAAAAATAGAAAAATCTATATCGAATTTCTTTTGGACGGATTATATATATATACATATATATATGGACTCACACTTTCGAAGAAGTATATTTTCAAAAATATTAAATTTTCATAGTAATTTTTGTGTTGCATTCTAAGAAAAAAAGTATATTTGAAATTTAAATCTAAACATTATCATGATAGAAAAAGAAAAAGAAACAAAAACATATAAAAATATATGTTTTTTTTATAGAAGAAAGACAAAATAATTTAGAGCCGTTAGATTAAAAAGGATAAGATTGTATTTTTAGTTAAAAATGAGATGACATGATTTTTCTAGTAGGTAATATGTCTAAGTGACCTAGCATGTCACATAGAAATAGGGCCCAAATCATTTTTTTTAAATGATCGGATGCTTCATGTCTATTCAGAAGTAGTCGAAGTTGGTGAGCGAACAAAAGCCAGTAAGACTGTCAGATAAACTAGCAAGCTTGTTACCAACCCACATAAACTGTCATTAATCTTTGAAATTCATCCATCCCATACATGGTCACAGTTATATATTTTTTTCTCTTTTGCTTGTTTACAGGGACAAATAGCATAGCACACAGCATAGATTCATCAATATCAGTTTTCACTCTTATATTCGCATTCCATCACCTTATAGAAACCATGTAATTCATCCATGTACATGTAAATTGGTCTAATTTGATGTCTAATAACATAATTTTTTTTTTACTTAAAGTGTCTTTTCATAAGATAAACTGACAGTCGAATGAGCTACAAATCCGGACCGAGAGCATTTTAGTTATAACACCGTCCTACGATTGCACTTCGTCATGCTATATCAAATATATCACTAAGATTATTATAATTGAAAGGTCATGTACGTATATCCTTGTGTCGGCAATATATTGAATCGTGTCAAAACCTGAAGACTTTCCTTTGGCCGGCAGGTACGTACTTCGATTGCAAAAAGCCTATCATCATATACGACTCTTCAATATTTGCAGAATAAGCATCAACCCTCTATTTCTCAACCCGAGCGCTAGCATGCCATGGCCACCCTTCAACTCAATCATTAAGGTAGAGAAGCCTAAATCTGTTCCGATCGATCAATTTGAACATTAAGCTAGCAAAGGCAGCAATTAGTTTGACCTTTCAATTACAAAGCAAGAAGCTGCTTGCCGGTGAGATCGACTTGAAGTCTATGTTGGCTGACAATGGAAAAGCCGGGAGACGAGGGTTAAGGGGAAGATGCGAGAAACGGAGAAACTATAAAAACTCGATGTTGGTTTGGAGATCACAGGCGGGGAGGGAAAGCTTCAGAGTTATATATTGCTATAGCTAGCTTCTTTATTCCTGGAGCTTTTGATAAGTTATCTCTTGCTTGCTTCATTGCGATAGATATTCTACTTTGTGCTCAGTATAGCTGTGGTGACTGCTCACTTTAAAGGAGTATAATAGCACCAAGTAAAGGTTGGTTTTGATCTTATAGAAGGTTTTTCTTGTTGTTATGATTATTAGACTAAATTAACATTGGAAAATTGTAATAGTTTACCGCACGGCCATAACGCATATCAAAACCGATGTTTAGTATTTCATTGCAGCCTGCATACAACTCTAGTTAAAGAGAATATGTATGAGATATACATTGTAGTATAATGAAGTTCGAATGATTTTTTTTTTTTTTAAAAAAACTTTTTATTAAATAACTCACCCATGCACCCTTATGTCAATGAGATTTGAACCTATAACCTCAATGTTGTCAGTTCAAATAACTTGTTAGACTTAAATGTTCTTATGAGTTACATCCATATGTATATTTGGATCAACTTCGATCGCTGAGTGATTTGCACAGTGGTTGTTTGCTTGGGAAGAGTTTGCTAAATACGATACATATTGGAAAATTTAGACATTTTTAGGTATTTTATTGTCTACACTGATCACAATAATATTTGTAAATCGCAATAAGATATGACGACTTTTCAATTAATTAGAATATTAGACTCTTATACAAGTTTCAATAAATCAGTCAGTTAGGTCAGAACACAGAAAAACATAAATTAAAGAAATTAATTTCTTCAATTTAAGCTAATCTTTTGATTTGATTGATTGATTTTCTTGCAATAATGAAAAAATAAACTAGAAAAATTGAACCCAAGGATAAGATTTACAACTT
Organism: Potentilla sterilis; assembly: GCA_963682095.1. Lineage (NCBI taxonomy): Eukaryota > Viridiplantae > Streptophyta > Magnoliopsida > Rosales > Rosaceae > Potentilla > Potentilla sterilis. The sequence goes on from OY821763.1 coordinate 47,650,966, forward strand.
TTGCTGATTGAATTCCCACATGGCCACATCTTCCCTAATCAAACCCATTTAGATTTGCTAATTAAGATAGAAAAACTCCAAAAAATAAATAAAATGGAGTGTAGTCATAAATCATAATTAACAAGAAAAGTCAAACCCCAAACGAATCCCACTCAAAGTCCACAAAACCCACACGGGCCAATATCGTCATTTCACACCCCGAAATCCCCAATACGTGTTCGAGCCGTAAGTAAACCCCAAAACCAGGGGCACTTTCGCCTTTTACTATGAAGACACAACCCCGCGGGGGCCAAAGTGGAAAAAAGAAAAAGTTGATAGGTGACACTATCAGCGAATACAGCAAAAGTAGAGGGGCACGTTTAAAAAAATAAAAAATTAATAATTTAATTAATTTGATAAATAAATAAATAAAGAAATAATATTACGGACGCAAAGCGGAGATTGAAGTGGAATGAAATAAGAGGGGTTGAGATCCGTAACCCGGTCTCTTTCTTTGTCCCTTATCTCACTTTCTCCCTCCCACAGGCAGATTTTCTTTTCTCTCTTAACCAAAATTTTCCAGACGAAAGTGAAAACCAGAAGAACAAGAACAAGGGCAAACCCTACCAAGTCTTTACAATAATAATAATCCATCACTCCGTCTTCGATCTGATTCCGAAACCCTAGACGGCGGCGGCGCCCCCGGAGGCGGTAACGGTGACGGTGACGGTGACGGTGAGGATTTGTTTATCTTGTTGTTGTTTGTTTGGTTTTGGTGGATTTGGTTTGGGGATTGAATCGTAGAGGTGTGTTTCTATATGAAGGCGGCTCCTTTGGGGATCTAGGAGGGTTTTGGATTTGGTTATTGGGGGAGGGAGTGGGCTGCCCATGCAATTGGGTTGGTTTTGATGCCGCCAGAACCATTGTCGTGGGATCGGAAGGACTTCTTCAAGGAGAGGAAGCACGAGAGGTCGGAGTCGGTGGGACCGGTGGCGCGATGGAGGGACTCGCCTCATCACGCGCCGCCCAGGGACTTCAATCGCTGGTCGTCGGCGGAGTTTCGCAGACCTCAGCCAGGTATGTGTTTTTGTTGTTTGTTATCTTTCAAATTTAGATTCTGCTGCTTTATGTTTTCGGCTGCCGGTTCGATTTAGGGTCAGTTAGGGTTGTGGTTTTCGGATTGGTTTGGTTTTATGAGTCTGCCGGAAGCTCGATTTTCCGTTGGAAGATGGGTTTTAGTGATTGTTTTGATTCTGCAGTGGGATTAATTAGATAGGGTTTCATGAGTATGTTTAGATCTGCGAATTTGGGGATCTGGGATTGAGTGTTTTTTTTTGTTTGGAGAATAGTTTAGATTACATTCTATTGACTTTTTCATGTTTTTCTTATTTTTTGTTTGTTTAAATTATTTTCTGAAGGTCATGGTAAACAGAGTTGGCACCTATTTTCGGACGATTCTGGTCACGGCTATGCATCATCTCGGTCTGGTGATAAGATGTTGGATGATGAGAGCTTCAGGCCGTCGTTTTCGCGTGGAGAAGGACGGTATGGGAGGAATGGTAGGGATAATAGAGGGTCTTATAACCAGAGGGACTGTAGAGGACAGACCTGGGAAACAAGCAGTCTGTCTCCCCACACGCCTGGGAGGCCGAATGATGTGAGTAATGAACAAAGGCCTCAGGATGATAATATGACGTACTCTTCTAATCCACATTCTGATTTTGGGAGCACATGGGATCAGATTCAGTTGAAAGACCACCTTGATAGGATGGGTGGTTCCAATGGTCTAAGTGCTGGCCAGAAATGTGATAGAGATAATTCGCTGGGCTCGATGGATTGGAGGCCTCTGAAATGGTCTCGTTCTGGAAGCATGTCTTCACGCGGGTCTGGTTTCAGCCACTCTAGTAGTTCGAAGAGCATGGGGGCCATTGATTCCAATGAAGCAAAGGGTGAGGCACAGCCGAAAAATGCAACTCCGCTGCAGTCTCCTTCAGGTGATGCTACTGCCTGTGTGACATCTGCTGCACCATCAGAGGAGACTAGTTCTAGAAAGAAGCCACGCCTTGGATGGGGTGAAGGACTGGCAAAGTATGAGAAAAAGAAAGTTGACCCAGCTGATGTTATCATGGACAAAGATGGGGATGTCTGTCCTGCTGGTAATGTGGAAGCTGTGCAATCTGGGAGTTCACACTTGGCTGATAAAAGCCCCACACTTACGGTGCTCACGGATTGTGCATCTCCTGCAACTCCATCCTCTGTTACTTGCAGTTCCTCTCTAGGTATGTTTTTGCCTTTCTTACTATCTGAATGGGCATGTATTGATATTCTATGAGATTAGGATCTTCCATTAGAATTATCATGCTGCTATATACTTATTGTTTTCTATTCAGTGCGTGTCACTTGAAATATATTATCAGATGCTTGTGATTTAGATGTCGGTTACCTAAAGTCGGGAGATGAAAATGTCTCCATGACTGTATGGGAAGTTTTTCATTTGGTCCATTGTTTACACTTTGTCGTCGACCTGTTGGTTTGTTTGTATGGGGAGTGCTTGCAGACTGATGAAGTTCAACTTATTTGGCTCTTACACACTTTAATGCACACACATATATGTATGTAAATATTCAGTAAACAGTCCATATTAATCAAGTGATGGCTACAATGGAGCTTGACATTGAAGTTTTGTAACTTGCATTACCAGGTCTTTTCACTATTGCATTTTCATGTAGAGACCCCCTTTGTATCTGCTATATTCAGACAGTTTTCATTATAATTAATATTTTGCTTCTTCACAGGTGTTACAGTGAAATCTCATGGCAAGGCAGCCGTCGTTGATAATGATAGTAATTTAAATTATTCACCGGGTTCTGAGTTTCAGAGTCATCCAGAGGGATTTTCATTCAAATTAGAGAAGCTGGATTATAACTCCTTAGCTAATGTTAGCTCATCGTTACATGAATTGCTCCAGTCTGATGATCCAAGTCCCATGGATTCAAGTACAGTGAGACCTACTGCAATGAACAAGTTGCTTATGTGGAAAGGTGATATTTCAAAAGTATTGGAGGTGACCGAGTTAGAAATTGATTCACTGGAAAACGAACTAAAGGTGTTGAACTCTGATTCTCGGGACAGCTGTCAATGTCCAGCAGCGTCTAGTTCTTTTCCCATTGAGGACAGTGATAAATCTGGCAAAGAACAGGCTACTGCTATACATTTGATTACCAGACCTGCTCCTTTACAAATTTGTTCTTCTGGGGATACAGATCCAAAGAAGTTGGCTCTTGTTAATGGAGAACAAGGAGAGTCCTGTGGTGTTAAGGATCAAGATATGGATAGTCCTGGAACAGCAACTTCAAAGTTTGTTGAACAACCTCTGTTGAAGGTGGCTTCATCTGATATGGGGAATCCAAGTAGTTGTGCTGTGAATCAGGATCTAGTTCAAACGGTTGAAAGGGAAGTAGAATGCCTAGCGGGTAAAGATGGAGAAAAAAGTGAGATAGTTAGCGAGATAGTTGCACCTGTTTCTGATTGTTTGGGTCCTTGTGCCGGTGGAGTAGATACATTATGTGATTCTATATTTTCTTCAAATAAAGAATCTGCAAGTAGAGCATCTGACATATTTAATAAGCTGTTGCCCAAAGATAAGTGTAAAGTTGATATTTCGGGACTTGCTATTTCCTCATCATGGAAGAATGATTCATTGCTCAAAGAAAAGTTCAAAGCAAGTAAGCGACGTTTAAGGTTTATGGAGAGAGTCATAACCTTAAAATATAAGGCCCATCAGCAATTGTGGAAGGAAGACGTGCGTCTGCTTTCAGAGCGAAAATATCGTCCAAAATCTCACAAAAAATATGATTTAGGATTGCGGAACACTAGTAATGGGTACCAAAAGCATCGCTCTTCCATTCGCGCTCGCTTTTCTACACCTGGTAAGAATCGATTCCCTTTGTTTTTGCAAGTGTTTCCTCTACCTTATATTGTTGAGGTTTTAAATGTTCTTACTCTGAACAACTGAATATCACTAATAACATAAAACACAAACCACTGATCACATAAACACATAAACCACTATTCACATAAAACATATAAACCACTAATCACATTCCACTAATCAAGGAAAGTTTTTGTGGGTTTTGTTTTACATTAGAATTAATGAATCATATCTGTGAATAGGGGCATATCAATTCATGCATTTTACACTAATAGTTATAGCTTGAAAACATTCATTTTGCGACTGTTTGTACACAGAGGTTGAAATGTTGGCTCAGTGAAATACCTAGAGTTGAGCATCTGACCTATGCGGGTTAATGAAAAAAATGGAAACAAGTTTGGTAATGCTCTACTGGTTTGTAAATGGGAGAGCCAGAAGTAAGACTGATTTGGTAGAGAATTATGCTCTAGTCCTTTCTGCCATAGTCCAATGCATCCTTAACTGAGTATCTTTCAGTACAATTTGGTTGTTAAGGTGGCTAGTTCATATTTGAAAATCTTAGCTTCTCTTCTTTTGACAGTAAGATAACTAGGTCTAGGGCTGTGGTTAACAGTGTATATATGGAAGAGATATTTTGCTTTTATTTTAAGCTCAGCATTTTTTTTTTGGTGAATTGAGCTCAGCATTTTAAGTAGTAGAATACTGAATACAGACTTGACTCACTTGAGTGAGGCTCTATTTCAACACCAGTCGATCAAAACATGATTCAATGGACTGGACTATGTACCTCTGCACGTTGGTTGGTTGTCGATAGCAATATAGAGACAAAAGTAAGATATAGAACAGTATTCTGTTGGTAAGAATTTTTGATTTTGTTTTTATCTTTCTTTGCTCAGTATGCACTGTGAAATTGTTGTGCTATGTCTATGCTGGTGTTTTCAGTGTGCATGGTGTCGTTTAGTTAGTCTAACTGTAATTACACCAAAAACTGTTTCGTATCTCTAGTTTTTGGCTACTGTGGTTTCACCTGAGTCAGCTTTGTTCTCTGTTTTTTTTATTGTATTCCATGTATTGCTACTGATCTTTGTAAGTCTTATGAATAATTGATTCAATGTGTCTGAACATTAATTTTGATTTTGATGTAATGCAGCAGGAAATTTGAGCCTGGTTCCTACTAAAGAGGTTGAGAAGTTTGCTAACAAGGTGCTCTGTGATTCTCAAGTCAAGCTTTATAGGAATTCACTGAAGATGCCAGCCTTAATTCTGGACAAGAAGGAGAAGATTGTGACAAGGTTCATTTCTAGTAATGGCTTAATTGAAGATCCCTGTGCTGTTGAGAAGGAGCGAGCTTTGATTAACCCCTGGACACCTGAAGAAAAAGAAGCTTTTATTGAAAAGTTGGCGGCCTTTGGGAAAGATTTTAAAAAGATTGCCTCTTTCTTTGATCACAAGACAACTGCGGACTGTGTTGAGTTCTACTACAAGCATCACAAATCTGCTGCTTTTCAGAAAGCAAAGAAGAAGCCTGATATCTCTAAACTAGGGAAGTCCTCTGCCAATACGTACATGATTAATCCTGTGACAAAATGGAATCGTGAGGTGAATGCTGCTTCCCTTGATATTCTTGGTGCTGCATCTGTGATGGCAGCTGAGGCTGATGGCAGTACAAGAAATCGGACTGGCCGTTTAATTTTAGGAGGTTACAGAAATACGAAGACATCACAGGGTGATGATGTGACTACTGAAAGGTCATGTAGTTTTGATGTTATTGGGAATGAGAGAGAAACAGCTGCTGCTGATGTTTTAGCAGGAATCTGTGGATCTCTGTCTTCTGAGGCAGTCAGTTCTTGCATCACTAGTTCCATTGATCCTGGTGATGGTTTCCGGGAATGGAAGTGCCAGAAAGTTGATTCTTTAGCAAGACCACCTTTGACGCCTGATGTTCTGCAAAATGTTGATGATGAGACATGTTCGGATGAGAGTTGTGGTGAAATGGATCCTTCTGACTGGACAGATGAGGAGAAGTCTAGTTTTATACAGGCGGTGTCATCCCATGGTAAGGACTTTGCTATGATTTCACGATGTGTAAGAACGAGGTCCCAGAATCAATGCAAGGTTTTCTTTAGTAAGGCTCGAAAGTGCCTTGGGCTTGATTTGGTACATCCTCGGCGTGGAAATGAAGGAGCTTCTATTGTTGACGATGCTAATGGAGGTGGGAGTGATACTGAAGATGCATGCGTTGTGGAGACTGGTTCCGGTATTTCCATCGATAAGTCCTGTGGTGAAATGAATGAGGACGTGCCACTATCTGTTATGGACGTGGATCATGAAAACTCTGATCCTGACGAGACCATGAATTTGCAATGTCATCTGGGATCAGTGGAAAACAATGTGAAGGAAGAAGTTGACCATTTAGATAAAAAGGCTCTCAAATCTTCTGATGCACTCCAGATAGAAGATAGGCCAAAGCTAGTTTTTGATGATCTTACCAACATCATGGATGTTGCCGACAGACTATCCGAGTCAGTCCCTGCCCAGAGAAGTGAAGCATTTTCTGCTGATGTGGATGCTGTGAGAGACATTGTGTCTGAAAAGGGAAGTTTGGTTGCAGAGTCTCTTGTTGGTGAGGAAATGAGCTCCAACCTACATAAGTTGGAGGGACAAGATGAAAAATGCACTACAGATACAAGTGGGTGTGGCTTACAAGCTTCAGCACATGATTCTAATTCTAGTGGTAGTGCTTCTGACATGGCTGCTGAAGGTTGCTGTTCAGTTTTGGCAGTTGAGGGCCTGCATCAAGTGTCACTTGAGTTAAAATCTATGCAAAAGTCGTCTGTCAATTCATTGCCGCATGAGAATCTTTTCGCAACTGCAATTTCTGTGCCAGAAAATTCTGCTTTAGTTAAATGCAGGAAACTCATTAACCAAGGTAGGCTGTCATCAACATCAGCAAAGCAGGAGGGTAGAGATAAGTGGTCATTATCTATTCATGGCGCTGATTCTCACAAGCATCTGCCGGGTCTTCCAGTATTGACAAATGTTGACCCAGCCCATATTCTCAGGAGTTATCCATTTCAAATGGCAACGGAGAAAGGGATCAACGGGCACATCAGTCGTGGTAACTTATCTGAAGTACAGAAGCTTTCAAAGCCAGAGGGGGATCTCAGTGGGCATATGCCAAAAGATTGTGTTCTTCAATTTGGTAGCTGCAAGCCCCGAAGTTCTCAGGTTGATTTTCCTCTTGTGCATCAAAAAATAGAGCGCCGGACTGATACTACGAAAGCCCATTCATGGAGTTCGTCAGATTCAGATAAACCGAGCAGGAATGGTGATGTGAAGCTGTTTGGTAAGATACTCACCAGTACCTCCAAGTCCAGTTCCAGTATCCAAGAGAATGAAGAGAAGGGGTCCCATACCCATAATTTAAGCAGCAAGTCATCTAACTTAAAATTCAGTGGGCATCATAACTTAGATGGGAACTCTGGCGTCTTGAAGTTTGATAGTAGTAATTATGCGGGCATTGACAATGTCCCCGGGAGGAGTTATAGTTTTTGGGAAGGGAACAAAGTACAAAATGGGCATCCATCTTTTCCTGATTCGGCCACCTTGCTGGCCAAGTACCCTGCAGCGTTTGGTAACTTAACTACATCCTCTTCCAAATTGGAACAGCAACCGTTGCAGGCTGTTGTGAGGAACAATGATGGCCATGTAAATGGTGCGTCAGTTTTTCCTTCAAGGGAAATTAGCAGCAGCAGCAGCAGTGGTAGTGGTAGTGGTAGTGGAATTGTTGATTATCATCAGGTGTTCGGTAGGCATCGTGATGCTAAAGTGCCACCATTTACAGTAGATGTGAAGCAGAGGCAAGATGTATTTGATGTGTCGAGACGAAATGGTTTTGAATCTATACCAAGTTTGCAGCAGCAAGGAAGGGGGATTGTCGGAATGAACGTGGTAGGGAGAGGAGGAATTATGGTAGGAGGGCCGTGTACAGGAGTTTCAGATCCTGTGGCTGCCATAAGAATGCATTATGCGAAAACGGAACAGTATGGAGGGCAGGGGAACATCATCAGGGAGGAGGAGTCGTGGCGGGGTAAGGGTGACATAGGGAGGTAGTAGATGTGCCTGAGGGCCTTGAGAAACAGGCCCTCAGCGGCAAATTCCTTTATTTGCTGCGTCCTGTATAATAGTTTTTGCGTTTTGTTCATTTAGTGACAAGGTAGGGCAGTTCTTTTTGGTAAAATGCGTTAGGTGCTTGTAATATTGCAGCAGCTTTGTATTTGTTGTATTTTGTCAAAATACAGAAAAATAAACTGCAAAAGTTGAAGTTGGGGAGATTAATTTAGTTTATGAGCTCTTACCTGGTGTCGCTTTCTACCTTCACAGTTCCATATTTGACCTTGTTCGACTCTTACTTTCCCTATCAAAAATGCAATTACTCTTTCTGTTCGTTATATCATAGACTTAAATCTTCTGGTAACAAATCCTTCCCCATCCGCTAGCATTTCAAGGCAAGAGTGGGTTATAAGACATTCAGGTATCAATCATTCCTCCTCAATGGCTTTTGCCCTAGTGTTGGAAAATGTTTTGTTTCCTTTTGTATGCATCACCTTTAACACTCTTGGTAGTGCTACAGACTATGTTCGTCCGTTGTCCTCTCGAGTCTGAAGGACAAGTGGGAGAGGTGCTGTAATTTTGATCACCTGAGATCACATGAGAAGTTGAGAACTACATACTGATGAAAGAAGTCATCTAAAACGCATCTTCCCCATATTGATCAACCAAAATGATATCTTTATAAAACTATTAGCTATTTAAAGGACTAGTACATAAGATTTGGCCTGGACTTGGTAAGTAAATGCTGTCTATCGATTACCTCATCCGATGATGGGTGCGAGAGAACCACTTGATGAGCATGCAAGTTATAACCACAATCTCCAGGAACAGGCTTCGTAGGCCTCTTGAACCCTCTGCATGAAACGTAAAAGAAAATGTATCTTTAATAATACATCAAACTGGGAGTCATACATATTCATTTTCCTTTTTTAATTTCAGCTGTTCATTCCTCCACAAAATGGATACTATTCCAACTTTATTATGCTTTGGAAAAATGCTTATGACACAGAGTGCTAACACGTTAGTTCATTCATGTTTAGTGAAACACCATTCTGAAACCTAAATCTGATAATACAAAAACACTTTTCTAAGGTTATAGACAATTATTCACTGAAAAAGGGTTTAGACAATTAGTTTGAGAAACAGCCCATGCTATAGAATCCATCAAGTGAAGAACATATCAGTAGCTCATGTTCGGCCATCTTATGCTGCAGCAATCTTAGAACTTGGGAATCACTAAAGCTCCAGTCTTCTATATTCTCTCCGAACAAGCTAAAGTATACTTCACTAGTTCACTATCAAATTAACAACTGCCATGCAGCAATAATGCAGGAAAAAGACGATAGGACAAAAAAAGCAGAAAACTGGTTTATCAGTTACAGAAAACAGTATATCCATACCCGTCATCTGCAAAACTTTCATCTACTAAGTCAGATCCCAAGCACTTTGGTTGTCCACCAGCAACGTATAGAGGATCTCCTGTTAAAGGGCAATAGATGAGTCTCAAACTTGTACTGCTATCTTTGAACCAATTAGAATTTCACAAGTAACCTGAGAAGCATGGGTTGGGAGGACACCTGATCTATGACCAGGCATTAAAGAGTTTACCTAGCAAGGGATGTCCTATGAAAGAAAGATGAATGCGAATTTGATGTGGTCTCCCTGACTGAATCGCAACCTGTTAATATACCAATGTAAGGACTTGAAATCCAAAAAGTAGAACTAAACCTAACATGACTTGAGCTCTTCATAAACTTCTGGTATCTTTGTATTGCACTTTTAACCTTATATTTGATGTTTGAATTCAAATATAATATTAAGATTGGTGTTACAAACACCTAATTTCTGTCAAAGACTTCTTTTGATACAGTCGTTTGTTACGAACTATGCTGTTATATTTGACTATTCAGAAAGCTGCATTCAAGTATCATCTGAAGTTTATAGATTGGTAAAAATTGGGTTACCTGTACAATTGTCTGATTTTTCTCTATGTCCCTCTCAAGAACTTCTACTTTGCTCAGAGCTGGTTTTCCTGGTGAAATAAAAGAATAAATCAAAGGGGTAAGCACGATGGGATATAGATTGTTTGATGAAAATCAGGCGTTTCCCTAAGATGAGTTGATAAAAACCAAGAACTCTATAGGGATGGTGACTGGTCACTGGTGCAAGAAATAGTGGCAAGACTAAATGATCATCAACTATCTTTTAAAATCATGAAGAACAACTGGATGTATCTTAGAGAAATATAAGCTACTCAACAAATGAGAGACGTGATAACCTGTCGGAGAAGCAACATAAAGCCCTTTAGCCACACCAGGATATCGCACAGTTCCAATTGGCTGCTTGACAATCACCTGTAGTATTTTCAAATCCCACAATCTGTTGCATAAATAATTGCAATAAGGATTGCCTATGAAGACTGCATAAGCAAATTACAACAGCACCTTGGACCTGAAGTTATGACTAAACAACAGTTAAGATCAGAATCTATACTTCCTAGAGGTCAAACTGTAAAGCACATACATATATATATATATATATATATATATATATATATATCTGTAATTAGATTTTGCCCATATCTATTGTATTATATATATGTATAACTATAGGATGTTAAGATTGATGGGTGGAAATTGGCAAGAGGAATAAAAATGGAACTAGAAGTTTTTCTGAGCCAAATTTACCAAGATATGAGCTAGTCAAAAGAGGAAAATGAAGGATGAGGATGCTAACAAATGCAGGTAAAAGGCAAAAGGGAGCACAGAACAAACTTTAATCTTTAAAAGGTTGAAAATTTGATGCAGTAACCAACAATAGAGGATACTGTCATATCACTGCCAAGCTAAGACAGAACCTGACAGCATCTTTGCAAGCCAAGCCATGCTATTCATTGCCATGAGACGGGCAAAGGAAAGGCTATTAAGGCTCTACAATTCATCTAAGACATTAAGGTTGCCCAAGTGTAAAAGATATATACTTTTTTTTTGTTTTATTTATGGATTTCTCACTTATTGACTTAATAAATATACCACTATCAGTGCTCAAATAAACATGTGATTGGTTGCCCTACTATAATAACATTTTATTAGCATCTTCTTCTTTTTTTGAAAAAATGTGTGCTATACTTTGACCAAAATTGGTTAAACGACTAGACAATGCTAAAACATATTGTTCCAATTTCCCCTGCACTATTGACTTCATGGATGAGCTTTACTTGAAGACCACAGCCTAAAAAGCAAGTAATAAATTTTATACATTAAAAAACTTATGAAGGTAGAAAGGGTCGCTGAGATACCAACATTATGATAGCACATGAAGATATAGTTAAACACAAACATCAATGTCTCACGAGATATAATTACCTCATCCTCACAAAGTATCCCGGTTATTAGTGCCCTGTATAACTTTGAGATTTTCCTTGTTGTATGAAGCTTCGTGTTCGTGTCACTGCATTGTTGATTTTACCTTATCAGTCATTGCAAATAAAGGGACTAAAATAACACCAAGACGACAATCCAGAATCCTTTCATCATGATTGTTAACCATATATGGTTCAATAAAGATTGAACAATTCATTGCTTTAACCTGTCATGTCCAATATGGGATGTCCCATCAGCAAAATATGCTGCAAGTTGAGTTTTGGCATGCTTCGTCTTTGCACAGAGCAGTATTCCTAGAACAATTTAGACCAGATAATCAGAAGCACAATCAAGAATTATTACGATTATTCTCGGTAACCCAACAATAGAAAGGTTATCAAGACTAGTAAGACCGGAGAGTAAGGAATGCATTTGAATAAAAGGATCTTGCTGTTCTTTAATGTCTCAATGAAGGACATGGTAAATATCACTAAACCATTCGTTTTACATGGTACAACTTGGCACTGTAATGTATAACTGCACCCAAGCCAAAACAACAAACAAGAAGAAAAGAAACCCAATTGATAATGCAATCATGTGTTTTTATTCCCTAGGTTGCAATGCACCTAAATATCTAATTATAAAGGTTTCAGAAGTTCTTGATCAGCATAGACCTTGATTCAAAAGTCAAATAGAGTATGAATTCCAAATTATCTCATGCCCAGAGCCATGCCTAAAATAGCAAAGCACAGTAGCACACTGACTGCAAAGAATAAAGAAAAGAAAATATATATTATCGCTTTGGCCAGCTTTAAAATTATGTGCTACCTGAAGTCCCCCTTCCTAGGCGATGAACAGGAACAGGATGTGATTCTTGGAATGCCAAGTTATGGATCTTCTGAGTTTCCCGCCATAGGAGCTGTGTGAGAACTGTTCGTTGCTGAAAAAGACCTCCAGGTAAAACTTGCATCCCGCCTGGCTTATTCAAAGCAATCTGAACACGTGTTTGCAATGTTACGTTAAGCAGAGTCCATCAAAATGGATAAATCAAACATTACTGACCACATCCTATCCCAGAGAAACCACAGGTAATTTTAATGCTTTAGTTGGTTGCTAAGAAAACATTGAAAAACTTAAGAATCTTAAGAGAAGTCATCTAAAGAATCTTATTCTGTTTATGTTGTTGGCTCTTAGAAACCAGAACAATTTCAAATACTAATGTGTTATGCTGAGAATAACTCCACCAACCCTATTTACCCTAACTCTTCCCATACCTTTACCACCACGGGAATACTCAGGTGGCAAGGTGGCATGACTTTTAACATTTTCTATATTGTTATGTTCTTGGATATTCTCCAAAAAAAAACATAATACATAAATATATATATATAGATATTCGAATCATTCAGTGAACAAGAACATATCTTTGCATGAATTAACTTGTCTGATACAACCAAACACAATGATAACAGTAGCCTAAATCTCTTACAGTGCAGAAATTCCAAGCTTTGTACCAAATGTCAACATTTGAGTTACTTCACAGTTCACACTATTTAAACCATGAATGCACTTATCCTAGGTGTTTCACATCACCAATAACAACGAAAAAGAAGCACACTGTAACCGGATTAAGAAACTCACCATATCATCATCCTCATACAGAATCTCGATCAAGTATGGCGCATCCAGCTCTCTCCACGGAAGCCTATGATACACCAACTCCGAACCAACCCTAACCAAATGCATCACATCACCAACAGAAAAAAAAAACACATAAGAATCTTTCTTTATTCACAGGGACTAATAATATCATAGACTCAATAGCATCCATACAAAAAAATGTAACACCTGAGAATCGTCTCCGAATCTCTAACAACCTCTCCATCAACTGTTATCTGTACACAACCAAATCAATGCTGTAAAGTTCCAAAGCAGATACTCATTTCTCATATCAAATTCCTCCAACGATTTCGATTATTCGAACCTGTCCGTTTCGGATTCTCTGCAACCAACTGCTCGATTTTCAGTACAAATTCAAGCTCAAGAAAAGTAGAAAACGAATTCGAATCAATAAAAGAACAAAGGCGAAGAGAGATGAAGTACTCACCCTTGCAATGGAGCTGAGCTCTTGTACTTGCTAGAGTAGAACTCGATCAGTGTCAATTCTGTAAAATCACACAAGTCCAAAGCTAAACCGATTGAGCTACGTTCGAAATAAGCAGAGGAGAGAGAGAGAGAGAGAGTACCGGAATCGGAGGATTTAACGACGTCGTTGTACGACAAGCCGTCGTTGAGATCGGGCCACGGCAATCCGAAAGCTGGAGTTGAGAGCGAAGAGGTCGACATTGGATACCGGAACGGCGTTTCGGCGCGGCGGAGGAGGCTGGTGGTTAGAGTCCCGACGACGTCGTTTCAGGGACGGTGTCCGATTTCCGCAACTGATTCAAAAAGTTTGTTGTCGCTGCCAAACTGACTTGTGAAGTTGTGATGGTTTATTTTTACCGCCATGAAAGGAAGGAAGGGGGCGTATTTATTGGCCCATAATGAACCGATGGTAATAAACTGGTAAAATGGTAACTTTTAGTTTACGGAAATGGTAAGTAGTGAGAGGGTGATTGCATTTTACTATCATGTTGAACAATGCCCATGTTTTGTATGAAATCGTTGGCTCGACTTCGATTTTTTTTTTTTAACTAAAATGGGGACTGAGTGAGCTACTATTTTGCGACGAGAGCAATTTTTGGTATGGCCTCTCTCTAAGAATAATGTATTTTACAAGCTGGGATTTCGAAATGGAGTCCTCAATGTCCGCCCTATTTGCAACCTAACATATTTTCACTAGACCAACCTCATTGAGTCAATCGTTAGATACTTGTTATGAATCATATGATCTCGACTTTACATTTACTTTGGTGTTGAGTTTTCTTTTTGGATAAATTACTATTGTGTTATGTTGGTATGAAATCATTGTGGATATGATCTCCACTTTGCATTAACTATCATGTAAACTACACCGATGGTTGGTATGGAATCGTAACCGATCTTCAATCGTCAAGTGAGTCTGCAGTTAAATGATACGTGTAACAGTAACTGGTGATGCACGAATCTGGAGTCTACCTGAACTGAAGTAATGCTCAAAACCCAATATTAGAGACTTGATCGAGTGTAAAGTTTGGAAGGTGATGAATACACACAAAATGCAAAAGAATTGAACATTGATCGAAAAATCGTTGTAATACATTTTTATTCACTGGATTCTTGAAAGGACAAGGGCAGTGTATAGAGGCACAAATGAGTCCGCTCCACTAAGTACAGAGAATTACAACTCTGTGATACACACTAGGAATGATGGATATCAAGGCCATCTATACTCAAACAAATTAGCAGAACACATCAGTTGATGAAGAAGGGCGTGAGACCTGTAGAGCAACTGAATTCCACTCCTCAATCTCAGTGCAATGCCCAGATTTCGCTTCAACCACCTGGAAGGGGCTTGGCATCCCACCAACAGAAGTTTCAGTCTTCTTAAGCTGAATAGAGGTTTCAGTCAAAGCTAAGTTTTTAGCCGCCTTTGCCTTCAGACGGTAGCGCTCCGCTCTAGACCCAATCACCTGTCCTAATATAGATGCTGCAATGGTAAACGCCATAGCCGACTTAGGCATCAACACAGACTTTCGAAGTACGGCTATGAATGGAACAGCTGCATGCACAGCGGCAAACCAAGATGGAGAGAATTTCTTGGTGTGCTCTCTCCATATCCCTAAAGGAATATTGGCTGCCATTCCCAGTGCTCCAATCACAAGCACTTTTGCAGGCAGGGGTTGTGGGCGGAGGTTTTTTGCAAATGCAGTTTTTGACAGAGCTGCTCGAGCTGCAACTATTGCTGGTGGGCACTTAACTTTCATGCCAGGAGGGAGCTGTAAAGCCTTTGCCACAAGTGGAATGACACCACTAACAGCACGGAATGATTTTGCAATCGGACAGTTTCCGCTTTGTAGCCACTCATTACTTGCTGCCTCGTGATTAGAGTTTCCTCCCTGGAACATCAAATGCTCTATTGGTGAGTAGATCACAAAAAACTGATTCTACAAACAGTATGATCTTAAAAAACAGTCGTAAAATCACAAGCAGTTTCAAAAACTATAATGATATTCCAATAGCTAAATGAGCTGGTAAACTTGAACTATTAAGCAACAATCACTTTACCTTTGAAGAAGACCCTTTTTTCGAGGAATTGGACTTCTTTTGCATTTTCTTCCACTTCTCAGAGAATGCATCAAAACCGAAGGGTCCTCCAAGTCCAAAGGACGAGAGGCTGATAGTAGCTGCCTTTGCAGCTAATGGATTAAACATGCATGGGGGTGGTTGATGCTCAACTTTCTCAGAACGCTCATATGATCGTCCAGAGAGAGGGACAACTCCATCACTCCCATGGAAAAGCTTAAATGCCATGTCAAAATTGGGGCCATCTTCGAAAATTGGACCTTTGCTGGCTGCACGCACCTGATCAAGAAAATCAGACAGTAGATTAAAATGCCTGAATTTCAAATTAACTACAACAAATGCTAAACTTTCAGTGAAAGACTGCAGCCACCAAAACAAAACAGCGGCTTCACTAGCCCACTAAAAGCGAGATCAGGTTCAATTAGTTGCCTGACCCAAATTCCTCAGAAGCAGCTCTAAGTGCCACTAATAAGTTGTGGACCTAAATGTGTGCTAGTATATTGAGGACCTAGAATTAAACAAAACTACCCTTACGAATACATAAACAGCAATATCATCACGAGGAAATGACTCACCGGCATTGCGAAAGCCACGGACGACATGGAGGAGGAGAAGGAAAAATTGGTAGGCTCATTAATGTTCCTCAAAAATGGACACCTAAGAATGTCAACCGGAGACGGCGTCAAGTCCTCATTCGCACCATTGAAAAAGCACTCCATGTTGAAAACAAATTAACCTGCACAAAGAGGAACAGCAACAACAATCTCAATAACACACTCTCACACACAGCCAACACACGCCTCTATATAAAAATTTCAACACACGCCTATACAAAATCAGATCATAAATAGCAAAACTTCAATTCCAGCTACACCTAAAACAAAAATATCTAATATACAATTCTAAAATCGAGAAAATGAGTCTTGGCTTTATAACACATGAATATACGTTTACAATTCATCGAAATTCTATTAGCAGATGCAAAATTAAACGAGAGGTGAGATTATATATGTATTTATCAAACTCAAATCAAAGCTTCTCAAAATCCAGAATCACAGAAAATAAAGGAGAAATTACCAATCGGAGAGAAAATAACACTAGGATCTGATAGGGCGGCAATTCCAAAGCGGAGAATTAGAGATGATGGAGATAGAGAGAGAATCGTACCTTGAGAGAGAAGAGGAGGAAGAAAGGTATCGATGAGTTGGTGTTAGGTGGAACAGAGAGGTGGTGGTTATTGACTTTGTTTTTTTGGGTGAAACGACGTCGTGGTGAGCACACGCTTTTGATGTCTGAGGAGCTCTCCAATTTGGACAGGTTTAATGGAGTTGGTCAATAGGGTATAATTGTCTTTTCAATAAATTACTTAAACGTTTCCGGTCTTATCCGGTGCGTTTCCAACATTTCCTGGCGCGTTTCCGAGCGTTTTCTTAGGTGCAGAGATTATAAAAGCTTGGGTAATCGTCGAATAAGTGCTGGATACGCCCGGGAACGCGAAGGAAACGATCAGATACGTTAACGAAAAGACAATTTTGTCCCTATGTATTGTTTTCTCATATAGCAGCGCTCTGGCTTTAGCCAATTGTTGAACGACTCCAAAGGACTGAGTTGCTGCCATTGTGCACTCCACGCGCCCTTTTTTTCTCTATTTATTTTAATTAAATTTGTTGCAGTCTATTATTTTGGCAAGAAGAAAGAAAACGACGCGACTTTTGTGTTAATGAGCTTCATTAAGCACGTGTTTCAGACTTTAGAGGGTTTGATATGTGTTCAACGACTTTTATAGTGAGACTTTTCTATGATAAATGGAGACTTTTTTTGTTAGAAATGTACGAAAAGAAAGAAGTTTTATATACACTCTCCAAACTACTTAATCCACATATTTATTAACAAACGAGCTGATTAATTTTTTCCGTGAGTTATCAGAACACTTATATGAAATGGCTAGATATTGTGTAGTTTAAATGAGAAACAAAAGTTTTGATATCTAAAAAAATTTATGGTGCAAAATCTTGATTTATTATTAGCTTTCAAAATGCAATGCGAGTGATAACGACTTGTGAGGCTTAGCAATTGCTATTTCTTTGGACGAAAAAATAATGCGTCTTCAATTACGCCAGCATAAAATATGTAACATTTTTGGCAAAAGAAAATGTGTATTGGAGTCGTTTTGATAATGGAACAATAAATCCCACGTCACTGCTGACGTAAGATAACAACGTGGAACTGGCCATCTTGAAGATAATGGAAGAGAGCTGTGCCATCACTAAAAAGATAAGAGAAGGAACTGTTCTCATTAAGAAATCTATTTTGGCATTGTTTCACTACAAGGAAGATATACCTCTGCTGGCCTTTTGGAACCCTAAACCTACAAATTAGATGAAAGAAGCTGGAGAAGCGCATCACATTTTCTTCTTGCTCAAACTGCAGAACACAATCCAATTCTGCTAAGAAGAAGTGTGGAGGTCAGTAGTCTAAGAACAAATGAAGCTAGATAATATCAGTAACAAAGTCTGCCTGAAAAAGGACTGAAGCTGAAATAGTTGATTGATATCTTACAACCTATCAGGGAGCTGGAGCCTCGCTTGTTCTCCTGTATTCGGGTTTCAGCTCGTATGTGCCTTGATTAGCTCCCTTGTTGTTGTAAACAGAGAGGTCTTTAAGTATGTCTTTCAGAAATTGCTGCAAAAAAGACTCTTATCATAAAAGCAATCGACTTACCAAAGGCACAAGTAGAATGCGGAAAACAATATAGTAGGGATAAGTTATTTGATTTCACCAGTAAAGATTTAAGTTGTAGCCTCATTATCCCGGGATCAACTCAGTAGCCTCGGAAAATAAAGAGAAAAGTACATATATAGTAGGTGAAAGCATCCCTTCTATATTGCCTAGCAGAAACCAACTACATAGTAATCATCATACCAACAATACCCTTTCATTATTATATCTAGGAAATAAATTCACCAATAACTAGATATATGATTCCTCAGTCAAAGGGTACTTCATCTCCGTTTAACAATTCAACACAATAGCAAGAAGTTAACTATCATGCATGCACATCTTGTATATGACTGATGAATTGTTCTTGTATGTATCAATCGGGGAAAGAATAATTGGAAACAATAGCTGTAAAATCTTGGACTATACTCGCATATAAACAGACATCTACTAAATCTGATATGAAGATTCTAAACGGGAAGAATTAAGGTTAAGCAGAAAGTAGATGAGCAGAAAACATACTTCGGGCTGATTTGTCTCTTGGATCAATTGTCTTAAAGTCCAATTAGGTTGCCTTTCAAAGAGCTTAAACATAATATCTTCCATTTCTCCACGGTCCCTCCTTGTTCTCTTCATTTCTGATCCCTTCGTCGGCACTCTCTTCTTATCCTATTTGAAAGATAGTTTGTGCTTAACGCATACTTCATGAGCAATGGAAAGCAAGCAGTACACATTGCAATTTTACTCAGGAATTAGCACAAAAAGTAGGTAGCTATGTACACTGGGTCCAGGAGCCACAAAACCAATCATCCCTGGCATAGGCCTCATATGAAGCCCATTGTCATTGTCGATCACCTACAGAAAAAGAGAGTAAGGAACAAGTTAGTGATTATATTAGTAATATAAATCATAGTATTACCAAAAGTTTACAAAGTAATCTGAGAAACCTGAATCTTTCTACTCTTCATATGCTTTTTTGTCCGTTCACGGCAAAGTTTCCCATAATTCTCAAGATTCTCATCATGGGGCTTCATATCAAACTTGTTGAAGATTTTACCCTCCACTGATAACTTTCCTGAGACGAAAAAGAATTCCACACATTCAGTTGAGATTACCAAAAGCTATAGTTGACTAGTTCTTCTTGAAGTAATATAAAGCTTAATTAGTTGCAAACTACTGTTTCTGCTTTTGAGTATTAAAATCCCATAGGCATATAATTCCACTAAATTGATGGCATGCCCAAAACTAACAAGAGCATATACTATAAAGATAAGATATTCAACTATTATCTTACTTAAAAAGTTTGAATTCCAGTCCACAAGATTATCATACATCAAACAACTACCCCATGACTTGGGGGGTTAGTTTCATTTCTCAGTGCACTAAAACCCTCCCAACATAGAAACGTGCAAGCCAATAACAGTTTGTTTCTTTCACTCAACCTCAGATGATCTGTTGATATGGGATCTAGTGCGATCTACCATTTTAACTGAACAAAAAACCACAGGGTTTCATTTAACTGCTTTCCCCAAACCATAACTATTAGAGTGAAAGACTTTGACAAAGCGAGAATGCAACCCTCCCTCCTTATGAGTAATAAGAAGTCAGACTTGCATCCTAAACCAGGTTTAGATCACTCTGAGTTCTTAATTATCAATCCAAACACATATGCCAACATTTTACAAATTAACAAGAATATGACAGGTGAATATAACGCAATTGCTCAAGCTCTGCATGCTAACAGCACAGTACTCCTGTTTCAGTTACTTAGAAGACCGAATGCTAAATGCCTAAATGAGATAGAGCCGAAACAATGCAAACTATCCAGTTCAGAAATTAAGGAAGATTATCGTATCCAATGTAAAGTAATACAGAACCATACACGCTTACCTTCCGACGACTCCGAAAACACAGACATTGGGACAAAGTCTCTGGACATATCCAAAACGTAACACTTTGGCGTGTTCGCTGATTCAGTTGCCGCCAGTTCCATGGTGAACTGAGGAGTGCAACAAATATTAACAACTCATCAATAAAACACTTTATCCCAAATAATGCAACAAATTATTAAAAAAACAAAAAAAAACAAACAAACCCTAGATTGTAGATCACAAACAAACTTTCAATTCAACAATCCAAACAACCGCACTTATAACCGAAAACGGCAATGCATGCCGGAAAAGCCGTCTAAAACGACGTCGTTTGGTACCTTAGGTTCGTTGTTGGAGTTGAGAGGGTCAAGCTCGAGAATGACGTTAGCGACCGGGCCGGAACAACCACCCTCCGTTACAGCGCCGCCGTCGCCCTCGGCGGAGTGAGGCTTGAACGATTTGCCCACATTCGCCGGACATTTCATGAGCCACACCGGCTCCGCCGCCTTACTGGTCTCCAAATGCCCCCAATTTTTGACAGCACCGCCACCGCTAGTGGATCTCTGCAGTGGTTTTTGGTCCTCCATTGCTTGGTTCGCGCCATTAGCCCAATTTTTATTTTTCTTTATTTATTGAGAAAATTTGGGGAGAGAGATGACCTGTCCTTTCTCTTTCCGTATCTTTCTCTAACCTCCCCTCCTCTCCTCTCCTCTCCTTTATGTATATATATATATATATATATATTTTTGAATACCAACCGACGACGTCGTTTTGGGCGTTTGGATTTTAAATATAGTACTTGGCATGAAGGAATTGAATAGTTTTACAAATCACATTCTATTTATCAGTAGTACAAAAAATGGTTAAAAACAGACGATGGTGAGTTACACTTTTGGCGATGAGCTCTTATCGCGGTTCTTGTGCGACAACGGGAAGAAAATAACACAAGGGGGAAGTACATTTGGGAGGGTGGTTAAAAAGATGTGTTGCAGATACATAGGTGAACATGTTGGTCTTTTATGATGGGACCGAATCGGAGGTGGTGCTCTCGGTGGAGCTTTGCTTCCTTTCGGCTTGGAGTGACCGGCATAAGGACTCGAGCTTTTCCTTCTGGTTCTTTGTTTTCTCCAACTGTTTCTTCAACCGCTCACGCTGCTCAGACAAGAGAAAATCAGTGTTTAGCTTTTTGCAAATAAGGGCCAATCTTAGTGTAACCTAAAGCCTTCTCTCAAACAATTCACCGCATTAATGTATGAGCTCTTTTTTAAGAGTTGATGCCAATGACGCTTACGCCCGAGTTATGTTTTCTAGAGGACATGATTAGTGGTTGCTGCAAAATATTCAAAAGATTGACAAGACAACCATACCTCATCTACGAGCTCTATAAGAGTGACATCTGTCTTATCACATTTGCTCTTTAGGAATATGTTTTCCTTCTTGAGGTCCTTGATAGACTTTGCCATCTGGGATATTACAAAAAGAAAGATAGCTTAGTTTAAGATGAGCATATCAGGTAAGTTACACCGAGAGTCTCTGGGACTAAGGAGATCGAAATCTGTGCTTTTATGGAAAGTAGTTTCAATAGATGTGTGTACCTTCTCAATCTCCTGTTTGAATGTTTCGAAAACTTCATTGCTTTTCAACAATGCATCCTGCAAATTTAAAATATAGCAATTACCCATCAGGAATAAAGAATGCTCAATATTGCAAAACCAACATAACAAAGAATACATTCTCATCTCATCAGTATTGGTTATTGAAGAAAAAAGACATTGGAAGAGAAGCCAAAGTCACAAGCACAAGTCATTGATATAGACCGATTAATGAAACAGGTTACTTCACGTCCGCCAATGAACTAGAAAGTTTCCATTTTTTGTGCCCAACTCCAAGTAAACTCTAGGACTTAAGATTCCCTATATGACTCGAGATAATACACATTATGATCATAATATGCACAAATTTTCTTTTTCTCCATGATATTGCAGGTGTTATCCCGGTGAGAATATCTAACTATATTGACATAGGAAAATGAACCCAACAGAAGTTTGCACTACAAAAGAGTTCTGCAGAGAGGTTGTGGCAGTCCCTAGGAAGCAACCACTAGCCTGATCTAGGTGAGTAAGCTCCAACAAATGTTTAGAGTAACAGAGAACAGGACTTTACCTGGAATTGTTGGAATTTTTCCCCATCAGCTGTCAACTGTAAGCGCAAGTTCTTTTCAGTTGATAGTAATTGTGACACCTGTTCTGCATATAATTTCATCTGGGCCTGTTCCTGGATTAATTTCTCCTCATGCTGCCGAATTTTCAAATCAGCAATTTGAAGCTCCAGTGACTTTTGTTTCAACTGTTCATCCAAAACAAAAACCGCTAAGAAATGTTGAAGGATATGACTGAGTAAACAATTATTCTCAGTAAACCCATGTCATCTATGCAGGCAGATAAATATACCTTTGCTTCATATTGCTGTTCAGAATGAACATACTGATGGGTGAGCTGCTGTAGCTTGGTACTTAACCTGAACATGAATGAATGTTAATAAACTAATTTTCATGCGTCAAAGAAACCACTGTAAAAGCACTTCTACGATGGATAACATCACAACACAGCCAAAAAGAAACCAATGGTAAGAGTTATCAACCGAATCAACTAATAGGACAGACCAAGTCAGAACATTACATGATACTCAGTTAATGACATTAACAACTACCTGTGAAACAAATTCAAGACCAACGTACAAGACTACTATTTCACTTAAGGTTTATGCATCTAGATAGTTAATACTTAAGCTCTGATGAACATCTGGGTCTTACATTTCATTCTCCTTTAGCTGAGAGATACATTCATCCTTCTGCTCATCTAGCTTTTTGCTCACATCCTGTAACCATAGAATAATATCAGAATGTCATTTAACCATGGATTAAAAGTATAATAAACTGACCCCACATATTTTTATTTGAAAATAACAAAGAATTAATTCCAACTGAGAGAAACAGATGTAAACTTGTTACTTAACTGACCCCTTATTCTTGCATATGCTCTCATGAGCATCTGAATAATCATGGCAGAGAAAGTAGTACACAAAGAAATCTTGTCCTATTTCTGTTTTAAAATAATGAATTTTAAGTTGAAAAAATATTGTCGGAGTGTGTTGACCTTGAAAGGTATCATGTGCAATAATGTGAAGTGCAGGTATTTAATCAGAACTTTCAATTTTGCATCAAGGATGAACCGTCGATTGCGGGTTGATATGTCAAAGGGAAAAGAAAAAAAACAATAGAGGAAAAGATAATTAAATAACTCAAAAATAAAAATGCATGTATCTACCTTGATTGCATCTTGGAACTTGGTTGATAACTCTAATCTCAAGTTTTGGCCCTCTGTTGACACCCGTCTACATTCATCCTGTTACAAGTATCAGGAACCATTAATGTTTTACAATGGGTGACTGGAGGAGTACAGATTATGTTCATAACTTACTATATCAAATCGTATGACAGATTCAGTAACTATATATAACTTACGCATCATAGCAGCAATTTATTGCAAGTCACTAGTGTTAACTGTTCATTCATGCTTATTAATATATAAGGAATAGTGTGGAACCACCCAACAGCTCATTTCCCCAAAATAACTTATGCCAAAATGTAAGAGCAACCGGACAATGAAGAAAAAGTTTATAAACTCTCGCAGAGGTCTCTTGGCATATATAGAAGAGACATTGAGGGCTCCTTTTTCACTTTGGTTTCCAGTCTGCAATTAGTTAGGTCACTCCACACAGAATGGTTGTAACAATCGTTCCTCTAACACGTCTGAATTCAGATTCATAGTTGAGAATTCACATCTGGAATATAATAAAGTTTCAAATAACAATGGCACTGGAAAAAATGCAGTATGGAAAATATATCATACCATTAGCATTTTGTTCTGGCGTTGTAACTCTCTACACAACGACTCAAGCTTATCCCGGACAGCAATGGCTATAGACATGAGAGGATGAAAACAAACAAGTAATAAAACTCTCTTTAATGTTGCTCTGAAATATATTGATAATATCAATTATTACTGTGCCATAGACACCTCCACAACAATATTATTCCTTTAGAATATACAATCATAATTGTTTCTGAAGGATGATCAAGATTATCACCAACTCTTTACAAACTTATCATGCCACCTTAAGTGGTGCGAAGAACACAACATTAATTTGAAAAGGAGACTATCGATCAGGTATGATGCTATCTATGTATCTTAACTTATGGTCAGTAAAAGGCAAGACTGAAAAATTATAAAACTGAAATTGTTTAAATGGTCCATATCCACTTGCCCGGATCCCTATATCTTTCTTTAGAGAGAGAATGATAAATTCATACTTCACATGCATGCTTGTGCAGTATGACCAGACATTCTGCTCACTGATAACAGGACCTACTTGACACCATCTAAACTACCAGACATTTAAAGGTATCACAACTCATGCCCTATGGTAGACTCTAGTTAAAGCCAATTATACATTCTTCTTAACACCTTCTAAACTACCACAGACGTTTACGGTATCAGAATTCACGCCCTATGGTAGACTCTAATTTAGGCCAATTTTACATATCACTGCTTTTTCATGAAAAACTGTGGCACAGGATAGTCATCACTATAACGAGTCCATTTCTGTTGCAAATACTGAATCTATTATACTAAATCATTATAAGCCAATCATTTAACATTTACAATTACTAGCAACAAAGTTTTTCCCTCCGCAATAGCTCATATCTGGAGGTGTAAAGATAATACATTTACTAGAGATTGTGCATGTAAACATTAAATAAAACCATTTTCAAATACCTCCATCCCTCTCTGCAAGAACTTGTTGATACTTCAAAGTGAACTCTATAAACTCCTTTTCTGATTTGAAGGTCCGCTTTGGATTTTTCTTTTTGGTCTCAGTTGTAACCTGACACAAGATTTAGTCCAACTTACTTAGCTTACTGTGAACTTAAAGGTAAAATAAGTAAATAGATACTATCACTACATATGTGTATGTAAATTTTTATATTTTCTCTGTGCAATGGGTAAGTATATGTGTGCTGATTCATTATATACCTTTTGATTAATGATTTGCATAACAAAAACTCAATTCCACATAAGAACATCAGAGACATGTTATATTACATAGCTTGCAAGGATCAACACCAACAAGCACACAAACTGGTACAATAAAGAGAGAAAAGTATGTATTACTAACTGGTTTTTTGTTTTTTTCAACACTCTCCGAAGCAGATACTTCCTTTAGATTGGTTCTTGGTGCATCCAAGCCTCCTTCAGTTGCTGAAAGGCAATGCAGATTAGGGTGAGAAAATAATGTCTATACATCTTGAGCTGGCAGATTAAAGACAGAAGTCAAAAGGTAAAGATAGTTACTTCTCTTCGGAATATCACATTCTGCTTCAACTTGTTCCTTTACTTGACTGCAACCAGATGCCTGAATTGCAGCCTCAGACACGAAGTCACCCGACCTGGGCAAGACTAGTGAATCTTCTACTGTCTGCTCCATAGACGCCCTCTTAAGAACTTCAACTGACTCCACTGAAGAATCAAAACTATCAGTTTCTGACAATGGAACAGGAAATGTTCTCAGTTTGGGAGTCTTCTCTCCCATATCCTGACTCGTTTGCAACTCATTTGCCCCCAATTCATCCACAGGCTCCTTCGGACGATCCATCTCCGAGGCATTATCATCCTCGTGAATGCCCGGAGGCTTCTCCTGTTCAATGGTGGGAGTTAGGGAAGCCACTGGCTCTGTGGAGCTGTCAACAAATCCATCTGGCAAGGAATCCACTTCAGGAAGCTGATTTGCTTCTGGGTTCTCCATTTCCAACCTACAATCATCATCACACTTTCCTCAGAAACCCCTCTAAGAATTGAAACCCAAAAAAACCCATCTCTTGCTTTAACCTACAATCTAGCTTTGCAGCTAGGTTAGACTAATGTAAAGCCACAGCTGCTGACATCTACGAAATAAAGCAGAGAAGCATAGAAACCCATTTTGGGTGCTCAGAAAATCTGATATGAACCCTAAAGAAGCTAAAAAGATTCCATCTTTAAACTGTTTGAGATTTCCAGTATAATCACAAACCAATTGTGCCTCAAAGCTTTAACCTTTAGTTAAATTTACACTCTTTTCATATCTGGGTAGCTAAACCAATGAGAAAGAACATAAAAATTGCAACGACATAACCATCAGCAATATAAAGCAATCTTAATAATCAGAAAGAACAATAACAGACGAAATCAAGAGGAATAAAATGACACAGAGAGAGAGAGAATATCACCTGGAAGATTATAAGAGAAATGTGGAGCTATGTATGAAAGAGACAGAGATAGAGTGAAGTGAGGAGACAAAGGAACGAACTCTTTTCAAACTGATCTTAATTCTTCACAAACCTTCACCTACTTGTGTTGTGTTGCGTTGAGAATGTGGGGAGATCGACGGTACGGAACAGGCTACATTAGTCTTTTCGCAAACCTAATACGAGTAATCGACCTACAATTTCTAAATAGGAAAATATCCTGAATGGTACCTCATCTTTCTGGCTTTATAAACTTTGGTACCTCACGTTTTGAAAACATCAGATTGGTACCCCACGTTTCAAAATCTGCCTACTTTTGGTACCTCATAGTTAACACCGTTAAAAATTCCGTTAGTTGTCTTAAATTTGTAATTTTACTTATTTTTGACGGAGCATGGTGGGCATAAAAGTTGTTTATACAATTATACTGCATATATATAAGTCATCCTCTATACTCAAAGGTAGACAGTTAATTTTTAGCATTAGAGTATTTCCTCACAGCGTTTAATTTATTTAGAAGATATTAGAATTACTGAAAAAGAATTAAAAGACAAAAAAGAAAAATTAAGAAAATTTAAATATTATAGAGAAAGACTTTCCAGAAAAAGACAAGGATATTGGGAAATAATTTTTCAATTTACAAGAGCTATCCATATCCTTGAAGAACAAATTTTTGTTCTTAGAGAAACTTGGGAACGTGAACAAGAACTTCTTAACGTTCTAAGCCTCGGATAACGTTTTGAGCCTCGGTTAGAAACCGCTGGTTAGATCCACCTCAGTTGGTATCAGAGCCTGTTTTGCTCAAAAAACAGGTAAAGCAAAGGTTTATGCCACAGAGTTGGCTCCTCTTAACCAATAAAAGAGAGCCAAAGCAACTAAAGAATTATCAAACCTTTTGCATAGAAAAAGAAAAAGAAAAGTGGAACTTGTGTTTTCACACAAGACATATCCAAGGAAACCAATACTCCATTGAATACGCTTGTAGAGTGCTAAACACTCTATACGACGAGCATATTCATCTTCAGAAAGAAATAGGAGTAGAAGAACTTGACCCTACCAGGCCAAGTATAGTTGAATTTCTAGATCACTTATCTAGAGATAAGACTACTGAGAAAGTAAAAGAACAACTCGAGAGATTTAATCTCAGAGTAAATCAGTTAGAAGAAATTCAAGCAAAGATATCAAGACTTGAAATCAAGCTTGATTACCTTAAAGAAAAGCAATATCTTGTAGATATTGAAAAGAAATTAGTAAGAACTGAGAACCTTGCAAATAATATTCATCAACAAGCAGTTGATTTAAAAGGTACTCAAGAAAATCTAAAGAAACTCTTAGAAACTCTTATATCACGCATAGGATGAAGCAAAGAGTTGAGTTAAAAGCAAGACAAGAAGACTTAAAAGCAGTAAGTGTTTATCTTCCAACAGAAAAACTTGCTGAAAACGTTGAAGCAATAATACATCAACAGAACTACAGCAATATCTACCTTCAAGAAATAGGGAAAGATATGGAAGAACAGTTCCAAGAACTAAGCTCAAAGATCTCTAGCCTACAAAAAGGTATAGAAAAAATAAAAGAAAATTCAATCGTTGAAAGAATCAACGAAGAAGCACTAGCACAAACAGTAGCTAGTAAAATTATTATACCTCAACCAAAGACAGAAAGTGGGTTCAATTTCAGTGAACCTAAGCTACTAAAGTGGAAAGAATCCAAAAGGGATATAAAGATGTTGAATAGAGTCTTTAGCAAAAGACATACTGTACCAGCAGTACAGCTTATAAATGCTCAGGAATTTGAGTATAACGAAATTGAATCCAGCGTGAGAGAAGCCTCAGCACCAAAATTTAGATTCAATGAGATTTACAAGAAAGGATCCTTTATTATGGATTCTCACAGATTCAAAATGTTAGAACTAACAATACCAGCAACTGGTGGAGAAACAGACATCAGGCTAATCACTTCTAGAGAAGTGAGTGAAACATTTCAAAGAAAATATGCCTACATGCACATTGGTGCAGTCCAGATTTCCATAAAACTCTTAGCAAGAGATGATATAGACTGTTCGGTCTTGTGTATTCTACAAGACGACAGAATAACAGATTTCAAGAAAAGTCTGTTAGGAACAGTAGAAGCCTCACTATGCAACCAAGTTGCATATTTCAATGTCTTTCCAAACTTCACCACTCATCTGAAAGACGCGGCACACTGCTTAAGACTGAGAATCAAAACAGATGGGATTGCCATGAAACAAGGCATGATGGAACTTGCCGTTGACTATAGGATCTATTACAAGCTAATGAGCTCCAATGTAACACCAAATACTAGATTTGTCAACAGCCCCGGTCTTACCACATCTGTCCTTACCAATCCTAGAAATAATACTCAGCAAAAGCACATCACCAAATGGGATGAAGTATCATTCCCTAGAGAATGTAACTTAGCACCTCCTGAGAGGCAGATACAAAGCTCTAATGCTTCTATCTACGAAGATACTGGAGGAAAAATAAGTCTCCAGTTTCATAGGCATTCTTTTGCTAACTATGAGCAAGCAAGTACTTCAGGATCAATTCCTGAAGAATCTTTTGAGGAAGAAGAAGACTCAAAAAGACCTATAAGAATGCTTAAAGTGAGAGGGTTAAAAGAACTCTATAAGCAAGCAGAAACTTGTGAAACCTTAGAAAGGTTAGAAGAGATAGTTAAGAAAATTTCTTTAGTCCAAACTAAAAGAAAAATTCTTCCTTATCAAGCAGCTGAAGCAGAAGCTAGCAATATGGATGCTGAAGCCAGCACCATGGATGCAGAAGCAAGTACTAGCCAACCACCTTTGGCAGGAAATACTATCATCAATAACATCACGAATAATCCTACCAAAATCATTCGAGAAGAAAAAATCAAACTTCCTAAAGGACAGCCTCCTACAGGAAAGATTGGAGAAAGAAGCTCCCAAAAATATATTCCTACAGAACCCCAATGGGGACAAGCAATCTCTGAAAGAGGAGTCTATCTAGACCTCGACAAAGTAGGAGATAAAAGAAAAACCATAGATAACTGGGTAGCCAGTTTAAAGCTAACCCAAGCACTAGTTTTATCCAAATTTCACTATAAAGAAGCACATGCTTACTACGAAGCGACCTTAACAGGAATAGTCCAGAAATGGTACAATTCCTTTAAGAGAAGTAGTAGCTGGGCAGATTGGGAAGTAAAACTAGCCAAGACAAATGATCCAATGGATTTCGCTATCCCTATATACGCACAATTTTGTGGAGATATAACGGGACATAGTGAACATACCAAAGAAAGAGCTAAAGCAAACATCCAGAAATTAAGCATCTGCAATATGAGATATTTCGAAGAATATACAAATGAGTTCCAAAACTACTATTGCACAATAGGAGATTTGGAAAACATAGATCTTATCAGAACATATTACAGAAAATTACCAGAACCCTGGAACAATGCTGTAGCACAGTCCCTTGAAGAAAATCCTTTAGAATATTTCTCCATAGGAGGAATAGCCAAAAGAGTAAGAGACCTGTTAAGAAAACAGTGTACAGAAAATCAAAAGTCGAAAACTGCTAAGAAACAACTCAGAGGAGTTGAAAATATGTGTCCTAAAATCCTAGACACTCCAACCCAATGGGGTTGTCATCAGTACAATGAAAGAAAAACTAGGAGCAGATTTAGGAACAAGAAATATAATAAATTCACTTCTAAAAAGAAGTATACGTTCAGAAAAAGCTCTGAACAAGATAAAGAAAAAAGATCTCCCAGAAAGAGGTTTTTTAAGAAAAGAAACCCAAACCCAAAGAAAAATACTTCTAGAGATACAAAGCCCTGTAGATGTTGGCTTTGCAAGGCTGAAGGTCATTATGCAAACGAGTGTCCTAAAAGAAAGAAACGATCTTCTAAAGCCCTTCTGGCAGAATACGATGAAGCCGTAGAATACGCAAACATAAAAGGGTTTGAAGTAGCCTATTCTGATGAAGAGAATGAATCTATATATTCTCTTGAAGATACATCAGAAAGTGATACAGAAAGCACCTCAAATAGCTCTGATGAAGAAAGTGAATATAACTATCGCCCTATATTCATGTTAATCCAAAATTGGGATCAGAAAACTACTGATAGTATCAGTCAGTTTACTCCTAAGCCTGGAGTTTTCACTTGCGACTATTGCAAGTGTGAAGATAATAATACAGTACCCATGTACTGTAAAGAAACAGGAGAAACCTATCATAAAGAATGCTTCATAGCAGAAGTAAGAAGAAAAACAAAAGACCCTGAAGTACATACGCTAGTAAATCAAGAATATGATATATTTCTTGATCAGGTCCAAAAACAAGATATTGAGAAAAACCTCGAGAAGATGAAGTTAGAAACTTCAAAAATTATAAAAGAAGAACTTAGCCCTTCCATAGCTATACCCGGAAGTAACTCAAAAGAGGTAGAACCTGAGCCTATACAAGAACAAGAAAGAACTATAAATCCTTTCACAGAATTCACTAGAAAGGAAGAAACAATCCAACCAGTAAAACAAGTTCAGACAAGCATATATAGTAATTATATTACTATAGGTCTGAAATTTCCCAACTATAGGAAATACCATCTACATGCTTTTGTAGACACTGGTTCAGGATATAGCTTAGCAAAGAAACATGCTATTCCTGACGAATATTGGGAAAAGTCTGATAGAGAAGCCACTGGAATTGGAATGGGAGAAAAGGCGTTTACAATGAGCTATATAGCTAGAAACGTCAAGATTTCGATAGGCGGAGGAACCTTTACGTTCCAAAGAATTTGGCAGAGTGAAGCCCAAGGGTCCGATTTGCTGATAGGAAATGATTTCCTACTCCAGCAAAGAATCATACAAACCATCGAAATGATCGGAATTGAGAAAAATAATAAGTTCTACTGGGAATCCAGATTACTACATGCAGTCAGCATTGCAAGTAAAGGATTCACAGAGCAATATCAGAAGTCACGAGCCAAGCGTGGTGATCATAAACCACCTTTTGAACCGGTTATACAACCGGTATTAGCTTTGCAAGAACACCAAGAAATTATGCAAAACGAAGCAACAACTTCGGAAGAATCAGAATCAGAGGAAGAACCTCAAGATTCAGATAGTTCGGATGGTGAAGAAGAATTCATCCGAGAACACAATCTAAAAGTATACATTAATAAAATAGAGCAAAAGAAAATCCCAAATCTAGTTGAAGTAGAAAATCTGCTGAAACCCATAATCAGTGAAGACCCTCAACTATATTGGGAAAGAGACCCAGTATACTGTCAGCTAAAAATGCATGATGTCAATGCAATATGCCATGTCAAAGCAATACCTCATTATAGAGATGAAGATCGAAAAGAAATGGAAAGCCAAATTCAAGAATTGCTTGAAAAGAAATTAATTAGACCCTCTAATAGCCCTCATCATGCTCCAGCATTTTTGGTTAGAAACCATGCAGAGCAATTAAGAGGAAAAGCAAGAATGGTCATAGACTATAGAGATGTTAACAAGAAAACTGTCAAAGATGGTTATCAAATTGCTCAAGTAAGAGTCTTGATAAATAGACTAAAAGGAGCAAAGATATTTTCAAAGTTCGATGCAAAATCGGGCTTTTGGCAAGTAAGAATGCACCAAGATTCCATAGCCTTAACAGCCTTTGGAACTCCTCAAGGACATTACGAATGGCTTGTAATGCCATTTGGACTTAAGCAAGCTCCATCTATCTTTCAAAGAAAGATGGATAACATATTTAAGCCATACTCAGATTTTTGTATAGTTTACATTGATGACATTCTTGTCTTCTCTAAAACTATGAATGAACATCTGAAGCACCTTGAGCAGATTTGCAAGCTCATAGTTCAGAAAGGAATCATCCTTGGACAAAAGAAAATTCATCTTATAAAAGGAGAAATTGACTTCCTTGGCATACACGTCAAGGATGGAGAAATTCGTCTTCAAGAGCATATAGTAAAGAAGATAAGCCAATTCCCTGACAGTATCCCAGATGCAAAGTCTCTACAGAGATTTTTGGGAGTTGTTAACTTTGCGAGAGATTTTATTCCTCAAGTGAGTGGTCTCACTGCTCTTCTCTCTCCAAAGACAAGCACGAAGAAAAAATGGTCATTTACAACGGATGATAGCAACACCGTTAAGAAAATTAAAGAACTCACAAAAAACCTCCCCCCTTTACAGTTACCTGAAGAAGGTGACCTTATCATTTTGCAAACAGATGCAAATGACTATTATTGGGCAGGAGTAGTTTTAGCAATAGCACCTAATACAAATCAAGAAAAGATATGTAAATTCCTGTCAGGAAAATTTATTCCAGCAGAATTAAATTATTCCACAGGAGACAAAGAAGTTTTAGCCCTAATAAAGTCCATAAAAGGAGCTGAAGCCTTTTTAGGGAATAAATTTCTGGTCAGAACAGATAACAAGAGAGTGAAAAACTTTAAGAACTATAAGCTAACAGATGCAGCTGATAGAGGAAGAGTTCTTAGATGGCAGATGTTTTTATCTCAATATGAATATGATGTTGAAATGATTGCAGGAAACAAGAATTATCTACCTGACGCTCTCACAAGAGAAATGGCAATGTTCGAGAGAGACGAAGGCCGTAACCCAAGAAGCAGAAGGCCCGAACCAGCACCAGAAATCGAAGAAAGAAGAAGGCCCAATTTCGGAACAAGAGTTAGACCCGAAAACAAAGGATCAAAAGACAAAGCCCTACTACAGAGATACCAAGATGGAGACAAGACCGTTGGCCCATTACATGATGGACCAGGTTACCAATATCTGGTATCCTACTCTCCTGCTGGATCCAGTAGTGCCCCTGAAAAAATTCAGCCTGACCCAATAAAAGAAAATGATATGGAAGATAAGCAATCTTCCAATGCAGAAGAAGAAACTGTAAATGAGTATTTACAGCATCCTAGAGCTACAGTCACAACAGACTGGTTTCAAAAAAGACAGCCTTACAAGTCAAGAACCACTAACAGGATAGCATCCTTCAGATTACCAGCAGTAAAATGCCTGAGAAAAATATTTGATCATCCTATGAGAATTTATGAAAGACCGGTGTTCAGAACCAGCAGAAATTTGCAGTTCAACCAGAGAGTCATCATGGACAATATTTTAGCAGCATCTCGAGAAAATAATGAAGCGTTGGTTCTACAAGCCCTAGAAACGCTTGCTGAAGAATTCTGCAGTTACGAGCTAGAAAAAGATCGGCAGCTCAAGGAAAAGCTGAACATTCAATACCTTGAGAATCCTGAAAGTGCTAAAATCCGACTTCTAGCCCTATCAGAATCAGAATGGTTCAGTTTCCATAATCTCTTAGGAGATTCCAAGAACCGCAAAGCTCTTCCAGAAACCTTGCTAGTAGTAGCAGGTCCTTACTATGGAAGATACCTGGTTGATGTTCAAGCAGAGCATCCGCAGAAGAACAAGTTATGGTTAATCGAGAACGGTTTTGTTCATAATCTTTGGACGAAAACCAACGAAGACCTAGAAGGTCTCCCTGAAGCAATTTACCATGCAGTTAAGAACATTAGACCAGCTGGTTGTATTCTGAGATTAAAGTTCATTTCTTCTCCTCCTGAATGGACTAGAGAAGAAGGGAGAAAGAGTTATATTTCTCCTTATCACTATGTCAGAATTATCCAGAGTTGTGCCTCTCCAGCACACAAATGGTCATCAAGCAATGGAAGACCTAATCAGAGCATTCCTTGGATGAAGGCAATGGCTGTAATTCGTATTCAGAACCTGATCCAGAAAGATTATGATGCTACTCTCCTGGCCAAAGGAGAAAAGATCATTGTAGCCAGCTATAACCATCCTCATCCAGAGCACTGTGATTTGTACAAGGCCTTAGAAAGGCGAGAGGTCAATGGTACATTAGCAACTACCACGTGGATAGAAAAACTAGAGAAAGAACAAGAGTTCAAAGACCCATATGATTCAGACCTAGAATCCAAAGCTGAAGAAAATGACGACTCAGGAGCATCTTTTGATGATGAAGCGCTACACAACATCAATAATATGATGGAGTACTAGCTGCCGACGCATCAGGACAAGAAGCTTTAAGTGAGTGGAATCCAGCTAGTGGAAGGACAAGTATGAAAAATAAAGTTGCTGCCGACGCGTAAGGACAAACTATTTTGGAAAAGATAAGTGCCAGCTGTTAAGATAAGGATTCCTCTTGTCTACCTTTCTTAATGGAATTCAATTCCGTTTTGAAATCCGAAGGCTATATAAGGAGTCTCAGAGCTCAAGAGAAGGCATTCGAAAACCAAGGAAGAAAGGAGTAGTCTGAAGCTTGAAAGCTTGTGAGCAGTTTCTGAGTATTTTCTAAATATTTGTGAGTGTTTTAGTATAGTAAAATAAGAGTGAATAGTGAGAAGAGTGATTTCTTGCGAGGCATCTGGTGTGGAGTGCTTTATTTTACAAGTAAGTTTGTATTTTAATTCCAGCATGAGTAGCTAAATAGCTTTTAGCTGTTTACCCCAGAGTGAGGCTCTGGGTTATGTATATGTGAGTATGTTTGGA
Source organism: Potentilla sterilis (assembly GCA_963682095.1). Lineage (NCBI taxonomy): Eukaryota > Viridiplantae > Streptophyta > Magnoliopsida > Rosales > Rosaceae > Potentilla > Potentilla sterilis. The sequence continues at coordinate 47,686,061 of OY821763.1, forward strand.
TAAATAAACTAATATGTTCCCCATATCCGTCTTTATTTCTGTGTTTATTTAAAATCCTCAAACCCCAGGTGGAGGATTACCTCCTAGGAGTGGTATTTGAGATAATTTTGTCCATTATTTTCATGCTTTCTGCTTAACTAGAACTTAAGAATTCTTATTTATTGGTTTTACTAGAACTTAAGAAACTTTTCAAAACTAAGACAACAGTGATTCCGCCAGAACAGTAGCCGTTAAGACAGAGAGTCGTTAGGTGAAATTGGCATGATGAAGGTTAGTTCTTAGAATTGATAAGCAATTAGGCTCTAGTAAACAAATAGGTAGTGAATAATTAAGCTCTAGCAAAAGGTAGAAAATAGTATAAAAAAAAAAAAAAAAAAAAAATTTCAGTTAAGTATTTAACGGAACTAACGGTCAAAGTACCAAAGTGAATCAAAATCCAAACATGAGGTACTGATTTGAAGTTTGGCAAACGTCAGGTACCAATCCTTATAAGAAGGAAAACGTGAAGTACCTTTAGAAACAATTTTCCTTTCTAAATTTTCGACAACAATGACGAAGACGTGTGAGCTTCTTATCGATTACATAAAACTAAAAAATACGTGTGAGTTGTTCGAGATAGAGAGCTCAACTCGTGTCGGGCTAAGGTTTTGCTTGTTTAACTCATTTTTGTCCAGGAAATAACTTTTTACTGGGTGTTAAACACTTATACTTATAAGAACAATACAAGTTAAATGTGACATACGGCACGTAAATTTCGTTAATAAGTCAAAAAGCTTTATAGAATTAGAGTTTTCAAATGAATAAATCAAATTTTTAGAGTGTATTTAGATGAGGGAAAATTCGGAGAGAAGTGAGAATTTCATAATTCTTAAAAGCTAATTCCGTCGTTTGGCATTATCAAATAGAAAATTCTAAATTTCATTGTTTAAATTTCTCTCTTAAATTCCTCATAAAAGAAGTGTTATTTACAAATTCGTTTGCACTGTTTAATTATCTTTCTAAAATAAGATTTTTTATATTTTATTTTTTATTAATTTTTTAAAAACTTTCTTAATCTATAACACACTTCAAATTCCATATAAATATAACCAAACAATAGAACTTGCAATTGATAAATTTCAAATTGATAGAATTCAAAGTGCCATCAATTATAAATTCTCATGGATTTCATAATGTTCTCATCCAAACACACCGTTATAGAATTAGAGCTTTCAAATAAATAAATCAAACTTTTAGATACAAATGAATATAAATATATTAGTTATGTAAATTGAGTTTAAACCAGAGTCTAGCTCGAATTTTGAGGTTGTTTCACTATATTGACTCCCATCTAAGCCAAGCTTGAATGAGGAGAAAATGATTAGTTTGGAAAAGGAGGAAAAATATATACAAACTTCAAGCGGAGCATGAGCAAAATGCAAACACAACCAAGTCTAGCTCAGTAAAACACAACTAAGCCTATTGTAACCTTGTTTTTGAAAACCGATTGAAAATATGTTACTATATATTTAGCATTGGCATGGGGATCAAATGATAAAATGGCTAGTCTTATCAGTTCTGACTTATTGGATCCAGGCTTCCACCTGCAAATGACACCACATGAACTGGAGGGCTTGCAATATACATTGCTCAACTGGTTTTAAGACCTTGCATTGACACAACACACAACTACAGATCCTACAAGACGAAGAAGTTGTTCGATCATCATCATATGACTCTTCAGAAGTAGCACTATCACAACTAGAGCCGTTTTTCACCTCCGAAAGGCCATTCTCCTACGGACTAACTTCTCCATTTGATCTGCCCTCCAGGAGTTTTTGAGAATTTTGTCACGAAAGATCTTTTATCTTTATATCCTTCATCTGCGCATTTGTGAAGCCTCTTCAGGCTTGACTATGCTTGCCCTGTCTAGCAAGAACTCGGAGAGGTTCCTCTTAGGATGTTGATTATTGTCACAGGTCCATCACAATACATGTCTGCATTCAATCAACAAAAAGGCAAGGCTGAGCATTGACTACATATATTCATGTTTTTACATCCTTTGCTTCATTTTAAACAGATTGCCAGCATTGGAATCCAATGTGTTAAGTGTGAGAAATGGAAGTCGTTTTTCCTTCACCAACTTACAAACGAGAATCAAACAATTTGAACTACTACTTTTGGAACGGGCTCAAAGTGTATGTATTGTGAAGACGTGAACTATATGATCGAACAAGCCAGGAGGACGTGAAGGCATGAATTCCTCTATCTCCGGCACACGAAAACGGTGCGTTAATTTCCTTTTCTTTTCAGTTTGCTTCTTCTTGCCGTATGTTTAAGTGATTAAGTTAGGCTTATGTACGGTATTTCGATTACAACTACCTAGTTAGAGTTCCCAAATGAAATAATCATACTTGCATTCATATACATTTATATACATGGAGATTAAGGTCTAAATAAAGGCCATATTAGGGACTTGACTCGAGGAAAAGGCAAATATTATAGAGATGAAGATTAAGGTAGGTTGGGTGCTGGTGGTTGCCCTGCTTGTGTCCATCTTTATTGCTCCAACAGCATATGCCGTGCGGCGGAAGAATCCGAAGAATAATGAAGTAGGCAACTCTGTCTCTGACGACGACGACGATGACGACGACGATGACGACGATGATGATCCGAAAGATGGGTGCAGAGGCTCATCATGCAATATGATCGTGTTCCCTTGTCATGAAGGCTGTGTTTGCGTCCCGATTGGAATGTTACCTATAGGGGTCTGTGCTGGTAGATGTTGCAGTAATCCATCTCCACCTCCGTCTCCAACGCCACCAGTGCCTCCCAAACCACCGTCACCTACTCCAACGCCACCATCACCTCCTCCGACGCCACCACTGCCTCCCACACCACCACCGACACCTCCTCCGACCCCAGCACCTTCCCAAACCACTGTCACTTCCTCCAGGCCACCACCACAGGGTTCACATCCTCCGACTCCGCCACCTCACATCACACCAGCATAAAATGATCTTTGTCCATCGACTGTACCGTCAAACCTATCTTAATTAGCACAGAACAATGTCTATATATCCATTCATATTAGGCTGTCTAGTACTTGTTTCTTCACGTAATGATATATTATCCATTCAAACGAATACAATTCTAGCTTTCAATTGATTATAATATATCCTATCAACGATCAATAACTAGTAGTAACAATATCAAAAAATTCAACGCATGACGTGATTTCAGCAAAATTGAAGTTGCATGAATTCAAATGAAGTTCAAGACTCATCTTATTAGAGCACAGATATACTCCTAGAGCTCGCATCGTTTATTGGTACCTAGTTAATTAGGACAATTATAAGCAGCAGTACGTTCGTGACCTTGCTTATTGTTAGTACCTGACCGGCCGACGGGCTTGCGTTTTGTGAGGAGATAATGAGGAGCAGGACCAATGAGATGAACAATCTTATAAAAGAGCGTAGCAAAGCACCACCGCACCGCATGCAGCACGTACGGCGGCACACATTGTAGTATGCATCGCGTCGATACATACCACAATGCGTGCGCGATGATAAGATCTGAATTGCGGGATCACTAGTTAGGGCAAAAAGGCGATGCGATAGCCTTGATCAGTTGATCTCACCACGAGTACGTTTTGTTTCTGGTGGTTTGAAAGTCTTCAAAATCAAAAGTCTAATTTTCGGAACTTCTTCATGCAAACAACATTAATCGGAATGAGATAGATTACGGCATTGTTTAATCTTTTTCAAGTGTTGCTAACTGTATTTTGGCCCTGTCAGATATTATAAACCGCATGAAATTCGATACTCATATTCATGAGCAACGAAAGATTTAAGAAAGATATTAGTTGCTAATTTAGATTAGTGGTGCATATGCAAAAATTGAATAAGGTCTCCTAACCATTTCTTTCACCATACCTTCCTTACCTTCCATCTAATGGCTCACAATCTCATGTTCTTTTCTTCTACACTTGTGAGTCATTAGATGGAAGATAAGGAATGTAAGGTGAAAGAAAAGATTAGGAGAGGATCCGAATCCGTAAAAATCTACTTAACAATCTCATTTCCAAATTTGACTATTCTTTATTTCTATGAAGGGAAGGTGAAGTCCTTGATCTCCGGCACACGAAATCGGTGTGTTAATTTTTCGTTTCAATGTACTTCTTGCCGAAATGAAGCGATCAAGATACGCTGACGTACGGTATTTGGTCTGCAACTAGCTAGACTTCCCAAATGAAATTAACTTTACATAATACGTATATATATAGATGAATATTAAGATGTAAATAAAGTCCATATTAGGGTCAAGAGGAAAAGGACAATTAAAGATGAAGATTAAGGTAGCTAGGTTCGTTGCTGGTGGTGGCGCTGCTTGTGTGCACCTTTGCTCCAACTGCATTTGCCGTGTGGCGCAAGAATAATGCAGTAGCCAGCTCTGCCTCTGTTGCCAATGATGCTGCTGATGATCGGAAAGATGGGTGCGCAGGTTCAGTATGCGATCAGAAGCAATCCCCTTGTAAGGCAGGCTGTACTTGCATCTCCATTGGAGAGTTACCTGTAGGTGTATGCGCTGGTGTCTGTTGCGCTAGTCCATCACCAACTCCACCGGCGCCACCATCACCTCCCAAGCCACCAACGCCTCCTCCATCACCACCATCACCTCCCAAACCAACTCCACCGGGGCCTCCCAAGCCACCGAAACCTCCTCACCCGCCAGTGCCACCATCACCTGCGCCTCCCAAGCCACCGTCACCTCCTCCGACACCACCGGCCCCTCATCCTCCGACCCCAGCGCCTCCCAAGCCACCAACACCTTCTCCATCACCACCATCGCCTCCCACACCAATGCCACCGGCACCTCCCAAGCCACCATCTCCTCCTCCAACCCCAGCACCTCCCAAGCCACCGACACCTTCTCCAACACCACCGTCGATCGCCTCCCACACCAACACCACCGTCACCTCCTAAGCCACCATCACCTCCTCCAACACCACCTACGCCAGCTCCTCCTACTCCACCATCACCTGCTCCAGCGCCACCGGCGCCTCCCAAGCCACCGACACCTCCCCCAACACCACCATCACCACCACCGTCACCTCCCAAGCCACCTTCGCCTCCCACGCCACCGGCCCCTCCTCCGGCACCTCCAGCACCTCCCAAGCCTCCGTCATCTCCTTCTCATCCAACCTTGACACCTCCTAAGCTGTACTTAATGCTGTAATGAGCATATTGATCGAGTTACACGTACGGAAATGCGATAAAGTAGTACGTGTTCTATATGGATCTACATATCTAATTCAGCTACATATGTATGTACAGCAATATATATGTATTGGACCAAAGACAAATCAAACGATCGAATAAAGATACTTCATCATCTAGTTACAATATTTTTCATCACCCGTGTATCTTCAACTAGTGGTTACAATGTCAAAAAGTTCAGCATGATTCAATTTCAAAGAATTGACGATACATGAATCAATTCAAATAAAGTTCAAGACTCATGATCTTATTAGAGCACAGCCATACCCTTAACATACTAGTTAACAATACTTCTCTATCCAGGGTATTACCACTTTTGGAGCTTTTCCTAATGGTTGGGTACAGAAGTTGTAATGATGAACATGAAGTTCATAGCATGCATGCATGCATGCTCATAAAACCTGTGTGTTAACTAAGATTATTCGACGATAATATATTAAAACTTTCATGATTTGGTAGGATAGTAACAATTGTAATTGTAACCATTGCAAAATCATAGGTGTTAAATTAACCAAACACAGTTTTATCTTAATTTGATTAGTACGTGAAGGCCTCTGGCAAGTTTTCATAACATGACACCGCAAATAGTCTGCAAATTAAGGAGAAGAATCCGATGGATATGTGATGCTGCCGTTGTGCTCAGCAAAGCGATACCGTAACTAGCTTCTTCCCTCCTAGCTTAATTACAGTTCTTTCTTTTCTTCTTCTTTTGATATCATAGTTAGTAAAGGTGAGAGATTCGTGAGTTCACCCAACAATATAGTACGAGGACACGAAGATTGTATGAATTTCTGTCCTTATTTTGGTTCTCCATGTCGCGTGGTGAGTAGATTAGGCAGCCGTCCGTCATTCTACAAATAGAGAGAGAGAGAGAGGAAGCAGTTACAATCTCTACACTGTAATCATGCCAAATATAAGTATGTGTTCGATCAGTGCAGGGCCATAGGCTGCGTACAAATACATTTGAAGAAAAGGAACAAAGACATGGAGAGTAACAAGAGGGTAGGTTTCGTGGTGATGGTTGCGGCGGCAACGGTGCTTGTGTCCACCTTTTTTCTTCCAACTGTCTTCGCCGTGCGGCATAAGAATTTTGAAGTAGTCTCGGCAGCTGTGGAGCCTGATTCTAACGATCGAAACGGAGCTCCCTCTGTCCCCTCTGTCCCTGCTGAGCCTGATAGTACTGATGATCATTACCATGATAATATTATTGTAAAAGACGAAAGCAGCAGAAACACTACCCAATCTAAACGTTTGGATCAGATCGAAGATGGTTGTCCAGCATCGAGATGCGAAGGGTTTATAACACCGTGCAAGCTTGGCTGCATTTGCGTCCCCTATGCTCCATTAGCTGCTTTTGGGTTCTGCAGTGGTATATGTTGTGTATTTCCACCACCACCTTCAAATTGATCATCTCTGTCACCTACTCATCATCGCCGTCACCGTCACCAGTGACGTTTTACCATAAATGTTGTTCATCATTCTTAATTATCACCTTAATTAGCATGAAATAAGGTCGGTCTATTGTCATATTGTGTGTATGTACTGTTTCACGTTGCGATCATCGATCGATCTTCTGCACGTCTGCATACAAGGTGCATCTAATCGGTGATATTTTTAAGCTTGCGAAGTACAGTACTAATTAAATTGTGTGCGTCTATACACACACACACACACATAAATACATAACATGCATCCACAATCCTGTGAGTTCTCTAAACTTATTAGAAAGAGAACAGGCCGGACACAGAGATCAACTAATTAAGCTTATGTTCTTAAAAAAAAATTAAAATTAATTAAGCTAATCAAACAAGCTTCAATTCACCTTTCTTTTGTATGCGTTCATCTTGGTGTTAGCTAGGATGAAAAAGAAAAAGAAAAAAAGAAAAGAAAAGAAGAATGTAAATATTGGTTGACCTCCAAAATTTGATATTAATTAAAAAATGAACAAGCTACAAAGAGGAAGAAAGAAACTGAATCAATGTGGGTCTAAATTGGTGTCTCTGGTGCTCCAGTGGTATATACTTGACCGTTGCCCCAATCGCCTTGGCTGGCAGTGGGAGTTGCACACTATCGATCAAGAGTTTCCCATGGCATGCAAGGCTGAAAAATGAGAGAACACGGGCAAAATTCATATTAGAGATTTAGAGAACAAAAATTTCCTCTTCGATCTCTTTTTCCCTTAGCTTTGTTCATTTACTTATGTATAGCAACTGCATATTTAGAAGATAGTAAATGTGACTGGAAAGAGATCGATATATAGGGGAGGAAGAACGTTGGTGAGTTGGAAGAGGAACAAAGTTGGGGATCAAATAGGGCCATGATGAGTTCTATTTTTTTGTCTTTGGGAACCGTAAATTTGTGCCAAGCTAGTCTACAAGAAGTACACACACCACAATGCCATCCCTAAGACCCTCACTAGTTGTAGGCTTATTATAATCTCAAAATCAATGCCGTCTTTGGTCGATCTCTGATATGGATATAACATCAGCAAATTATCAGCTCCTCAACTCTGAGTACCTTCGAGATATAAGACCCAACAGCCAGAATGCAGGGAGGCCATGAACTCCGATCCAGATTGTTAACGATGATCTAGAAAGACAAGTTAGATAGCCCTTAAACACTAACCACGAGAAAGACAGATTACTGGACCAAAAATCAAACTCCTGGATTCCATAACCGAAATAAGGATCGGCTGAAGTGAGGTGCTGTTCCAATTACGTCGATAATGAAACGAAGGAGAGGGTTAGGAGGTTGCACAACAATAAGAGAGCACGAAAGTTGTGTCCAACTTATTTTCTTATTTTGCTATGCCATGTCGCCTGGTAAGTAATTTGTTAGCTCTGCTGAAAGAGGAGGAAGCAGTTCCCGAATGAAATTATACCTTCTTAGCCAACTTTAGACGTACTTTTAAATCCCACGATAACTATAAAAATGGGTTCTATTAGGGTCTTATAGAGGAGAGAATATATACATGGAGACTACTAAGTTCAGTTTGGTGATGATAGGGGCAATGGCACTTGTGCTCACCTATTTCACTCCAACTACCTTCGCGCTGAATCATGAAGTAGCCTCGATAGCTGCAGAGTCTGAGCCTGTCGACGAACATATCCAAGTAGCCTCAGCCGGGGATGAGCTTGATCTTGACGATCATTTTGAAGTAGCCTCGGCCACTGCTGAGCCTGATCATGGAGATTATTATGATAATATTATGGTAAAAAACGAAAGCATCGTTAGTACTGGGTTGATACGTAGGAGGGTCGATAGTTGTTCAACGTCGGTATGCAATATTATGATCATTCCCTGCAAGATTGGTTGTGTTTGTGTTCCCCTGGGATTTCTTCCTGTTGGACTCTGCATCGGCTTCTGTCACAGTTGCAATTTTACTCCACCTGCTCCAAGTCCACAGCCAAAGCCAAAGCCACCGTCACCCCCACAGTCATTACCGTCACCATCACCAGAAGTTGTAGGATAAAATAATGCAAGCAATCCATTTGACTGTCTCCTAGTCTGAAATAATATCCATCCGTCCATCCATCCATCCATCTATGATATATAGTGTGCTGTTCGTATGTATAATTTGACGTTGTGATCCGTCATGATCTGCATATCTAGTGCCTGAAAATGTGATCATGTTCTTGTTACTACTTCAATATCTATTCTAATCAAGACTAAAGTTGTTATCTTTATCCTACATACGCATACATAATCAGATACTAGAACAACTAAAACTGGTCTGTTGTTGCGCATTCAGTTCTCTAAAGTACACCCAAGGCATATGTGTGACACGGCTTGTTATAGGGACTACAGGCAATCTTTTTTCTCTTGGTGATCCCAGATTAAGTGACCGAGGTCGAGCACAGTTTTCAGTTCACTACAAATTCAATGAAAAGTAACAATATTAGGAAAGAATACAGCCAAAAGATCAATGACAGGCGGGCTTTATAAAATGCTGCATATCAAAGGTGTTTACAAATTGAAGTACCCAGAAAAGTTGATCATATTCGGGTAAGTACAGGTTACTACGTCTAAACCACATCTGTAACTAGAACTACTTCACCTCGTTGCTGCCAATCTCCTTGTCTGTCTATGGTCAGCGCAGACGAAAACGCATCATCTTGTGCAAAATACATAAAATAATTGGTGAATGTTGCAAACATGGCTACTGCATCCAAGCAACCAACCAGGATAGGAATCTTCACTTCAAGTAACTTCTACGTATTTTCCACCTTCAGTATGTCCAGTCAATAAACCATAGCGAGAAGAAACAGGAACCCACTTAACCACTACTAAGATAAAGTAGATAATGTTACAGCCATGCCTAGCTTGCAGATTGCAACTCATTCTTTTTTACATTGCAGCTATATCATCTAATATTCTAAAAAGTTCAAACTTTGAGAGTCCAGAGGCACTAATACAGCACCTGCTTGTTGGTTATAAGGGTTAGGCTTCCACTACGTCTATCTATACGCAAGTGGTGGATTTCTAAGAAAAAGTTTCTATGTGATGGCAAGTTCAGTTCAAAATTAGTTCCAATGGAGCAAGTCAAACCACCACCAAGTAGAAAACAAAATGATGTTACCTGAGACAGACAAAAATTGTAAGAGCTTCTAATCAGTGTGTCAAACTCAGCGGCTAGAAAATGTATGTAAAATCAGCACATGCAGACTATTCAGCCGACTTCTACCTTATGATGCAATTGATGGGAAATGTCAACATATTAATGATGCAAAACTTAATGAATCAAATGTTGATCATGGATCTTGAAACATTTGTAATCCAGATGTCAATACAATCATATATATGATCATATAAATTTAGGGCTCACCGGTATATAGAGTGGCCTTCCAACAATTATGCTTTGCACATGACTGAATTGTTGAACTTCCAAAAATGAAGGTGTTTGTTTATCCTATAGGAATAAAATGAAATATGAGACAATGCGATATCCCATTGATCAAAAGTGAAAAGAAATTGTGGAAAGTAAAATTATGTACTCAGTGGCTTCTTAACTAAGCAACAACCTTGTCTATGCAGAATTGGAATCTACTGACAGATACACTCGCTGTCTCACAGACCGTGGCTGACGGGGAAAGGAGAAAGGCCCATCTGAAAGTTTCCTTGAATTTGCTTTCTTAGACTTCAACTTGGCTCCCTCATTTTTATCCGTGATTAAAGCTACTGCATATGATTCAAAATATGAAACATTTAGACAAAGAAACATCAAAATCCTCATACACAAAACAGATTCCGACCTCATGAAAGCCTTACTGCAGAATTCTTTAACCACATATATTAAAGTAACTGAAAACAATTAAGCAAGGTCCTAATCCCTGAGTATGTATACATATGTTATATGCATATGTATATATGGATTCTTTTGATAAATATTGCAATTGACATAATAATATACCAGCCTTGAAGTTACAATTTTCTCGAGCAAAAATAATCAAAACATACCATAGTGTATGTTTAAGGCATTATCATTAGGACAATAAAAATTCCTATTCCTGTGTCAAGTAAAATCTTTCATTGATTGCAATATTGAATAAATGAAGAGCTTTACCCTTATTTGATTCACATTGATTTGTCAACTGTAGTCCATTTGTATCTGCAGGTTCGGCGTTTGCATCAAGACCATTAGGTATACTTTCACCTATACCAAGGCTAAGAGCAACCCAATCACTAGTAATGCCATTTGAGACTGATGGTTGTCGTCCAAAATCGGACTGCTCCAACAAACAAGAGGGATGACTTGGAAGAAAACTTTGCATTGAGGGGTCCTCCCTAACAAAGTCCAACGGATCATCAACCAAGCTAGCCAAGTTAGCATTAGTATCGGAAGCAGAAGAGTTTAAAACATGTCCGCTTGGTTTTAGATTTTTATCTGAAACCAATGTGTTACGATTCATTGGAGCTGTAGATGTCTGCTCCAAATCAATAAAAGCATCGGCGATATCAGAATCTGTACCAAAAAATTGGAACCCAGGATCTGCTCGAGGATCAGTAGGATATGGATATTCTGGCATCATTGTGTCATTACCATTTCCATTTAAAAGACCCAAACAAGACTCATATGGGTCTGAAACGCCAGGAGGTGCAGACAGGGAGTATGCACTATTACTTACTGGGCAAGTATTGTTGATAACTCTTGGCGAAACCAAGTCGACAGTTTCATCATCTGAGTCACTGAGAATGATAACACCAGTTGAGGCAAAATTAGGAGAAAATGAATTGACTTCGTTGTCGTCATATGCCGAGTCTATATGAACACTGTTTTGGTGATTCCTAATAATTTCTTCGGCCTCTCTGCCACAGGAAGTGTCACTGCTGCTCATAATTATAACCTTTTCCTCGAAAGCCTCAAATTCTTTGTCTAATGGTTCACCTAGATGTTTACCAACTTCATTGACCCCACTGCGATGTTGGTTTGAACATGATTCCGGCTTGGATTGGCCTGTGGTTCCCATATCCCTTCCAACATATGGAGATCCATCAGGAAAGTGCCATTGAGCAAGGTCGCTAAACTCACCTTTAGTCTTTGCACTCCAAGAACCATCTGGCTTCACATTGACCTCCGTTATGTCTTCCCCACAAATTCGCATCTGTGCATCAGATAAACAGAAAGATATGTCTTTGATTCCATAAAATTTCGCACTACATAAACTCAAATGTCCACTACAGGAACTACCATAGTGGTGATGCAATTGAAATAGCGGTCAATGATGATGTCCTCCAATGAGTAGTTCTTGAGGCATATGGGGCATTGCCACTGCAATTAAATGCCACTTGTTCATATTTGCAGATGTTTAAAAAATAAATACCATTTATAGCTATATATCATATTACTTGCCTTCCTAGATTGCTGATTTAGCTTCACGAAAGTTTCGAGATCAAAGCAACCCATGTGGGCACAAGGTTTGAATCTGCCAGCTACCTTCATTCTAGAACCACTCATCTGCCAATTACAGGTAAACATTATCCCAATAAGTGACTAAGTATAAATTTACAGATAACCTGGACCAAAACCTTATCTATGAACTATACACCAAACCTTAATTCTCTTTACTGATAATCTGGACACTTCATTTAGATGATATAGTCAACGTCATAAAAAATAAAAACAAAAACTTAAGCAACAATGACATATCACAGTATCCAGTATTTCACTACCCAATATATTAGCCCAAGGATAAACCCAAAAGAGAGCTTTTGAGATCTGTTGAAGCCCATCATTGGGCTTCTAGACCACAAAAGAGTTGGCTTAGTCCAGCTCTTTTTTAGGAGGCCTTGGCCTGAGGAAAGATTTTAGGCTGTAAGGTTTGATGAAAAATACATTAATACGTTTAATATTTCTGGGCAGGCCCAAAGAAGCAAGCTCATTCCGAGTATCTAAAAGATATAAAAATTTGATCCAGACCACCTCATTTATAATTCAATCACCCTGAGCAGGGATACATCAGGCAGAATATCATTTAAAAAGCACACATTAGAGGCCATAATGCTATCAACAGAAATTAACCATCACTTACAGGGCAGCGGAGATTAACGGAAACTGAATCTGAAATCACTTCTAAATCACTATCACTATCGTCATGTGTCATAGCAGCCCCACCACCAATGCAACGACGAACCCGTGCAAGTGCATCCTCAAAAGACTCACCATCTTCTTCTTTAGGAATCAAGCTGAGAACCTTTACATTCGGTTGCACAGAGTAAAATGCAGTTGGTGAGGTGGCATATTCCATTTTTGTTGGGATTTAATATTTGATCATAAATAGTAAAGAATTATTAGACTGTCAGATTTGTTATCATGGATCAGTAATGTTTCAACACAAGTTATATAAATATAAATAAAACACTATATCAAGAATCAGTGAGTTTGTACCTGCTCATATTTTCGTTGTTTTACCAGTCTGACACCAAAACAGAAAGCACGATTATCACATCCTGACAATGAAATCTTATTGATTCCCTCCCCAATGCATGATGTGATCTGACATAAAAGAAAGGTTACTTTAGACTTGAATCTATTTTGCTAACATATATGGATCTGATTCTATGCACAAAATAATAAATAAAGAATTAATTTTAGTTTATATTATTAAGAAACTACCAGAGGGCAGAGATACAACAACCAAAGTACACAGAAAATAAAATTTTATAACAAACAATTCTGGAACACTGCAAAACGAAGGATGGAACCATATATATATATATATATATATATATATATATATATATATATATATATATATATATATATAAGCTAATGAAACTTATGCAATCCATAGATATGGAATGTCTTTTTGTGAACTAGCTCATGCAAAGAAGAAATTAAGATATACATACATATATATACATATATATATATATACATATATATCATTAATGTATAGAAAACAGCAGTGAAAAAGACTCACTATTGCTCCATTATCACGGCCATTAGTGCCTAACAATTGATGTCCTGGTCTATTAAATGCTCTAACACTCATACCTGTAAATAGGGTACAAATTTAAAAGTTAGTTAATCAGAGGATTCATTTCCTTACATTTGAAAAGGATAGCCACATTTGTAGATAGGGTACAAATTGCATACCATTAACTTGTAGGTCCGCGAACTGAGGCCATTGCAACCTAAATGAAACACTATCATTGAGAAGTATACACCAAGCCTGCAGAATAGAGCTGGAACATGTAAATAATAAATTTTCAAAGAAAATACTCAATCAATGACCACAAATATCACCAGATAAAATATACAAACCTGAACATCATATTCCTTATGCTGAAGTAGTTCTCTGTTGGCTCTGGAAAGTTGAAAATTTTTCTCAACATTTTGAGTTGGATTTGCACTGAAACCGTTGGATAAATTTAGTTGTATCAGACCACATGACTTAATAAACAGAAGAAGACAGGGAGTATTACAACTGATGAATATAACAGTCTCTTTGACCAAATTAACACCATTACATGATAATCAATTTTAATATGTAAGAGAGAGAGAGAGATAGATAGATACCCATCAACTGGAATATTTGAAGCACGTAACTTCGCTGCAGACACTAGATCCACCACAGTCACCCAGTAACTGTATATTGGAATAAATGCCAAACATTCAAATTCCCTCATTTGAGAATAAACAAAGTGAAAAGGCATTGTATAAACTTTTCGACAACAATAATTATCCAAAAAATCCCCATTGAGCCTATGTTCCAGCCTTGGTCTAAAACACTGAACAATTGGTAAAGTTACAGAACAATAACATTACAGGGGGATTTAAAGAATTAACACATCTTTGCAAACCAATGATATACCTTCCATACCATGTTTTAATTAAGAGGCTTCGTAATTGGAACTTCATATTTTCATTTCATTATAAATAATCATTAAACCAAAATTAGAAATGCACAATACATACGGATCTGCTCGTTTGAGACGACACATTTCACAGTAGAAAAGTGGGGGAACTGGTGGACTGCCATCCTTTGTTTTCTCAGGAATAATCACACAACGAATATGTTGCTGGACTTGACATGTTGGGTCTACACACTGGATAACATATAACTGAATTAGTAAGGTTCTAACTTTGCAACTAGATCTAGATAAGAAGAAAGGACAGATGTAGCATATGTATATATATATATATATATATATATATATATATATATATATATTAATTCACAAGTGGATAAGAAAATGGCCCGTAACTGACTTTCAAATAGAATTACTGCGGAAATAAGTGAATGTGCAAGGGAAGTGATGACGCCAATTACAACAGAATAAATATAAAGTAAAAAAGTGTTGAAATAAACTGAAGTGCAAACAATATAAATTTTGGATTAAGAGGGCAATGCAGCTCCTATATGTGTCTGCCTGTGTGCGGGCGTGCCTGTCAGTGACTCAACATAAGTGTTCTCAAGAGAATGGAATTTCTGGAAGCTGCACTCATACTAAATTCCTATCTTATAACGTGCTCCATATAGGTTGGAGAAACCTTGGTAACTATAGAGCAAGACAAAGAAAATGACTACAAAGGATATTGGTTTCTTATTAAAAACAAAAAAAAAACAAAAAAAAAAAAACAGACGTTCTTAATAGGTCTTGTTCGGCTTCATACGAACTTCTGAAGTTTTACTCGCCCTGGCTCAAATCAAGCCAAAGAAGAAAGCCACATGACCCCAGTCGGACAAATTGCTCTATATTGGTAGGAAGAAATAGATGAAATTTTGAAGATTGCTATTTGATCTTAATCTAAGGGGTATAATCCTCAGACTAACTTCCTAGATACTTGTTATGAATTATGCCATAACTTATATACCTACCCTTTCATCAAAAGTCTTCGTTTGTTGTACTTTAAGAAATTGTAGTCTTCATAAAGTTATGTATCAGATATTGTGACAACTGCACTATAAAACCTAAAAACATCAGTCTTTCTTTCCTAAACCCTAAGAATTATAACACTGAGCCTGCACATACTGACCTTATTACACTAATTGAAAATAAGATGAATTTGTTTTCAGTAGCTCCAAGGGAAATGATACCAAAGATTTCAGTACGCACCTACTTCCTCTCACAGCCCTAGAATCATCATCTAACAACTTAATGACACCGGAGATATTAATTGGACAACCTGTATGTTACGATATTAGGCAAAGCAATCACCACTGAAATGTGTAATTTTGTACATATAGATCAAAATTCCAGTAAAACCTTTTAATTATATAAACATTCACAAGAAGGAAGAAACATAGAATAGCTTGCTTGGAATCATAACATATTGGCTCAAGCCTTCTTAACAGGCTTACTCTGTGTTCCACATTCTAATATACCACATACTTTTATAGACTCCAATTAAGCAACAGAAATCGAAATTGGAGAAAATCGAAAAGAAATAAAAAAAGAAGAGGATTTGAGCAACTTGAGCTCAAATCGCATGTATACACCAATGAAAACAAACAGAAATTTAATTAGAGATGGGATCTTAATCACAGAAAATGTACAAGACCTGTATCATGGAATCAGTTGACGATGAACTTTTACAGGGGCAAGAAATCTTTACGTCTGGACCATTCAAAATTTTCACTTCCTTTGTAGGGGGCTTCACACTGCAACTATCTGAACCACTCTGTTCCTTTGTTGAAGAATCTGTTGACGGTGTACTCTGCATCTTTCTGAAACAATACAATACATATGCCAGATCAAAATTCCCATCAGATATAAAGAAAAATATAATAACACAGAACTCCGATCACACAGAAAATGATACAAGGAAGAGTTAGTAGAAAGCACGTGAAATACAAAATGTCATATACTCAGTCATTGCAACACACTTAGGTAAGACAGATTAAAATGCAAACAAATGTAGCACCTGTAAGCTTCATCAATTATTTGCACTACTCCGTTTTTCTCAATGTTTTTTTTCTTTGACAAACTGCGTGTGATGGATGCTGCAAATTTACGACCAAATACAAGAAGCTTGATCAGATTTCTAATGAGCATTCAGTGCAAGACAGATCGAGGAGGATCCAAGTATGCGTCTGACTATCTGAACTCAATCAATTATTCAAGAACTATGCAATAATTATATACAAAAATACTGGCAACTGTGCCAAACACCTAAACAAAATGGTTGTACACTTGTACTTGTACTCATGGTAAATATCCAAATAGGGACAATGACGATTGAGAAACCAAATTTTTATCTGGAGTGAAAATAGTGATGTGGTAGAAGAACTTACTTTCTTCATCCGAAACTGATGCTAAGATTCTGTCAATTAGATCCTGCAAAGCAAAGAAATATACAACAGCTTACCTCGTATGAAAAATTTATAAGAAACAAAACTCCCAACATCACTCATTAAGTTAATAAGATAGCCAGCAGGTTGTGTGAAGCATTCTACGACTGACAACTGAGCATAGATGAAAACATAGACAGCAAAAACTCCTTCAAACAATGAGTTAATAAGTGGCTATAAGATAGACGATTGAGAGCTACAGGCGAAAAGTAACAAAGAAATCTAGAACCATTTTTACACATGATTCTAGACCACTCACCATAAACATGATACCGGAAACAAGCTTCTAAATAACTGGAAGATATTACAGAACTAACTGAACTCAAATTCAAACATTCTATCCATGCAAATGCAACACTATCCGGCACATTTTGAACAACTGAGCAATGCACAAACAGCTAAAAAAGCTCTCCTAGAACATAAAGAGCAAGATCACATGCTCATAACAGAACAACAATAAGCAACTAATGCACCGTCGCGCTGCAGCTACAATTGATCATGATCCTTATAAACACTAGAAACTACATTGATAAAGATGCCAACAGAAATACCTGCTTCCTGCCTTGCTTTGAAAGACCCAGCTCGGTCAGAACTTCCTTGAGCTCCTTAATTCGAAAAGACCCCAACTTGGTCTATAAAACAACCATTTCCACACAATCAATTCTCACATTCAGAACCCCAATCACAAATTACAATCCCCACATTAATAAAGCACAAAACTTTAAGCTCAAAACACTAAAATTCACCTTGCATTGAGTCATCAAATCCACTTCCTTAGCAGCTGAACCCATTCCAGCTCCAAAACCTGAACCTCAAAAACCCAGAAACTCAATCCAAAAACTCAATTCCCAGTAAAGATCAAAAACCCAGATAGAACTAAACATACCCAATACGACAAGTCGGAGAATGGGGAGGTGGGTTCTACTGTGGCGCCATAATCAGTGACGTATTTTCATGTTTCTTCAAACTAAAGACTCCGACTTTAGGAGAAGGACTGGTTTATTGTGGCGGACGTGAAGAAGGTTTATCCAATTCAGTTTCGGGAACGGCGTTAAAGTCCGGGTTAGTGTTGGCTGCTTCGGGAAGGACTATAGTAGGTTCTGGGTGGCGGTGTGTGATTGGTTGGTTAGGTTGGAGTGCTCAGAGTACGATGAGGAACAATAGATAGGTTGATGTCGAAGTTGTTAAAGTTGTGTGTGTCAGGTTTGAGGTTTTCTTTTTTTGGGAATGAGGTTTGAGGTTTGAGGTTTGAGGTTTGTCTTAGAAATCGGTCGGCAGCTATGGAAGTCTGTGTGCCGTACAATGTGACAGTTGCGGCTGACATGAGACCTTCCAAGAGTAGTTTGGTGACATTTATTTACACAAAGGAAGAATATGGAAGATAGGATTTTACTTTGAACATTATACCCTAGCAAGGTTGTTATTTTTGGTAATACTAGGGGTCTACTTTTTCTTCCTTTCAAAAATTATGAATTTCTGACTTAATAGCAACTTCAACAATGCTAACTATTTTTTTGTCAAATTTTAACTAAAATAACTAAAATGTCATTTTGGCTAGCTAATTTAGAAATATGCATATATCAGTTGGGGGACTCTATTTGCACCTCTCAAATTGCTATTTCAACCTCCATTTATTTTTGTACATTTAAAAATCCTATTTTACCCCTTGCAAACCTATAACAAAAAAAAATTCAATTGATCTCCTCTCTATCCATTAACCCAGTTCTTCCATATCTTTTCTCTTTATATTTAAATCAAACTGAAGAAAAGTGCAATCATGGGTTTGATTTCTTAACTTTATTCATCTCCATATTCACATTAGAGTAAATTATAAATTATGAGCAAGAGATTGGCGAAAGAAGTTTGAGATTAGGTGTTTAGCAGAATATTTTATATGTTGCTATAAACAAAAAAAACTTATGCTATCGATTCAATTTCAAATAAGGAACTCTTCGTTATCTTATGGTTTGTGACTGCTTGAGGGATAAACACAATTCATGACAATTTGAGTTTTCATCACTTGCATTTATGTCAGTTGATCCCTCCTTTTTTTTTTTTTTTTGTCACTTTCGTCTTAGAGAGAAGTAGGGAGGAGGGAGGTGTAGAGAGAAAAAAGAGAACGGGCATTTCTGGAAATCTAATGGTAAAAAATATTATAAGATGTATAAATAGCAATTATAGAGGTGCAAATAGAACCACCCATATCAGTTTTCTCTATTTTAACTATTTTGAACTTATATTATTAATTAAATTTTAAAAAATTACCTTAAATACAGTTATAAATTATATAGAATTATCTAAAAAGAATGTATTAAATTATAGAGAGTCTTATCTCGCTCTCTATATTTAAGAGCGAGATAGCTAAGAGTTAAAATGACTAGTCACTTAGGAGTCTGGTAGAGCTCCTAATTTTGATAAAAAAAAACTAAATAGACTCTCTAAAATAGCTAAAGAGTCAAAATAGAGAGTCTGTTAAAGATGCTCTAAGAGCATATCGCTAAATCATACAATTTCCAAAACTCGATCAAAAACAGTAGGATGTGATTTGAAGTTTAAAGGCGAGGATTGTACTTTAAGACTAAAATAAACTACTCCTCACAAGTAAGAAGTTTATAGCATGATATGATACCCGCATGCCTTCTTTTGATCAGGATTTAGTAGTAAAACCGGCAAACATGGGTAGAGCATCATCAAAAGCAGACTAAAGAACTGAACTCTGCTTGTTTCATTGAGAAACATCATAGAAACTATAACTGTTTTTACAAATAGAATTGCAAAAGTAACAACCTAAATGCTGCCTCCCACGGCATGGCCGACATGATCAAGAAACAGGTTTTTTTATTCCTTTTATTGGTCTTGGCAATAGCATTACAAATCTCGCTTATTGTTAGCGTTATTGATGTTATTTGTTTTGTTACCGCTGCTGTGGTTGTTAGTGTTGTCATTGTTGGCCATGGCATGATCAAGAGTCATGGGTAAACTTTGTTTTTGATGAAGCAGTTTCAAAGGTTTGGGGTTTTGCGTCTCATGAGATGGACTCCCAATTTTTCTCCTGCTAATCAAAGAAATACCAACGCACAGGTATGGGTGAGATTTGGGATTTAGGGTTGCAATTTTGGGAGCCTGTAAACCTTATTTGAGATTGCAAATGGGATCGGAGTTCCAGTTAAAATTGATCATAACACTCTAGAGATAGTTTGGACTCTTTGCTAGGGTTTTGGTGGACATGGACTTATCTGCTAGTCCTCCTTGTCAACTGGTTGTCCGTAGAAGCAACGGGGAGGTCGTAATGGTGGAGGTGGAATATGACTGTCTACCCGATTTTTGTACTCATTGTGGCAACGTTGGCCACAAAGTTCGTGCTTGCAAGCTTGTTCAGAAACCTAACAATTCGGCTTTGGTAGAAGAGGATGAAGAGGGTCAACGAGGACGTTCACGTAAACCTAAGCGCCGCGTCGTAAGGTGAAACAGGTATATGTTGCTAAACAAACTGATATAGGGAAACAAGTGAATATTGATTCCACACCCAACGATTCGGGTGAAGGACCCTCCTTTGTGTGCAAGTCCACTTCTCCTGGAGCTGATCAACATGACGATATGGTTGAGAAGGCAATTGAACCAGTCCAAGAGGTTGTTCTCATGCCATCTCTTGATCAAGCTTTCGGATCACATAGGGAGAGTGGAAGAATATCCCCAGTGGTGCCATAGATAGTCCACCCCAATAGATTTCAGCTACTTGTGAATCATGAGTTGGATGATGGTAGTGTGGATGAATGTGAGAACCAATAAGAGATTGAGCAAGAGACTCTAGGAGTGCGCTTCGATACTCTAGATAACACGAATGATATTGCTTTGATCGAATCTAGTGCTCGTCCAACTAAGTTTTGTTGGGGTGATTTGGAAAATGAAGAACCCCTCGGTCATCATACATATGCTCAGACTGATATAAGTTCTCTATGTTCGTGGTTAGATGAGGGTGAAACAACTCTAGAAGATGAAAATCTTCTTAGGTCTCTTCCAAAGTCTCAAAAGAAAAAACAGAAGAACAACAAAGATTCAAGAGACTCATGTCCGGCTCGTAATCGGACTCCCGTTGTGAGTCTTATTCTTTGATGCAATCGGCTCTGATTATACTTACATGTTTTAGTTACCTTTTGGTTTTGTTGTTTTCTCTTAGGAGTTTTGGTTTTATGTCCCCCCTTCTCAGGTTCTATCTTTTTATTTAATATATTTTTGATTTGCCAAAAAAAAAAACACACCTCGTTGCTTAAGTCTCTAGCCATGTTAGCATGAGCAGCCTCTTCAGCAAGTTGCATATTATGTGTCTCTGCCTCTTCCTTTTCTAGCCTCTTTTCCTGCAATTATATTGCTCAGAAGTTGAGGATATCAAGAAATTATCTACCAAGATGCTGTGAATATCTGTTATACCAAATTACCAGCGTTATCGAACTTCTAATGATAAAGAAAGCTAGTGTGGTGGAAAGTGCAACTCATAGTTAGGATATAACTCTTCAGTAACTTTAGGCAAAAGCTGCAGCCATTTTTCCTCAAATTTTGCCATAAAATCTTTGGCCATAACATGAACATCACTTATCTCCTCATTATACTTCATCGCGTTTTAGAAAACTAATCACACGTCAGCACATATCTCCTGTACATTTTTATACCCAGTACCATCTTTGGCCTCCAATTGATTTTTAATTGTACTGAAATCCATTGGCTTGTCAATGATCTACAATGTGACATATAAAGGTAAATATATTAAGTTCTTCATACACAAATCCATAACATTGTAGAATATACTATTTTGGGGAGAGATGCCAAGCAGATCAACACAAAGCATTCAATAATTATACACACATAAGAACATGAATAGTTGTCTACACTGATCATAATAAATGTTAGAGGAACACCAATGGACATTACCTCATAATAATCATGTAAACCAAGACCTTCTACATGCATCTACAGGTTGCAAAAGGAGTCATGCCCACTTGTGCTGTGTAATCTGATTACAGAGGCAAAATCTAGATCAAAAAACTGACTAGCTAGGAACTTACTTATCAGTAACAGCACACATATAAACTAAAATTTCGGTTGAATTGGATG
The DNA here is from genome assembly GCA_963682095.1 of Potentilla sterilis. Classification (NCBI taxonomy): domain Eukaryota; kingdom Viridiplantae; phylum Streptophyta; class Magnoliopsida; order Rosales; family Rosaceae; genus Potentilla; species Potentilla sterilis. The sequence continues at coordinate 47,708,223 of OY821763.1, forward strand.
TCATGTTACTGATATAAGATTATCACCAATGTGCTTGGAAAGGGTAAAAGTCTTAGTTCTTTTTTTAATATATTTTTTTTAGAATCATCATTTTATGCTAGTGAAAATTATGAAAAAGTGCATACATAAATTTTGACTTTTTCCAGTTTATCTTGATTATTGATTTTATTGGATTTTGGTTGCAGCTACGGGATTTCTACTCTAGGTTGCATGGAATCGGGTGCGGGTACGTGGAAGCGAAGCGTTTTGAAAAGCAGAAGCGTTTGGAAACGCGGAAGCGTTTTTTTAGAAAAATATTTGAAAGCGCCGAATAAAATAAAATAATATATATATAGGTATTAAAAACATAAATTGTTTGAACCTTGCCATGGATGAAGACGATGATGAGTTAGACATAGGTATTTAAAACATAAATTGTCTACATGAATGCAGCTCCGAGATTATCCAAGCTAACACAGAACTAACATTTTTGTTCTTGAAGATGATATTGAGATTGACATTCCTGGAGAAAAACCGAAAGAGCAGAATATGTTGGCATCTCTTAATAAGGAAAAACTGGTAAGCAAGTTCATTAAATTTAAAGGTCAGTTCACACCGCATAAATTAATATAAAAGTCCTTCAGTTGGATGCCTCGGAAGTTTCTTAGTTATCAGTTTTTCAATTTACAGGTAAAGTATTGAAACAAATGAAGACCAAGAGTGAGAAAAACCCCCCCAAAGGAAGAGCAACAGGATGAGAAAGTTGGCTTTGTCGATGAAATCAAGAGGAGATACGGATTCTCATCTGCTGTAAGAAACATTATATACATGTACATAATATGTTTATCTTGTAATCAATTAGATGTGTTCTATCTAGTTATTAACTGGATCATTTGTATTTGGCTGCAGGAAACAGATGTAGCTAAATTAGCACAAAGTAAGCTCCAGGAGAATACAAGAAAGTTACAGGGGATAAGTCTGAAAATTACAGAGATGCAAGACGCAACTAAATCATTCTCATCTTTGGCAAACCAAGTGTTACAAACTGAACAGGGCAGACGATCCTCATAAAACACCATATGAGGAACATTTGGCTTTCAAATTAAACAACTCTTATTGATTTCATTTATTTTTTGTCTAGATAAGTTCATGCATTTTCTTTTATGGTATGTTCTTTTGTATATAGTGAATGTATACTAGAAAGAATAAAGAAGACAATGAACTGTATATAAGAAGACATTAGTACCAATGAACTTTATATAACAAAACAACAATGTATGCAAAAGAAGAACCAAAACTTCAACTGATGCACTAAAAGTTCCAAGTACTCAACCAATAAAAACAAAGAACTAGTTTTAACTATGAATGTTTTGAATAGCAACCTTAAAAGTAGCAGTGAATGATCATCATTTATTAGGTCTTATGGGGGTGGCAGAAAGATGTTAGCACTGGCAACCAGTGGCAATTCCCTCCTCTCATCCAAATGGAGCACTTCAATTCTACTAGAGATGGTCTCACCACACCCAACTTCATAAGAAAAATATATGCAATTTCCTTGGCCGACATCCCGGGAAGTCTTTAACAGAGACTAAGATGCAGTAATCTTTTCCCACAATCAATATTCGACCATCCAAATCCGAACCAATATATATTCCAGAGGTAGAAAACTACAAATCAAATCAATATTAAGTCGAAGAGCCCAGCATCACCACCACCACTGTACCCAGTCGACACACACGGTGGTTCTGCAACCCAAAACCCCATCTCTCTCCAACCTTAATCACTACCCATCTCTCCAACCAAATCCATCTCAACATAGCACAACAAGATCTTCCAAGCCAATCAATTGGCTCTCTCTTCCGCCTTGCTGCTTCACGTTTCCGGATTGAAGTCAAACACGCTCCCGAATCGCAGTCAAACGCGTTTCCGCCGCGCTTCCAATTCTAGTTTTTCCGGAAATGCGCTTCCGGCCGCTTCCGTGGCGGTTCCGCTTTGCTTCCGCTTCAGAAGTGCGAAACGCAGGGAGAATGACGCTTCTGTGCTTCCTAGCTTCTACTGCTGCAGTGATTGGTGATAATGTAGCTTATGTTGTGGCAGATAGTAGGGTGTCGTCCGGCGTAACAGGTGAGGAGGGCTGATTTACTCTAGAAAAGAGCTGAAGTTATAAGAAATCATCGATTACATTGTTGCTATTGTTGCTGGACAGTCTTTGGTGTTTAGAGGATTGCTTAATCAGGCTTTAGATGTTGTGGAAGGAAATAACGGTAATATAGAAAGAGCACATAGAGCCTTTATAGTATATGTTTCAGAATGGAAAGCCAAAACGGAAAATAGAGAGAGCCAAAAAGGCTCTATGTGCTCTTTCTATATTACTGTTATTTCCTTTTTGGCTTTCCATTTTGAAAGTCAAAAATTTCAGGTCTAGTATTACATTAGTTGGTTTTAATGATGAAGGAATGTATATTGGTATCACTGGATTGAAGACCAAGACAATAAAAGAAAAGGGTGTTTTAGCTGCTAATGGAAAAGGGAGTGTATGGACTGAAGTAGTATCAAAGGATCGGTTGACGAAAAATAAGTTTAGTAGTGATACAAAATATTTGAAATGTTTGGTGGAAGGGGTATCATGCTTCTGTCTTTATACTCCATCTGCTTGAGGCATGATCAATTATGCAATTGTGCGTAGGGGAAAAATGTTGAATGTTATTGGCATCATCATGTTGTAAAAGCATTATGGAGTTGTTACGATGAGCTAAAATTGCATATGAGGAAATGTTTTTATTGATTAGTACGGATGTCAAATATTCTTACAAACATGAGCGGAAAATTGTGTTGGGAAGCGTGTTGATTTTTTAGAGTCAATGCATGTCCTAGGGGTGGATCAAACCTCGAAGACAATTGTTAGGGTCATGGCATATACTGATGATGATGCCTTTGATTGGCTAAGAGATATTTTGAAGGATATGAAGCAATGGAAGTTGAGCATATTTATACGTGCATACATCTCCTTATTAAAGTTTGAGTTTGTCATCCCTTCGTTTTATATGTAATTTTTTTCCTTATATGGAGTGCTTTTATATATATATATATATATATATATAGGAACTCATATTAATTTTGTTGATTATTTAGCTGCACATTGTCTGAATTGTGAAATGTGAACTTTATTGCGACTCTTACTAGCATTATGAACTAAGTTTTAACTTTTCATCAAAAAAAAAATGTCATATGGGTAAATCACTTCTCTAAGACCGCAATTAAGGTCATGGTAATTGCTAATAATTCTGTCAAGACGGTTTCTTTACCTAATCTAAGAGAGATTGTTAATTGGCTGAGCAGATGAGAACTGTGCAAGCTTACACATAAAAACATGTACCGAATGAAGCAGGAGTTTACCAAAAAAAAAAAAAAGTTTGTAGCTTTTACAAATAAATCCAAAGACTTTTTGTAAAGCTGGTGCGTAGCTAGCTCTTGACTGATTGTATCTAATTTTAAGCGGTAGTCAAAACATGTTCACCCTGTTCAACAATGCATTGTTACCTTGTTTGTTATCCAGGTTGCCTTATCTGATCACCCTAGAACAATATGCTCACTACATGGATGTCTACAACCGCACGCAACTCTGCAAATTCTACCCAAATTTGAGCTCCTCCGGCCACTACGCCCATGAAGCATCACTTATCCGCATCCAGACAAAAAGGCAGAGGAAGATGAGGCAACACATTTGAAGTAAACTCCCTGACTTTAATGTGGAGGTCACACAGAGAAAGGTCATTTGATTTTGTTCTAGTGTAAATAAATGTTTTTTAACTTGATATGGGAGTTCTGAAGCGTGGTGTCATATGAAGGAAGCAGAGAAACATCAATTATTGTTCTTGGGTTGATGAGACTTGTTAGGTTCACCATATTCTTTTCTAGTTCACCAATGTAGCCATGTGCCTGAGTCAAGGGCTTGTCTTTCACTTTGGTGCAACTGGAGGTTTCCCAGATACAATCTTTTAGCGTCTCTTGGTGTGTTTTGTTAGGTTCACTATTTTTTTTTTCGGGCCCAAAATTGACAATTTCATACAGTTTTGATTTTCAACAATTCCCAGTATCTTGACAACTTGTTGTGCTCCATCAACATAAAATCAACATTCCAACAATTCAACTGATTCAATCATTCAAATATTACAACAACTGAATCAAATATTACAATACCAAATTCAAATTAGGCATAAAGATTAAAGAGTTCAAAACTACAAACATAAAAATCAATGAGTTCAAGATTGCCCTGCAGGCTGCAGCCCCCTGCTGACCCTGCAACACTTCAAGAGTTCAAGGCTGCCCTGCTGACCGTGCAAAAATGCAACCAAATTCAAAATACAACCAACAAAGATTGATCAGCAAAAAATTCAAAAATACCCCTGCTAAAAGGCTGCCCCTGCCTCATGCAATTTCACAAACTACTCAAAGTCTCAAACTAATTTGGTTCCCTTTTCACAAACTAATGAACTATGGTTACATAAAGTATTCATTTGTTAACTAATATACAAAAACTGGACAACAGAGTTGCCAGATGAATTAGAACCTGAGTTCACTGACGAAGCCATGATAATCTACCTAAATAAAAGCACAAAGCCACATACATTGACGAATTGGAACTGAAATCAATCAAGAAAATAAGAAATTGATACTGAAATCTGAAAAAAAAAAAAAAAATTGAAATTGAGAAACCCTAATTGAAGTCTACCTTAATTGAATTGAAGAATGAAATAAGGCGATATAGGCACTCAGGCGAGGGCGAGGGCGCGAGGGTGATGTCGAAGACGAAGCTGAGTGGGACGACGAGGAAGAGAGTGAGGGTTGAGGCTGAGGCGACTCAGGCGAGGGCGCGAGGGTGATGTCGAAGACGAAGAGAGTGAGGGCTGAGGCCCTAAGGCTAATCGCGATGGGTGGGCAGTGAGGGCTGAGGAAGAGAGAAAATTCCTCGGAGAGGAATTGAGGAAGTGAGGTCTGAGGAAGTGGCGCAGACTCAGTCTAGGGGTTTTTTTTTTATAATAATTATGGACCCATCAGAGCATGACACATGGCAATCACTACATGGGTCGGGCCGGTTCGGGCTTTCGGTCCAAAGAAAAATTGGGCCCGGGCCTGACCCGTATTCTACACATTCGGGTCGGTCCTTCTTTGGGTCGGTCTTTCGGAAATCACGGTCCGGCCTGTTTCGGGCTTTTTTCGGGCCGGGTTTTCAGTCCCTCGGGCCAAAACGCCCAGCCCTAGTGCATAACTCATCTTTCCTTTAGCATACAACATGGCGGCGCTCCCTTTTTTCTTTCTATTTTCATCATGTTCAGGAGTTCCCCAGCCTTATAAGTCGTATCCAGACTGGCTTGAACATAATTCTCTTAAGAGGCTCAATCCTAATGAATAACTTGCATGAGGAAGCACATCAAACTAAAAGTAAAAAGTCGACCCAAATCACCAATAAACTCGCTCGCTTAAATATCTAATGACGGAGCCATCCGGCCATCAGTCACCATATCTTGAGGAGATTGGTTTAAATTCTCCTCGGCCTGCACTTGAATGGGTGACTTTTGAACGAAGGAAGGACCTTCACCATAGTCAATCCTCATGCCAAACTGTAGAGTCTATAGTGAACATAATTATCTTGTAAGACGTACACCTCTCTATGTTAAACTGTTACTAAAATATGACATGTGAAAATACTCAGCCACATACTTTAACGTACCGTCGAAACACCTTCGATCTACATATCTGAATACCCCAAGAACCTCAAGTACCACCATCATCGACCTACAACAATTTCGATCGGTAAGAGCATCTCCAATGGACTAGTTATTTGGTTTTGTCAAATTTTGAATTTGACAGGTGACATGGCAATGCCATTTTTCCTACACTTCCTCTCCAATGGATTAGTCATTTTGAATATGTCAAAAAATAAAAACCTATCATTTTACAGTACAGTGAATAAAAATTTATCCTTATTTTACCAACATTCTTATATTTCTCATACCAGAAAAAAATCCTCATTTTTTTTTATTTCTGAACTCCTCGACCTTTCTTTTTTTTCCTCCTCTTTTTGAACCAATCCTCCAATCGGAATCCATTGAACCAATCCTCCAATCGGAATCCCCAAATTAGAATTAGAACAAAATCCAAATTCATAAAGGGGTTCTTTCTTGTCTTTTCAGAGCATAGACGACATCCATGGTGGTGAAGATTTTTCTCTAGGTATGCTCAGTGTAGGTGACGGCTGTGAAAGATTTTGAGTAGAGAAAGACGGTGGATAATGATTGTGATGGAGATGAGAAGTTCAAATTGATTTGGTTGAACAGATCTTCATGAATCCATGAAGGATTATCCTTTGGTATGGTGGTTTGGGTTAGACGAGAGAAAAAAAGATGTGAATAGAGAAAGGAAGAGGGACAGAGAAAGGAAGAGGGAGAACAAAAAGAAATTTTACAATGTTGAACTTCTTGTCAAATTTGACAGTATGGGCTCATGTGTCAAATATACGTGGCTCTACATAGGAATTGACATATCCGTTGGAGTTTGTCAGCAGAGTCAATTCTTTCCATTAGCCTCCAGCTGTCAAAAGAAGAGAACACATTCAACTCAACCAAGCCCCATAATTATTATATAAAAACTTCCGAAAAAGAGACACTGCCAACTCTATCTATGGTATCTCTTTGTTTTATTTCATCGAAATAAAACTCTGTGGTATCTCCCATGAAACGCATGTTTTGGTCTTTGACTTGGCAGCTTATTTTGAATTTCAACAAATGAAAACCTCAATAGAATAATGTTTTGGACTAATATTGCAAAAGAATAATAATAACGATCTTCTAATGATGAAAATGATATATTAGTATCATTGATTTTTTCTCTAATTTGGAACTAGTATCATGAACTATTGGATCTTTTAGCCGGGTGTTAGGTGAACCTAAATTGCAAACACAGTAGAACTGAGCTCTCAGGAGAAGAATATATGAGGGGAAATTTTTATTTTTATTTTACAAACAGAAAATAAATAAAACTTCGTCCACTGATATGACCAAGCAAAATAGAAAAATAAAACTAAAAAAATCCTCCCAGGAACCAATGTGTATAAGCAACCTGCTGTAGGCTGTAGCATGTAGCCAAAAGAAAATGTATAAAAGAATCACGCCGGAGGCACTAAGTCAATGCAGCGTGGCCGTTGACCGGTCGTGGAGACGGAATGCAACCAAAGGAGGCCTTCATCAACGCGCTCACGATGTGTGCCCTACACCTGAGTGGCCGAAGCAAGCTCAACTTGTGGGGCCTGCTCCCACCGTCCACAGCGGCTTCTCCGCCTTCGCCGACCGGAAACAGCAGCGGCGCCGGAGCCAACCTTCCTTGCCTCTTCTTTATATCGCTGAGCACCATCTTAGGCTGAGGCTTGGAAAGCGATCCGATCATCACCAACTTGTGCTTCCTAGACTTGAGGCTCTGGAACCGGCAGCTCGTGGTCGCTGGTGAAGACTTGAACGAGGGTTTGGCGGCGAGGTCGATAGACCGGAGACTCTTGGATCGCTTGAAGGAGTTGGTTTTGACCAAGAAGAGGCCGTTATGCGGGTCTCTTGTGAACAGCTTAGGTTGCTGCTTTGTTGTGGTGTTGTTCATGGTTTTGCCGCAGAAGATGATGGTGTCCGTCGTTGTTGAGTCGAGCTCGGAGTCAGGGTCGATGAGGAACTCGAACATGTCCTGGTCTGGAGAGTCTGAGTATTTCCGAGGAGAGGAGTAGTTGTTGTCGTAGTCGTCGTCGTAGATGGAGAAGTCGCAGAAAGAGAGGGTGTCATCGGCGTCGTTGTAGTCTGCCATTGTTTTAGGGTTTTGAGAGAAGTTGAGAGAGTCTGATATGTGTGAGATGAGATGAGATGGAGAAGAGGTGTGTGTGGAGAAGTGGTTTATATATTATGCACAGGATGATGTGTTTTTGTTGAAATGAAAATGAGAGGTTGGTTCCTTAGGCAAGTTAGTATTGGACTTTCTAGATGAGGGGGTAGAATCGTAGAAAGGAGATCGAGGTCCTTTTGGTGCTAAGGCTTCTGGAAGGAGGGAATCGAACGACAAAATGCAAAACGAGTTGAAAATAAGGAAGAGGGGGGAACTGGAAAACAGGAGTAGAATTGTAGAAACTTGATGGCATATTCATATGCGTGATCGAGCTACTAGAAGAGTAAGCAGGCAGCAGGTTACAAATTTGTTTTACTGGCAAAAAAAATTGATCGATATCATTGCATTGCACTTTAGTTTGCTGTTGAAATCAGAAACGAAATAACTCGATCGATGGAATGGCAGTTGTTTCAATTATATATGAGAATACACATTGTTAACGAGTGCACTGAAATTATGGAAACTCGATCTACCATATACTAACAGATGACATATGCTTATATATAACTACCACTTATATGACTTAATTAGTTATGCAATTCAAAATTTACTTTACTCCAACAAGGACCTTATTCAACTTAACAAGGATTTTTTTTTTCTTTTTCTCAGAAGTAACATGAGTGACTTCATCTGAAATCATTAAGTATGTAAACTTATTAAGGTTCCATATATAGTTACCGTGCAATGTTGAGGTTACAAGGCATGCATGAACAGTGAACATAATTTGCATGTTTTAAGAAGCACATCAATTGATATTAGTAGTTTAGCTGATCGATATATATTGAGGAACCAAATACATCTTCGATTTGGTTGATAAACACAGTTGATATGATGAAGGGTTTTTCTCTTAAGAAATTTCACTTTTTCAAACTCTTGTGAATAGTATATCTTCTCTTTTCACTTCCCCAGTTATATGATCAACCAACGCCATTGAGTTCCCGGTATTTCAAGCCAAGCATGAATTAAGAGCTCGATCTCGATGAATTAAGTTCTTGGGTTGTAGTATAAAAGTATTACACAATAATAGTTATTGATCAAATTCAGAACTCCCCCCACTAATTTGAAGACCAAAACAATCATTTGCAAGCTCTCTAGCTTGTAAATTAGCTTAGAACTATCTAGCTAGATAACTTTTGGCGACCACTGACCAGGAGAAAATTCAAATAAGAATGTATAGTTCTAGTTCATATAAATGGTAACGAATTAAGAAAAGATTTGTATACTAACAAAATTAGTTATATAATGTACATGACCAAGTACCAATATGGAACCCAATAAACAAAACAAATTTTCCACTAATCCATGTACAAAAAGTCTAAACCCACGTCTTCAGTCCACTATGTGAGGCTTAATAAGTCTCAAACATGAGGTATGCAACCAAGAGCCGCCTTAGCCAACGCGTTTAACAAGTGCGACCGACACCTTAGTGATCTCATCACACCTGACTGCCCTTTCCCTTCGCTCTTCACTTCCGGTTTCTCCCCGCCGTTCACCGGAAACATCGCCACCGGTGCTCGTTTGCCTTGCCGCTTTCTTATCTCGTTCAAGTCCATCCCCTGCTGGTGGTACTTCACCAGCCCTATCAAATGCTTATGTGAGTTGCTAGACTTGGATTTCAGGCTGTTGTGTTGTTGCACAGCGTGAGATTGAGAGCTGGGGCAATGCCCTAGTTTGAAGGATTCGGATCTGGAGCTGAACTTTTTGTTGATGGGTTTTGAGCAAGGGATGGACTTTCCGCAGAAGACTATGTCCATTGGGTAGTAGCCATAGACAGGGTCGACGGGGAACTCGAAGAAGTCTTCCAGCTCGGAAACTGCGGCCGGGCTGTCTTCTTCGCTGTGTTCGTGGAGTGGGAGATCACAAAGAGAAAGTGCGTCTTCTTCTTGGTCTTGTTCATGTGTAAAACCAAAGTCTTGTGCAGGAGCTTCGAAATGAGGGTTGTAGGACTCCATTTCCGATCCGGGATGGTGACTGAGAATAGCTAGAGGATTTGAAATGGTGAGTAGTGGAGAGTACGTAGAGAGGTTGATGATGATGGTGTTGGTGTTTGTTGATGTGGGTTTAAAGAGTTGAGGGTTTGTATATATATATATGGAGTAAGTAGTGGTTCTAGATACAGAAGGTAGTGGCAACGTGGCGTGCGGGTTTTCTTGGTAGTCAAGCTTCTGGATAGATGAGAATGGTGGATTGGGGGGTTAATAAACTTATTTGAAACACTCAAAACAGGGGTCATATTGACTTGTCTGACCAAGTTGGAAGAGAGATCCCCCAGAAGAGAGAGATAAAACACGAAAGAGATGAAAACTAGCAAGGACTTTGGAAGAGTTGGAAAACATTAACTAGTACAAGGATTCAAATTCTCTGTTCATATTTTTCTCCTCATATTGCCTCATGCTGCATCTAGGCAATTTAATCTCAATCTTATGATCATATTTCTTTGCATCGGGATGAACTCCACATTACATGGTGTAAATGTAGGGAAAGTCTGTCCACATAATTATGATTAGATGGATATGATTCATTCATGAGACAATATGAGGAGACAAATATGAGCACATGATCTCAGTCTCTACTGCAAATACCAAACTTGTTAACATTTCATCATCGTAAACAAAATTTGTGAAGATTTATTTGTCGAAATAATAATCGAGATATAAGACTCGTGTTGTCTCACCATAATCGGGAAAATCACTCTCATTAGTTTCTAGAGTGATGGGGGCGCTACAGGGTTGCTTGGTTCTCAAGCTTTTTATGGACAGATGAGAGACTTTTTCAAAGAAGAATAACTGTTTTTTTGCTTTATCAAGAAGTCGAGGGAAAAAAGAAAAGAAGAAAAAGAGAAGGGGCATTCCGAGAATTGAACTCGGGACCTCTCGCACCCTAAGCGAGAATCATACCACTAGACCAAATGCCCATTGTTGTTCAATTGTCTTATTTAAACACAGATGACATCATGATTTCTATTATGGGGCAAGAAGGGATGTTAAACCCTGAAAATTGGAGGACAGTGTAGTCTGTAGCTCAGATTTTAGACTCGAGAAACTTAAAAGATGGCGAGGACGGCTCTCCTTCACTTGCTCCGATCACACTCTAAACGCCTCCCAGCTTCAAATTTCCTTTCAGGTTCTTCTTCTTCTCAACTCCTTTATCTCCTTTGCTATTATCTATTAGGGTTTAAGATCTCTGTCTTTCATTTACATTTTTTGTTTCTCAAATCATGGAATTGGACAATGAATCCATTACCCAATTGAGCATTCACAATAATTAATCTTAAGTTTTCATGGGTAGATACCATTTTCTGGTTTTAGTGATATTTGGGCATGTTTGAGAATTGGATTTAGGCAAAGTTAAAAGGAGGTGCCTTTCTTGCTCTTTCTGGCTGTTGTGAGTTTATGGTGGTGGAAAGCTTAGATCTTTATTGTTAATATGAATACCCTTTTTGCAGAGTCAAAGTTTCGTTGTTGGGTTTTTGTTTAAACCAGACTGTTATTGAAATTGTATCATTCTGTTTAGGTAGAATCAGGCATTGCTATTCACTTCATATTGTATTACTGCCGAGACAGTGTCTCGAATATGGTGACTTGAGACTATAGGACTGACGATGAAGCTCTAGCTATGTTGTGGTTTGACTACTGTCATTAGGATACTGTCTCTTTTGAATGAAACTTCATGTCAACTGATCTGAAAAGTACCCAAAAAGAGAAATACTATGCGCATATTCATTGCTTTGATGTCCAAGTAACATTTCACATCGGTTAATTGATCATTACATGAGCAGTTAAAGTTCACTTCTTGAGTAGTTTACACCGACTGTAGTTTGATTACCTATAGATACTACTCTCTTTCTCAATCGCTAATTCTATGGTTCCAGTTTCTCTTACTCTGAAATATACTTCTATCCAGAGTTCCAATTTCCATCTACTAGTCCTCCCCTTTGTCGCTATTATTGGTATTGAAATCTTTTTGCTGCAGGGTATCAACCTTGTAACTCTGGAGCATGGGCACGTGGCCTGAACACGAAACATAGTTTCAACTCAGGTGTTGGGATCAGTTGTTTCCAGAAGAGATGGGCGTCTCAGGCTGCTACAAAAGAAGATGATGGCAAAATCAGCATTGGACCACGTAGAGGTGTCGAAGCTGAGAAAGATGAAAAAGATTCTGGGATTGTTTACTATGGTCCGATCTCATCTACTATCAAGAAAGTGAAACTTCTCTCGCTTTCAACCTGCTGCCTTTCTGTATCTTTAGGCCCTGTGATAACGTTTATGACGTCACCTGATATGAATGTCATCTTGAAGGGTGCAGTGGCATCTTCAGTGATATTCTTAAGTGCTTCTACCACAGCTGCCCTTCACTGGTTTGTGACCCCATACATTCACAAGCTTAAGTGGAAGCCTGGTTCAGACAGTTTTGAGGTCGAGATGTTGTCATGGCTAGCAACTTACATGCCAAGGACAATTAAGTTCGCTGATATCCGGCCACCAGAAACCCAAAGGCCTTTTGTGACTTTCAAGGCCAATGGACGGTTTTATTTTGTTGATGCTGATCATTGTCAGAACAAGGCTTTGTTAGCAAAGCTGACCCCACAGAAAGCACCAACTCGTGAGTCCGCTTTCAAGAACTTGTGATCATTTAATGTGCAGTTCCTAGAGGTTCTCCTCATGGTGAGTGAATTCTGTTATACAAATAATGTTTCGCAACGATCTTTTATGGTATCTATCTATCTTTCTGTTTTTCGATGTAGGAGACCCCTGTTTTCGGGTTTTTGGATACAGAAATAATTAGTATTCAAGTTATTTACATGGATAATGGTTTTCACACTCCTACTATGTCTTTAAACCATCTTTTAGATCTTGCAGTATTCCCTTTCCTTGTCTATTCACCAGTACTGATGGTATGACGGTGGTCGTGAGTCATGATCTCAACACCTCTCCGCAACAGTTCCTGGGCTGGTTTTTGTTTTACCTAGTTTTTTAATAAGGTTTGTTTACTGTTATACTTGCCCTTTGATTTCATGAGAAGTCCTATTAACAAAAAGGTTGAGTCATGAAAGACTGATTAGCCAATGTTGCTAATACTTGGTACATTGTGAACCTTAATTAGAGTTACATACATCTGTAGCGGTTCTCTGTATTTAGTTCCTAATCACGTATTCAGCAAACAAGCTCCGACTACTGATTTGGCTTTGGAATAGGTAGTTGTCTTTTGAATAGTTTTCTATTTACTCTACAAACGTATATGCCTACCTTGAGCTGACGGGCACCACATTAGCTGTGCTAGTTGCAACATCCTTTTCTTTCGTAGTGCATATCTATTGAGAGGCTAAGTAGCTTGGCTGATAAAACTATCCCTTACGCAGTAGTGCAGATCTATGTTGGTGCAAATTACCAAGGCCTAGACATGGTCTGGTGAAGGGGTGAGTAATCTCTTGCTAAAATGCTCCCTGAACAATGAGACTACTGTATGCAAGTCACCTGCCTCCGGATGTTGGAAAGGGGTAGTACTGTAGGAAACAAAAAAATCTGATATCCAATCTACACGTTCTTGTCCACAAAGGTCTCCTGTACAGGCATATGCTCCATGCAGAACAATCGCTGCTGCTTTCGATCTTTACAGTCCCGGCCATAATCAACACCATCATTTCAAGTGGTTCCTCCTCTCGACTTACATAATTGTTTGCACTATAGCTCTCGGGCATAAGATGCTCATTGATTGCTTGCGGCACTGCTTAACCCAGATCTTGAAGCTTCGGCGCCTAGGACCGACACATTAAGTTGAAGAAAATAAAAGAAAGAAATTCATATCCGACTATTTTTTTTTTTTTTTTTTTTTTTTTTTTTATCAAATATGATTTATGACTTACTCGCATACAAGCCAGTACAGTATATAAACCGAACAACCTCCGTAGCTGTCACACCCTTTCAACATGTAGTGCAGACACGAGTTGGAGCAAATTACCAAGGCCAAGTCGATTAAGCCTGACAAGGTCGGGTGGAGGGGCGAACACGCTCTCGCTGAAATGCTGCCAGAACAATGAGACTACAGTATACAAGTCAGTTGCCGTGAGAACTCGGGCTTCGACATTATTCATGGCCTGGATAGTAATGGTGGAAAAGGGTAATATTGTAGGAAACAAAGGATCTGATGCCCAATCTACAAGTTCTTCTCCACAAAGGTCTCCTCTTTCACACATGGTCGATTCAAACGCATCAATGCTGCTCTCAACCTTTACAGTTCCGTCCATGATCAACAACATAATGTTAAGCGGTTCCTTCTCTCGAATTATATAGCTGTTTGCATTATAGCTCATGGGCTTGAGATGCTTGCACATTTCTTGTAGCACCATTTCATCCATATTTTGAAGCTTTGGCACCTGGGTTGGTTAAACACTTAAACATAATAATGATAATTAAAAATAACACTACCATGCACATGCATCATATATATATATACACACACCATACTAGCTAGGTATGAGTACCAACTAATTAAGCTGATAATTGGTTGATTGGAAATGCTTGTGTTGTGCTCCTGATAGAAAGATGAGAAACTTACTGTCTTTAACTTTCCCACCGTCGTATAACTTTGGATATAGCTTCGAAGTTCCAAGGGGAGAATGGAGAGGACATCCTCCACATCAACATCCCTATTTCCTTCAAGTTCTTGTTTAACCTTTCTCATGATCTGCGATTTTACGTTATCCTTCGAACTTACAGGGATGAATGGGGAACTTACTGACAACCATGATTCTATCTCTGGTCCTTTCTCTTCCAACTTTCTTTCAATTCTCATCTTGTGGTCATGCGCCTCTCTTCTTGCACTGTTCGACTGCATATATGTCTGTTCTACACGAGTGGCTAGATAGGTCAGTTGATCTTAAGAAATTGAGAAGCTATATATGTAACTTTAATTTAGCTTAAAACACCCTGCACTAACCTGCACATTCCCAATGAGATATAAAAATAGTAACAAGCCAATTACAGATATTGCAACCGTAAAGAGATTTTCCCCTGTATCGCTACTAGACTCGAGGTTTGAACCAAGAGAACTGCAAAAATGAAATCAGGAAATATATTACACACAACTATGAATTTACAAATCAACTGTCTTTTAACTTTAAAGTAACTAATTAAAAGATCTACAACCATTCTGTATGCAATTTCCAAAATTTCCTTTTCTTCTACGTATTATAAATTATTGATATGAAGGTTTGAAATGTACAAACCTCAAATTTCGCACGCCCCATGAAAAACAGTTCAAGAATTTTTTTACAAAATTCTTTGACCCTGATATATCAGGCTGAAGTACTCCAAGAAATATACCAAAATCAAACACTGATGCATTTGGTGGCTTTACAGGGCACCATTTTAGCAGTGTGGAATCTCTTTTTTCATAGTTACAATCAAACACCAAAGGTTCACATCCCTTTTTTATATGTTCTTGACATGAATATTGCCAGCAAGTAGTCATTTTTTGAATGCCATAAAAGTACCACAAAGCTCCAAGTACCTAAGGAGTCAATAAGGTAGTGAGTTAATTGGATTATATGCACAATACAGTTCAAGGTTTTGATGGTATATATGCCTGCGCTTTCTCTTGTAATTCACCGAAAAATCTGACAAAACAAATACTTAGCTCCTAATCATTTACATATACTACATATTAATTTGACACTTACATGACTGGAGAGGAGGTATAAGAGGAAGTTGAGTACACCTTTAACCCATAGTCCAACTTCTCCATGAAGATTGTCTTTAAGTTCCTTGCATAAGAAGTGGATGCGAAGTATTCGAGGAATATATTGCAGCAGAACCAAACAATTCATCAGGATCTTCCTACTTAAGTTTAAAGATATCCAGTCCCTTGCCTGCGTAAAGAAAATGAGAACTACGATCTGGACACAACAAAAGAAAACCAAACATGAAAATTAATCAAACATCGTAAACAATTTGAACCGTTCTATAGTTTCAGTTGCAATTTTCATTACTATTTGCCAACTCTTCTATTTTTTGGACAAGCCAACTCTTCTATATTAACTTGAAAGGAATTACATCTTTTCGGGTTGCTAATAATTAAACGGCTTCACCGGGCCAATTTCACCTTTTCACGTTACATCCTTACAATTTTTTTTTTAAAATTTTTTAATTTTTTATCCTGAATTAAAACGGTGAAGTAGGCAACGGAATCATCATGAAAATAGTTTCATCCTATCAAGTTAATAATGTATATCTAAACACATTAATATTGTATCTCAACACCTGCTTCTCTTACCTGTGGAAGTGGGAGAATAGCTAAAATGTCAATTAGTACGTATAATCGCGAAATCGTCTCATCTATATTGTTGACAAGAACAAGAGTTCCGTTAGAAGTTGAGAACTTTAAGACTTGAAACTTTGAAAGTAAGTGCTAGTTTCTGTAATTTGAAATCTGTAGAATTCAGAGTTGTCTCACATGTGTAAACTTGAACAAGAATGTCCACCAAGTAAGAGAGATCCGTGACCGATCGTAAACCAGTAGCTATGTTGTACAGTTTCTTGTCGATCCCTAAGCACTTGATGTCATGGTTGAGATCATGGTTCATGATAGGAGTGTAGAGGAACAAAGGATCCATTAAAACAGCAAACACACATGAAATGACAAATATTGTTCTCCAATGACTAGAAATCCGGCGAAACAGAAATCGCACAAGTTCCCTTGTTACCCTCATTGTTGACCGTACTAGAGCAACAAATTTTGCTGACCTTGTAGTATTAGGAGCACTATAATCTTGCGGAGGTAGCAGTATAGTCTGTGAATAATCTGATTCTTGGTTGCTGGATGACAACAATACGTACAGACTTTAATTGATGAAAGAAGAATAAGATAGTGGAATAAGAATAGAAGAAAATTTTGTCAAGTTGAAGAAGCTAACACTGCAGCTAGTAGTTCATGAGCTTGTTGCTGCTGTTCCGAGTTGTCAAGAACATCTAAAGTTATTTCTAGATTAGCTGCCATAACTCAATTAACTTGTTTCCCCAGCAGAAACTGAATCTGGCTAAGCTATATAATTCCAGTTCGCAAATGAAGATGTGTGTCCCTTTCCAACAAAACCGAGACTAATGAATGAATTCGAATGATTTCCAGCTTCAAAGAAAAATGAAAATGACTTGTTCAATGTTCATTGCATTTGGGTTCACAAATGAAGATGCGTGTCCCTTTCCAACAATCAGTAGTCAATACTGTTTTTGGCTATTGGAGTCCGACGTCTGAACTCTGAACCTAAATTTCCACGAACCCCTCTAATTATACTCAGAAAGGAGCTTAATTTTTGTCGTCGAGGAGTTATAAGATCCTAGCTTCAAGTCTTTTCCAGCTTTCTGCTGTTTGAAAAGGTAAATTAACTAATCATACTCTGGGGAATATGTACTTATGCAGCTGGGTTGTAGCTGTTTGAAATTTCTACATTTGATCCTAACAATGAGTAATCCTTACCATTCACTACATTTGAAATATCTACGTTTGAAATTTCTACCAATGAGTAATCCCTATCATTCACTACATTTGAAATATCTACGTTTGAAATTTCTACATTTGATCCTACCAATGAGTAATCCTTATCATTCACTCTGCATTTGAAATTTCTACGTTTGGCTTCTAAGTTCATTTCCTTTGATTGCAATGCTTCAATTTGTACAGGAATATAACGGTGAAGTTACTCTTGTTTAGGCTCCAAGAGGAACAGAATCGAAGGCATGGATATCGTAGCTGTCCAGAAACTCGCATTAGGTAAGCACTGCTAGTAGCTATTTAGATATCAGTACTCTATACATGTATCATTTTAAGATAACAAAGTAAACATGCATGGAGCTAGGTTCCTTTCCACCAGTTTTCGTCCTTAAATAACTGGTTGTAATCATCATCTGTGTGTCTGCAGGCATCTTTGTTGGTCTCTTTGTTCTGCTGTTTGGAATTTGGTTGATACGTCGTGAAAAGATGAAAAGAATGAAGGGGGGCAAACTCAAGCACAAGTACTTCAGTCACAAGGAGGGCATAGCGTTACAACATCAATTGGCCAATCATGAGGCATATGCTGAGGGAAGAATGAAAATGTTTACTTTGGAAGAGCTTCAGAAGGTAACAAATAATTTTGATCCCCATAAGAAAATTGGTCAAGGAGTTCTAGGTTCAGTTTACCGAGGAATACTACCAGATAAAACAGAGGTTGCCATAAAGAAGTTGAAAGTAGTTAACGCTGCAAGAATTGTTAATGATCTGATTGCCCTTTCTCAGATCAACCACAGAAATGTGGTGAGGCTGTTAGGCTGTTGTTTACAGACACGCAAGCCTTTACTGGTTTACGAGTACTTCTCCAATATTGGCACTCTTTATAACCACACCTATCAGAGAGTATCATCACCATTTTCATTGGAACTGCGAATGAAAGTAGCTGTAGAAACCGCAGCTGCACTGGCATACTTGCACTCCTCCATTGCCAAGCCAGTAATCATACACCAAAACGTGAAGACAATGAACATACTCTTAGATGATAAATACATGGTAAAATTGACAGACTCAGGGTTTTCACCACTCCGGGGGCGCATTAAAATTCAAAGGACACTTGGATACTTGGACCCTGATTGTCTTCACTCACACACATTAACAGTAAAAAGCGATGTGTACAGCTTTGGAGTTGTTCTAGTGGAGCTAATAACAAGCAGAAGGGCAGCTTCTCCCCATAGGCCTGAGGCAGAAAGAAGCCTGGCACATGTCTTTGCTAGAGCAATGGAAGACACCGCAGACTTGCGTGAAATTCTGGATGAAGAAATTCTCAAGGAAGACAAAGAACTGGTGGAAAAAGTGGCAGATTTGGCAAATAGATGCATAAGGGAAAGAGGGGAGGAAAGACCACCTATGAAAGAAGTAGCCATGGAACTTGAGGCTTTGCGAATTATGGCCAAGCATCCAGAGGGCATGCTTGGTCTCTCTGAGTCTCCTGAAAAGACCGAACACCATGGTACTCCACCTTCAGACAATTACGTTATTGATTTTATACGTGAAGGCTTTGATGGAGGTTCTAGCATTATAACAAAGGCAGAAGAAATTGGATACCGTAGGTTGGAAGATTATTATTTGACCTAAGTTTATATGTTTTGCTACTTTTATCAACACTAGTACAAACAATGCATTGCTTTCGGCAGTGCTTCTCTACTGCAGGAAATGTTCCAAAGTAGACCAAGAACATGTAAACAATTAATATGAATTTATAGCATACCTTGTTGCAGCAACATACCTAATTAACATAAGAGTAGAGACAAGGCGCCCACAGCAGGTCATCTCCTCCTGTTTGTTCATCGTAGCAGAGAGCTTTAGGTCTATCAAAGATGATGAATCACTCTGAAGTGGGTACTATGATGCCTCAAGGTTAAGCAGTCAGGTGGCAAATTTGGAAAAAGAAACTAATTTGCGCTAGCATTCAAAACGAGTCGCTCTGACTTGTTCTCAGATATCATATTATCAGAGCATAATGGAAAACATGGCAGTTGAAAAGAAAAGCACGCACAATATCTAACACAACATTAACACCATATTATATAAAGGTAAACAATATCCTGGCAGCATGAGAAAGCTGCGTAAGAGTCACAGAACATAGCTAGGACAGAACAGAAATAGAAAAACACAAGCAAGCTTGCCACCGCCTATCGAGCACCCAATTCTGCGAACAGCCACAAGAAGACGGAGGGAACTTGAGCATACGACTGACAAAGACGACAAATAAAGGCAGACTCAAAATACCAGGAGCAACCACCCATGCTTTATTATAACCAGACTGAAGATAGCTTGCATTTGCATCTGCAAAGCGCACAATTCACTTCTTCTTCGCTGCAGACTTGGTGACCTTGGCTCCGCTGGGATCCTTCTTCTCCACAGCCTTGATGACACCCACAGCAACTGTCTGGCGCATATCCCTCACAGCAAACCGACCAAGTGGGGGATACTCGGAGAACGTTTCAACCACCATGGGCTTGGTGGGAATCATCTTAACAAACCCTGCATCACCATTCTTCAAAAACTTGGGCTCCTTCTCAAGCTCCTTGCCAGAACGTCTGTCAATCTTGGTCAGAATCTCATTGAACTTTACAGCAATGTGAGAGGTGTGGCAATCGAGCACAGGAGCATAACCATTTCCAATCTGGCCAGGGTGATTCATGATGATGACCTGGGCGGTGAAGTTGGCTGCTTCCTTGGCAGGATCCTCCTTGGAGTTTGAAGCAACAAATCCACGCTTGAGATCCTTGACTGCAACATTCTTGACATTGAAGCCAACATTGTCACCAGGAAGAGCCTCAAGGAGAGCCTCGTGGTGCATCTCAACAGACTTGACTTCAGTGGTCAATCCAGAGGGACCAAAAGTCACAACCATACCAGGCTTGATAACACCAGTCTCAACACGTCCAACAGGAACAGTTCCAATACCTCCAATCTTGTAGACATCCTGAAGTGGAAGTCGGAGGGGCTTGTCAGAGGGCCTCTTGGGCTCATTGATCAAGTCAAGGGCCTCAAGAAGGGTTGGACCCTTGTACCAGTCAAGGTTGGTGGACCTCTCGATCATGTTGTCACCCTCAAATCCAGAGATGGGAACAAAAGCAATCTTATCTGGGTTGTATCCAACCTTCTTCAGATAGGATGACACTTCCTTCACGATTTCATCATACCTAGCCTTGGAGTACTTAGGAGTAGTAGCATCCATCT
Source organism: Potentilla sterilis (assembly GCA_963682095.1). Classification (NCBI taxonomy): domain Eukaryota; kingdom Viridiplantae; phylum Streptophyta; class Magnoliopsida; order Rosales; family Rosaceae; genus Potentilla; species Potentilla sterilis. The sequence continues at coordinate 47,728,851 of OY821763.1, forward strand.
AGACAACAGAAAGACAATCAACATTAGTGAGTCGAATACAAGTACTAGTTATATACTCAAGCACAATAGAAATACATGAATGACAGATTCTGCTTCATAATGAACAATGACTTTACCTTGTTGCAGCAGCAAATCATTTGCTTCACACCAAGGGTGAAAGCAAGGAGAGCATGCTCACGGGTCTGACCGTCCTTAGAGATACCAGCCTCGAAACCTCCAGTAGTAGAGTCAATAATAAGCACAGCACAATCAGCCTGGGAAGTTCCAGTAATCATATTTTTGATAAAGTCACGATGTCCAGGAGCATCAATGACAGTGCAGTAGTACCTGGTAGTCTCAAACTTCCAGAGAGCAATATCAATAGTAATACCCCTCTCACGCTCAGCCTTGAGCTTGTCAAGCACCCAAGCATACTTGAAGGACCTCTTGTTCATCTCAGCAGCCTCCTTCTCAAACCTCTCAATCACACGCTTGTCAATACCCCCAAGCTTGTAGATCAAGTGACCAGTGGTGGTCGACTTCCCAGAGTCGACATGGCCAATGACCACAATGTTGATGTGAAACTTTTCCTTACCCATAGTGAAATATCAACTCAAACCTGTACCATCAGCAACAAGTACACATAAATTGCAAATCCCTAAAACGATATCTCAACCACACACTACATCGACAAAAAAGCACACAGCTAAAACGACATCAAGTATACACTGTCACAACCACCGTGCACAAACAAGTAGCAAAACAACCATAATTCTTTCTTTTTGAAGGAATTGACAGCAATACCACACTAGATTTGGTACACTAATCGTAAATTCAACTCTGAAAAATAAGCGATCCGCTATCGTATAACATAAAATCAAATAAGCTTCAATTGTACTAAAACAAAGCGGAATTTCATCACAGTAAAAGCTACACAGACTCAACCAGTCCGATCATAACCAATCACAGTATCAGATTTCATCATAGAACAAAATAACCGAATCAGAATCACAACTAAGCTAACAATAACATCAAAATCAGCCAGTAAGGTTCAGAATTTAGCAGAAGAAAAAAAAAAAAACTAATGCAATAGACTCAAAGCTAAATCAAATTCATAGAGCGAAGAATTAAAGCTAATCGATATTAAAAGAGTGAGAATTGAGACGAATCGAACCTGGAGGAAGCGGTGAAACCCTAGAGAGAAGCAGGAGGAGAGTGACAACTGCCAATCGACGATGTAGGGTTCACGGCGAATTGCGGGGTTTATATATTGGAGGGATTTTATTGCTTATTACTATTTTGCCCTTGGTGTCAGCAAATTTAGGACGGTGGTATCCTTTTGTGTTTGTTTCACAGTTGTTTAAGTAGCCCACTCGATTCGACGCGCGTGTTAGATCGAGTTTACTGAGGGAGTGAGGGGAGTGGTGTGGTGGTGACTAATGCACGCGCTGAAGAGGAGCGTGAGTTGTAGGGTTCGTGACAGATTTGACGGAATATTCTAGATTTACGCGGGTGCCGTGAAACGCTCGATGTGAAAGGAGCATGTCAAAAGCTACCTGGGCACAACGAAATTTAAACGACGCCGTATTGCATCTATTTTTTTGTAAATGGGTTTGGGTTTAGATTCTGAATCATGCATAATGGTTTTTCCTAAGGCCCAAGTAATGACCTTCTTCTTCTTCTTCTTCTTCTTCTTCTTCTTCGGCGTGTGAAGAATTGCTCCATCTATCGAAACTTTATTTTGTGGTGAATATCTATCCTAAACTTCATGGTTAAACTAATTTCAGCATAACTAGATTGACTTATGTGCCAATATGATTAGTTTTGATAAGATTAGTTGATGAATTCATGGAAATGCACACGTAAAGTCATGATAGTTGATCGACGGGTATAAAACTATAAGCTAGCTAGTACCAAATGTGCATAGTAAATGATTTTAGTGTCGGATTTATCGATATAGCTTTAATATAATGTTGACAGTGTGTTGATACCCAAAAAAACATGAGTATACAACATACTCCAAGCACAAATAAGAAAAATACGCATGCAAGCTACATTATATATTCGAACAGTCATACCACGCATGTGGACCCAAACCACAATCATGCACTTGGGGCTTACAGATGTGGGTGTGGTGTGGTAGGTTACGGAAACGCACATACTCATTCGTCGATTTAATATCATCGGTGATTTCGGTTTTGGACCCAAAATTCAAGCCCAACGAGTTAGATCGATGAATGAAATGGTGAACATGCATGAGGATATGAGATTGAGTCAGCCCTTCTCTTTCTTTTAAAACCCAAATCCCAATACCACCTTTAGCAAAGCCCAAACCATTCTCTTCTCTCTCCAGCTCCCTTCTTTCCGTTCCAGATCACGTTCTCTCCTCATTCCAGCTCTGCTTCTTCCCCGTAGCACCCAAAACACAAACTGAAGCAGAGTCCCTCGTCATCACCATCTCATCTCACCAAGAGAAGCCTTTAAACCAGTCAAGAGGTTTCTCCTTCTCCCTTGAAATCATGAGTTCACAATCCCTGCAACTTTTTTTCAGATTTCATGCCATTGTGTTTGCAGCAATCAGCAACCATCTCTCTTTTCCAAATCCCACCTCTCAAGCAAGCTTCTTTTCCCTGACTTTAGGGCATAAATTTTGGGTGAAATGAAGAAGAATCGTTTTACCCAAAATGATAGAGTTTCCCTGTACCACAACCCTGAGCCTATAAAATGGGGAAATCTGGGATCGATGAGGCAGCATGCATCGATCAGGCATCATCCAGAAATCACCCAGCAACACCTAAAATGCCTCCCTTCAAGCATTCAAGCCTCTCATGCCTTCCAAGCAGAAACCCCAAAAAGCCTCATTCAACCTTCAAACTCTGTATTTTCCAGAAATTCAAAACCCAGAAAATCTTCAATTCTCTTCACCGCAGTGCGTTTCTAGCTCCCGCACCACGCTCATGCTGTCAAGCTCTTTCATGCAGTCTGAATCACACACGAATTTCTCCCATTTTTTAGTGGAATTCGACCTAGTCAATTCTAAATTCAAAAGAACCCACTCATCACAGTGTCTCAAGTTTAATTAACCGATCCGATTGTCAATAAACTTACGGATGAATTCAATGTGTCTACACATTAGAATTTATGTAAGGTTTTCTAAGTTTAGATAATATTTGTTTCACAAAATGTCTCAAAATTAGTTTGCAATTGTACATACAGTAGCTAAGTATTGGATTGAACTATTGATACAAACTTTGATTGATATGAGACCAAACAAAAGACAATCAAAAGCAGCATTTTTGTTCTTTCTATCTTGATTCGTTTTGATCTTGATAGTGGATTAGGCTCTGTACCAATTAATTAATCTCATTTGAGCTGCAGGCTTCACATTCCCATCGCACTGAAGAAGAAATGGAAAACATGTGGCGTTATATCACAATTCTCATATCATATGTGGTGGCATAAGTTAATGAACTTCTTGACGCTAATTGTTTGTACTCTACTAGTGTCATCGATTGTAAACTCATTTAGGACTAGTGCCAAGTGTGCCAACCTCCAAGAGAACAAGAACAAACAAACTTTAAGTAATCTCTCAATTTTCACATAATTAATCAAGTCATTCTCAATGCCTACCCTTCATGACATATAAACGGAAAAATGAAACAAATGCCTCTTCGCTTCCTTTAGTTTAATATACATGTTCAGAATGTGAACCTTATATCACATCGACACGTTTTCTATAGACATGCAATGGTGTCACCAGAAACTAATAATTTTCTCCCATTATATATATATATATATATACACACACACACATACATAATACGTATTTTCAATAAGTTTCATCCAGAAGATCAGATTGATTGCCGTCAATACATAATTTGAAACTATAGAAGATCTCAGTTGGCAAACGCGATACCTCGATGGCTTCAAAGTTGAAGCTTATCTTCTACGTACTTGCTTCAAATTACCTAGCTAGTTAGCCCAATCGATATTAATTATCAAAATTAAAGAAGGTATACAACCTCAACGACCTATAGTCGATTGGATCACCTTTGTCAAATTGTCGTGCATGAAATAATATATATCCGTAGTAGGAAAGCTACCTCCATTCGAAGAAGCAGACATACATTATATGGTTGGGAGTTTGTTAGCTAGCTAACTAGCTTTGGTCCGCTACATGCAGGTCATGACCTCCACCTCCATGTATACTAACTCCTTCCCAGAATTTGATTTGTATGAGTCACATCTTTAAATCTAGAAGAAAAGTAATATACTAACCAATACGAGAGGGACAGACTTTGATAGACTTGCTACCCAAGAAAACTAGGGCTTTCTACGAGATAAAATTTAAATGACTTAAAATAGAAAGTGGAAGTGTAGATTATAAAATGAGGAGCGTAAATTTCAGCTCTCTAATATAATTGAGCTTTTACAAATTTGCAGTGAGAGCACATCTGATGGACTAACTACGAAGTTTGATGCCTGTGTAACTGTGTTTAGGTCTGTTGTGTGCTGTTAATTACTATCTATGTAGAGACTAGAGCTCAGAGTCGGATCAATCCAGCTACGAAGTTCAGAGCTGCAGGGTTAACTTGCACTAGCTGTAACTTGTTTCTGTTGTTGGTTTAGTTTGTTTTAGATAATTTGGCTAGAAGCTTACATCAATTATACTCATGCTAATTGCTAAGCATGCAAACCTATCCGGATTTCCATTTCCTCCTTCCTCAAGAGGCCAAGATATATAACAAACATACATTAATATAACTCAGGCCACTTATGATTAAGCAAGTTCAAGACATTTAGTCTCTACGACTATGAACCTAATCAGACTGCTTTATGAAAAAAAAAAAAACTGCATTGAATCGACAGGACTATTACCAGGTTCCCAAAAGACCACGCAATTAAGTATTCAAAACCAGTAAACAGGCTACTTAATCACTCTTACTTCTGTCCTTTGAGATTGTGAGTTATTAGATGGAAGGTGAGAAAGGTAAGGTGAAAGAAAAAGTTAGGAGAGAATCAAGATAGCTGATAATTAAAAAGGATTAAACACTTAAACCAATTAAGAGACTCTGATTAACGGCTTAATTATTAAATTAATAACCCGTTAGCTGGGATATTATTCTCCTGCTAACTCGATTCATAAGCTTGACCAATGCTTTTTTTTTTTTTTTTTCTTAAATGAGTAGGTAATCTTTTTTCCACTTTCAAAGCATAAAGAAAACAAAAGACACATCATACACCCGGAATTGACCAAAACAAAGAGATTAGAGAGATGTTGTGACCCCATTTGGACTAGAGGAGTTGAATCTAATTGTTTTTGCTTTTCTGATGAACATGTCTCTGATTCACACTGTACATATCTTCTGGAAACTGGTTATAATAATTTCAGTCCATAATTGATTTTGTTGTACATCAACAGTTTGTTCTTTGATTTAACACGGTATTATATATCAAAAATGAATAAATGGTCCTACTTTGAATTGATAGAATAGTAGTATGTAGTAACATTTCAAAGTCACATTAATTCGTGACCTATCTTGCTATAATTCATCCTTCAATGGATTGAAAATGAAGAAATTGGAGTACTATTCAATCCGATTAATTTAACGTAAGGAAATTTTCGTTTACCTTAGAATAACACAAGATCGCCTTTCACATTGAGTTGAAATATAGTCTTAATTAGTATAGTCTTAATTAGTTTAATAAAATTATATAAAAATATTAAATAAAACTAAAATGTTCGATAAATTGTCTCAAGAGAACTTAAGTCGGAATATCATCTAAAATCAAATATAATAAAGATGAACTTATGTACAAATTAAAAAGTATCATAATGTTCAATTGCTTGCCTCTAGAAAGATATGAAAGTCTCAAAGGAGTGCCATATCATCACTCATCAATCAGGTACTTGTCACCTCTGCCTCTATTTGCACAAGCACAACAAAACCCCCCCTGAATTAACACATCACGCTGACATATGCTAGACAGCCTCTTTCCTCCATATTGACCCAAAATCCAAACCATACTGTGACAAGAAAATAGCAGCCCCCAACGAACAAGCAAACAGAAACAACCAAGAATCCGACTACAATCTCCCCGTCTAGAAGGATTATTTACAAGTCCCACAACTTCCACCGGTTTATAAACTTCCATACAACACTGTAGCCCAGAAAGCACGTACCTCTCCGCTTCCATCTGGTTATTAAAACTTCAAAAATAAAAATCCATGCCACTTCCAGTCATTCACCTCCCTATACCAACATAGATTAGTTCACTCCATCTAGAAGCCATCGCCATCCACCACACCACATAAAAGGATATATAAACGAACTTAGACTCATCTCTCTCCATCAAAACTCAAGCATCCCCAACAACGACTACTCCATCAAAGCTTTAGCCTTTTGCTTCCTTCCTTTCCAAAATGGTTGCCCAGTTAGACTCTTACGTTGCCCTAGAAGAAAACCCAGATCAACAACTACAGAATCAACCAGATGATGATGATGCATATGAAGCAGAGGAGACACTCTCTCTTTGTGATCTTCCTACGTACAGTGACTCAGCTCACTGGGATGACTTCTCCAAAGATTACCAGAGCTCCTCCTTTGATCAAGACGAAGATAACTTCTTTGAGTTCTTCAGCGAGGAGTTCACGGCCTCAACGTACGCATCTGAGAATAAAGAAATAATCTTCTGCGGGAAGAAGCTCATTCCCTACGTCAAAGAAGCACCGCATGTTGCAGAAGAGGAGAAAACCACCAAGAAAAACACAGAAACGAGGAACAAAAGTTCCACTAAGAAATGGGGATTGTTTCGATGGAAAATTCGAAGGTTTAGGAGATCAAAGCCCAAGGTATCTAAGTACTCCAAGCCGAGTCAAGTAAAAGATGGAATTCATGGTAGTAGTAATAGTATTTCATTTCCAATATCATGCAAAAGGTGTGATCCTTCACTATGGAAAGTGTCGGTTCTGTCAAGTAACCGATCAAAATCAAAGTGGCATTTGTTCATGTCCGGAATAACGAAGTTTCCTACAGAGATGGAGCTGAGGGACATCAAGAGCAGGCAAAGTAGGAGGAACCGATCGACCCGGCCTAAATGTGAAGCAAGTAATGAAATAGTGGGAAAGGGAAATAAGGAATGGGTTAAGGAATTTAGCAGTAATAGTAGCAATAGTAGCAGCAGCAGCAGTAGTAGTAGAGCTAAGGGATTGTGGGGTTTGTTGAGAGTTTTAGGGTGTAGTAGTCAGCATCGAAACAGCAACGTCTTTTAGTTAGATTGTTAGAAGAATTACAATTTTTGAAATAGTATAGGGCTTCCGTTATTCCACATATTGTAATAGGAGGGTTAGACCTCACTTACTATTTAATATCCTCTCTTTTCTCCTATGTTTGAAGCATTTTTGTTAATAATGGTTACGTACTATAGGGAGTTGTTCGAATCAAAGATTCAAGATTGAAGTTCCGCTACAAAAAAGTTGGCAAATGCCACATTTCTGATGTGGCCTTTAGTGGTGTGGCCAACTCAAAAAAGAACCCCGCATATCCCACTCAATTTGGCCTTTGAATTATTGTATAATAAAAAAATCACATTTAATGAAATACGTGAGTATTTTTTAGATTGGCCACACCACTAAATGTCACATTTCTTTTGTGACTTTTACCCAATTTTTTGTGGTGTTCTACGGGGAACAGTATCACTATCTGTTCTAGAAAACTTTGTTCATTCAATTCATGAGGCAACGGGGAAGAATAAGAAGCTTTACCCCAAGTTTACTAATCTAAAATCTATGAGAGATGGAAATTAACCAGGAGATCATTATCATAAATTAAGAAGAAATCTGTGTAGAAATAATTGAATGAACCTGCTGAAACTTTGTTCCATAATTTGGAGTCTTCTAAAAGACTAGAACGACAAAATACCTACATGTCACCAACAAATCCAGACTAATACTATTCTTCTACAAAATATTTTATAATTGATTTGCTTCCACCAGTTTCATCTAGAAGACCATCATAATGTGCTAATTTCCCCTTAATTCCCGTCAAATTGGAAGAAAAGAAATTGAAGTAGCTAGCTAGCTAGCTAGGAAACTTAATTAGCTTAATTCCATCTTCACCGGCCTAGCTAAGAGGAGATTAAAGAAGCTGACTACCTGTCACTCTATAGACATTTTACGTCATGCATGATATAATTAACAAGATATATGGTACCTAATTAAGTACCTTACGATTAAGGCAGAAGATAGACTACTGATCGAGCACATTGATCTGTACTTAATTAATTGTCAATTTGTGATCCGTCTCAGGTAGACATATATAGATGGGAGCTTGCGATTGCTCTTCTTATTTGGTCCACCATATGCCGGAGACCTCGACCTCCATACTCCTGGTCTCCGTCCCAATATAGTACTTGACTGGGTTACTTGCTAGTCTGAGGCTTGATTCTAGAAAGTTATATATTGCAAATACACAACACGTAATACTAGCCAAATAAGTGGGGAATAGTCTTAAGTAGTTACAGCAATTTTAGCAATGCTAGCCATTTTTTTGTCAAATTTTAACCAAAATAGTTAAAATGTCATTTTAGCTACACTACCAGAAAAAAGGGTTTTCCCGACGAAATGAAAAAAAACGGCCGACGAATTAAAATTTTCGTCGGTAATTCTAAGGAATAGCGGACGATTTTATTTTTCGTCGGTGAAAAAACAAAATCGTCGGCCATAGTCTAACCATAGACGACGATACTTTTTTTCGTTGGTATAAACAAAAAATCGTCGGCTATATTCATATTTCAGTCGACGATTTAGGGTTGTCGTCGGCCTTTCTCTGAAACATTAGCTGACGAAAACTTTTGAACTTTTGGCCGACGAAATTGACATTTTCGTCGGCTATAAGTCTATATATTTTCATATCTGGGCAGCAGCTGCTCATTTAAGAAAAAACGAAAAAAAAAACGGGAAAAACGGGAGAAAAAGTGAAAAATCTGTGGGTATTGTTGAAATCCGTCCTCTCTTACATTGTGGAGCTATATATAGGTACGTATATGTGTGTATATATGTTGATTTTGAGTTTTAGTTTAGTTGATTTTGAGTTTTAGTGATTTTGATTTAGTAAGTAATTTTTTGTTTTGTTGTTGTTTTAGTGTTAGAATGTATGTATATATGTTGATTTTGAGTTGTAGTTGAGTTGATTTTAAGCTAGAGTTTAATTATGTGTTTTAATTTGATGTTATTTTAATTAGTGTTAATATATATATATATATATATATATATATATATATGTGTGTGTGTGTGTGTGTGTGGAGTTTAATTATATATATATATATATATGTATATTAATTAATGGTTGTTGATAGTGTAATTAACTTAAATAATGGTTAATTGATATATAGTGTAACTTAAATAATGGTTGTTAATGGTATATATATATATATATATATATATATATATATATATATATATATATATATATATATATGTATGTTTCTGTCAGAATCCCGTAGGCCTGGCAGAGACGGGTGGATCCGGACGTAGACTCTTCCTGCTTAACCTGCTTACTAAGGGGAATACCGGACGGGCCGGTCTTCTCCTCTCCGATGCCTAAGTTAGTACTGGTGGGATAAATAGATAACTTGAGCAGGAATGATAAGTAGTTGGAAGGATCATTTACCTATTCATGAGGGTGGTTGAGGCCCTTATATAAGTGGTCGAGCGTGAGGTCTGGCCTTACTCTTTGATGTGGAACTGGTTCTCTTCTGTCTGTACACAAAGGGACAACTCTGGTGACCTGTTCGGCCGGCTGGTGTCCTCGGCTCCCGGGCCCCTGGTCACAAGTCAGACTGCTGGGCCTCGGGTCCGGGTGCTGGGGATCCTGCTCCGGGCCTCGGTCCGGCCCTGGGCACGCTAGCTGCGGGTCTGTGGGCTTGTGTAGCCCCTCTGTGGCTACTGTCAACAAGTCCCCCAAGTTTCCGGTCAAGTGCAATCTTGAATGGGGACTTCCATGTCTCGTTCTGCTGTCCCACAGACCCGCAAGGTTACCAACCCAACGGTGCCCAGTCCCCCAAGTCCGTATTGATGATTGGTCTTGGCCGGGCGTTCAAGCAGGCACCGGTGTGAGTACCTATTTGGTGATGGCGTATGACAGTTTTTATGAGTGTAATAGTAATGGTGTTGTGCTGCAGTGTTGTTATGCCATGAGTATGGAATAGGGTGAGAACCCGAATGAGTGCATGGGGTGATGATGTGGCGTTGAAATCCGCCATGCAATGAGTATGGTGCGGGGTGATACCCGGATGGGTGCATGGGATGATGTGGCGTTGAAATCCGCCATGCAATGAATATGGTGGGACTCGACTGGTGGGTTGCCATGCCTGGACGAGTCCCCCAGTGTCAATGGTAGTGCTACCGTTGGTAGTATGAGCCGGGGAGTAGCCCGGTGGGGTGTTTAAACTATAGTCCGCACTCGATGGCTCGTCCCAGCTTGTGTATGGATAAGCCTGGGGTACTGGGAAGGATTGCGGCCTTGTCTGAGCACCGGTCATCACCCGCTAATTCTTATCTCAGTGTGATACAGGGTTTTTAGCCTGCTGGAAGATTTTTGCATATGTTAGAGGAAAAATCTCCCGGGTGGGGTGGTGTGGAGATAACAAGTTTCGCCGTGGATCCCCATGTCACAGCTTGCTGTGATGCAGGGTTTTTATCCTGCTGGAAGATTTTTACATGTGTTTGAGGAAAAATCTCCCGGGTTTATAAAGCCCATGCGTCCGTAGCCGTTAGGCGCGGAGAGTGGCAACCGATGGATTGCCAATGAACCGATGGAATTCTACATCACCGGTTGGAGTGCCTGTGAGCCGGTGGGATGCTACATCACCGTTGGAATGCCTGAAAACCGGTGGGATGCTACATCACCGTTGGAATGCCCGAAAATCGGTGGGATGCTACATCACCGTCGGAATGCCTGAAAACCGGTGGGATGCTACATCACCGTTGGAATGCCTGAAAACCGGTGGGACGCTACATCACCGTTGGAATGCCTGAAAACCGGTGGGATGCTACATCACCGTTGGAATGCCTGAAAACCGGTGGGACGCTACATCACCGTTGGAATGCTTGTGAACCGGTGGGATGGTACATCACCTTTGGAATGCTTGTGAACCGGTGGGATGCTACATCACCGTTGGGATGCCTGTCCTTGATTTGAGGTTGGCGCTTGGGGAAGTGAGAGGGCTTGACGCCTCGGTTCTTGCCCCTATTTCCCTTAACTGCCGCTTGTAGGCGGCGCAGGTGGCTGACATGCATTGAAGGGGAAACCCCATCAGTCCCATCAGTTATGATGGCGTGGGAATTTTACCGACGCTAGGACACGTGTCAGAAGGGAGCGGTGTGAGATGAAGGGCCTGGATTCGTAGGCGTTTGACTTGCCCCGAATGAGCATTTTGGGGGGATTACAGCGGTGCCTAGGGCATCGGACCCGTCTATAAAAAGGGCTCCTTTGTCCTCTGTGCGCTGTTTATGCTCTTAGGTAAAAAAGGAGAACGTTGAGGAGGAGTCCGGCGAAAGTTATGTGAAGGCATCCTCGCGCTATCTGTGCGTCAGGCGTTCTTGTGCTTGCCCCAATATTGCTCGCTGTTTTCCTAGGACTGACTGCCCTCGGTTGTGCATAGTAATCGGTAAGTTTCGCCGCCTTTGCTGCGTGTTTTTTTTCTTTTCTTTGTGAGTTGGTGTTTTGTGGGGGGGGGGGGGGGGGAGAAGGGGGAGGTCGCTTCGCGGACCGCGGTGGATCGGGAGACTGGCCGGCTTACTGTGCATACCGAACCGGTGGACTTGGATCTTGGCGATGAGACCTACGTCCTGAGGCGTGTGAAGACTCATGCCTCAGCATCCTCTCCAGTACCCGGTAAGGGGAAGACCATTGGACGGCCGTCGAGGCTTCCCGGTGGCATAAATAGGATTCCACACCGGCTGGGATCGGTCCCGCTTGTCACTCGGGTCACTTTGACAGGCGCACAATGTTCTTCACCGGGTGACCTGGGTGAGAAGAGGCGAAGGGTCATGGATGTCCCGGCCGCTGCGATGGTGACGCTGATCGGTGGGTCGTCCGGTGAGAACCTGGCGAAGCGGCTCAGGTTGACCAGTGGTGCGGTGAGTCCCGCTAGGGATGGTACCGCTGCGGCTTCAAGTTCTGCCGGTTAGCGGAGTAGCCCCTCTCCAATGGAAGAATCTAGGAGGGGAGGTCCGGAGAGTCCCTTCGTCTAGAACCTGGTGGAGGTCGTGACCGGCCTTGGTCTGGATAAGCCTGGCGCTGCTGGGGCCCTGTCAGCGGAGAATCGCCAGAAAAGCAAGGAGTTGGTCCTCCGGGTAAGAAATTTACTGCCCATAAAACTTCTGGTGTTCTGTTGCTGTTGTTGTTTTTTATTGGCTCCCTGTCGCCCTGTAGTTGTTGTTCAGTCTGTACCAGCCGGACCCGAGTGAGGAGCTGCCGGAGTTGAAGAGGCAGGTGGCCGCTCTGACCGTAGCCCGCGACCGCCTGGAAGCTGAGAAATCAAGGCTTGAACGGGAGAAAGTCAGACTGGAGGAGAGGGCCAAGAAGCAGGTGACCAAGCTAGAGGGCCAGGTCCGGAGCCTGGAGCAGGAGCAAGGTGAATGGTGTGTTATTTCGATGTGAAGAGAGAGACATCAGACTGAAAACACAAAATTCAGGGGTTATGACACATGGTGGGGATGATGGAGTTGACTATTACGGTGTTCTCCATTCAGTTGTGGAACTGCATTATGAGGAAGGCATGAAAGTGCACCTTTTCAAGTGTAGATGGTTTGACACACGGCCGCAGAGCATGGAAACCGATCAATACGGCATAACTTCTGTGAACACTAGTACATCATGGTATGAGGATGACCCGTTTGTTTTAGTCACATGGGTGAAACAAGTGTTTTATCTTGATGATCTCGCCAAGGGTGACCCGTGGAAAGTAGTCAACACTATCCACCATCGCAACATTTACCGGGCGTCTACACTTGGAGTGGCTGAAGAGAACGAGGAAGGTGGCACCGCGTATCAAGAGCTCAACTCAAACGGTATTCCTGACTCCTCTTTTATTCGCCTAGACACGCCGGTGCGAATTCGACGTGATGAGCCACTGCTTGTTGATGTTGATCCAAATGAAGAAACTAACGAGGACTCTAGTGGTGAGGAAATACATAGATTACCCCTATCGAGCAATTCAGAAACCGAAGAAGACTCATCCGATGATTCCGATTACAATCCGACGGATTAAGTAATTTAGATGATGTAATCCTTTCATTTGTAATCCACTAATTTCTAATGAACGGGCGTGGGGATGAGCCTCCCAGCTAGGCTGGGTTCCAAACCCCTTAAAAAAAAATTTGAAATATGTTGACTACTGGGTTTCTGTTTTCTTGATGTTCAATTTTGGTTATATATGAACAGAAAATAGGAATACGAGAGGTGTAAACCTACTGGTTTTTTTTACCTTTTTCATATAATAGCCGACGAAAAACACGTTATTTCGTCGGCTATACTAATAACAGCCGACGAAACATGCATTATTTCGTCGGCCATAACTATTTTGAAAAATACATATTTTATTTTAGACAGAAAACGACAATAGAATAGCCGACGAGTACGAGGTTCTCTCGTCGGCTATGATTTAAAAACAAAAAAAAAACAAAAAATGACCAGATTCCATTTTCTATCACTAACGATAAACCATTGCTTCATCCTTCAAACAGAAAAAAGTCGTGAAATAAGATATGACCAAAATGATAAAATACATTTACGGTTGAAAAATGACAAGATTTCGATAAAATCTGAGTGTCGAAAGATGCGGTCAGATGTTTTATTCCTTCGTTTCCTTAATGGTAGCGTTACCTTCGGTAAATATTTTGAGGAAAATTTTTATAAGATTAGTTGCATCTCATCGATTTGAAACTATTATCTGTTGAAGGTCAGGCAAAAAAACGTCATTTAGACAGTCCAATTACCATTTCTAAGCGTTTAGAGGTTTGACTTACCAGGTTGACCGTTCCGATCGAGCCTTTAACGTTGTCAGCTGAAGTTGGATTTTTTTCCATACATGTATTTAATCTTAACGGTGATATCTGACGGTTGGAATAGATTTTCTACACTTTTAGATTCAAAATCATAACATATGCACTAATGTTCCTTAACTTGTTTACTAAGTGTTTCAGTGAATGTATAGTTTCAAATAGTTACTATACGTAGACTCTTCAAATGCAAAAATGTTGTGAAATAAGATATGACCGAAATAACGAAATACGTTTACGGTTGAAAAATGACAAGATTCTGATAAAATTCTGTGTGCCGAATGTTGCGGTTAACTGTTTTTTACTCTCGTTTTCCTATGGGTAGCCTGACGTTCGTTAAATCAATTTTGTAAAATTTTTATATGATTAGTTGCGTCTCATTGATTTGAAACTATTATCTGTTGAAGGTGAGGCCAGAAATCGTAGTTTAACTAGACTAATTTCCGTTTTTAAGCGTTTAGAGGTTTGACTTAGTTGGTTGACCAATAGTTTAGCCGACGAACATCATATTTCGTCCGCTAAACTCTTGCGATCCGCGCCTGTTTATTGTCCGTCGTTGGATGGCTCAGATCCGACGGCTGTTGATCTTCCAAAGTATAGCCGACGATGTTCATAGAATAGCCGACGACATTCAAAGAATAGCCGACGAAATCTTTTAAATCGTCGGCTAAACTCTCCATCCGCGCCTTTTTATTGTTCAAAGTATAGCCGACGATGTTCATAGAATAGCCGACGACATTCAAAGTATAGCCGACGAAATATTTTAAATCGTCGGCTATTCTTTCTGCTATAAAAGCTGAAAGTCGGACAGAAAACGGATCCGCCGCATTTTTCCCCCAAAACCCTAAAACTCTAAACTCCTCCTTCCCCTCCTCCTCCTCCTCCTGCGCCGGCGTCCTCCTCCGGCCTCCTCCTCCTCCTTCTCCTCCTCCTCCTCCTCCTCCTCCGGCCTCCGATCCTCCTCCTCCTGCTGCCTGCGCCGGCGTCCTCCTCCGGCCTCCTACTCCTCCTCTGATCAAGGTATAATATATATATATTTTAGTTAAATTATATAATTGTTAAATTGTTAATTATATAATTATATTTTTTTTGCAATTGATTTTATATAAATTTGTTATATATTTGTTAATTATATATTTGTTAATAAATCGAGCTAGGTAATTAATTATATAAATTGTTACATATTTGTTAATATATACACATATTTGTGTATATATATATATATATATATGTTAATGTATATTTTAATTGTTATATATAAATTGTTAAATAAATTATAAATATAAATTGGTAGCCTAATTATATAAATGGTTATATTTATGTTAATATATAAATGGTTATATTTATGTTAATGGTTAGTATTATTTAAAATTAGTTAAATTATACATATTAATTTGTTAGTATTATTGGTTATTATATTAATTAGAATTTGTTATTTAATGTAATATAATTTAATATTAATTAATGTATTAATTTATTTGTTTCCAGTTGACCGATGCATTGAGATAGCTATTCGGAGGCCGTCGTTCCAGATCTAGGGGTTCTGGAAGTTCTGGCGGATCTAGAGACTCCGAAAATACCCCTAGCCAGCCTGAGAGGACCACCAGCCAGCCTCAGAGGATCGATTCATCCCAGCCGCGGAGGAGTGTGAGCAGCCGGCACCAGACCCTTTTATCGACGGGGCGGCCGTCGAGCAGTTCACGTCCCCCTCTGCTGCCAGATCCTCCGAGATGTAGTACGCAACTATTTCAAGACGAGGGGATAGCTCCTGACGTTCATCAGGTCCGTATGCCTGAGGTTTATCGGGAGCCGATGACGAGTCCTGCTCCGTCTGCTGCTGACTCTACTGAGGGGCCTACTCTCCTTAATCAGCTATACCTGCCATACAACATTCCTACCATACCCGAGGTCGACGAGCGTGGTGTGCCCATATGGCCTGCTAGGCCTCAGTACGTGAGTGCTGTGGAGGCATACCATTATGAGCCATTTGAGAGACCTGAGCTCCTGATTTCGGCGAGATTAAAAGGAAAGTCGACAGAAGCGTCATCGAGTTCAGGTAACATTTGATTTTATTAATTAAATATTTTAATAAAATTAACACACTAATATTTAATTTTATTAACCAATCATCGTTTATGTGATAGGGGCCGCCTCTAGCAGTTCAAACAGGAATACGAGAGGTGTCATATGTTTTGATACGCTCAAGAAAACTGTTGACACCAGCGGGAGGATCCAGATAAACGAACCCGCTAATCAGGAGATTAGGGGGAAAAAACGCCGCGATTACGCGGGTTGTGTGGGAGCACTAATTAGGGATAGAGTTCCTATGTTGTGGACACGGTGGACTGATGTGCCGGAAGAGATCAAGAGGGAGGTCAACAACGCGGCGTTGGTGAGTAATTTAAAAAACTTAATTTCTTTATCGTAATATTTAATAATTTTCGGTATTGTTATAATTTTAAAACTAATAAAATATTATCTTTCAGGCATACTTCGAGATTGCCGAACACAAGCAGGATTGGGCTGACGGGATGCAGAACTCGAGGTACGTTGGGAATTCCTCATCTTATAATTTCAAATATTTTATGATATTAATAATATTTCTAATGCACTTTTGTTTTTTTCCATAGGTTCAAAGAGTGGAAGAACGAGCTCCGTACCCACTTTACCCAATACGACCATATTGGTCGTATGGGTACTCCAAGAGAGTTCATGTTCAGGGAGTACGAGTGGCGTTGGTTGAAGACAGTAGACTTCAACAACCCAGTTATGCAGGTAAATACTAAACTTAACTATAAATGTTTATTTTATTAATATTTTAATTATTATTTTAATTATTTTATAATTATTACACTAATATTTTTTTATGCATTTTTCTAATATTTTATTATTTGTTTGAAGGAACGGTCTCGGATAAACTCTGCGAACCGCCGCCGTAACACAACCCCCCATCATGGTGGTTCTAGGCCATTTTCACAATATCAGGAGGAGGCGCTTAGAGATCATTCTGAAAGCAACCCGTACGTAGAGACGTTCAAGAAGGCTTATCCATCAGCGACAGAAGACCTTGTAAGTCGTTGAAATAAATGGTTAAAATTTTAATTATTAATTTTACTTAATTATATATTTGTTAGAATATTAATTATTTTTTTTCCCGTTCAATTAGGAGAGGGTGAACCGGGCCGAAGAAGAAGTGTTGCAGGGAATAGTTCGGGAGGCACAACCGAACATTTCAGCGGAACATCTGCAAGAAGCCCTGAGCCAGGTCGACCGATCGAATGTTCAAACTGTAGCGAGGATATTCGACGCAGCCTTCCCAAGACGGTCAAACGACTACTACTGCCGGGGTTTGGGAAGTTCTGGAATGGAGGTCATGAAGACCACTAAGGGAGCTCAAAAGAGGGGAGGCGGGAACACCCAACAGATGAAGGGGGAAATGCAGAGATTGGCAGAAGAAAATGCAAGGTTGGCGGCCCAGTTCCGCAGAACACAGCAGTATCAGATGGAAATGGAGCTTTGGCATGCTGAATGCGAGAGAATTCGGCGACAGAACTACGCCGCCCAACAGGACTGGTGGTATGCTATGTTCGCGGCACAACAACAAGGCCTTGAACCCCCGCCCCCGTTTGAACCGTTAGATGAACCTCGAATGCCGAGAGCTCCTGAGTTCATTCAGGATGGATAGCAGGATGGTGGCCAGGAGGATGGACAGCAGGATGGTGGCCCGGATGTATAGTTTAGGGTATAATTAATGAAAAACTTGTTTCTTGTTGGTTTAGGGTTTAAAGAAAAACGTGTTTCTTGTTGGTTGCATGGATTGTCATTGTGAATTGCAGGTTGCTTGGAATGGTAATTTAGAAATTAATTTAATTTTTTTTTCCCAAAATGACATTATAGCCGACGATTTTGGCATTATTTCGTCGGCTATCAATGCTATAGCCGACGATTTTTAGTAAATTTCGTCGGCTATAACTGTTATACCCGACGAAAATGACATTATTTAGTCGGTGGTCTATGTTAAATAGTGACGGTTTCGTCGGCTATAACTAATTACTGCCTCTTAAAATATTAATTAAAGAAAAAATATAGCCGACGAAATATAAGAGATCGTCAGCTATAGTTTACGATTTCGTCGGCCATATGTGAAAATATCCGACGAATTTCGTCGGTCATTATGCCAGGGTTTGGTCGACAAAAATGTATTTTCGTCGATGATAACCTTAGAATGGCCAACGATGTCTTTATTTTCGTCGGCTACTAGTTTTACCGATGCCGTTTTAACGACGAATAATAGCCGACGAACTTTTCGTCGGTAGAAGGAATAGCCGACGAAAATTTTGAATTGCCGACGAAATTTTTTTCGTCGGCAATTCAGTTCGATCTGGTAGTGCTAGCTAGTTTAGAAATATGTTCGTATTAGTTCTCTCTATTTTAACTACTTTGAACTTATATTACTAATTAAATTTTTAAAAAATTACCTTAAGTGCAGTTATATATTACATAGAATCATCTAAAATGAATGTATTAAATTATAGAGAGTCTCATCTCGCTCTCTATATGTAGGAGCGAGATAACTAAGAGTTAAAATGGCTAGCCACTTAGAATTCTGGTGGAGCTCCTAATTTTGATAAAAAAAAAAAAAAAAAAAAAAACTAAACAGACTCTCTAAAATAGCTAATGAGTCAAAATAGAGAGTCTGCTAAATATGCTCTTAGGCATTCTACGTTTCTAACCAAGATAGGCATTCTTTGACAGCATATGCTTCATTAAATTTCATGCGTGCAATTTAAGGCATCCGACACTAAGTGTCAAGATTTCAAATCAATCCAACACAAAAAATCCAACTAGAGAAATCAATTCCATAAAATTAAGAAAGTGATCAATAATTGTCTAAATTACCCAAAATTAAAACACGAGATAATATATAAGCAAAACCGGCAGGCCACACATATAACCTGTCCAGACGTGTGTGTGACTGATCGAGCTTATGAAAGCAACTGGCCAACTGGGTTGGAAACTTGATTCGACTGGAGTACGTACTATAAGCAACATCTTTAAGACCAGGCAATAATCAAGGATCAAGTCGATCATTAGTTAGAACCGGAAGCCAATAAACGAGCTAGTCACTCAACAAGTTAACTGGTGAAGAGTACGTTTTTGAACTATAATTATAAAGACTTTGCTTAGCGGGTTATATTCTACAAGCAACTTTGATTCATAAGCTTGACTAGTCCATCTCTCTTTTCTGATTCTATAGTATGCAATCTTTTCCATTTTCCATGCATACAGAAAAGATTACACATGCATAATAAAACCAAACCAAGCAAAAGAGAGATGTTGCGACCCTATTTGGACTATAAGAGTTGAATATAAGAGTTTTTGCTCTTTTGATGAACACGGCTCTATGTATTTATTCACACCAATCATATCGATCTTCTGGAAATCTTCACAAACTTATAGTCAATGGAATCTTCCCCTATAGTCTGTTCTCCGGATCCTTTTCTTCGACGATACGTTTCTATGATCCTAGTAACGTGATGTGTTATATTCTGAGTGGAGTGATCGAGTAATGTTTTGATTAGTCCGTGAACTAAATCTTGCTGAAATTGAAGATTTTAGAGTAGTTTACCCAATTAGCAATGTGAGATTGTGAGATTATTGGTTGTAAACTTGTAATGCAAGGTGATAATACTTCCTCAGTATCTATGACTTTAATATTGGTTTCACTATCAACCACATCCTCAATTTTTTATTTTTTTTTATGCGACCTAAGGGTTAAATCATCACTTTTGACAGAAAATTTATTGATAGAGTCCTCAAATTCAAAATCTGATCCAAAAAAAAGTTTTTGTACAATTTTTTCTTTTCTTCAAATCAATGGACATAAAAAGTTTTAATGTAACGCAATTTGGGCATAGCAGTATGCTAGAATCTTCCTCACCAATTAAGAGAAAAAGATCTCAAATCAGTGCCACACTGGAGGACCTCTCACCTATGCACAACAATTTAATCCCCAAATTAACACATAACGCTGAAGAAACCACATCATATTGGTATATGCTATATGCTAGACACCATCCTTTCCTCGTTGACGCAAAACATCAACCACTTGGTGACAAGAATAGAAGCCCTAGCAAGGAAGCAAACAAAAACATCCAAGAACACCATCAAAGAGGTTCAAAACTCATTGAACCCATCTAGAAGACCATATAGACAAGTCCCACAACTTCCGCCCTTACTTATATTTCCAACAAAACAACAAAGCTCGAACCCACCTGGCAACTTTCCCTCCGTCTCCGCCTGCTATTCTAGAAGTTCCAGTTTATATAATAAACCACTTACTGTCACCTCCCATGTATATTATTCTTTCTCTATTAGTACCTTTCATCTAGAAGCCATCGCCATCCTCCACCTCCAAATCCGAAGATATATAATTGAACTACTTGGCACCTTCTTTCCTCACAAACCCAAACAACAACTTCATCAAGCTTTCTATCTTTGCTTCCTCCGATTCCCAAAATGGTTGCCCAATTAGACTCGTACCTTGCCTCAGAAGGAAATCCAGATCAGCAGTTACAGAATCAACAAGATGATCAGTATGAAGCAGAAGAAACACTCTCTCTTTGTGATCTTCCTACATACAGCCTCGACTCAGCTCATTGGGACGACTTCTCCAAAGATTACCAGAGCTCCTCCTTTGATCAAGATGAAGACAACTTCTTTGAGTTCTTCAGTGAAGAGTTCACGGCTTCTACATACTCGTCTGGAAATAAAGACATCATCTTCTGCGGGAAGCTCATTCCCTACAACAAAGAAGCGCCTCATGTTGCTACAGTAGAGACGAAGAAAACCCAGAAGAACACAGAGCTCGGCAACAAAAAATTCAGCAGTTCTACCAAGAAATGGAGCCTTTTCCGGTGGAGAATGTTTAGAGGATCAAAACACAGGGTTGTCGCCAAACCAAGTCAAGTTAAAGATGCTAGAAGTGCTAGTGATACTAATACGATTTCATTCCCAGCATCAAAGAGCTACAGAAGGTGTGATCTTTCACTAGGGAAAGTATCAATTCTCTCGAGCAGTCGATCAAAATCGAAGTGGTATTTGTTCATGTTTGGAATGGCGAGGTTTCCTACAGAGATGGAGCTGAGGGACATCAAGAGCAGGCAAAGCAGGAGGAGCCCATCGACCATGTTTGGGGCTAATAGTGAAACAAGTGATGAATTAATGGGGAAGAGTAACAAGGGAATTAGCGATAGTAGTTTTAGAGCCAAGGGGCTGTGGGGGTTATTGAGAGCCATTGGATGTAGCAATCAGCATCCAAACGCCGTCGTAAAAGGCAACTACCTGTAGCTAGAAGGACATTTTCCCATACGGTATTATGTAATGTTCTTCTGGAGGAGATGAATATATTTCATGTAATTACAACATTTTTTCTATGTCATCAATGGTGATAATTGAGTATATGATCAGAGTTGTGCTTAACTTGATTGGTGTTGCCTAACTCTTTAATGGGTCGTATATATATACAGTAACTTGATGTATATCATTTTCTTAATTTACAACTAATTGAATAAAATTTACTATTTTTCTACACTAAATTTACAACATTGATAACAAATTTACAACATTTGTTTTATATATTTACATATAATTAAACAAATTTACCACATTGACAACCATTTATTCATAAACTTGTAAAGATGTCGTAAGTGAAGTAATTACAATTAATAGAACTACAAGTATCCAAACAATCACTCTATTTACCACAATAACAACAAAATTTGTCATCAAATTTGTAAATGAGGGTATCATATACATGAGAGTACTGAAGAAAATTCCCTCTTTAATATTATTAATGACATATAAAGCCAAGTGAAAAGAAATGCTCTAGATATATATTGTGCACTTTTTGCTAGGCCATAACATGATCTACGGACACTTATAAAACAAAAGGGGATCGGCTATGCTATTCATCAACACGTTAATTATGTGTGCGTAAATTACTATAAGATACTTGATTAATGTAATGAAAGGAACAGAAAGTTCAAAGATAAACAAATATACACAGGGGCTTTCATGTCGGCAAATGGTAGCTTCTCTTCACTAACTTTACCAATGGCAAATCGCCGGCCGGCCTTCTAGTCCGTTGTTCTTTCCCTTTCTAGAATACATGACTAGTGAGGTAGGCCTTAATTCGGTCCCAGGACAACTTAATATTGGCGTTGAGAAATATATAAGAAGTATAATAGACTTGAGTCAACCATGAAATTATATATCATGCATTTGCTTCTGATCGTGGAATACAGACATGCAGATGTGATTCCATGAACTGCACTTGTGTTTACAAGCAAAACTAACTCGGTAACATTACCCGATGGACTGGATTTCTCAGTTGATATGGATGATATTGACCTTAATTAGTAATATTACATGCATATATGTACGTATGTTTCTAGAATAAGATCTCATATATATATATATATATATATATATATAATCATTCCACTAAGAGATCTCTTATTTTGTCAATTTTAAGGGATCGGATCGGTTATTAGACCAACTTGTTGATCAAATTTTCACATCTCTACCGTTCAATTACTAGGTTTGTATGTGTAGATCATTCTTGTAAATTTTTAGCCAAAATGGTGATCGTTAAGGCATCTAACTAAATGAAATCAATAGACGTATGAAATCTGTCAAAGCTGAACCGTTCATGTTTTTATTTGTAAATTTCAATTTTGAATACTCTAATGATTATCAAATGGAATGAAAATTTTCAGATATGATCTACTCATATAAACATGAAAGTTGAACGGTGGAGATGTTAATATGTGATCTAAAAGTAGGTTAAATGATCGCTCCCTTAAAATGTAAATGTACATAATGAGGGATCCCTTAATAAAAGGAGCCTATATATATATATATATATATATATATATATATATATATGAAAGTTGAACGGTGGAGATGTTAATATGTGATTTAAAAGTAGGTTAAATGATCGCTCTCTTAAAATGTAAATGTACATAACGAGGGATCTCTTAATAGAATGAGCCTATATATATAGTTGGATTAGCATATCATCATCGTCACATTTATAATATGATTGAAAGATCGAACATGAGGTCCTGAGCCAAGTGAAGATTACTGACCGTGCACTCCAAAATTCCTTCGAGTGTAGTGGGAATTTTCTTCTAATATAAAAGGAGTAATGTTTTTAGAGCTACTCAAAGGTATAAAAACGTCAAAAATATGATTGCTCATCCCTCAATTATATAATTCATATGTCGATCTGTATATAAACCTATGTAATAAAAAAAAATCACATATTACTTATTTGTATGAACTACATCATTTGACAAAATCAAACTAAGCGTGAAATCTTCCACGTACAAGTCAAATCCTGTTGATATTCTTTTCAAGAAGACTTTGCTGAGTTGCTCCCATACTTTGCAGCACCACATATATGATGCGAAAATTTCACATCGATCCGAGATGGGTGTTCTAGATCAATCCACCCCTACTAACTTGTTAACTTTTTAAGGTGTTCCTCATAAGTCGATCATAACCCTAAAAAGACCGTTCTTATTAAAAAAAAAAAAAAAAACACCCTAAAAAGATCGTTGGGACGTATCTCCGATGCAGGGGTTACTACCATCCAGATCCACAGGCTAGTACCTCTCTGCATGGAGATGAAGATCTATAATGGAATATACTTCACGTGCAAGTAAGGCAATGGGCATCAGGGCATGTGATCCTCCATCAATGTTGCCACCCAGTACAATATATACTGAATACTTCATCTCTTTAAATTCTGTGTCCTCCTCACTCTCATCAAGTGTGGCCTCACAGACACTTATGCTGGTCTATAGAGTTGTTGGAATTGCAGCTATGTAGTTTAGCTTCTGGGATGGGATATTATATTCTGGGTTCGATCGAGTCTTTCCAAGCACTTGTTGCTCTCAGCCTCAAACGGATATATATGTAATATATATGCAGAATATGAAGACAGGTAGGGTTTACTTACCCAGAACCGGCCACCACCACCTCATATGCAGCCTCTGCAGAAAGTAGCCCTTCTTGTATATATAATTGGTGTACAAACCAACCCTAGATGTGTGAGAAAGTGTTGGACCGTGATTTGTTATCCTAGTCGAATAGTATATTAGTCTGTTAATCTGTAAACTTCACCTAGTTTCCAGAAAAGTCAGTCTGGACTTTGGACTAATCGAAGAGCTGAGTATCATACGCATGAGACTTGGAACGAAACGTACTGATGAATGATTCTTTTACAACGGAGAAAGAGGTCATCATGGCCATTGCCGATTTGTTATTTTTAACATATACTTGTGAGTTCTACGTACAACTTTCAAGCTCAAGTTAATGTTATTGGAACGTTAGTTGTGGTTGGTTCAACATTTATCTTTTGGCAATAGCAATGATATCATTAGACATGGATGCAACCACCTCCACTTCAATTTCACCGTTCGAGCCATTTGTTCGAGTTTGTCAATTTACCTTGCACTCAAAACACAATTTGTAATTACATACAGATTTTTAGTAGATGGATCTAACTCAATATTCGTTAAGAGTATGTATGGCAAGAATTGAGGAGTCGCCCCTCTTTAAATTAGTGAGCCCGATCGATCCATTTATACATACAAACAATAAGAAAAAAATAATTAGTGTGCAAACTTCTACATTTCACAATAACGAACCACAAACTCATAAATTAAGTACCTTTCCTCAATTTCGTATTGTCATTACTAAACATAGCTGTCTACTCTGTCACGATTAGGCTATGTCATACTCGTACCATATGGTTGCTTGAAAACAAAGAAACCCAATTTTCTCTTTATCCACCAAAGCTCGAATTTTCTGAGGCGTGCCGCGTTTGGAGGAAGCACAAAGCTGGTGTGGTTTAGGTCGCAGCAGATCATTATCCCCCTAAAACTAACTACCACATCCACCGTTAAAGGGTACTACTCTGAAAAAGTAAAACAGCAAAGACAAACACAGCAAGGTTGTTGTTTTGTCGCATGTACTTGTGTGTGTTGTTATGTTTTCTTTCCAAAATAGAAAATCACAATCTGTAGTCCTAGGCCGCTCTTTCTCCTTAAGCCCTCCAAATCCTCAACAGTCTCCGTAAACCTGTGATCAAAGAAACCTGTTTAAAGTTTGTTCCAACTCTGGAACCTTTCTTTGCCAAGATCAGAAGATCTGGTCTCACCCTCTCTTTCTCTTTCTCTTATTCCTCTGCTTCATTTATACACATAAACCCTGTGTTCATTATCTCATTTAGATTGTTATAGCTTCATTTTTTTCACGGGGAGATAGAAGAAGTTCCCAGAACTCGAGCTCATTTGGGAATCTCAAGCGGAGGTATTAAAATGTTTGATTTTGTTATTACTATTTATACTGGGGTTTGCTCAAAGATGGAAAATTTTGATGTGGGTTTTGTTAAGGTATTGCATTTTTGGTATCTGGGTTTGGGGCCTTAAACTGTTTTCAATAATGTTTGTGTGAAAAGTTTCAATCTTTCTTTGTTAGGTTGGCATTTTGATATGCTTTACTGTTTTGTATAGGTGTGTTAATTAGATTAACAGTTTAAGCTAGAGATTTGTTTCCAATGATTGTGACATTTGAAAGGTTGAGTTTGATTGTTTCCTTGCATTGTGGTTGAATTTGACTTCTCTTTTTGTGTTATTTAATTCTATGTGGGTCTGAAATTTGCCAAATTTATGTGTTTCTTTCAGTATGCACTGTTAGAAAATGGGGAGGAAAGGGAGTTGGTTTTCTGCAGTGAAGAAAGCCCTCAACCCTGAATCCAAGGAAAAGAAAGATCAGGTTAGCTTTGCTCAAATTGATCTTATTATCTCATTTTGAAGGAAAATATGAGTTTCTGATTTGACAATTTGGTACCTTTACACCAGAAATCTAAGTCAAAGAAAAGATGGTTTGGAAAGAACAGGAGTGTGGATGGGGAGTATGAGGAAAATGTAGACCATGTGGAAAATGATCATTTGGTTTCTTACAAGGAAGAGTCTTCATTGGTGATTCCCACTTCCATTGCGCCACCTCCTCCTCCTCCACCAGCTCCTACTGGTCTCCCTCCAATTACAGAGAAGTTAGAGGAGGGTCAGGACACACAGAGAAACTCTCTTGCTCTGACGGAAGGTGTCGGATTAGCGGAGGCAGAGGATGCTCAGAGCAAGCATGTTTACTCTGTGGCCCTTGCCACAGCAATGGCTGCAGAGGCAGCCGTTGCTGCTGCTAAGGCTGCTGCAGAGGTTGTTCGTCTCACTGGGCTGACTCATTTCCTGGGAAAATCTTTGGAGGAGGTAGCAGCCATCAAGATTCAGACGGCATTCCGAGGGCACTTGGTATGATTACTTTGCCTATGTTACTTTGACGTTCTCTTGTTGCTTGAATGCTTAACTTATTGGCAATAAGATGTTTAATCTGGGACTAAAAGGCAAAAGGGTCATGTGCATTGTATTCTTGTTCTAGAGAAAGACATCTTATGAGTATTAATTCATTGTTCGGAACATAGGGCCTATCATCCAATGGTTTTAACTGGTTGTTGGAATCAGTTGAATTGCTGGCGTTGGTTCATATAAGAGGGTTAGATATTTTTGCATTAAATTGGACTGGACATGTTGGTATTGGTACTTCTAGAGAGATCAGACATGTCAAATTAATTGCCTGCATTTATATTTGAACTACAATGATAGTTTACCAAGGTCCACTTCTGTATTAGAACTGAATGATGACAGCATGTAGGAAAGGTGTTCTGTTCACTCTAGGAAAGCTGTAAATGACAAATTCATATTTTATTCATGAAGATCAAGCTGTATGCCTAAACTGGGGTTTTGCTGCAATTTGTGTTTCTTTCAGGCAAGGAGGGCATTACGGGCTTTGAGAGGGTTGGTGAGGTTGAAATCATTGGTAGAGGGTCAATTTGTTAAACGCCAAGCGACTACCACATTAAAATGCATGCAGACCGTTGCTCGTGTACAATCTGAGATTCGTGCAAGGAGGATTAGAATGTCTGAGGAGAATCAGGCGCTTCAGCGACAGATGCAACAGAAGCAAGAGAAAGAGTTGAAAGAGATGGAGAAACAAAAAGTTGCTTCTGTAAGTTCCCACAAGATATTATGGTTATGTATTTAACATTTTAGACTGTTAGATAGTATCTCTTCAGCTGGGAAGCATCTTGGTCAGGCTTTGAATTCTTCTATCTAATATTATGAACTCGTCGTAATAGATCGGAGACAGCTGGAACCACAGCCCCCAATCGAAGAAGGAGGTTGAGGCAAAGCTACAGAGCAGACAAGAGGCTGCTAAGAGAAGAGAAAGGGCCTTGGCCTATTCATTCTCTCATCAGGTAGCTTACTTCACACTTTTTGTTGACATATCTTAATACCAAATCCGACTTAAACTGATCCTGAACTGCATACTAAATTTGCTATGCAGAGAATGTGGAAGAATTCTTCGAAATCTCAACATCCTACATTCATGGACCCCAGCAATCCCCACTGGGGTTGGAGTTGGTTAGAGAGATGGATGGCAGCAAGACCGTGGGAGAGCCAAAGCACATCAGACTTTAACGACCGTGCCTCCTTGAGGAGTGCAGCAAGCCATGCATCAATGTCAGTTGCAGAAATCACCAAAGCTTATGCTCTTCGTGATGTCCACCGTGATAACAAGCCTCCTTCCCCAACTGGCCAAAAATCAAGCCGGCGTCCTAGTCGCCAATCCCCTTCAGCTCTTACCAAGACACCATCTTCATCATGGAGAACCCCAAAAAAGAGTAGCTGGGGCGGGGACGAGGACTCCAAAAGTACTTGCAGTGTGCAGTCCGAGCGATTTAACAGGAGGCACAGCATTGCAGGATCCTCAATAAGAGATGATGAGAGCCTTGCAAGCACACCTGCATTTCCTTCTTCAAAAAAATCCGTGACACCTACAAGATCAACGAAGACAAGGTCACGGATGGCAACCCCGAGCTCATCAGGGTTAGAAAATAACAAGACACCAGCATCAGATAAGGAATCATCACCACCAGTGAGTTCTGTAAAGAAGCGGTTGTCTTACCCTGCGTCCCCTGCTGGACAAAGGAGGCACTCGGGTCCTCCAAAGTTTGGTGCTAGCTCCCCTAAGGTTGCAGCTCACACAGAGAAGAAAGTTAGCAATGGTTGAGGAAGCAGGTAGTGACGCCGTCCAGCAAGTACTGTGCATATATAAATAATAACAAGCATGTACCATATAGGAGATGTTGAGGTGAAGAAGATTGAATAAAAGATGGGTGGATGGGCTTTGTGAGAGTGGTGGTGGAGAAAGACAGGAAGTGAAAGTAGTTACGACTTGATCAGTTGTCTTCATCATCAAAGTTAACATATTTTTTTCTTCTCAGTCACCTTTTCTTGTTGTAGGGCTTGTTAATAATGATGTAGAAAGAGTTTGTGGGCGATGTCAGTTCAAGGTAGTGGAAATGTGAGTTCTTTAGCTGTGTGCAGATTGTTGTGGTTCTGTGGATTCCTCATTTGGTTCTGTGGCTTTGTGATTGCTGTTCCGGAGGTTAAGGCGGCTCTGTTTGTAAAGGTTGTCTGGGTTCTTCCGATTGTACAAACAAGTGAAGAACTCAATGGTGTTTCTTGAACTGTTTGTATTTGGCCCTTTATCAATGGAGAAAACTATGAACATTATTTAATCTGTAGCTGGTGTACTGGTGTTGATCTTTCTTTTCACACTTCCAAACACACCCATGTACTTCTCATTTGCTCATTCAATCTGAGTTCTCACCTTCTTTGGCAGATTGGCCAATGCTCTCTGTTTCGTTATTCTTGTCCTAACTCACTTCGTCACACTCTTTTTGACGTTATAAACTCTCACATCACCTACGCCGAAACAAACAATTATAAATTAGAAAATTACATCCTAGATTTAGGACTCGCACTCACATCATCAATCAGACATATTTGATAGTTTTTTTAGTCCTAATTCTCTAAAACAGAATCACATAGTTTTTGTTTTACCGGAGTATCCAACGCCGGCATCAGTCACTAATCCCCTCACCACGAGAGCTCTTCGAAGAGGTAAATGGTTGGCCATGAAATGCGCTCAATTCCCATAAACATGAATCGAACTCCTGACCTCATGGTTAAAGGACGAGGTGAGGTACCACCACGTCACCCTTCATGGTTAGAATCACATAGTTTTTCTAAGTACTTCCCGAAATTTCTAGGCAAAAAGAAAAAAAAATTTGATGGCAAGTATATTACGTGTCTCAATATGATAGGTCATCCACATTAGCAAACGAACTAACCTAAACCTTAAAACATGTTTCGGGAGAACAGTCTCTCTTCTCAACTCTGGCAACAGCCAAAGCTTCCAGAAACCTCTGTATGATACCCCGAATTCCAAGCTCAGAAACCAAACTTTCAACACAATGGTAAGCAAAATCTTATCTTTCCCATTGCCCCCTATGTTTAATTACGCTCTATCTCTTTCCCTGACCCAATTTTATTCGATTTTAGTACTAGGGTTCAGAAACTGTTCAATTTGTTCTTTGTTGAAATTTTCAGTCTTGTTTGTTTGCATCATATAGGTCTAGTTCATAAATTCGAATAGCAAACAAAACCCTTTGTTTGGTGTATTGGTAAAGTGGGATTTCTGCTATATATGATAAATTCGGTTGTGTTGTTATTAGACCCTGAATTTACATATAGAGCTGTTCTGGTCTGAGAGTGTCTTTGGGTTTTTGAACTATTGGAAATGTATTTGGTAGGTTCATCTTCATTGAGTGTAGAACAGAAGCTCAATCATAAATGCAAAATGATTGAAGCACTTCATAAGGTTCTCTAAATGAATAGAACAGCTTGGTTTATCATATAATCATATAAATTGTCTATGTTTTTGGATGTATTCTTTTGATTGGTCTGATGACAAGCGTATGCTTAATTTCTAGGAGAGCGTATGCTCGGGTGTATGTTTGGTGTTGGCGTTTTATGCATTTGAGTCAATTTATCCATCTTCATAAAAATTGAGTTTTTTTTTAATAATAATTTCATAAACTTGTGATTTGTGAGAATGCCTCGTTGTAATGATGGGGGAATGGAATGGTCATTAAGCAAATTGGAGTGTGCCTGTGTTGGGAAGAGTTTATTTTGCAATATAAAGGAAGTCGATTGATTTTGGATGATGTTTGAATTTATATTGCAATTGGGTAAAGTTAATTAATATTTAGATGCACTTCAGGCTACACCATTTCTTGCTGGTCTTGCAGTAGCTGCCACTGCTCTTGCTGGTAGATATAGTATCCAGGCTTGGCAAGCATTCAAGGCACGACCACCTAAAATGCCTAAATTTTTTGAAGGCGGTTTCCAGCCTACTATGACTAGAAGGGAGGCAGCTCAGATTCTTGGACTCAGGTAAGCAAAATATTTTAGATTAGTGCAGATTGAAAACCATTAAACATTGAAGGGATTCCAATGATATTTGTTGCTGTTTATATTAAGGAGTCAGAAATATATTCTCAAAATCTTTTGAACTTAAACAATCTTCTGTGGATTGATGCTTCTAAAATGTTTTCTTTTTCTAGTCAAATGTCAAGCATGTGATTCTGTTAGTGTCAAACGTGTTCTTAGATATGCATTCTAATTGTTAAGAATTAAAATCTTCAGCCTTTGGTATTTGACAAAGATATGTGCTTTTTCTCTTTATTCTTTGGTGACTCTTTTTCTGCTATGTACAAATTCTACATCTCCAATACATTTTCCTGCTATTGACCAAAATGAAACAGAGTTTTAAGATATTTCTCAAGTCAATCGTGCTATTTAAATATTTTTCTAGGAGATTTATTGAATTTCAGGCTTAAAGATAGAAAAAAAGAGACTGACGGTTGAAATTTAAAGCCTTAAAGATTTTTGTTTACATCAACCATTGCTATAACAATCACTGGAAAAGGCACACAGAAATGCCTCAAATAGAAAATAAACTCATAATCAGTAGGAGTGAAGCCTTACCCATTCATCTTCTTGTTCTTTGTATGAAAAACAGTGTTATTATGCCTTTTTGTATGCTTTGACAGGGAGAGTGCGCCCCCAGACAAGGTCAAGGAAGCACATCGAAGAGTGATGGTTGCAAATCATCCCGATGCAGGTGGCAGTCATTACCTTGCTTCTAAAATCAACGAGGCTAAAGATGTGATGCTTAGGAAGACAAAGGGCGGTGGATCAGCATTTTGATCCATTTGATTCTCCCTCAGATTTCGATTAGGTGTGCTCAACGGTGGAACAATACCCCTTCATTAACGTTCACATAAAGCAAGTAATGGTCACCCATAAGTTAAAGATCCCGAGTAGTAGTGTTCTGCCAGTCAATGGGCTGTAGGTTCCCATTTTGTTATAAGCCAGATAGGGCAGTTTATATCGAATGTATGATATTGGAGAGACCCAAGTGGGTTAAAAGAAGGCTGTTTGTTCTATGACATTTTTGTACTTACAATTCAGTTTGAAAACATTTGATCTCAGATTTAAAAAGATTGTGTGCTTCTTATAAGTTTTGTTTTAACATGAATATAATTACACATTTCATCTCCCAAATTGACTGCACAAAGTGATGAAATAATGTGGAGACAGCCCCTAATAAATCCGGGTGGGGGGGGGGGGGGGGGGGGGGCGCGGGGGTAAAGAGTAAAGACACATTTCTCATATGTTAGAAACTGTCCCAGATGCCATTTCGTGAATGCATTACCTGATGCGCAACTTTTCCTTCTGCACATACCTTGTTAGCTTTCACATACAGGTGAACAATTTTGAATTTTACTGAGGACATGAAGCTGTTTAGAGACTTAAATAAACCTAGAAACTTTCAGAATCAGAGAAAGCAAATGCAGTGAGCAAAATTGACTATCAAGCCAAGGCATTTGATAGAAGCAATTGATGTAGTTGTAACTTGTAATCAGTAGTAGACTCCCTTCTGCAGAACAGATTTCTCTTTGATAAAACCTGAACATATGTTGGTACATGTTTGAAACTTCCAAAACCCATCTACATTGAGCTTCGTTTCCAAGCAGTGGGAGGGTATTATTGTGTTTACCTCTTAGATTTCGGCAATGACTATAATGACAACAAATTTGAACATCATACAAAGTTTGTGAACATATTGAAACTTATTTGAAAATAAAAGAGAAATCCAAGCAATAACAACTCTTAGATTAGATAGAATTCTAGAAATGCTACTGCAGTTTTCATTTGAGATGGGTATCAACAGCTAAATATTGGCCTTAGAATTGGTAAATTACAGTGTAGAAGTTCATAATTTCGTATTGTATTCTTTTACATTAATTTGAACAATGAAATTATATTCATAACATATTTGAAGTTCATCAACCGAGCTAGCCCGTGGGTGAGGTACTTGCCACCGTGAATTCCCTAAACTAAGGAAAGTAATGTTATCCGGTCACTATGCTTATCACTACGCGTTTAGACAATAGACCTCACTTGATATTATCAATTTGGAAATTTTACCCTTGGGTTGTAGTGAATGTAATAATTTTTTGAAACAAAACTGTACAGTAAACAATATGATGCGCGGTATACTATATATACTATATGAATAAACGGCTAAACATTATGATACAACAAACACAAATTTGTTTAACACACTATCACAGTTTTTAAAATTTCAGAAGATTTTTAAGAAAACTCAAATCATCTTAGCATTTAATTTCCTCCTTTATCTCAGATTGGGCTGTGAATTGTTTTGTAAACATCATACATTGTACTAAGTTGCAGTCAAAGACTAACTGGCTTGTGGATGTCTTAAAAACCGATTGTTCACCATTAGCATGTGATTTTGGCTTGTACAAGAAAATTGTGCTAGAGAAATGCTCTACATCGAGTGCTGGCCATGAGTCATGACAAACACATTTGGAGTATCATACGGTGATAACTGTTAATGTACGCGTACGTCAAAATGAAAATACCTATGATATAATTTTGATCAATTCCTTATTGATCATGAAAATGGTTTCACATTACATATACAGCACACTGTTATTAATTGTCACTTTTAAACTTCGTTGTAAAATGATATATACATGCAAGAAGCCAGAGAAGAGGGCTGGGTAAAAGCTCTGCACATATAAAACCCATTCCGACAGAATTAATATATACATAGATCATATTGTTTGGACCACAATTGAATTTATTTCAATTGGGCTTTCGCCCCAAGGCCCAGTAGGGGTTTTGATCAGATTCAAACCCATGGAAATCGGGTTTTCCCGCTTCAACCAAAGAGGTTGAGTTCGAGGGAGAACGTGGTTGCTTCCTAATCCGATTGGGGTTGTTTCGTAACAATCCATCAGTGAAAATATTTGTTAAGATTGAGAAGCAATGTAGCAATGATTTCACTACCTACGCTGGGCTATCAATCACTAACAGCTATAAGCCACGCTGCACCATGCTTTAGGGAGGTTGTTAGAGGAACCGGCCATACTGCGCAATGATGAGTGATGAACAGTAACAGCAGCATAACAAGCAAGGTCAAGACGTGTTGCTCCGATCTTCGAAGCTGCAATACCAACTATGCCTCTGATAATATCTTCGCTGATTTGATGGGAAGCATGGTAGGGGAGGACATTCCTAATGAGTCTCAAGGATCCGCCATACTGGAGTTGGCAGCCCCAGGGGTCCTTGAGTCATATAAATATGAACCTGCCGGCATCTGGAAAAAGGTTCTCAACCAAAAACAACCACAAGTCCTAGCGCAACGCTAACTTGCCAAAGCCTCTCCGGAGCAACTCACGTAACCCGCCTCCGCCTCACGATCGATCTAATCTCGTGCTTGTGCCGAGCGCTTTGCTGGGTCTACTCACGCAACTCGCCTCCGCCCTACGACGGGTTCAACCTCGTACTTGCGCCGAGCATTTGCTGAGCCTCACGCAACCCTCCTCCGCCCTCTTACGATCGATCTAATCTCGTACTTGCGCCGAGCATTTGCTGAGCCTCACGCAACCCTCCTCCGCCCTCCTACGATTGATCCGCTCTCGTACTTGTGCCGAGCGTTTGCTGAGTCTATCGAGTCAGTCCGCCACCCCCGGTGGCAATCGAGTCTGTCAGTCCGCTACCCCTGGTGGCAATCGAGTCGTCACTCCGGTGACACACCCGTGGTCTTGGAACAGCTCTGCTTTGCTTCTCCGGATCAGAGTAAGATCCTCAATCCTCAAGGGGTTGGGAAGAAAATCCTGGTAGAGAGTTCTATTCAGGTCTTGTTCGAGCCCTGTACGCCGGCTTAGTCAGCGCCCGCGTAACAGTCGCTTGACCAGGAAGTCAGAGTCGAATTGGGAGCAGACGAAGCGACTCGCTCAGGGGGTCGCGCGCAATCGAGTGGCACCGCTCCAAGGGTGCTGGCACGCCTAAGCACAACACAGAGACACACAAACCATCAAACAACTACCGTGCTGACTGTTCGCCGGGTGCTGAACCCGCCACGAACATTTTGGCACGCCCAGTGGGACAGGTGTCAAGGATTGCGGGATCCACAAGGGGTAATCCTTACGTAAGGGTGACCATGTCTTGTTTGAAGATTTCCCACAAAGGGCTGATCCAGCATGGAACAGCTGAGTGTAGGGGATTAACTGACGCTGAAGTTAAGGAAGTGTTTGGCGGGACTTTGGCCGACGCAAAAGCTATTGCTACTGCCCTGAAAGCCCTGCGAAGCAAAAAGGGTCTGAATCCGGTTTCCGAGCCGTCTATTTCGGAGATCGAGGAAGAGACCACTGAAATCACTGCCGCTTCCCAGGATGACGACCGCGCTATCGGTTTTGTTAACCGGGAAGCTACATCTGGTTTTTTGGAAAAGGGGTCCGCGGATGAGTCCGCTGATCCAAGTGCGTCACCTGTGGTACAATTTACTGGGGAGTCTGCAACTCCCACGGAGGTGACGGATACTTTGAAGATGTTGATCGAAAAGTCTTGTCACACGGACGAGGCATTGAAAAGAGCCAATGAGGTGGTCATTGATCTAAGTGAATCCGTCAGGCGTATGCAGACGGAGCAACGGGGGTTCACGGCCAATTTCAAGTACCTCGCCGAACAGCAGGATCGGCTGGGGAGCAGCTTGACCACCTATGCCAGGAGCTCCGAGGGCAGCTGGCAAAAGCAGCAGGAGCAGCTGGCGGAAACCAATACCGCGCTCGCCAACCTGAGTTCCTTGATGAATCAGTTGCTGGAACGGGGTGACCACCCCGAGGGGTCCGGCCGTACAGTTACGGATCCAGCTCAGCTGAAGGACCAGCGCAAGCGCGACGCCGGTCGTGGAACTATTGGCGGATCTAACAACAGGCCCACTAATAGTCAAAGGGGAGGTCAGGTTCCTCCTACAGAGCCGGTTAGCAACGATCAGTCGGTACCTCCAGCGAACGCCGTGGCGCAGATAACCCTGGAGGACATTGGCAGGATCTTCGCTGACAAGCTCAGGGAGCTACAGGGGTTGCCCGACGTCGACAAGACGTACGAGAATCCGTTGACTCCCGAGATCAATGCGGTGCCCTTCCCGGTCGGTTTCAAGCCAATCCGTTTTACGCCGTTTACTGGCCAGACATCCGAGGATGCTGAGACGCACATCATGCGTTTCACCAACGAATCAGGTCAATATGCTGAGAACCCGATCATGAAGTTGAAGCTCTTTCCTACATCCCTGGCAGGGGAAGCAGCTATCTGGTATAAGCGTTTAAGGCCTGGGTCAATTCCAGACTGGAAGACCATGGAGGTCATGTTCAGGACCATGTTTGGGGTCGTGGAAGCAAAAATCGGACTGAAGGACCTGGCAGAGACTGAACAGAGGCCTAACGAGTCCGCCACTGATTATCTACGACGCTTCAAGCTGGAGCTAACTCGCTGTGAGATGGAAATCCCAGAGGAGCACGCCGTGCGGATGGCGATTGACGGCTTGATAGACGAGATCCGCCAGGGGTTCAGGCAGGTTCATGTAACCACGATGGCGGATCTGACTAATCGTCTGGGTCAGGAGCAGCACTATGTGGATCGGTCCAGGGAGAGAAACGAAAGAAGGAAGGGGATTCCGATGTCCTACTATCCGGGGACTCTGAAGCCCAAAACTCCAATTCCGACCGCGGCTCAGACCGTGGCAGCCGTTCAGGCGGATGCAATTCCTAGGCCAATCCTGACATGGGTCGATGAGGAGAAAGTAGGGGTCGAGGTAGCAGCCATCGAGAGGACTGATCAGAAGCCTTTGCAGTCCCAGGTAGCGAAGCCGGTCAGGGAGCCTATTAAGCTGGTTACTCCTCTTCCAACCAAATCAGCCTTTGATGCATACACCTATAACGCCCATAGAGCTCACGAGATTTTGCAAGAGTTGTTCAACCAGGGGCGTCTGCATCATGACGGATTTACCCCCAAGCCTGATTATATGGCGGGGAAGACATACTGCAGCTATCACAATATGAACAATCACAATACTAAGGATTGTGTGAAGCTGAAGGACCAGTTGCAGATATGGATCAATGACAACGTCCTGCAATTGGAGAATCCTAAGGAGCCTCAGTGGACAAAGGCTAGGGGTACACCGCAGGTGAATGCTATCGAGATCAGTGTTGGTCCGAGTCTGCCGCAGCAGGGTAAGAAGCGGGTTTCCAGGTTTCAGGAGTATACTTACGACGCAAACAAGGCGGAGGAAATCTGGGAAACCATGGTGTACCATAAGGCGCCAGAAATTCAGGAGTTTTACCAGGGCCATCCTATCAGTGGGAACGGCGGGTTTACGTGCCTCTTCCATAGGTCCTTTGACCACTCTAGTTCTGAATGTGTAGGTCTGAAGGACCAGTTGCAGGAGTGGCTGAACGAGGGCAAGCTGGGGTTCGACGCCAGCGAACCTAGGCCCTGCCCAGAATTTTGGGTTGGGGCGATTGAGGAAGAGGACATGGTGATGGTCCCACGCTCCAAGCTCTGCCTCACGTGCAGACTAACGACAGGACAGCCGATTACCTATGAGGAGTTTCAGGCAGCCTTGAGGGAAGCGGAGCAGAAGGCTGAAAGGAGGACCACCCCGAGGGGTCCGGCCGTACAGTTACGGATCCAGCTCAGCTGAAGGACCAGCGCAAGCGCGACGCCGGTCGTGGAACTATTGGCGGATCTAACAACAGGCCCACTAAGTCAAAGGGGAGGTCAGGTTCCTCCTACAGAGCCGGTTAGCAACGATCAGTCGGTACCTCCAGCGAACGCCGTGGCGCAGATAACCCTGGAGGACATTGGCAGGATCTTCGCTGACAAGCTCAGGGAGCTACAGGGGTTGCCCGACGTCGACAAGACGTACGAGAATCCGTTGACTCCCGAGATCAATGCGGTGCCCTTCCCGGTCGGTTTCAAGCCAATCCGTTTTACGCCGTTTACTGGCCAGACATCCGAGGATGCTGAGACGCACATCATGCGTTTCACCAACGAATCAGGTCAATATGCTGAGAACCCGATCATGAAGTTGAAGCTCTTTCCTACATCCCTGGCAGGGGAAGCAGCTATCTGGTATAAGCGTTTAAGGCCTGGGTCAATTCCAGACTGGAAGACCATGGAGGTCATGTTCAGGACCATGTTTGGGGTCGTGGAAGCAAAAATCGGACTGAAGGACCTGGCAGAGACTGAACAGAGGCCTAACGAGTCCGCCACTGATTATCTACGACGCTTCAAGCTGGAGCTAACTCGCTGTGAGATGGAAATCCCAGAGGAGCACGCCGTGCGGATGGCGATTGACGGCTTGATAGACGAGATCCGCCAGGGGTTCAGGCAGGTTCATGTAACCACGATGGCGGATCTGACTAATCGTCTGGGTCAGGAGCAGCACTATGTGGATCGGTCCAGGGAGAGAAACGAAAGAAGGAAGGGGATTCCGATGTCCTACTATCCGGGGACTCTGAAGCCCAAAACTCCAATTCCGACCGCGGCTCAGACCGTGGCAGCCGTTCAGGCGGATGCAATTCCTAGGCCAATCCTGACATGGGTCGATGAGGAGAAAGTAGGGGTCGAGGTAGCAGCCATCGAGAGGACTGATCAGAAGCCTTTGCAGTCCCAGGTAGCGAAGCCGGTCAGGGAGCCTATTAAGCTGGTTACTCCTCTTCCAACCAAATCAGCCTTTGATGCATACACCTATAACGCCCATAGAGCTCACGAGATTTTGCAAGAGTTGTTCAACCAGGGGCGTCTGCATCATGACGGATTTACCCCCAAGCCTGATTATTTGGCGGGGAAGACATACTGCAGCTATCACAATATGAACAATCACAATACTAAGGATTGTGTGAAGCTGAAGGACCAGTTGCAGATATGGATCAATGACAACGTCCTGCAATTGGAGAATCCTAAGGAGCCTCAGTGGACAAAGGCTAGGGGTACACCGCAGGTGAATGCTATCGAGATCAGTGTTGGTCCGAGTCTGCCGCAGCAGGGTAAGAAGCGGGTTTCCAGGTTTCAGGAGTATACTTACGACGCAAACAAGGCGGAGGAAATCTGGGAAACCATGGTGTACCATAAGGCGCCAGAAATTCAGGAGTTTTACCAGGGCCATCCTATCAGTGGGAACGGCGGGTTTACGTGCCTCTTCCATAGGTCCTTTGACCACTCTAGTTCTGAATGTGTAGGTCTGAAGGACCAGTTGCAGGAGTGGCTGAACGAGGGCAAGCTGGGGTTCGACGCCAGCGAACCTAGGCCCTGCCCAGAATTTTGGGTTGGGGCGATTGAGGAAGAGGACATGGTGATGGTCCCACGCTCCAAGCTCTGCCTCACGTGCAGACTAACGACAGGACAGCCGATTACCTATGAGGAGTTTCAGGCAGCCTTGAGGGAAGCGGAGCAGAAGGCTGAAAGGAGAGCCCTCGAGAAGGCCAAGTTAGAGCGTCCGCCGCCCGAGAAGTCAAGCAGGGAGGGTTACAAGCGGATGAAGTACCATCACGGGTCCGAGGACAGTTGCGCCAGCAGGGCAAGGCCTAGGCAAGGTCCAGGACCGTCCGAAATCAAGTCAGCCACGGCTGGGGGTTCGCAGAAGGCTGCGAATCCAGAACCATCCGCGAGGGTCTATGTTCCGCCAGCATCTAGGAACGATCCGAAGGCGGACACATGGTATACCCAGCGGGCCGGCAAGGCTGTTGAGCTGGCAGCGGTGACTACCCGGAACGAGCGGAGACGCTTCGGCAAGGCAAAAAGAACCTTGGCGGATCTGGCATCGGGAAGGGTAACCGAGGAAGAGCTGTCAGTACCCGTGAAGCGGGTGGAGGAGATCCATAAGCGCTACAAGGTGAGAACCAAATCATACATGGACTCTAGACGACAGCGAACCACGGACGTTCCACCGGCACCTCGAAAGAGTGTGCACGATAGGATAGCTGATCTGCCGAGATCCGCTGGGGCACCCCAGTCCAGGCCAAGGAGAAAGCTGGTTTTCCCTCCTGAGCCTTCGGAGACGAGGAAGTCCCCTCCAAAGAAGCCACAACCGGAAGCTGCCGAGAAGCAGGGGGCTTTGGAGGCCCAGGAAGATGTGATGGTGATTGACACCAGCAAGGGTTCCACCGTTATGCGGTGGATACCAAAGGAAAACAGCGCGTCATTGGCGGCGAGCACGAGCAACGTGGGGGTTTCAGAGAGGGAGGCTGTTCCCAAGGAATCCAGATCAGTTATAGCGGAAGTGAGCGGGCCGTCCGCTACCATATCGCGGGCAAGACCAAAAGGGCCTAAGGCGCCAACCAACTTCGTGGAGTACGCGGCTAAGAAGCTGCAGATGACGGTGCCAACTCGGACATCCTCGGTCGCCCCCAGTATACGAGCTGACTCCGACTTAGGAGACCTAGCCCTGGATAAGGAAGAGGATGTGGTCGACTACGAAGATGAGCCTGAGGCGGTAGACGAGGGCGAGGTGCCAATGGACGAGGAGCAGACCGGGGATGAGGCCATGACGCATCATTGCAACATGGTCTTCATTCTGTCATCTGCTTATGCTCTGCCAGAGCCTTTGCCCACTGCTCACTTCATCACCGACGAAGAGGCTTCTCATCCTGTTTACTCAGTACAGGAGCCTGAACAGGGGGCTCAAGCGGAAGCTGAGCCCGGGGTTTTTCGGTCCGGTCATCGGTATCCGGAGGGGGCCGGAGACCTTCTGAAACAATGCGTGATGTTTGCCAAGCCTACGTTTGACATGTCCCAGCATCTGAAGCCTCTATACGTGACAGCAGAGGTGCAGGGCATGAGGGTCCGCAAGATCTTGATAGATACAGGGGCTGCGGTAAACGTCGTCACCACTACTCTTGTGGAACAACTGAAGATCCCGAAGGACAAAGTCATCCAGACTGTCTCTAGGGTGAAGGGGTTTTCGGGGGAGGTAACTCCAACCGCTGGGGTGGCTGTGCTCCGAGTCAAGATAGGACCCTCTGATGCCCATCACGCATTTTACGTGGCCAACGCAAACGCTCCCTACCATATGATCCTGGGGAGGGATTGGATCCATAAAGCGCTGGCAGTGCCTTCATCTCTCCACCAAGAGATGATCATGTGGGATCCAGTCACAGAGTTGCCAGTGCTCATCAAGGCGGATGAGCGCCCGTATTCGATAGCGGCCATCCAGTTGGAAGCCAGCTATTACAACAGAGACATGAGACCACTCCGGATCGGGGGAGTCGACCATAGGGGGCATCCACTCGGGGTGACCCAGAATGAGCTGTCTCAGTGGGGAATTGCCCAGGCTATGGCGGATTGTAGTCGGCCAATTTCCATTGAGCTCCGTCCCAATACTTCCAATGAGTGACGCCTTCTCGCAAGAGGAGTCGGAGGCCTTTGCTAGCTTTCTACAGCGATTGGCGATTTATCGATTAGAGCGAATGGCTTGGGAGGAAGTGGCACTGGTGGAGTGTATTGAGGAAGAAGAGTTCGAAGTTTCAACAGGGGTGGAAGCAATTCAGCCTGCTCCAGCAGCGCTAGATGATACTCCGCCCAAGGTACGCGATCCTGTCGAAAAGATCAACCTGGGGACAGAAACGGAACCCATGGAAGTGGGGATCAGCCAGTACCTTAGACCAAAGTTGAGGCAGCAACTGATAGGGTTGCTGCATGATTATAAGGACTGCTTTGCCGAGAAGTATCAAGACATGCCGGGGTTATCAAGAGAACTGGCTTGCCATCGCATCCCTATCAAGGAAGGGTGTAGGCCAGTTAAGCAAGAGCAGCGGCGGATGAACGCTGACACGGCAATGGCGGTCAAGAAAGAAGTTCAAAGCATGCTGGACGCTGGGATAATCAGACCAGCCCTTTATCCGGAATGGTTATCCAACGTCGTCCCTGTTCGGAAGAAGAATGGCAAAATCAGAATATGTGTGGACTACAGGGATTTAAACGCTGCATCTCCTAAGGACGTTTATCCTATGCCCATAGCGGATATGCTGGTGGATGCAGTAGCGGGGCACGAGTTGCTCTCATTTATGGATGGGACGGCAGGGTATCACCAGATTCCAATAGACGAGCCAGACATTCCTAAAACCGCCTTCCGCTGCCCAGGGTTCACAGGAGCGTTTGAGTATCTCAGTATGCCATTCGGTTTAACCAATGCAGGGGCTACATACCAGCGTGCAATGAACGTAATTTTCAGCAGAATTTTGGGGGACATCCTTGAAGTCTACATTGATGATGTAGTAGTAAAATCCAAAAAGAGGGAAGATCACATTGATCATCTCCGAAGGGTGTTCACAATCATGCGAAAGCATCAGCTTAAAATGAATCCGGCCAAGTGTGTCTTTGGGGTTTGTGCTGGTGACTTTCTAGGGTTTGTGGTACATGAGAGAGGCATCGAGGTGTCGGGCGACAAAGTGCAAGCTGTGTTGGACGTGCCAGCACCGAGAAACAAGAGGGAGCTGCAGAGCTTGCTTGGAAAAATCAACTTCCTCAGAAGGTTTATATCCAACTCAGCAGGCAAGGTAGCACCTTTCTCGTCTCTACTCAAGCTCAAACCAGGAGAAATCTTTGAGTGGGGTCCTGAGCACCAGGCTGCCTTTGACAGGATCAAGGAGTATTTGGCTAGTCCGCCGGTCCTTCGGCCGCCGACACCGGGTATCCCTCTCAAACTGTATATTTCTGCCTCTGATATCTCTGTCGCAGGGCTGCTAGCCCAGGATGAAACCCTGGCCAATGGAAAGAAAGTTGAATATGCAGTAGCCTACGTCAGCAGGACGTTGTTGGATGCAGAGACCAGATATTCGCCAGTCGAGAGGCTGTGTCTAGCCCTGTACTGCGCGGGCATTAAGCTCCGCCATTACATGCTTTCATTCACAACAATAGTGGTGGCACAGACTGATTTGGTGAAATATATGCTAACGAGACCTATCCTGAGGGGTAGGATTGGCAAGTGGGTCTTAGCCCTGTCAGAGTTTTCCCTACAATATGCGCCACTCAAGGCCATGACGGGTCAGGCCATCGCGGATTTCCTATTGCACCATCCTATTGAGGGGGAATTCGCGGAACCGCCAGAGTTCGTTAACGTGATCCGATACCAGCCTTGGGTCCTATACTTCGATGGTAGCAGTACCAGTAAGTTGGCGGGCGCGGGGGTTTGTATCCAGACTCCAGCAGGTGTCAAGTATTTGTACTCTTTTCAGCTGGAGTGGACATGCACCAACAACCAGGCAGAGTACGAAGCCCTACTCATTGGTTTGGAGCTGTTACTCGACCTGGGGGCACAAGAAATTGAGGTACTTGGAGATTCCATGTTAGTTATTAATCAACTGTTGGGAATCTACAAGTGCGTTTCCTTCCATTTAGTACACTACTACGAGCGGGCTATTGAGCTGCTGGATCGATTTATTGATGTTTCCT
This sequence comes from Potentilla sterilis, assembly GCA_963682095.1. Lineage (NCBI taxonomy): Eukaryota > Viridiplantae > Streptophyta > Magnoliopsida > Rosales > Rosaceae > Potentilla > Potentilla sterilis. The sequence goes on from OY821763.1 coordinate 47,771,760, forward strand.
TAGACTATGTTCCGAGGGAATTGAACTCAGCAGCCAACGAGCTGGCACAATTGGCCACTGGAATCAGCTTAGCCCAGGGAGTGAAGGAACGAATCCTTAGGGTGGAGCGCAGAACTCTACCATCCTTTGTTATCCGCCAGAGAGAGCGCGGAGGTTGGTCGGTCGCTACAGTTGAGCCGGTCGACACTGACTGGCGGATACCAATCATAGCGTATTTGCAGGACCCATCTGCACCATCCGAGAGGAGAACTCGACATCTCGCAACAAGTTATCTTCTCAGGGGAGACGAACTCTTCCGTAGGGGGGAGGATGGAGTCCTATTGAGGTGTATCTTTGGCGTCGAAGCTAAGCGGATCATGAGAGAGGTACACCTAGGGGTCTGTGGTTCACATCAGTCCGGACCCAAAATGAGATGGCTGATTCGTAGATATGGATATCATTGGCCATCCATTTTGAAAGATTGTCATAGTTTCGCTCAGGGTTGTCAGGAATGCCAGCGACACGGGCCAGTGCAGCGGGTTCCTAACATTCCTTTGCAGCCCATCATCAAGCCTTGGCCTGCTAGGGGCTGGGCATTGGATTTCATAGGGGAAATCAATCCACACTCATCTGCGCAGCATAAGTTTCTTTTGCTGGGTACCGATTTCTTTACTAAGTGGGTTGAAGCTATACCAACCAGGAACTGCGATGCAGATACGGTCATCCGCTTTGTTTTCCAAAACATAATCTGCCGCTACGGCATTCCAGAGTGTATAGTAGCGGACAGGGGGGCAGCCTTCATGGCTGAGAAGACCCAAACTTGGTTAGCAGATTATGGTGTCCAGTTCCTCCATTCTTCTCCTTATTATGCTCAATCCAATGGCCAAGCGGAAGCTACTAACAAGGTGATCATATCCATTCTAAAGAAGATGCTAGTGGATAGCCCGAGATCATGGCACACTCAACTTGACAACACGCTTTGGGCCTATAGGACCTCTAAGCGGACGCCTACAGGTACTACCCCGTATTCGTTGATGTATGGCCATGAGGCTGTCCTGCCAATGGAGATCAATGTGGCTTCTTTACGGGTTCGCGAGCAACATCAACTCCTGGGTGAAGACTATGTCCAAGCCATGTTCCAGGAACATGAAGACCTCGACGAAAAACGACTTGAGGCCTTGGACACTATCATCCAGGAAAAGCAGCGGATCGCCAAGGCATATGACAAGCGGACCAAGGGTAAAACATATGGCGAGGGAGACTTGGTCTGGAAGGTAGCTCTGCCCCTAGACGAACCGGGTCGTGGTAAATGGAGTCCTCGCTGGGAGGGTCCATTTGTCATCGACCGAATCATGGGAAAGGGGGCATACCAGCTCCGAGACTTGGAAGGTGAAGTTCATAGAAATCCCATTAATGGGCGATATCTTAAGAAATACTTCCCAAGTGTTTGGGAATTCGAGGTCCCTCCGGCAGACGACGGGGCTGGACAGAATTCTTAGCCCTCCGGCAGTGCGCTCAGACGGCAGCAAGTTAAGACGGTACATCCGCCAGGGGTGTTCCCGCCGTGTTCGAAGTGCTCGTCTTTTTCATTACGGAACCGCGGGGGTTTTGTTCTTCTTTTACCTTGTCTTATTTCAACATCCGCCAGGGGTGTTGATGTCCTTATACTTTTCATTAACAATCAAATTCATATCTTGGTAAGTTTTAAGTACGAAAATTGCAAATTGCTTTATTCTTACGCAGGCTTTGCGGCCAAGGGCATTACAAGGAAAAGAAAATACAACGAGAGCTACTGGCTAGCTCTGATACCATCCTACGTCTCTCTTCGTCTTGGGGGGACTGGCGGATTCCTCGTGCTGCTGCTTGATCTTCTTCCCCAAATCCCCTTCTTCTTCGGAGGGGAAAAGGAGTTGGAAAAAAAGGGAAAGATGAGGATGCAGCGGCGGTACTGGAGGAAAAACATACAGTTCCGCTGGGAACGTATGGATGGATTGCTCGGGGTGAAGGTCATCGGCTGTGTTGATGACATTCATCCAAGCACCTAACCGGGTCACTAGCGTTAGTCGGGCCGGGTGTTGTTTAAGCACCAGGAAGCACGGCTTCAGGCCGCCTAACGCTAGGTGACCGGGGTTAGGATTTACTTAACGCTGGGTGACCGAGGTTACTGGGGCATTTAACCAGGACTGCGGTTTCTCCGGTGGAAAGGCTTGTGGCAGCCAGAGGGCTACGCCAATCGCTAACCACTCTACGATTGCCATATTTGTTCTAAGCAGGGTGATCTGGTGAGGTTTTTGCTGCAACCAGGGGGTTCCTTTTATACTACATATGCGAGAGGATCCAACGGTTGGGGGTCACGTAAGCTTTAATGCTTCGATCTACCCATCTTTATGCATCTATCCGTTTTCGGCGCCTGCTCGCCTGGGAATCGATGCGTGATCAATTGGGTTTGACTGGCGCCGTCTCGGTTTTCCCCACCGTTTCGGTAACTGTCAAATCCTGCATTTATACCAGTTTGTGTTTCCCAAGCATCTGCTTAGGGCTACCTGGCGTGGGTGCTTAGTGGGCCGGACAGGGGTTCGACGACGAACGGGCTTTCACCTTTTCGTTGAACCTAGCCCATCATGGGGAAACCACTTGTGAATCCTATCTAGTTTACTCGGCTTGGTTCTGGCTTTGCCCATCCGCGCAGCCCAGCAAACTAAGGGGGCAACATAAGGGTAATATCCGACTTATCTTTCGCTGAATTTTTCGAAATTTTTGAAATCTTTGAACCTTCTTTAGGGCCAAGCCGGGTCGTCCTTTGAATAGGGGTTTTTAGGAACATCCGTGTTGGGGTGTGCCCTAAAACCTTTGCCGTTGGTAAGAATTGTGCGATGCAAGCCTTGATTCTAAAATTTTTGTTTTATTTACAAAAGTAAAGGGGGCTTTGCGGCCACGGCGATTACAAAGGCAAGAAACTAGTAATACATATCCGCCAACTAGCTCTGATACCATCTTGGTATATGGGGATCCTCGCCACCTCCTTCGATCCGAACGAGGGCCGAACAGGGGTTGTAGAGTAAGATCCTGAGAGATCAGCGGATGAAGCGTAGAGATAGGGGTGGCAGAGACTGTCTTGACGCCGAAGCAGAGTGGCACATAGACGTCCGCTACCCATAATCTCTCGATCATGCAATGAGTTCAATAGCTCAGCGTTGTCCACGGTTATCCAATACCCTTCATGTGGAGGTGGACAACTGGCCTATTGAAGCTCATTGCGCCTTTCTCCGGAGAGGAAGGTACCCCGAACCGCATCCATGCTGGACTTCCGGCCGATGCGCTAGAGGGGTGCCAAATCGACAGCTACCAATCTATAATCACATCCGCCCGGAACATAACATGGAGTGTTATGGTTCGAGATTTGTTTAACATGGGGTGTTATGATTTGGGGTGTTCAGCGGAACATCCGAACTAGATCGGGTGGCAAGGATCGAGGAGGCCATAACGGCTGGTAGCAGAACCTAAAGGAAGAAACGCTGAATAACATTCTAAGGCAGTTTTTTGAGGTTCTCGGGTCTAGCCAAGGGGTGTTGCTTTTATAGCCTTACTTAGAAGCAACCCAAGGGCTGAGATGAACTTGCGCATTTATTGGGCAGTTGGAGGTTGAAACAGTTTCCCGTTTTAAAATTCAAATGCAAATTCATGGGAAAAAGTTTTGCAGTTTTCTGACTGCATGATAAGACTGATGCGCAGGGTTTGGTTTGCGAATCAAACTGAATAGGGCTTGGTAAATGGGCTCATTTCATTAAACTTAGTAAATGAAATACATCAAGCCAGTTTTTACGGGCTAAGGCCGAAACTCATATAGATGCAGGCCCAACCGTTTGATGGTGGCCTTGGTCTTGCTTACCCCACGATCAAACTCAGCTGTTTCCCTCTTTGCTCGCGTCCGCTCCTCTTGTAGCTTACTCCCCAGGGCTTTCTGTTGAGTTATTTCATTGGCGCGCTGGATTTGTTTCTGGCGGAGGAGGGAAATTTGCTCTTCAAGTCTAGCTATCTCAGCCGCTTCGGGGTTGCTAGTAGCCAGGGCAACCAAATCTTTGTAGGCACGAGCAGCATCCGCGAAAGCGGTCTCAGCTCCCTCAAGCTTAGCATGCTGAGTAGACCGGACAGGCAAACGCTCGTGCAGGCTCCTTAGCTCCGCGGGCAGCCGGAGGAGAGAAGCGTTAGCTTCAGCTTGGACCTCGGGAGGCAGTTGCTGGAAGTGGCCTTTGAGGATCTCGAGGGCAGAGGAGAGCTCGTCCGCCACTTGAACATCGGCAGGGTCCCTCTCTCCTAAGCGTTCCAAGAATCCCCACGCCTTCTGTACCTCTTCAGGTTCCTCTTCTGGGCTTCGAGGAGAAAGGAAAGGGTCTTCGGCCAAGAGGGAAGCAGAGTCAACTTGCTCCGGAACCGCTGAACCCGATCCGCCAGGGGTCGCGGATGGCTGATTCAATGGAGACGCCGCGACCAGACCTTCGGGGGTTGGGGCCTGCGGCGGGGAAACTTGTGCAGTTACAAGTCCCACAGGTTCCGCGGAACCAGAGTCCGTTGCCTGCGGGGCGGAACCGAGGGTCTCCACATCATCATCACTATCATCCACCTGTTTATAAAGAGGGGTTAGGAATGGTTCTAACTAAGAAAAATCGCTCTTCAAGTGGATTTTACACCACATACCTCAACAGCCGCTGAGAAGGGGATTTCCTCTGGTTGACACAGAGGAGAGCCCTGCTGCCCTGCTTTTCCTTGCTGGGCTGTATCAACGGGAGCAGGGGCAGGGGTTGGAGTTGGTTCAACCTGGGGGGCAGCATCCACCACCAGCGGGGTGGCATTCTCGGTTGCCACTATCTCTTCTTCCACCTGCTCATAATCGAGGAGGATTGGAAGTAATTCAGACCAAGGGAGGTACCAATTTAGAGCATAAGGGATATATACCTCCGTCAACGGGGTCTCTTCGGGCAGAGGAGATCCGGGCCACCTTGCTGGTGATGGCCGATCGGCTTCAATACGAGAGTCAGCAGGGGTGGAATCTTGTTCAACCTGGGGGGCAGCACCGGCCAGAGACTCCGCACCGGCTAGAGCCTCTTCCTCTGCAGGAGATAGGTCATCCGCAGGGGAGGATGGCTCGTCAGCAGCTGGTTGGTTCGCGCCCTGAATCGGTTCCTCCTCTTCTTCTCCTTCTTCTACGTCCTCCTCGGCCCCATGCTCTTCCTCCCGAGTCGAATCTGAGGTCAGCGGATGTGGAGCTGAAGAACTGCCAGGAGCGCCACATAGCATGAGCAGAGGCCTATCGGTTGGGGCCTCCGCCATGGTAGCATCTGGGTTTTCCTCCGCCTCCGGCCCAGCTTCTGCAGCAGCACGGAGAGTCAAGACGGGTTGGATAGAACTCTGATTAACTGCGAGGGCTAGGCTGGAGGAAGTACCTGCAGCAAGACAGCGCAGAGGAACGGGTTGAGGAAGACTATCGCCGCAAAGCTCACGAATGCAGAAGTCCAGATAGTAATCGTCGGAACTAGAGGAACCTGGTCCTTCGGAAGGGTTAGAGGACTCACCAGAGGAGAGCTCTATTACCGCAGGAGCTCGGCTGGCGGCGGCGGCGGACGAGGAGCGCTTCCTCTGAAGTATCTGCAGGGAGGGATAGAGATGGGATATCTACGTTATGTAGGTATCTGTTTGAGCTCATAGTTAGAGACGCAAGAGGAAAACGGAGCTTTAAAGAGTACTTACGGGTATGTCCTCCTCCTCATCTGATTCCTCATCCGCCTCAACAATAGTTTTGCTCTTCTTGGGGGGCGGAAGAGCTTTGCATTCGGCCTTCCGTTTTCCTTTGTCCATTGGGGTTTGCTCAATAGCCTAGTTTATTAAACAATCGAGATTACGCGAGAATCATGGGCAAACCGAAACAGTAGTTTCAAATGGGGGCATATTACCTGTCTTAGGGGCGGGTCAACGTACAGGGGACCGCCGTGTAGCACCTCTTGGTCAGCTGGGGTAAGTTGCCCACCCCGAAGGTAAAAGAATCTTCGGAAGTAGAAAACGGGTGGTTGGCGGAAGAGCGGGCTTCGCATGCGCGACCACCAAACGCGATAGGGGCCAGTTGCGTCCGTGGAGGCCTGCAGGTTTGGGTAGCAATCTTCGTTGTGTATGATGAGAAGCTGCAGGCATGAATTGTCACTGGCACTGGAGGGTCTTTTGGACTTTCGGCTATTCCTCCAAGCTGAGAAAAGATTCAGACTTCTCAGCGGCGGATAGGGCAAAGTTTGAATAAGACCAAACTGCCGTGCAAAGAAGTGAGGCGCGTAGAGCTCATGGCTCGGATAGCCTTTCTCACTACAGAGGAGGGGCAGGTCCGCCATGGAGACGCAATGGATGAAAATCCCTCGGCCTTTAGCTGCCTGAAGACGGTTAGGGAGAAAGCCTCGGGCTAGTCCGCGGGGATACTTCACGTGGATCAGCTGCTGTGCCTCTGTAAAAAATTCCCGAGCGGATGTGTTGAAAAAGATGTCGAGGCAGATGGCATAGCTGAGTTCGGGATCAGCGGCACAGCCGGCATACTCTTGCCCCACAACTTGGTCGGGCCTAGGAGCTCTCTTCGTGGCCGGAGAAAGTTGGGGAAAGTACATCTGGCACCAGATATCCAAGATCCAGAGCGGACCAGATTGTGCACAATTCATGGGCACGGCGGATATCTGGTGCAGACAGCGGTAGAGGTGTGCTAGAACGCATTGGGCAAGACCGATCTCCTGGCCGGAATAGATCACCTCCGCCATACGGTGGTAGTGCTTGGTCATTTTGTTGGTGGTGGAGCAGAACACGAATTTGTTTAGCCAAAAGGCCAGAAAGGCTATCCCGCCGAGCCTGTCGTCACCCACCTGGGAGGTTTCGTTCCTCCACTTTTCAAACCCACTGGGCTCGAATCCCCAAACAAGGCTAGAGGGAGATGTCCTTTCGGGGTAGTAGCCCTCGTCGAAAGCTACAGGGCCGAGAGGGAACCCGAAGCCGGCGTAGAGGTCTAGCAGGGTCACGGAGGCGTGACCGAATTGGAACTCGAAGGCATTAACCGTGGGGTTCCAAAGGCTGATCAGCGGAACTAGGGCGCACCTGTTGCCTCCTTTTGGGCTAAGGCTGAAGCAAAGCTGGATTGCATCAGCGACCCCGGCTTTCTTCCAAATTGCTCCGTCGAGAGGAAGCCGTTCTTCATACCAGGTGGTCATGTAGGACCTAACCAGAGGCCAAGCGGAGTGGTTTACGGTGCATTGGTGAGCGTCTTTTTGAAAATTTGGGCACTCCGCCGGTTCTTCAGAGCGGAAGAGCGCCGGCAGCGGGCGCGCCGGGCTGTCGAGCATCTGGTGGGCTCCGTTGTTATCATCAGGATGATAGGCCACCACGAAGGGACCTAGGGTAGCACATTCCTCATGGGGAAGGCTAAGATGGGTCCGATTCTCCTCTGCTTCAGAACATTTGAGGAGGGGGAGAAGTTGAGTCTGGGCTTGTTCCGCCAGGGGATAGCGGATATCAAAGTTCTTTTTGGGAGCCATCAGTCTCAGATCTGGGTTTCTTCTGATTTCGGGCTAGGAAAGAGGAAAGCAAGGTAGTACGAAGGGGAAACCAAGGGGTCTCTGTTGGAATTTATAGGAATCCGAAAGGGGTTCTTGTTTCGTGAGGCGCTGGGTTTCGCAGCAACCAAGGGTTTTAGGTGAACAGTGTTACCGTTTCGAATTGGGGAATCGTGATTGGCGAGGAAACCGCGCAACAGTCCAGTTATTTATTTAATGGTGATTGAGGGTCAGTCTCTCTTCTATCTCGCTATACCTCAATATCGGAGACTGGGGGGCAATGTTTGGACCACAATTGAATTTATTTCAATTGGGCTTTCGCCCCAAGGCCCAGTAGGGGTTTTGATCAGATTCAAACCCATGGAAATCGGGTTTTCCCGCTTCAACCAAAGAGGTTGAGTTCGAGGGAGAACGTGGTTGCTTCCTAATCCGATTGGGGTTGTTTCGTAACAATCCATCAGTGAAAATATTTGTTAAGATTGAGAAGCAATGTAGCAATGATTTCACTACCTACGCTGGGCTATCAATCACTAACAGCTATAAGCCACGCTGCACCATGCTTTAGGGAGGTTGTTAGAGGAACCGGCCATACTGCGCAATGATGAGTGATGAACAGCAACAGCAGCATAACAAGCAAGGTCAAGACGTGTTGCTCCGATCTTCGAAGCTGCAATACCAACTATGCCTCTGATAATATCTTCGCTGATTTGATGGGAAGCATGGTAGGGGAGGACATTCCTAATGAGTCTCAAGGATCCGCCATACTGGAGTTGGCAGCCCCAGGGGTCCTTGAGTCATATAAATATGAACCTGCCGGCATCTGGAAAAAGGTTCTCAACCAAAAACAACCACAAGTCCTAGCGCAACGCTAACTTGCCAAAGCCTCTCCGGAGCAACTCACGTAACCCGCCTCCGCCTCACGATCGATCTAATCTCGTGCTTGTGCCGAGCGCTTTGCTGGGTCTACTCACGCAACTCGCCTCCGCCCTACGACGGGTTCAACCTCGTACTTGCGCCGAGCATTTGCTGAGCCTCACGCAACCCTCCTCCGCCCTCTTACGATCGATCTAATCTCGTACTTGCGCCGAGCATTTGCTGAGCCTCACGCAACCCTCCTCCGCCCTCCTACGATTGATCCGCTCTCGTACTTGTGCCGAGCGTTTGCTGAGTCTATCGAGTCAGTCCGCCACCCCCGGTGGCAATCGAGTCTGTCAGTCCGCTACCCCTGGTGGCAATCGAGTCGTCACTCCGGTGACACACCCGTGGTCTTGGAACAGCTCTGCTTTGCTTCTCCGGATCAGAGTAAGATCCTCAATCCTCAAGGGGTTGGGAAGAAAATCCTGGTAGAGAGTTCTATTCAGGTCTTGTTCGAGCCCTGTACGCCGGCTTAGTCAGCGCCCGCGTAACAGTCGCTTGACCAGGAAGTCAGAGTCGAATTGGGAGCAGACGAAGCGACTCGCTCAGGGGGTCGCGCGCAATCGAGTGGCACCGCTCCAAGGGTGCTGGCACGCCTAAGCACAACACAGAGACACACAAACCATCAAACAACTACCGTGCTGACTGTTCGCCGGGTGCTGAACCCGCCACGAACACATATGTTGAACGAAATCTCATCCTTCTGCTTAAGTTAAACTTCAGCCTCTTTTTCTCAAGACTCGAGAGCAAACTAATGATGATTTTGGTACCAATTGTTTCTTAGAAGATTCACGTCTTATCTCTCTATCTGAAATCCATGGCCTGAGTATGGTTCAAAACCAAATAGTACACTTCACAGTATGCAGTTGGTTGCTGAAAGCTCTTCATAGGGTTCGGTTGTTGGCTTGTTACCTGCTTGCCTATGTCAAACTCTCCAAGCATTCGTCGACTTTCGTAGTTTGCATGCATTAGGATCTAGGAATCTAGGAGTGAAGCCCTTTCCAAACATCTTCTCCTATAGGAATAGGAATTGAGAGCAAAATAGAAATCACTTTTATGGTTTAACATGGTGAATGAAGCACATCAAAGGTGAAGGTTTACTAGCTGCTAAGAACAAACAGCAAAGAGGTTCTTCCTGATCATTGAAACGTTCTCTATGCAGACAACGTAAAAGTCACCTATGGTCGTTATCGTCCTTTTGAGTCCTCAGGAGGCAATACCAATGATTCCAAGCTTAAAGAACGTTTTTTAAGTGCATTCAATATTCAAATTAAGAAATGAGGATTGAGCAGACAGCTCACCACCTCCGGCGGCCGGGCCTGCTCCCACCGCAGCACCTCCCATTATGAACTTAGAAGCTAGTTTAATAGAGTTAAAAGTGGATGATAAAATATTCAAGCTATGCTCTATATATTTTCCATGGTTATTATGGCTTGAAAGTAAACTCTATGATGTCATTATCACAATTTTAGGCGCATACATGTTTCTGGCGTGAAAATAACTTCTATGACGACCCTCAAAATGAAAGATTCGAAAGTATGACGATTCCCAAATTAAAAAAAAAAAGAAAAAAAAAAAAAGTAAACTCTATGACTCAAGTACTATGACGGTTATTAGTCGCATTCAAATTGATGGAATTCAAGATGTCATTAATTATAAATTCTCATGGATTTCATAATGTTCTCATCCAAATACACTTAACGACTAAGCGAGAAACTAGTTATAAGCCTTCCTGCGCAGTGCTCACCAAGATCAGCTCAAACAAAGAACTGTCCTTGCACGACAACTATCGATGTCGTTTGTATTTCCAAAACCACCGTCGCCACCAAAGCGCTATTACAATTTCAATGAAGTTAATTGTGCTGAAATACTGGTACGTCTTTCCATCTTTGCCTTCAGCAAACTCTCCGTTAGTGATCAACAAGAGAAGATGGAAGAGATCCGTGAGAAAGCGGTTGAAGATGTAATAGTGGAGCAACTCCCAGAGGAAAGTGGTGAAGGTTTCAGACTCAGAATGTTTACAGAATTATTCAAGAAACTTCCCATTCTTGAGCAGAATCTTTTCCTGTCCAGTGTTATAAAGATATTCAAGCATGCTCGGCGATTAGACGAATTAAATTCTTGGTTCAAGCATCTCGGCACTCGTGATCAACAAGATATGATTGAATATATTGTTCCTGCAGTCGCACCGAAGAATATGATGATCCCTCGGGAAACTATGGAGGATTTCAGACTCAGAAGATTCACACAGCTATCTGAGGTTTATACCAACTATGTTTATCACAAGTACCTTGTAACATGGGGACCTTATAATAGACGATTGCAGAAACTGAAGGTATACGATGAAGGCGGCAAAAGTGAACGGTCGGATGAAGATTCCTCGGAGGCATCCGGAGATGATGACGATGAATGTTCGGACAAAGAAGAGGCAACCTATGAGTATAAGGAAGAATTTTCGGACCAAGATAAAGAGGGGGCATCCAATGAAGATAGTGTTGTCAAGATGTCTCGCTTTGCTGATTTTTTCGTAGGTTTCTCAACTGTTTGGTTCGAGGGACAAAATAGAGGCAATCAAAGACTGCTGATTGAGCAACTCTGTGATGGAGTCAAAGGTGTTATAATTGAGAAACTCGAAAAGGAAAGCAAGGAGGAGTTCAACCTCAGAAAGTTCAAAGAGCTTTGCAAGAAAGTTGTAGACTTCGGTATCCAAGAGCGTTTTCTGCACCATGCGGGAAAGATAATATTGAAAGGAACAGCCGGATCTCTTCCGCACGGGAAGCTCCTTCAGCCCCAAGATTCTACCGGTGCTGCTGAATTGTGCAAGCGTCTCTCAAATTTCGGGTTCAGCTTACTACCCACCGTCGAGCAACAACAGAAGGTAAAGAAGATCTCTCAATTTGTTCATCAGGAAGGTGTTAAAACAATAAAAAGATTTGCAAATGAAAGTAGCGAAGAATTCCGAATGAGAAAATTCAAGGAGCTTTCCCCAACCAGCATGCATCTTTCTATGTTCAAGGAATTTACAGAAAAGTTCTTCAGTCAAAGAAAGTTGCACGAGTCCATTTTTGTTTTCAGGCAACTAGGCTCTAAAGATCAGGAAGATCTGATGGAAAAATTATTTGAGCGGTTAACCAAGAAGTCTGGCTATTCCGAGAACATGAGTGAGGAGACGACGTCGTCAGTTGGCATACAAGATGATGACTACGTCGACTTTGTGGAAATCCAAGACATCATAGTTGAGAAATCTACCGACGAAAGTGAGGAGCATTTCAGGCTGAGAAGATTTATAGCATTGTGTACTAAAGATCCTTATCTTTGTAAAAACTTGGGGCCGACTGAAAATGGGAAGTATGATAGAGAAGGTACCCTCCATTCATCCGCGAATGAGGAGATACAAGAAATCAAAGAGTGCCGTTATTCTGAATTCTACCTTGGTTCGTCAATCATTTGGTTCAAAACACGATGTGCTAGTATGCAAAGAAATCCCATTCAAGTACTTTTCGGGAAGGTTGAAGCTGACAATCTGTTTGAGAAACTCTCTGATGAGAGTGAGGAGGATTTCAGACTGAGAAAATTCACAGAGACGTTTCAACAACTTCCCTTCAGATTCCAAGAAAAGCTGGTGAAATACATTCTAAAAACAGTATCTTACGATATAGGCGAGGAAGCTTTCCATTACCAGAAGTACGAAAAACTATCACTTCGCCATCGTCACGGTTCATCACGAATGCGCCAGCAGTACACGCCGCAAGCGTCCATTCCTCAAGGAACTGGTTCATTATATCCTGAATTCATCAAGGTGAGAAATCCAAATCTTAGGGGAGGAACCACAACAACAACAAATGGATTGGACGCAACTGCAAATTAATTTGTACATCAATTGGTAGACAGCATCAGTTGTGGTCTTGTGTGCGATGAATTAATCTGTGCACTCGGGCAGCGTCGACATATCAACTTTCATGTTTCAAGCTTGCAAGTCGTGTATTTTTTTTTTCCTACCCTTTTTCCTTATTTGAAGCGTTTGGTTTCTCTGTTTGTGAGTTGTGTTAATGTGTTATAACTCGATCGTACTCAAGATTGTAATTTGTAAACAATGATCTTATATTGTACTAAGTTGCAGCCAAACAGTAACTGATTTGTGGAAGTTCTAAAACCCCATGGTTCACCATTAGCATATGATATTGGCTAGTAAAAGAACAGGTGAAGAAAATTGAGCCTGACAAATGCCCTACATGGAGTGTTGTTGACCATAAAAAAAGACAGTAGGAGTATCATACTGTACGTTAAGGTGAAAATTGAAATATTTTTTTTTATCTAATTTAGATTAATTCCTTAATTTATCAAGAAAATGGTTTCATGCAACATATCACATAGTAAAAATGTAAAATGATATATATCTAAGGGCCTGGAAGAAGCTTGGCAAAATCGACGAAATGGGATAGCTCAAGTGGTAAAGAGCACCATTACCTAAGAAGTAAGTTATTAGGTCCTGTGTTCGAGTTACGATAGAGAGAATGTGTCTTTTGTTTAAATAAACGTCAACCTCTCTTTCTCAAGACTCGAGCAAACTAATAATAATTTAGGCATTATTTCCCGAGAGATTCACGTTTTATCTCTAGATCTGAAGTCCATACCATGTTCAATGGTTCAAAACCAAATAGCTATTACTTCACAGTATCTGAGTGTCCGGTTGTGGTCATGTCGAAGTCTCCAAGCATATATTCGTCGATTATCTTTGTTTGCATGCATTAGGATTTAGTGATTCCCTTTCCAAATATCTTCTTCTCTAAGTTGAGAGCAAAGCAGAAAGGTGAAGATGTATTAGCTAGCTTCTAAGAACGATGGCTATTCTTACGGTCTTACTTCATTTCCATGATTTAGCTAGTAAACAGAAAAGAGGTTCATCTTGACCACTGAAATGTTCTCCATGCAGACAATATATTAGTTCACTATAGTCGTTATCGTCCTTCTGAGTCCTCAGGAGTCAGGAGTCAGGAGTCAGGAGGCAATATCAATGATTCCAAACTTATAGAAACGTCATTTTTTAAAATTGTTTTTATTTAAGTGCGCATTCAGTATTCAAAGAAATAAGGATTGAGCAGACAGCTCAGAATCTCCCATCAGGATTAATTTCAGAATCAAAGTTTTAAATGTGAAATCCCCATATATGGACGTTTCTTGTTCAACATGGTCCCTATAGTAATAGGGTTTTAAAGTTGGTTAATAGATTTTAATTTTGATTGGAAAGAGAGTGTATTTCTAATACTATCACATAGTGCGAGGAGAACATTATTCAGTTCTAATCTTATTTAAAATTAAAATATAGGGTAGAAAATAGAAACACACTCTTAATAAAATTAACTTTTTATCATTCGATAGTAGTAAATTAACAGAAATTCTTGTATGTACGGCAGTGTAACTATCATAAAACCCACCATCTTAACCATTCAAACTGTACGTGAAATCTAAGTTATTTTAGCACAACGATGAAATCAGAGCTTGGTAATTACATGCAACTCATTCTGGATTTTGCAATGGCTGGAAATTAATTTCCAAGATACTCAAATTACGACCAACCGGCAAGTGGCAACCCACCATAACTCTTCAAAGCTGCAGTGTCTTCTCTCCTACAGGCTACAACTCCTTACGTATGCTTTTATGAGTTTATCCGTTCAGCTTTCCTTATCCAAAAACTAAACTACTCCCCATTTTTTTCTTATTAAAATCCAAATTTCCAAAAGTGAAATTAACAAAATAGAAACACAAAAAAAATAAAAACACAACAAAAATAGATAGGCCTGGTCTTCAGCTACAAACGTTCTTCACTTGCTGGTTTGTTTCCTTCTTCTTCTTCCTCTATCCCCACACAAATCTCTCGGTTCCCATTGAAACACAGAGCCCTGTCCAAACCCAACAAAAAGCTGGAATCTTTGACTCTGTTTGGCCAAGCCCTTTTGACAGAAGCACTTTTAGTCTCATGGGTTTGAATCCATTTTGGAAATGCAAAGGTTGAGACTTTGGTTTTGTGAAACAATCAAGGAAACCCAAAAAAGACATGAACTTTGAAGCTGATTGCTCTAAATGGACTGCTCTTGAAATGTGTGAACAGGCTGTTTAGGATTGAGAAAATCGCTGCACCGCTTCGTTTTTGGGATCTCATCAATCTGGTCCAGGCAATCCTGTGGTGTATTTCTATTCTAAGCTTTTTCATTGAAGAATTTGATCATTTTGTGCTATAGGGTATTTGTTGGTTTTGTATATTTGTATGTGTATCAGTGGCTTTTGCATTTCATTGATATAGTTGCGTTAGGATTGAAGGAAAAGTTTGAGGCTTGAGAGTAATGGTGTCTGCTAATGACCCAATTGAATCGTTTTTTAATTCGATTCAGCTAGTTAAGGAGGCGTTTTCGCCGCTAGAATTGAGCATCAAGAAAGCTGCTAGGGACTTTGAGTGTTGCTGGCCAGGGTCTAAGAATAGAGGAAATGCTGTTGAGTTGGTGACCCAATTCAGTGGTGGTGATAAGAATGGTAAAGTTCAGATCTTTAGGGGGAAGAAGAGGGCTGGTCATAATGTGGCAACTGTTGGTGAGGAGAGGAAGAAAGGGTTGTTGATTAAGGTTCCTATAAAGGCGTTTTTTGGGAAGTTTTCGCAGAATTTGGGAAATGGGGAGATGTCGAATGGTGGGGTGAGAGAGAAGGATTGTGAAAAGGAGGACGGGTCTTGTGTGAACTGCTTGCAGTTTGCAGTGTCTTGGTCTTTATTTGTGAATAGTTTTGTGCAGGCATTTCCGGGTCCGTTTAAGATAGGTAAGAAGAGGCTGCAGAAAATGAGTGTTGAGGATAAAAAGTGTTCTTGTTCTGGGCCAGAGGTTTTGGCGGACTTGAAACAGAGAGAGTCTAAGGGCCATCATGTCAGAGCAATTAAGAATGATAGTGTGTCACATAAACAAGGAAACAGTGTATCACTAGAGTGTTTCATAGGTTATGTTTTTGATAAGCTTGCTCAGAATCTTCAGAAGTTTGATCAGGGAGTTCAGGACAGTGATTTCCAAACTTGTGATACTTCCCCACAGTCACCTCCTTCCTCTCGCTTTGATCATTTTAGGGCAGTTACTGCCTTGCTAGAATGCCGGACAGCAGATGTAAATGGGTTTCTGGGA
Source organism: Potentilla sterilis (assembly GCA_963682095.1). NCBI lineage: Eukaryota > Viridiplantae > Streptophyta > Magnoliopsida > Rosales > Rosaceae > Potentilla > Potentilla sterilis. The sequence continues at coordinate 47,787,388 of OY821763.1, forward strand.
AACTTGAAGTTTGCTAGAGTGGGTGGAGTGCCATCAGGCGTAGTTGGGGTGACGTCTCCAGTTAATGAAGACGGTGATGATGGTGTTAATGCAAGTAACAGTGGAGAAACTGCAGGAAGTTCGCCGCAGAAGCTTGCTAGTGATATACTCAGTATTCCTTTATCAAATGTGGAGCGTCTGAGATCCACATTATCCACAGTTTCATTGACAGAACTGATTGAGCTTGTACCTCAGCTGGGGAGATCCTCTAAAGACTATCCAGACAAGAAGAAACTGTTCTCTGTCCAAGATTTCTTCAGATACACAGAGGCTGAAGGTATCTTTTATAGGGCAGCTTTTGTGAAATCGCATGTTGCTTCACTTTCAAGTTCTTTTTTTTTGTTTCTATGAAAGATTAGTTTCCAATACAGGGACTTTATACTTGCTGGTTCATACTTGCACATTTTCAATGACATGATGAGCATGATTGTTTATTGGTGTCCAAAAATTTTCTACGAATATTAGTTAATTGTTGGTAACTGTTCATTGTGACCTGCCCTTACCTTATTGCTATGTTTCATGGCAATAAAGTTCTTAAATAGGTGGTTTGCCTTATTCAAAGTGTCCTTATCTTATTGTTAAAGTTCTAAAGGCTTTTATTTTAGTTAGACAATAACCCATTCTACACCATAATTGTATCCAGGAAGGAGATTCTTTGAAGAACTAGATAGAGATAGTGATGGCCAAGTTACTCTGGAAGACCTTGAAATTGCCATTAGACAGAGAAAATTGCCACGGAGATATGCTCATGAGTTCATGCGTCGCACTAGAAGTCACATATTTTCAAAATCTTTTGGTTGGAAACAGTTTTTGTCCTTAATGGAACAGAAGGAACCAACCATTCTACGTGCATATACTTCTTTATGTCTAAGCAAATCTGGGACGCTGCAAAAAAGTGAAGTATTGGCATCACTTAAAAATGCAGGACTTCCAGCTAATGAAGACAATGCTGTTGCTATGATGCGATTTCTAAATGCAGATACAAAAGGATCTATTTCTTATGGACATTTTAGGAACTTTATGCTCTTGCTCCCTTCTGATCGACTTCAAGATGATCCTCGGTAAGATGGACTTCTATCTTCACTTAATTTCTATAAACTTGGGTGTATACACACATTTATAAACTTGAGTTTATACAATCCTTCATTTGTTAGATTGTTGAGTCCAGAGTTACTGAATTCCCGAATTACCTTGGAAAACATGATCCAGGCTGCATGTCTCTATCTGTTATTTTGGCAGTTCTGCTACCCGTAAATCACATTCTCAACTAATACTGATATGTTAGGAAGGAAAGAGCGAGTATCCTAACGGAAACTCATATTAAAATGCGTTGACATATGGACTCAAGGCAAAGTTTGCACAAATGCAACTATTGAATTTTAAAATATTGTTCATTTATCATTGGTGTTAATGTATGCAACTGTTTATGTATTCATGCATGCATAAGGAGCTATGAGAACCAATCACTCTTTAGAAATAATGTACTTGTGCATTCGTATTTATTTTAGTTCCAATAGACTAGTGTTTACACATTAGTGGGAAACTTCTAGCTGAATATTAACTTCTTTTGGAATACACAGGAGTATTTGGTTTGAGGCTGCAACTGTTGTTGCTGTTGCACCACCTGTGGAAATACCTGCTGGAAGCGTACTAAGATCTGCATTAGCTGGGGGCCTTGCTTGTGCCCTTTCAACTTCTTTAATGCACCCAGTCGACACAATCAAGGCAAAGTCTTTGTCATAGAAACTTATACTGGTGTAAATGTTAAGTCTTGTCTGTAATTAGTGATGTTACTATTTTGGCATTGAAGCTAACAATGTTCTATTTGTAAGTAATTCTCAAGTTTTTCTCTATGTTTGTCAGACTCGAGTACAAGCATCAACCTTAACCTTCCCTGAAATTATTTCAAAGCTTCCACAGATTGGAGTGCGGGGGTTATACAGGGGTTCAGTTCCTGCAATTCTTGGACAATTTTCAAGGTTATTCTCACACCCCATTTTCTACTAATAGTATAATGAAGACTATAGCAAATTTTTTCTTTTAAGTTATGTAATTCACTATCTGTCTGGCTGATCTCTTTTCTTGGCCTTGCAGTCATGGCCTGCGCACTGGAATATTTGAAGCAAGTAAACTTGTATTGATAAATGTTGCTCCGACACTTCCAGATATACAGGTAAAATACCGTCTTTTTTGTGAATCTATCATGGTCACCACTTTATTTTGGTTTAGTTAACTTTTTTCCTGAAATACAGATATATATATATATATATATATATATATACATCATTTTACTTTACTGCGTGGGAACGGAAAACAGTTCTGGCTTTCGTTAAGTAGAAAATATAGCATCTTTAGAATTAAGGGCAATATAGCATCATTAGAGCAGTTCCAACGTATCTTATTGAAACTTTAGGTCCTATTTGAATGGGTTTAACATTGCCTGCCTCTATCTCCAGTTCTTTCTTGCTTATGGACATGGACAGGAACTCTAACCTGTCTTTTGGTGTGGTATAGGTCCAATCTCTGGCATCATTCTGTAGCACACTTTTGGGAACAGCAGTCCGGATTCCTTGTGAGGTGTTAAAGCAGCGGTGTCAGGCTGGCCTTTTTGACAATGCTGGGCAGGCTCTTGTTGGGACTTGGCACCAAGATGGTCTCAAGGGTTTCTTCCGTGGAACTGGTGCCACTCTTTGCCGAGAAGTGCCATTCTATGTTGCTGGCATGGGGCTTTATGCTGAATCCAAAAAGGTACTGTAACTTCTAATGTATCACTTAGTTGAATGTTAACAGTTATGTTATTTAACACCACACATGCTGGTTTAGGGTGCCCAAAAGTTTCTAGGGCGGGAGTTGGAACCGTGGGAAACGATTGTCGTTGGGGCCTTATCTGGTGGGCTAGCTGCTGTTGTCACTACACCCTTTGATGTGATGAAAACAAGAATGATGACTGCTCCACAGGGTCGACCTATATCAATGTCGATTGTAGCCTACTCCATTCTCCGCCACGAGGGACCCCTGGGCTTATTCAAAGGAGCGCTGCCCAGGTTTTTCTGGATTGCTCCATTGGGTGCCATGAACTTTGCAGGGTATGAGCTTGCTAGGAAGGCCATGGACCGAAATCAGGAGCTAGCTGCTGCTGAACAACTCCAGCAAAAGAAGGTGGCCACTACTGGATAAGAATTTTTATCTCGTTGAAGTAATGACATTACTTCGAAAGTACCAACAGTGGTCTCCTAGTTATATTGAGATGAAAGCAATTAAATGCTGCCGGAAAATTTTGACATTTTCCAATTTGCGAGCAGCATTTTGCTTGAAATTTCCATCTGTTGACATGTCTACCTTTTTTTGTAAGACATTGTAATTTGTCATAGGTCGTCTTTTTGGGGAAATTTTCTGATCTCAGGTGATGGCAGGTGCAAATACATTCTTGATCTTATCTTTGTACTCACACTTATTCACAATTTTGTACTCTGTAGTTTATACCGTCATCTCTTCTCATTTGACCAGGAACTTGAAATGTATATGCCGCTCTCCCAATGATAGTTACATATTTGTTTACTCTGCTCTCCCAATGATAGTTACATACCATTCTCTCTGGATTGTGTAGTCATGACGTATATGTCCCATAGCCGCAATGTCGTCACGTTTTCATGAATATTGAAGGCAGGACCTTTGAATGCCTGGTTTAGAGGCATGGAGAATGTTTGTAGATTCAGCCCTGAACATTGAGGTTGCAATGAAACCTGAAATTTAGCTGGGCGCCGTGACGAAATTGTGGTTTAGTTTGCTGGGTGAAAGGAAAGGAGAGAACAGAACACAAAAGTAAGAATTTAAGTGTCACATAAACAAGGGAATAATGTATCACTAGAATGCTTCATAGATTTTATTTTAGAACAACTTGCTCACAATCTTCAGAAGTTTGATCAGGGAGTTCAAGAATGTGATTGACAAACTTGTGATACTCCCTCACAGTGGCCTCGTTCCTCTCGCTTTCATCATTTTAAGGCAGTAAGGTCGGACAGCAGATGTAAATGGGTTTCTGGGAAACTTGAAGTTTGCTAGAGTGGGTGGAGTGCCATCAGGAGTAGTTGGGGTGACGTCTCCACTTAATGAAGAGGGTGATGATGGTGTTACTGCAAGTAATGGCGGAGAATCTACAGGAAAGTTCGCCGCAAAAGCTTGCTCGCTATATACTCAGTAGTCCTTTATCATATGTGGAGCGTCTGAAATCCACATTATCCACAGTTTCATTGACAGAACTGATTGAGCTTGTACATCATCTGGGCGATCCTCTAAAGACTATCCACACATGCACATATATATATATATATATATCCACTTAATGAAAATCATGCACATACAATGCAATATTTATTTCTTATATCGGAGGATATATGTGATTGTTAGGTAGAGTTCAGAATATCTACACGGTGCATATAAGAATTTCTGGGTAGAGTTTGGCTAAAAAAACACTCTTATTGAATCTGCAATCGAACCATCGCATATTATTCGTTAGGATTGTTATCGAAGTCCTTTGCCACCAATTCAATAATCAGTTGAACCATCACATATTACAGCTAGTTAATTGATACGTTATATTGTGATTGGCCAAAGTGAATAATCATAACAACCAGTAACAACCAGATAGGTCGATCACCTTGCAGTCTCCCGCTAAGCAAAAGATCTAGGAACCCACTGATGACCTCTCACTTCAGTTCAGCTACTTCAGTTCATGTTGCTGAAAAAAGGGAGTTTAACGTAAAATTAATTTTACTCTCGATAAGAAGAATGTGATGAGCATGAACCGTGATAGATGTGGTTGCTAGATCTTTTAAGTTAGACCAACTCACATATCACAATAACGTGAATTTCTAACTTGAGCGCGTTCGACAATAAATTCAACTCAGTACTCAGTAGAGTTCAAATTTATTTTGACAAGACTAAAGATAAACAATAAAATTGAGACGAGTTTGAATTGAGCATAGAAAACTTATTCAATGTTGAGTTAAACTTGAAATATGAAATTATGTACCGAGTTTCATCACCTGAAACTGTTTCACGTTATCTTGAAGTTTATTGTAATTTGGTGTTCAGACATACATACTACATATTACTTTTTAAAAGATTTGACAGAAGCCGCACATTTCTTTCGTAAATCAAATTTATATATATATATATATATATATATATATATATATATAGGCCAGCCCAAATTGAATCAGAGATATTGGGCCTCAAAGACAAGGCCTGCCTAGCCAATATGCCCTTATCCAGAACCCCATCAAATTCATGGTTCAGAGATAAGAACACTGAGGAAGAAAGAAGCAGAGAAGCAAAGAGTGTATGATTTGGGAATGGCATTGGCAACCTCAACCGGTACAGTCGACACCGCCAGCAGATGGAGCATGGCGTCGCTGAGGTCAGCGCTTCCATCACCGTCCACGGTTGCTGCTTCTTCGTCTTCAACCCATTGTGGGCATCGTGGTCTGCGCCTCAGCCTCAGTCTCACTCAGTCTGCCCCTAAAACCCAAAAGTATTTTGGGTCCTTCACGGGTCTCTCTCCCTTCAACCCCCTTGGCCTCTCAGGTACTCCTTTCTGTTCTTCCCATCATTTCATTTAGTTCTGCTGTTGAATTGTGTGTTAGTTATCAAGTGTAGCAGTAATGCTAATGAAAGTTTGTATCTTTTAGTATTATTTGAGTTCAGTTTTCATTTTAGCACATAATAATGAAGGTGGTGGCAATTGTATGCATTACTGATGATGAAATTATACATCTTGTATAATTATTTCAGCTCAATATTCATTTTAGCATTCAGTAATACATATCATACTGTCAAAGTAACCTTCTTTCTGTTCAAATTTGAGTTCTGTCGTAAAACCCAAATGGTTTCTGTTTACTTGCATTGTTTATTTTGTGTAGGTTGTTAGTTGGTTAATGCTGAGATTAGTTACTGTGGAAGTCTGCAAGACTTACCTCTGTGTCATACAATTATGAGATGTTTTTTCTTTGTTATGGTGTTTAAGTCACTAACAATGCAAGAGTATTAAACTCTTTTATCTGTCTTCTGGCAGAGAATACAAGTTTTGAACATAACTTTACCATTATTGATAATGGCGGCCGGGTTTATGCAATGAGACATGGAAGGAAAGTGCCTAAGCTCAACAGGCCTCCTGACCAAAGGAAGGCGCTACTTCGAGGCCTCACTACTCAGCTCCTCAAGCACGGTCGCATTAAAACCACTCGGGCAAGGGCTAGTGCAATGAGGAAGTATGTGGACAAAATGATCACATTGGCCAAAGAAGGGTCTCTGCATAAGAGGAGGCAGGCTCTTGGGTTCATTTATGAGAAGCAGATTGTGCATGCCTTGTTTGCTGAAGTACCAGAGAGATATGGAGAAAGACATGGTGGTTATACCAGAATTATTAGAACACTGCCAAGGAGAGGGGACAATGCACCCATGGCATACATCGAACTCGTGTAGGTGTGAATTCGCTTCAGTTTTTATTTTTGGTTGATTCCAAGTCCTCTATCTTTTTGTAATGCTGAGATTATATGAATAGATGATGACTTGAAATCTTGTATTGAAATGCATTGCCAGCGTAAATTTATGCTTGGGTCTTGTTTTGTTTTTTGTTTGTTTTGGATATATGAATCTGTCAAGTCTATGGTCAGTTGATTAATAAGGATAGGTAGTATGCACTCTAACTTGCTGGATTCTTTTGAATTGATTGGATATAATATATGCTTTTCGGTTTTACACCAGCGGAGAATTGTCCTCTCTTGAGCTGTAGATGTTTATGTTTTTCGAATATAGCCTATTATGGCCTTACCTTTGATGTCTTTGTGTTCCAATTCAAATGCTACCCCCTTTACATATTGGTATTATTTTTTATTGTTTAAGACCCCGCTGCAACTTCCTTCAACATTATTACCTCTGAAATTGAAAATTGTCAAGGATGTCTGTTGTATATTTTCCTATGATTACCCTTCTCAAGATTGTTTTCACTCCGGATCAGAAATAGAAAATAGAACTCTTCACTTCATCCATGTTGATTGATGTGCATTTTATGGTTAGTATTTTGCAGCGTCTAGTATGCCAAATATTGTAAACATAGGTGCTTCCTCACAAACTCTCTTGGTCTGAAAATGTTTCTAAAGAAGCTGTATCTTGTGCATGTATACTTAAGGTATCATAAACTTGATGAAAGATTTCGATATTGCACATTAAAGCTTAACCTCCATTGCCATAGACTTTATATCAGCAATTCAGCATACATCTGAGAAGGATCTTCGAAGCTGAAGGTTTTGTATTATAGGTTAACCTCCATCGCCATACACACAAATCAATTTTCCAAGTTGGAATTTCTTTTTTTAAATGTCTGTTTCTTGCCAAGTCATACTTTAGAATTTTCTAATTTCCGGGGACGCGTACATTTAAATCTATCAGGCTCATTATTTCTTCAATGCTGTTGGCTGGTTCTAATTTTTGGAGATGCATACATTTATTGATTTATATCTATCTAGTTCATTTTATTTTCAATGCTGTTGGCTGCGTTGTTGGAACATATTGATCCAGGTGTGTTTGTATTTGATCTCTAGTCAAACTCTTAATAACATATGGTCCTACATTTGCTTTCTGGAACTTTGGTCTAGTTAGCCATGATGGATGCACTTTCTATGACCTCAGATTTGAGATTGGAAGGGAAGAGAGTTCTTAAAATGAGTTTTGAAGAACTATTGAAGAGTGAGTCCAGGGGGGGCTGAATACTTGTTCCAGTTAACCTATGCAGGAAGTAGTATACTTGTGTGTTTGAGTCCAAGATTGGCTGTGCTGCGTGTGTAATTTGTGAGTCTGGTGCGTGTTTGTGCTTAAAGTTTTCTTGTACAGGTTGATAGATCTTTTAACTTACCGCTAGTTCATGATCGACTCAATTGGCATTATAGAGAGAAAAGTTTAGTATAAGCTCTCATTATCCTCGTGTCTTCTATTTTCTCCAAAGCAAGGGAAACCAAAACAAGACATGTTGCCGGCATCTGACTAACATATCCATAGAGAGCAATATTGTTGCTCATCTTGCAAAATGGCCATTGTTTAGTAGGCCTTGTAATAATTTCAGCCCCCCTCCTCCCTTCTTGGAGGATTCGCTACAGACTGATTGTACTTTAAATTCCTGAATGAATGGGTTTTGTTTCTTCTCAAAGAAAAGAAAAGAAAAAACAACAGTCACATACAAGGACTTCAGGATTATCTCAGGCTGTTGATAATGGTGAACACTGAGTGAAAATAAAAGGGTACACCTTATGTAAATGTAAAGATGTATTGGCCTACTTCTGAAGGGCTGCTCTTATGGCTCACATTCATCAAACCGAAAGTAACAAATCACAGAGAAAATCAATATGGTTATCTTTATTATTGGACAATGGGAAAACATGACACTTTCAAGAAAGATTGCCAAGCAGTGAAGCCTTGGATGTCATCAATAACCCCAGTAGTCATTCCGGATCTCATCATCGAACTGCTTCCTCAGCTCAGGGTGCTTCTCAAAGTATTCATCAGCTGTCATGGTGCTAATCTTTTTCTGTTTTCAAAAAAGAAAAATGTGAGAAATCATATTCTCGATTCCATCAATTAACTTTTTTTGGCTGAAGATTCTATGTACGGGGTTAGAATTCCATTACCTTCATTTCTTGTACTTCAGCTATCTCCTTCTCTAAGCGCTCCGACTCCTTCAAAGATTTTTCCTCTGCTTCCTTCAGTTCCACCAACTGTAGTGCAATGCATGTGTATATATATGAGAGAGAGAGAGAGAGACGAGTAAACTAACCAATGCATCAAACTTAGAGAGAGAGAGAGAGACGAGTAAACTAACCAATGCATCAAACTTAGGCTTGTACTCGGGAGTCACTGTATCCACATACTTGGGGATCTTAACGTCTGCAACAGTTTTTTGCTTTTTAGGAAAATGAATATATAAAACTAATAACATAAAATGTAAGTGCTAATATCCAGTCTCACCCTCGTTAGATAAGTATACTCATATCTCTCAACCTTTATGCAAATTAGTAACAAGGGACAAATCAGAACAGTGATGTATCAGGTCAAATGTATGTGTTCTAAATTCGATACATCAGCACTTATAACATGTCCAGGAGAGAACATAGACAAGAAGCCCAAAACAGAATGGAAAGTGCTTACACAATACTAAAACGGCAGAAAAATACACCTCACATGTCACTTTCCATGAATTTTAGAAGAGAGCTTCAGCACTCCACCGATCAGTGGACAATAATGCATGCTTCCGCTAGTCAAACTAAAGTTCAGATTTATATTAGTTCTTTACAAAATTACTGTGTTCTCACATTTCAGTTTTGAACTTTTGATTTACCCTACTCATCAGGAAGGGAACCTAAAGTACTGATGTTTCCTAGCATAAACAAGCAACGATGCAAGACATACTTTAACTTGATATGCAATTAAAGTGTTAAGATAGCAGAAAACTCAAATTCTAACAGAATAAAGGTCCCATTTACAAGCCTTGGTATCTCACAAAAAAATGTGCAAGATAGCCGTGCTACCCTGTGTCAAGTCTCCAGCTCCAGGAGCAGAAACCAATAGCATAATGCAAGATGAAACCTTATACAAAACCAACAGAACTCAAAGAAACCAACAAGATATGCACTGGAAGTATTAACATGCAAATCAAACACACCAACTCAAAGAAAGAAAAAAAAAACATACTGTCATAGGCCTCCTTGTACATATCCACCAGCCGAGACCCAATTCCTTTCCTGTAGTACTCCCAGTCAATTGGCTCAGGCTCCTGCACCGAACGAAAAATTCACAATCAGCCACCACACTCAAATCCACAACACTAAACTCCCCAATGGAGCTAAACACAACCCTTATATACACTAATCAATCAAAATCAGCAACCACACTCAAAAACCAGAACACTACACTCCGCAATGGAGCTAAATACAACCTTATATCCACTAATCAATCACAATCAGCGACCACACTCAAAACCAGAACACCAAACTCCGCGACTTGAGCTAAACACAGCTACACATTCACTAATTAAACCCCAAAAACCTGCATTTATCTACAAATCCCTACACAAACCCCCTTCAACTGCAATCTACACAGTCCACCTAAGCAATCAAAGCTCGCTCCTTTAACTTAAAGCCAATAAATTTCAACAAAACCAAACATACCCGTTACACCAAACACTCAATCATCCCTAATCATCATCAACAGAATCCTAATTCAGCAAAATCCAGACAAACCCAGATCCAAAAAAAGCTGCGAAAATCAAAGTAGAGATCTTTGGAGAGATTGAATGATGGGTTATATACCTGGCTGAACTTGGTCTCGAGGGTGTGGTTAACCTCATCGAAGGCGCGGCGGAGAGAGGCGAACTCCTTGCGGGCATCATCGGAGACCATGAGCTTGGCCATGCCATCCCAGTCAATCTTCTTCCCGACCTTGAAGGTTTGGCTAACCAAATCCGCCCCTTTCTTCCCGGCGCCGCTCATTTTCTCTCTTCTTCTTTTTTTCTCTCCAAACCAAAACAAACAGGGTGTGCTCTTCTTCTCGCTCGGCTGTGATTAGCTATAAGGTTGCTTCTCTTGTTTGGGCCTGGTCTTGGTTGGGTTTTATAATTGGGTCTGAGTGACTCTCTTTGTTTTTTCTATCATATTTACAATGCAAAACCGAATCGTCAAGAGTCGTTATAAACTTGAAAATAACGTATACTGATATGTTGAGTAGTGTTATATCTAATAGCGGAGTAGTTCTCATCTCGATCATTCTAGTAAGGTGGATCATAATGTTAGGCAGCACCGAGAGGAAATTGACAACGAAGATCTTCCTTCCCTCCCTTTTTGATGGCAATGAGATTAATGATGTGATGGTGCGATATGATAGACAACGTACGTACTGTTGTGGATCTCGGTCTTAGCCTAATGTTTGTGTTTGTTAAATGTTATCCGCCCTTGCAATTCTTTTTCTGTGTGTCAGTTGTATGGGCTAAGTAAGTGCCCTTAAAGTTAACCCTTAATGATCATATTCGAAAAACCACTAGCTAACCTCAACTTGACGAAGATGAGGTCTAAAGAACCACAAGCTAGGATGTGCATTGTGTATGGCAATTAATTGACGAGCTTGATGGACTACCTTACGAATCATATAGAAGCAAAAGAAGCAGCACTAGTCATAGAATACATGCATATGGTTCCAAAAAAGAATACAATAAGAGAACTGCAGAGGGAAAAATGTAGTTTGAAAATGGTGGAACCAAAAGGCGAGCTATAGTCATAGAGATGAATAGATCTCACAATTCTTTTATGATTCTGAAAGTCTTCAAACGTTTAGAATATCCTGTAAGTACATATCCGTTTCTGCATTGTACTCCACTTGAGTTATATATTCTACTTCAGGTGCCATCCACTTGAAGGACTGCTCCAAGTCTTCCCTATCTGCCGCATTTGCTGAAACAATATTGTTCGTCCAGAAATCAAGAGTTTCAACTTTAGGCAATATTGCCGATGACAAGGTCTTTCTGAAATCCTCCGGGAAGATGAGAGCCTGCATCATGAATAAACCAACTCATAAATTCATTGATTGAGCAACCAAGTTGAAGTGAATATGTGGCTAACTAGCAAACATTCATATAAATTAGAAACTACATAGTAATTTTTGTTGTAAATTAGTGTATGATAAACAATATATAGACGCGCACACACGAGCATATATATATATATATATATATATATATATATATATATATATATATATATGGGATTGATGGGAACGACGATCTAACCTTATAATCACGAAGAACGAGGATCATCACTTTGGAGGTACCAAATTCTTTGAGAAAATCTGTCAGTTTAGGAAAATGTTTCCATGGCTCGTCGAAGCTGGATGATTCCCCATCCCAAATATTGTCCCATAATATGATGCGAGTCAGTCCTAACCGTGGAGCTCTCAAAGAAAATTTGGACTTCAAGTGACCTTCAAAGCTAAAAGAAAACAGATTTCGAGCATTGATCGTGCCATTCACATCTCGGCACCCATTTAAATGAAATACCTCCAGACGCCGAGCATGAATGTCAATATACTTCAAATTCAAGCATTCTGTCAAGATCACATCCTTAAGTTCTGATGACACGACTATAACAGATTCCAGATTCACAGCGTTGCGCACAAGAGTTGCACGAGCCTTGCAACGCTCGATTACCAAGGATTTTAAACTATAACTCGGAATAACAATCCCATAGCCTGCATAAGAACATGAACTCATAGACAGATGCTCAACCGCAGGGCACTCCGGAATTAAGTAGCGCACAGCACTGTCATCAAAGTGAACATCTTTGAAGGACATATTCTTCAAAGAGGGAAAAAGGCATGTATCTGTAGGCAAGTCTGTTCTAAGGTTCCTTATTCTAACATACTCCAGTTTAAGAGACGTAAGAGATTTTACACTGATAAGGTTCTTCCTTGACAAGCCATAAAAGTGGTCGTGGTTTGGCCAACCACGATGCCATTGCAATCTACTACTTCTTAGGCTGATATCTACTTCTTTCACGCTTCTGTCAAAGGAATGCCTCAACAACTTGGTCACAGTCATGCTATCTGCTCTCCAATAGTAGCTCGTCATACGAAGCTTAAATTTATCCAAGGCTGCTTGTTTCTCTTTACTCTTCTTGCATTCTAACAAGCATCTGTTCAACATTTTGATAAACTCAATATGTCCTTCGAGTTTGTTGTGGTCATACTCACCACCACCCTCGTCGAAATCTATTGTGGGAACAGAAGAAAACATACCCTCCCACTGCTTGGACAGAAAGCTCATGCGGACAAGAGCTTTAGCTGGAAGATGGCGTAGGATTTCATGGATAACAAGGTCTGGTAATTCAGATCGACTTACGGTGTTGACGGCCGCCATGGCGAGATTTACGGCGTGCTTTTCTTCTGCCGTTATCGATCGATATTTGGAGGACCAGAAAGGACCCTCTCTGGCCTATTCGTAAATATACCATACAATTACAAGCTACTTGAGGAATTGAAAACTGTCAAAGAAAACGAGTCCGAAATTTCCAATTAGGAAAAGGATAGGAGTCCGAAAATTTGTATAATTTGTTCATGCATGAGATAATTCAATAAGCCAATAGAAATTTAATGAAGCTAAGTGTTTAAACTCATATTCGTTGTCCGGATAAGTTAAGGATTTATTGTTACAGTGTGGATGATTGATCGCAATTTAATTGAGTCCTTAGTCATACTTGTTAGATATGTATGTAACTCTACAAAGAAACCTAACACAGTCGTAGAACTTCAGACCAAAAACTGCAACTCTAGCCTTTCGATTAGTTATCGTCTCTATAGGAATTATGCTCGATCTGTTGTTGCGCAACAACAACTTGGGAACCCTAATCTCCAAGCACCCAATTGTTAGCAAGATTAATGCATCATATGATTCAGATCGATCGTCTATAAAAGTCTGCATACTGTACGTTCTTCATAGTCTATATCTATTGACACGAGCTCTTTTCTTTTAATTGGACTACTTGTCGATCACCAATCGTGCATGCATATACGTGGGTGGGTGTGTACCTCTGCGGGGCTTCAAAATTTCTGATAGTCCCACACGCTTCTAAAAATTCTACTGTATTCGATCTCATCATAATCTTGTCTAGCAAATTCAGATCAACTATTTTGTTGTATAGCTTCATTATATAAATAACATGAATTGTGGAAACCAGCTACTTTCTGTAGACTTTCTCTCATTATATATGTCGACTCAATCCAATTGCTAATGAACGTTGGATGCCACTACTTGCTCCTACCCCAACTCAAACTAAGAGTCACTGTATGACACAGACATACATATGTACTCGACACATCTCAGAGCTTGTAGTGGAGCTATATATATTCTAAAAATACGAAAAATTGAGAGATCGAATAAATATATGCTCAATTCCATTATATATAGATCTTTATAGTTTCATGCTCGAGCCTTCTGGCTTTCAGCCTTTCCAGCTTGAAGGGCTTTGTGGACTTTGGAAAAAAGAAAGGAATCTTAAGTTTGATTATTATTCTGATTGGTGAATTCATTGGTTGAATGTGCCTGACATGGTGAGATACACTCGTTTCTTTACTTTGATCAGACTGGAGGAACTGCCCCATAATGGAATCATGATCATCAAATTAGATGAAATTTTGTATAGATGATTTATACATTAGGTTCTAACATCTTAACGGTAGAGATGTGAAAATGTGACAAAAAATCAGTCAAAAAATAAACTTCACACGTTAATTTCAAAGCAAACCTTCGCTCTAAATAGGAAATATATATATATATATATATATATATATATATATAGTGGTATACATAATTTTTAAAGAAAAATATTGATCCTTATCAGTATTGCAATCCATATCTTTAAGAATCTTCTGCGGTTACAACGTACATTATTTATTATTATGATGTAAATAAGTGCTTGGAATGCAAGTAAATTATATATATATATATCTTTTACAACAGAAAATTAACCATATATGCTGAACAAGGATATGAATCCACAACCGTTCTTCCTCTTGAGCATCACCCTTACATATATATGATGTCTTTCCACTGTAATATATACGCCAAAAATCTGGATTTGTAACCTAAAAACTAGCAGTATAATAATCTAGTGAGTGACGTTTTGCTTTATTGGCATGATCACTCAAGGGGAATTAAAATTTGAAGACAAAAAAAAACTTTTGAAATTAGGTAAACGAGATTTCTTTATATCATACAATTAAGTCAACTATAAGCTGAAGTTCACCCATAAAATATCAAAATCTGATTTCACACACGTACAATATTATTGCTTCACTAGTATTTTTGCATCTCATTATCATTTCTTTACCTTGTAAGTTAATTTGTTTTCCTTAATCTCTCATCCATTGATCCGCACTTTGTATAGGAGCAGTTTAGAGGCTAAACATAAAAGCTACATCACGATGATCGTATTATTAATTGATCATCCGAAGTAAAGTAATACACACTGTTTAATCACGTCCAAAGAGGTTCCCAGTCCAAAGCAGTGCCCAGATTGTTCTCATCAAGAAAACAACTCGTATCGATATTGAAATTCGAATATGGTTGCTGCTGCAGAATGGGTACTACTACTGCTTCTTTAGATTGCTGTGTGTCTGTAGCAGTAGTACTCCTCATGTCCATGCAAATTAGGGCAATCAGATTGCCTTGCTGACATTGCATGTTGATGATCTCAGCTTGCGCCTTGGCTAGTTGGGATTGCAGCTCAATGACTTGTTTCTGAAGATTGCAGATTGCTCCAGCGCAGCCATACACTGGATCTCTGAGCCTGGCATTGGCTTCATAGACCATGCTGCTCACTGCATCTGCTCTCTGAGATTCTGGAAGGTCCTGAAACATTTCAAACATACAGCTTTTAAATTGGAAAATTAACTTAAGGGTCACTTTCACTTGAAACATGCAGCTTTTCAAGAAAAACCCAACTTGTGAAACATTCTTTCCACACGATTTATTACTTTCTAAACTGAGAGTTGAAAATGGTATCCTCATCACGACCTTTTCTTTTAACAAAATTAAGCTAGCCCATTACTGAGAATTCAATCATATAATATTATAATTCCTTAAATATTTTAATGGAGCAACAAACCAAATCAAGATCAAACTTAACCCTAAATTTTTATTTAGTCTCGATATAATGTGAGTTAGAGCATCCAATTCAAAATTAATTAATTAAGTAATAGTGAATGAAGATTATATATTGTTAGGACACGAAGACTAAAAGCTGTTTTTCTACTTGCAAATATTGATGAGATGATTATGAGAATAAGTAGAATGAGATAGGGTGAGAACTATAGCGTACCTGCAAGAACTTGATGATATTGCTGGCTCCAAAGACTCTATGGGCAATAGTGAACTTTATGGGATCCGAAGGAGGGAAATATGGAGCTAAAACACACCTCTCCACACACCGGCGTCGAAGGATCTTGCAGGCGGCGCATGGGCTAACAATGACAGCTGGCGACGGCGGCGGATGAGCTGAGGTAGTAAGAGAGGTAGCAGGAGAAGAAGATATTAGTGGAGAGGAAGAAGAAGATGTCAATGGAGAGTAAGTGAAACTTGAAGGTGGTGTTGTAGTAGTAGCAGTAGTGCTGCCATTGAATTCCATTGTTTAAGTTGCTTTGGTTAATATAGTAAAGGAGCGAGGCAGAGACTATATATATAGAAAGAGGGAGAGAGATTTGCAGGTCTGAACCCAAGAAGGGTTGGTCTCCAAATTTCAACCAATGAAGTCACTATTTGCGCCATTAATAGTGTGATGATTACAATGAGATGACGTCTACAGTTAGAAATGAAGATATCTCTTGTGCATAATGGGGAATTTAAGCTTCACAGAAAATGAATTCTACCTAGTGTAAATTTTATTTTAACATTCCATTCATCCCTGAATTTTAACTTCTTCACTATGTGCGGGTTTCACTAAAAGAGTCTCTCATTTGTAATAAATTGTTTCGTATTACAAAAGAAAATTATTCATGTGTAAATTTAAGATATCGAGTTAAAATGAGAAACTAGCGTCACTAGACTAAATGACATGAATGTTTAGCTCAACATCTCATGTATGCACGCGTACGTCTACAAAGTGTAGTGTATTCTTGTTGACAGTAGCCATAAAGAGGCTACCCAAGCCCCCAAACCCGCAGTCAGCCTTCTTGGACCCGGCCCAGGGCCCGGTAGCAGAGCATGGACACCTGGTCCCGCTCCCGGGGAGGTCTTACTTGTGATCGGGGCCCGGGAATCGAGGACGACAACTCCCCAAACAGTGACCGAAATAGTCCAGTAATATGTGCAGAAGGGGGTCAGTCCCACATCGAAGGGTGAGGCCAGTCCTCGTACCCGGCAGCCTATATATGAGTCCCAACTATCCTCATTAATAGGTAATCAATACTCCAACTACTTATTCCCGCTTAAGTTATCGGTTTATCCCAACTATACTGACTTAGGCATCAGAGTGGAATAGACCGGCCCCTCCCGGTATTCCCTTAGTTAGCAGGATTTGCAGGAAGGAGTCACATCAAGATCTATCGGTCTATGTGAGTCTACGGATTATGACAGAAAAAAAATTGGCGCCGTCTGTGGGAAGATTCGTCCAAAAAGTCGACGTGTTGTCCCACCAACAGGAAGGGAATCGATCAGCCAACGGATCGCAAAAAAAAAAAAAAAAAGGGTTACGCGGCAAGTATGTCTGTAAGTGCATAAATGAGGGAAAGAAGTCCAGAGGAGAATCGGCAGGTTCTGGAGCCAGTACTGGTCAAAATCCCGGGGGCGAGGCAGGAGCAGTCCGTTGGCGGCTGCAGCTAGAACGCTGCCACCAACCGTGATCCGGGCGACGATAGGCGAATACGACCGCAATGCGCACGAGAAAGGCCCGGAGGAATCTCACCAAGTCTGGGACCTGGAACCCACACTAGCGTTCCCCGGTGCCCCGAGTAGAGAGGAAGATAGGCTGGCCGCCAGCAACAGTCAAGATGATGTCTCCAGTCCCGGCTAGTACGGTATGGCGGGAGAGATAGAAGAGATGAGAGCGGAAGTCAACTGCTTGCGAGCAGAGAGCGACCGGGACAGGACAGAAACCAATACCCGGTATCACCATCTTCTTACGAGGATATCCTGTATGAGAATTGGAATAGCATCCCTCCGCCGCCAAAGAGAAAGCACCCAAAGGGGAACCTGACTAGAGCGCAGACCGGTAAATACTGCTCCTACTACGATGAAGTCACACACCGGACAAACGACTGCCTTGCCTTGAAAACAACAGTTGAAGGACTAGTCTGCCGCGGCGACTTGCACCGGTACCAAGGTGAACACGGCATGTAGGAACTGCGCAGGACAGGGATTTCTATCCCGCCCCACCAAGGCTAACCCTCCCGCCTCCCCCGGTTCAAACCCGTAGAGAAGCTCAGCGGTCCAACTACTCACCAGCCCGAGAACAAAACACTAATTTTCCCAACATAATTAGCTAGACATTCCTACCGGTTCGACCGATGTAATTTCATAAGTCTATTCCAACTTTGTTTCCAACTAAGTACAAAGGGCAAATCGTTGGTAGCCAAGTCAAAGAGCAAATTGAAACAGGCATAACACAGGCTCAGGCAAAATGTCCATTCATTAAAACTCAGGGCAACGCTTACAGGGGACTACGCCACCGGCAAGCAACCCGGTGGGAGTGCAAAAAAAAAAACACACAAACAAAAAAATGAGAGAAAAAATGGGAGGGAATTGTATAAAATATGGAGCCTGCTATGGCACTCTCGCCTACTCCTCCTCTTAAGCAACCTCTCCCTCAGTCGCCGGTCCACCCGCGGCCCCCTCACCGGCCGGTTCGGTCTCTCCCTCCAATCCTCTTCCGCATCTGCCTGCTGCTCCGGTAGCTTTGAGGTGTCGAGATAGCCCTTAGCCTTCCCGTCGTCAAAGGCATCGGCTATCCCCGCCTCCCGGGCCCGTTCCAGCAGTTCAAGAAGCTCATCGTTTTCCTGATACTTATTGACAACTCACTGGTACAGCTCCGGGTCATTCTCATCAACCGCCCCATTGGCAGAAGCAGATACCGTCGCCACCTCCCGCTGGAGCTCCTCGACCTTGGTCTCCAGCTCGGCTCTCTCCTCCTCCAGGTTCTTCTTCTCCTCTTCAAGAGCCTCGACCTGGGCTTCCAGCTTGGCCACCTGCTTCCTGGCCTTCTCCTCCAACCGGGCCTTCTCCCGTTGGAGCTTTGATTTCTCCACCTCCAGGAGGTCCCGGGCGCTTGTCAACGACGCCACATGCTTCTTCAGCTCCGGCAGCTCTTCACTTGCATCTGACTGATACAAGTGGTACAACAGCTACAGTTTAACAGGCACCGGTTAGAAAGAAACAAAGCATAAAATAATGTTGAACGGATACCAGTGGCAAACTATCCTTACCTGGAGGGTCATTTCCTTGGTTTTCAGCCGGTGCCCCTCCGGCCACCCTCCCAGAGCCCCAGTCTTATCCAGCTCCATGCCCCTCACATCCATGAGCAGGCTCCGGACGAAAGGCTCGTCCGGCTAGCCATGCTCCAGTCCCAGCCCCGCAGTAGGAGTCTTCTCCACCCCCGATGCTCCTGTGCTGGCAGCAGCAGAGCTAGAGGCCGCTGGAACCTTGCCTCGGACGGCAGTAGTGCCACCACTCGTCAGCTTCAGCCGCTTGGCCAAGCTCTCACCAGCCGACCGGCCGGTAAACGTAACAAGCACGGAGGCCGACATATCCCGAGTCTTCCTCCTCTTTTCCCCCAGATCAACCTGTAAGGAAGACGATCGGGCAGCAGACAACGGGGACCAGGCGAGAGTAGGCACTGGTCCCAATCGTCGGAGAATCGTTCCAGCACCACCCGGGGGCTTGGACTGCCCACCGAGGGTGGTCCCCGCTCCAGACGCCCCTGGGCGTCCCGCTGCAGGAGTCTTTATGCGTTTTAAGACGTAATCCTCGTCCGCAACATCCAGGGCCACGAGTTCATCGTGTATGGTCAGCTCGCCGGTTTCCCGGTTGACCGTGGCTCATGCGGCGACGTCTCCCTTCTCCTTCAGTTTGGAGACAAGATCACGGTTGTCCATCGACAACGTTTCGTGGGCTTTAATGGGCGTCCGGGCAGATACACCTACAAAACACCAAGCAAAAGGGTTAGACAAAACACCAACTAATTCAACAAGAACAGGTACAATCACTCCACATTCCACCACCCACCGGGATCCCCCCCCCCCCCCCCCCCCCCCCCCCCCCAAGCTACACAGTTCCAGCACCTCTCGACGGATGAAGTTGTAGGAACTACGCTCCTGGTCGGACCAGCACCCAAATACCCGGTCGATTTTATCCCTCTCCAGGTCAGACAGCTCGTACGACTGATCGCCACTCGGCTGAAAGGCCCCGGGAACGCGGTACTTCCTACTCCTCTTCTGCCAATTACCCCCGCCATCACCACCTTCTTCCTCTAATTATTATTAAGCTAGGAGGGCAGGCAGGTTATCACCGGCTTATAGTCCCGGCCGGAAAAACTCACACACCCCCGAGCTTTACTCTTCTTCGAGTACGTCAGCCTGTACAGTGCCTGGAACTCGTTCACCGTACAGATGCTCATATCACAGATCCAGTAGAGACATCTTAGACCCAATAGTTGCCTCCACTGGTTCCCAGGAAGCTGTACTGGTGATATCTTAATGGCACTAAGCAGGTACTGCACAAAGTTCGGCAGCGGGAGAGAGAACCCATGCACGGAATTGGTCCTCGTGAATCGCAACCCAGCCTTCCTCCGGGTTGCAGGCCGACTCTCAGGCATACAGCGGCCAAAGATCTATCTCTCCGGGAATACTCCACCTGGCCCGGAAAGCGGCAATCTCCCCGGGATTTAAAGAGCCCTCAGGCTCGTCACAGCCTATGGTCCTATTTCCGTCCACAAGTGTGTAGTGTAGGACGCCCGCTGGGTGGGTCGTGCCCACGGACACTCCATAGGGAGCATCCTCCTGTCCGAGACCCAGACGTTGATGCCTCACCAGTCGAACGGGCGATGACATCTGGCCCCGAGGACGAGGAGGCAAGCCAGTCTTCCACCTCTCTTGGTCGTCCGTCACCGGTCGCCAGGCGGCCGATTCGGAGGTTTCACTGGAGCTCTTAGAATCCATGTAATCTAGGGGAAAGAAAAAATAAAAAAATAAAAACCCTATGGCCGGTCAGAAATACAACCCAAACAACGGCCGCGGGGCCGCACGAAGCATGTAACGCCTCAGCACAGCCCCACATCGACCACTGGGCTTATCAGCCGAAAATCCCCAGATCTTGATGAGATTCGGTACCAGCAGGGTCACATCCAAAGGGCAAGCCGAGATACAACCAGGTGCCAGTCGGATCAACCCACAAACAAGAAAAAAAAAAGTTTCAGAATCACAAGGGCAGAACTCACTGATTGGTATGCACGACGACGGAAACTTAACAACTGGAAAACACCGAGCAATTTTGTTGAACACGCTGAACAAGGGAACAGTTCTCAGCCAAAAGCAACAATGCACGAAGCAGCAGGGGTTTATATACAGGTCAAGTATCCTAAGCACCCCTTGAGTTCTCCCCCCCCCAAACTGAAGTAGGGCAAGTAAAACTCCCCCGGATCCGGGCCATCCATCCATGACCGTTCCCTCGCGACACGTGTCCCAGTATTGACAACTTCCCACGCCATCATAACTCATGAGACTGATGGAATACCCCCTTCAATGCATGTCAGACACTTGCCTCGCATGCATAGGGTAGTTGAACTTACAACCTATTCCAACCTATGGTTGCGATCTCCCAACGGTACGGGCACTTGAACTTATATTCTAACAAGTTCGCAGTATCCTAATACATAAACCCTACGGTACAAGGCATTCCACCGGTCGAGCTTATTCCACCTCTACAGCCAGCAGCAACGGCTAAAACCGAAAGATTTGTTCCTCTCATACATGACGAATCTTCCAGCAGGCTAAAAAACCTTGCGCATGTTTTTCTCTCACCGCCGGGCGGTTGACTAAAGCCAAGAAACAACGGCTAGGTATCCCACCGGAAGAAATCTTCCTCTAGCACAAGAGAATTCTTCCCGCAGGCTCAAAACCCTGCAGGAATATTATGAACAGGCTACGATATTCCAATTTTAGTACCTGCTCCAACTAAATGCTACCCTATTCGCCGGTACATCCAGCTTGAACTATTGGCTGCGGACTTCCACCGTCCAGGTCTTCACTAGCTCCTCTCTCCCTCCTACGGTATAACCGGTCGTGCAAACCGAAACATTCCTACAGACAACCTCGTACAACCTACGGGCTCCAGGTACCACCGGGCTTTATAAACCCGGGAGATTTGTTCTTCTCATACAAAACAAATCTTCCCGCAGGCTAGAAACCCTGCATATACCTCATGCTTGTAAGAACAAAGGCTGAGAAACAATCGGAGATGTTGGTCAATACGAACACAGGACCACTTCACCCCGGGAGATTTGATCCTCTCATACAGGACAATCTTCCCACAGGCTAAAAACTCTGCACATGTACCGCCAGACTTTATAAACCCGGGATATTTGTTCCTCTCATATAGGACGAATCTTTCCGCAGGCTAGAAACCCTGCATATACCTCATGCTTGTAAGAACAAAGGCTGAGAAACAATTGGGGATGTTGGTCGATACGAACACAGGGCCGCTTCACCCCACCGGGAGATTTGTTCCTCTCATACATGACGAATCTTCCCGCAAGTTAGAAACCCTGCATATACCTCATACTTGTAAGAACAAAGACTGAGAAACAATCGGGGATGTTGGTCGATACGAACACAGAGCCGCTTCACCCCACCGGGAGATTTGATCCTCTCATACAGGACAATCTTCCCGCAGGCCAGAAACCCTGCACATACTTCACGCCTGCAGGAACAATGGCAGTGAAACGTGGGGACGGCGCCCAAGGCGTACTCTGGGCCACGCCACCCCACCGGGAACTCCTCTAACATAGGGCACGTTTCCCTCTGGTACCGAGTCACCTCATCATACAACCGCTCAAGGCAACCGATGCCCTAGGTGGCTACGGTTCTAAACTTGGGGGGACTTGTTTATCCTCATACACTATATTCACTGGGATTCCCCGGGACATAGCATGTCATGGCGGATTTCAACGCCACATTATCCTTATGCACTATATTCACCGGGATTCCCAGGACATAGCATGGCATGGCGGATTTCAACGCCACATATTCATCATCTCATGCCCTACATCTTATACCCGTATGCAACTGTCACCATCAACATCATAACCATGCACTCATCACAGTATGCATCATCATAACAGGTTTATCCAAACGCCCGGCCAAGCCCAATCTTAAACGCGGACTTGGGGGGCTAAGGCACCGTTGGGTTCGCATCCCTGCGGGTCTGCGGGCCTGTAAAGCAAGATAGATTTAAGTCCCCATTCAAGATGACACTTGACCGGGAACTTGGAGAACTTGTTGACAGTAGCCATAGAGAGGCTACCCATGCCCCCAAACCCGCAGCCAGCCTTCCTGGACCCGGCCCAGTAGCAGAGCATGGACACCTGGTCCCGCGCCCGGAGAGGTCTTACTTGTGATCGAGGCCCGGGAACCGGGGACGGCAGCTCCCCAAACAAGGGCCGAAATAGCCCAGCAATATGTGCAGAAGGGGGCCAGTCCCACATCGAAGGGTGAGGTCAGTCCTCGTACCCGACAACCTATATATGAGTCCAAACTACCTTCATTAATAGGTAATTAATACTCCAACTACTTATTCCCGCTTAAGTTATCGGTTTATCCCAACTATACTGACTTAGGCATCGAAGCGGAATAGACCGGTCCCGCCCGGTATTCCCTTAGTTCGCAGGATTTGCAGGAAGGAGTCACACCAAGATCCATCGGTTACGGATTCTCTGACAGAAACAATTCTTAAAATTTATGCTGACAAACATGTCAAAGTCTTAAGGTTAAAAGCTGATTTTATAACAAACTATAATTATTAAAGTAAAGTTGCTGTCATGTATTTTTTATATATCTTTTCAAAGATGCGTGATCCATCATGGACACTAGACAGAACTAATAAGGAAATTTTGTACCTATATCGGGTCTAGCTAGTATAAGCTAGCTACTAATCACTATATCTATTAAACATATTAATTCAACTTAATGACTTGAAAAATGAAGTACACATGATTGACATGAAGTATACAACTACTAGATATCTACGTCAAGGATCATATCCAACAGTAGCTCCAGTACTCCAGCCACTCTACTTCAGTCCTTCTAGTCTTCTACTCTCTACGTATCCATCACTAAATTAGTACGTACATAGTTTCTAGACAGTCGATGATCGCACTTGCAATATATTAGGTACTTGTCATCACTCAATATGGCAATTCATATCTGATCGATCACCCCCCTTAGTAAGAGTTCTTAGTCCTCGCTACTCGATCAGCTTAGCTACTAGCTTGGCTCATCATGATGCAGAAATAGTTCTCAGTTCATGCAATAGATCCGATTTCATCTAACTCAAGACTTAGAGCTGCTATGGAAAAATGACAAATAAAATACACATTATAAGTGGATAGATAATATTCAATTGTACCGAGATATTTAGTGATTAAAACCCAACACATTAAATGTAGTTAAGTTGAGATTGTATCAATACAGTGGTGATTCACGAGCCACATCAAACAAACAAATGTTTCCACTTTCTACAAATGTAATATATCTGATTAATTAGCAAACTGTTTGCTGCCAAAAGTGAGACAACATTTATATTCTCCTAATTCTAGCAACCAACTAACTGAACACCGCTCATAATTAAAAGTGGGTTTGATTGCTGTGGCTTGGAATTGATATCACAGCCGGTTGAGACTTCAGACCAGTGACTTGATTGAGACTTGAGATCAGATGAGACCAATTCATGAGGAATTGGATTTTTTTTTGGGAATGACGGGGGAATTGGATTTTGGTTCTACTGGGATCCTAGCTAGACTCTTGGCTATCAATAGTTAATTGATCGAGTTGGGTAAGAAACAAGAAGGTTCGTGGGAAGCAAGAAAGTGATGGAAACCAGTCGACTTGTGAAAGTCCCAAAAGACCGAGTGTGACATAGTTGTCACTTATAGAGGGAGGAGAATTAGGGAGACATATTTTCCATGGAAATTTGTTATAGTTACGTTTCCACGCCCGAGTGCCAATCTTCTTGAGTCTAAGATGGGAGAGCATACTATCATTTCATGCTTGTTGGTACGTAGTTAAGAACGTTCCATATAAAATTAGATCTCAATTAGAAGTACACACACAAGTCATAAAAGAATACAAATACACAGACAACTTCTAGGTACGTTGTGGTTCTATATTCAAACCCATGAGGTCATGACTATTGATTCGATAGTATTGAAATACTAGTAGGCACTTCAAGTTCAACTTACAACATGTGCTATGAGGGGGACTTAATTGCTCTAATATATAAGCACCAAAATATAACACTATGGAATACCAAAGGTACATTTTATTAATCCAACAACTGCTTAATTTGCTTGAAAATGAATCATTCTAATGAATGGAACTAATTTAGTAGCCAAAGTCAGTCTTACATACTTTAGACCCTTAAGATAGCACGCATTTCTTACCAAGATTGATTTATTTGATGAAATATTGCGCATTGTTGTTCATTAATCTCTCATATATATTGAAATGGTTCAAATTGACACGTGTTCATACTCTTAATTATATATATAATTTAGATATTGAAGAGTATATATATTAGGGCTGATGATAAAAAAGTCAAATTTAATATAGCTAATGATAAAAAGGTCAATAACTGTTTCATAATGATAATTAGGTCAGTTAACTAAACTTCTTAAACCGTTGCCCCCAAAGTTGTAATTATTTACAACTTGTGCCACTGTGTATAACTGCACGATATATTGTTCCGAATCCAAATTTCATACAACGTCTCTTTTAATTAATGAACTCAGTTTTGATTTCAGTAGCTGCCATTCCATAATTATCGTTCCCCAGCGCCGGCGTCGTCTTCGAGGTGTAGCATCATCGTCGCCAAACCCGACGTCAAGGTCTCCAATCTCCGATCTCTAATACTGCGACGGGACAAACTCACTGTCCTTCGCAGACCGTGTCCAAGCCAAGCCGGAATCCAACGACGCCAATCTCATCATCCTTCTCGGCCGCGTCAAAACCAAGCCCGAATCCAACACCGACGTCCTCAAGTCCAGCAAGTGAGTTTGATTTCATTCTTTAGGGATTTCTAAGGTTTGAATTCAATTTACGGATTCACTTTAGGTTTTGATTTGGTGAATTTCGGTTACATTAGGTTCGAATTTAATTTTGAATGTGAATTTCGGTTTGTTTTGTATCTGATTTGGTGAGATTTGGTGCATATGAATTTCGTTTGTTTTCAAATTGAATTTCCACTTCAATTTGTTTATGAAACATTCAGATTTTGGCATGGCTCATACAATGTGGAAGGTTTGTTTACGAATTTATGCAGTTGTGGAACTAAAATGTCATATTATATATGATAGTTTTTGATTCAGTGTGAAGTTGTATCATTTTTGTTGAGAAACTGTGTGTTACTTTGCTAAGGTCATGTAGTCGTATGTGTGTTACTTTGCTAACGTCAAGTAGTCGTATTGGAGATTCCCCTCTTTCAAAAATATTATCCTGTGGTTTGCTTCATATGTATTCATGCCATCTGTGGATCAGTGTTCTGCGATTGTTGCGATCGAATTGTTTGATTTGTTTCCCGGTGATATTAGGAAGGTGGACCCCTAAACTGCATTCTGTTCTGTTTTCCTGATTAGTATACATTACTGAAAGAGACATTTCTGCTGCATTTTCAAAAGGACCGAGTTTGTTTTACATGTCAAGTAACTGTTTTTGTAACTACTAGTGTAACTACTGGTGTAACTACATGTCAAATAACTGTTTTTGTAACTACTAGTATAACTACTGGTGTAACTACTACTGTAACTACATGTCAAATAACAGTTTTTGTAACTACTAGTGTAACTACTAGTGTAACTACATATAAAGTAACTGTTTTTGTAACTACTAGTGTAACTACTGGTGTAACTACATGTCAAATAACAGTTTTTGTAACTACTAGTGTAACTACTGGTGTAACTACTAGTGTAACTACATATAAAGTAACTGTTTTTGTAACTACTAGTGTAACTACTGGTGTAACTACATGTCAAATAACAGTTTTTGTAACTACTAGTGTAACTACTGGTGTAACTACTAGTGTAACTACTAGTGTAACTACATATAAAGTAACTGTTTTTGTAACTACTAGTGTAACTACTGGTGTAACTACTAGTGTAGCTACATGTCAAGAAACTGTTTTTGTAACTACTACTGTAACTACTGGTGTAACTACTAGTGTAACTACATGTCAAGAAACTGTTTTTGTAACTACTGGTGTAACTACTGGTGTAACTACATGTCAAATAACTGTTTTTGTAACTACTAGTGTAACTACTGCTGTAACTACTAGTGTAACTACATGTCAAGAAACTGTTTTTGTAACTACTAGTGTAACTACTGGTGTAACTACTGGTGTAACTACATGTCAAATAGCTGTTTTTGTAACTACTGATGTAATCTCTATTTGATCTTGTTGTTAAGTTTGTTTGTGATTAACAACTGTTGTGCTTTTTGATTATTCTCTTTTGCTGGACATATAATTCTTAGTGTACCTATCGTTGTAACTATTATTTGCTTTTTGTACTATTCAGGAACGCAATGACAGAAACAAAAGGTAAAAACATTGAATCCGATGACGACACGGACTACGAAAATAGAACAAAAAAGAAGAATGATTCCAGAACCAGAAAATCACCAAGGATATTGCAATTAAAGAAAAAATCAGTTGCTGATACAAGAAAAAGAAAAGTTGCAGAATATGGTAGTGATGGAGAAGATGCTGAAAATCAACAGAAAAAGAAGAAGAAGATGAACAAGAAAGGATCTGAGGAAGAAACAAAAGAAGAGAGAACTGAGGATGAGCAAGAAGATGAAATGGAAGACAAAAAAGTGGGGAAAATAGAAAGCATACAGTACCGCTGTCGTCTACCAAACTTTGCAGCTTTCAAAAACGGAATAAATGAAAAGGTGGTTGAAGAATTAAGGAAAGGGCCTTTTTATAAGTTGTTTGAAGCCTTTCATGAACAAAAAGTAAGCAGCAAAGTGGTTGGTAAAGTCGACAGGCAAGTGTGGCTGATTTTGGAAGCATTTGACCCCAAAGAAGAGGTGTTTCTGTTTGGAGGAAAGAAGTACAGAATTACCGACACCATTACATCTGAAATTCTTGGATTGCCAAAGAATGGAGATCGGGTAGAAACTGCTGAATTGGACCAAGAAGCTGAAGATATGTTGGTTCAGTTATTTGGTGAGAGGAAGAAAAAAGAAGATAGAGTTCAAAGAGACATGGTTCAAAGAGCTATTCAGAAACTACATGATCAGCAGCCGGAAAGTGAAGAAGATAGAAAGAGAAAGATTAAAAATCTGGCCAGACTTGTGGTTTTGGAGATATGCATTGAATTTCTTTTCCCTAATGTTTCTGGATTTCTTTCATGGAAATTCGTGAGAGCTATTTGGGGTGACTATGGAAACTTCGCATGGGCTGTTGAAGTTGGAGCTTTTTTAAAAAAGACCATCTTACGACAGAAAAACAAGCGTGTGATAACAAAAAGCATCAACTCTGGAGGATGTGTCTTCCTGATTCTGGTAATTTTTTTCAATTCTGTAAACTTCTTTATGTTTGTAACTATAAATGTAACTGCCACATATTGACTACTAACAAATGTTTTTAATTTACTTTCTAGTATTGGCTATGCGAGAAGACAAAAGTTGTGGCGCCAATTGAGGGAAGAGAACAGGAAACACACTTGATGAGGAAATGGGACCTTAGAGCATTGGCAAAAAAGTTAATGAACTATGATCTCAAAGCATACACAGTAAGTGTTCTTTTACTCTCTATCAAGTAAATATAAATGTACCTAGGATTGTAACTAGTGCACGTAACTATCATGGGTATTAAGAAAATATAAATGTAACTAGCAATGTAACTAGCAATGTAACTGTGTATGTAACTATCCTGTGTATGAAGAAACTATAAATGTAACTGTGTATGTAACTAGCATTGTAACTAGCAATGTAACTGTGTATGTAACTATCCTATGTATCAAATACCTATAAATGTAACTAAAATTGTAACTAGTGTGGTAACCGTGCATGTAACTATATTGGGTATTAAGTAACTATAAATGTAACTAGCATTGTAACTACCCTGATAACTACAATTCCTGCAAACTAACTGCTTGCTGCAATTTTTTTCAGAGATTGTTTACCAATGCCAAACCAGATCCTAAAGACAGCGATGATGAAAATGAAGAGCCAAATCCCGGATC
Source organism: Potentilla sterilis (assembly GCA_963682095.1). Lineage (NCBI taxonomy): Eukaryota > Viridiplantae > Streptophyta > Magnoliopsida > Rosales > Rosaceae > Potentilla > Potentilla sterilis. Next base: position 47,816,463 of record OY821763.1, read on the forward strand.
AAAGTTGAATGAGGATTTGACCGTTAAGGATGCAGAGCTGCGAAAAAAGGATAAGATTATTCAAAAAATACTTCTCGCCAACCAAAACTTGGAGAAAGACTGGATAGAAAATAAGACAAAGATTGAAGAGTTGGTTGCGCAAAATGAGAAGTTGTGGTTGGAAAATAGGAGTCTGAATGAGATTACATTGGGGATGTGCAACAAAGAAATTCAAGAACAGATGATGAAGCAAAAGGAAGAGATCAGGAAGCTGAAAGAGGACAAAGAAGAGATGAGCAGAACAAAGGAAGATATGTTGAGAGAAATTGAAAAGAAGAATGAAGAAATAAAAAACTTACACAAAATTATTGATGCACTGTCCAGCTCTCAAAACTCACAACAAGCCGAAGAAATTGAAGCGCAAAAGGATGAGGAACCTAAGAAAAAGGGTAATTTCTGATCTAAGACGTACCAAAGGAGAAAACGGAAACAAATTGAATAGATTGTTTAGATTATGTGTTCTTTTTCTATTTTTATTTAGAGTTGTATTTAGACAAATTTCTGGTTTGGTATTTTAATTAACTTTTTAATCAAGTATAAAGTATTGAAATCTACTTTAAATCAAGTATTATATGTAACTGTACTTTGACGCATATGTAACTATTTATGTTAAGTGAGTGTATATTTGATATGTAATTGGCAATTGTCCAGGTGATTGTATTCAGAAAGGAACTGAGGAAAATGTTGAACAAGATGGTCAGAAAGAGGCAGAGGAGGAGGGTAATCTCAAAACTTTTTTGTTATTGTTGGGATTATCTTTCTAATTTTGTAACTAGAGTTGTAACTGTCAGTGTAACTAGAGTTGTAACTTCAATATTCCTTAATTTGCAGGTTACACAATGGATGAAGATCTAGAGGAAAATGTTGAACAAGATGGACAGAAAAAGGCAGAGGAAGAGGGTAATCTCAAAACTTTTTTGTTATTGTTGGGATTATTTTTCTAATTTTGTAACTAGATTTGTAACTGTCAGTGTAACTAGATTGTAACTCTATCCGTAACTGTCAATATTCCTTAATTTGCAGGTTACTCAAGGGATGAAGATCTAGAGGAAACTTTTGAACAAGATGGACAGAAAAAGGCAGAGGAGGAGGGTAATCTCAAAACTTTTTTGTTATTGTTGGGATTATCTTTCTAATTTTGTAACTAGAGTTGTAACTAGAGTTGTAACTGTTAAGTGTAACTAGAGTTGTAACTGTCAGTGTAACTAGAGTTGTAACTCTATTAGTAACTGTCAATATTCCTTAATTTGCAGGTTACTCGATGGATGAAGATCTAGAAAGAGAGGTGTTGGAGTTTATGGAAGAAATCGAGCGGGATCATATGGAAAAGGCAGCACAGCGAGAAACTGAGAATGGTATGTAATTCATCAAATCTACCATGCTAAATTATGTAATTATCTATGAAAAAAAAAATTGTGATTTGCATCTGTGTGAAGAAGGCATGGAACTGTAGGTGTTGGTCTATCTCTATTTATGTAACTCACAGTGTAATTGGTCATATTATGTCTGTTTAATATGTAACTATATTAGTAACTGTTGGTGTTCCTTACTCTGCAGATTACACGACAACAGAAAAAATAGATACGCTGATTTCTGAGGTTGTCAAAAGTATTGAACAAGAGGCACAGGAAAAAGGTGATTGCTTGTTCTTAATATTTTTAATATAGTACTCTATTATGAGTTAATTAACTTGTTTTATCTCTGTGACTTTTTTGTAACTGACTTGTACTGTTAGCGTAACTGTTGGTGTAACTGGACTGTTAATTTAATAACTCTAGTTTTATGTAACTGTTGTTGTAACTGACAGTGTTCCCTACTTTGCACAGGGGAAAATATGAAATCACAAGTACAATCTCCACCTCAATCAATTCCCAAAGAAGCTAGATGGTCACCGAAAACACCAGTGACCGAAATGCCGACATTTGATCTCATGCCAGGCATTATCTCTCCTTGGGCATCTTGGAAAACCCCACCAGCACCTGAAATCAGCAACATGGAGGCTCAGCCGCAATGGAAAACCCCACAAGCACCTGAAATCAGCAACATGGAGGCTCAGCCGCAAAATTACCAAATAGTTGCAACACCATCTCCTATCAGCTATATGTATCCTGAGGAAGTGGTACCGAAGAAGAAAGAAGAGATCCGTTTGAAGATAATAGATGAAGTATCTGGCAAGACTGCAGAGTCGATGGGGTTGTACTCATACTCATATATAGCACGGATTAAGAGCAGAAAAAGGGTGAAGACAAGGGATACAAAAAAAATATATTGGTGGGGAGAGGTGAAGAAAGACAGAGAGAAGAAAGCAAAGAACAGAGAAGAACTCCAAAAGAAGATGAAACAGCAAATAGACAAACAAGAGGGAAAAGGAGGCAAAGATATTAATGAAAAGAAGTATGAAATCAATGAAAAAGGAGATATAATAGAAGTTATCAGCGACAGTGAGGTTGAAATCCCTAAGCCTAGACACATAGAAATTGAGGACTGGACGAGCTATACAGTTTTTAATCTCATGGATGATAGCACAAAGAGGAAATGGACAAGATTATGGAACACTATTCCAGATGGGTAAAAACTTGAAGTCTCGGTTTAAACTTTTTTTTTTTACTCGCAACGAAACTGTCCTTTCTAATATTTACTATAATTCGTCTCTGTAGGGAATTCGTTTGGAAAGGGACGATGCCTGGGTTGGAAATTTCAAAACATGATCTGAAAGAGTTGTTGATAGAGAATGGAGCAATTGGAATGAACGTGATAGACGGCTATGGAGGTGTTTTGAACGACGAATATTATGTACATGATTCTTCAGGTCACCCTACACCAAGGTGTATGCCAAGCTTGTCATGGGTAAGGCCCTGGAAACACCTAACTACATGTAACTGCTGTTGTAACTACTGGTGTAACTAGTAATGTAACTGAAAAATGTAACTACAAGCAAAAAAGAATAATATTGTAACTAGAAATGTACCAATATAAAACAAACTGTGTAATTAGTGTTGTACCTGTTACCGACTTTAAAAACCTAACTACATGTAACTAGTAATGTACCTAAAAAATGTAACTGCTGTTGTAACTACTGGTGTAACTACAAGTAATAAATAATAAATAATGTAACTAGTAATGTACCTATAAAAAGTAAGTGTTTTTGTAACTAGTAATGTACATGTTGCTGACTATACTTTTGTGTAACTGTTTTGCTTGAATTAGCATTCGGTGGAGAATCTACATACGAGGAACCTTCACTATTACATGTGCGAGAAGCTGTTTGAACATTTAGGAGAATCAACAATGTTGTTTTTCCCGATGACACATCAGAATCAATTTCACCACACATTATTAATGTTTCAAACGGATCCGCCCCAATTTTTCCACCTCGACTCATTGCAGCCAAGAAGAATAAATCGTGACAACACTTGGAAAGATGCAAAAAAAATGGTAAGCAGATTTTGACCAAGTCTAATATGTACTGCATGCAACGAGAAAGTATTTTCTTTAGTTTTCTCATGGTTGTTTTATGACACTTAAATTGCAGGCAAAAATGATTGAAATTTGGATTATGGCAGTAAAAGATCAAGCAGAGGAAATGCTTAACGAGGGTTCTAGGATGAAGTATCACAATTCAAGCACCCATGAAGAATTGATATTGAAGAAAAAGAAGCTCACTGCAAAAGATGTAAATACGATCAGATACATCCAAGCAAATATTGAAGAGAGCAACATCAGTATCCATAAGTTCAAAACAATAAAAGGAGAAAGCCCACCTCAACAACAACCCGACTCGTAAGTAAAGGTTTTTTTTCAACTTATAAGTTGAGGTCTATGCACATAACTCATACAGAAAAAATGTAACTGAAGATGTAACTAGAAATTAATAATATAACTGACAGGGTAACTGTGTAACTATGTATGTAACTGTGTAATTTAACTTTTACAGTAACAGGTTTTGTTTTGTAGCTACATATGTAACTGACAAGATTTTTTCTTTGGCAAACAGATTAGATTGCGGCGCATTTGTAATGTACTACATGAACAGGCTTGCCGATGAGAGAGATTTTGAAGACAAACCAGATATTACAAAGTTTCGAGCTGAAGTGATCAAGAAGTTGCTGAATCATCACAAAAGTTGGATATCGATACAAGATAGGAGAAGAAAAGTGTCGTTTAAGTAGACTGTTCAATGATTTTCATAAGCTTTTAGGGAACTATGTTATATATACTCATAGTTATTTAAAATTGTTGACTTGTAAGAATTCAAGTAACTGGTTATGTAACTAGACTAAATGGTTATGCAACTGATTATGTGCATTTTCGTTTCATCTTATAACTGATTAAAGTGACAAAAAGAGATGTTTCATGTAACTAGTAATGTAGCTAACAAAAGTAACTGTGCATGTAACTGTATCTGTAACTACTGGTGTAACTACAAACAAACATGAATATATGTAAATTGCTTCTGTAACTACAAGCAAACATGAATAATAAATGTAACTAGTAATGTACCTATGAAAAGTAACAGTGTAACTAGTAACGTACATGGTGTAACTACTGGTGTAACTACATGCAAACATGAAATGTATGTCATATTTTTCCTTTAAAGTTTGCAGCGTGCCGCTGCACAACGAAATTATATTAAGTAACTATAAATGTAACTAGCAGTAACTATCCTTGAGAAATCCATTCACCACATGAACATTACAAGATTTCTACAGTTAATATATTTCATATATTTCCTTTAAACTTTGCAGCGTGCCGCTGCACCGCAGTGGCAGCGTTCCGCTGCACAATGAATAAATGTAGAAGAAAATTTCTTAAAGAAATGTAACTGGAAATGAAAAAAAATGCTGATGTAATTATTGAGATAAAGTAACGAATGAAAGAACAAGTCAAAGATTATTTCACTTCCTAATGTCGAATATAATCCAAGTCAGAAACCAAATAGCTATAATGTAACAATCAGCGTAACTACAAATGTAACTGTCAGCGTAACTGTCGCTATATCGGATCTTTACAACTCGTTCTGTTGTGCTTGCCATATTTTCCACACCTGCCGCACTTTATCTGTTTTCTCAGTACTTCATCCTTACTTCTGAACCTTTGTTTTTTTGGTCTTCCGGGTGGTCTCCTTGTGAATGGTGGTTGTACAAAAATACTAGACTTTGGAAGCTCCAACGGCTTGGCAATAGAAGAAACAGGATTGATTGTATAAGAATAGGTTTGACGGTATTTCTCCACCTTGAAGCAAAAAAGAAGAGAATGATTAGCTCAAAATTAACTACAAGAAAACAAGAATAATAATGTAACTAGTAATGTACCTAGAAAAAGCAACTGTGTAACTAGTAACATACATGTTGATGGCTATAAACTTCAAATTTCACTTAACTAGTAATGTACCTATAAAATGTAACTGTTTATGTAACTACTGCTGCAACTACAAGCAAACATGAATAATAAATGTAACTAGTAATGTACATATGAAAAGTAACTGTGTAACTAGTAATGTACCTGTTGCTGACTATAAACACCTAATTTCATGTAACTAGTAATGTACCTATACAGTACTTTTCATGTGACTGAATATGTAACTACTAGTGTAACTATACAAAAAAAGGGGAATAAACTAACAAGATGAACAAGGATGAAAAAAACACCTGGTAAAACGGAGTGACATATGAATAAACTGAGGCACCAGCATTTTGCATAACAACAAGACCATGCGAACAAGGAAAACCATGACAGCTCCATTCACCACACGAACAATATGAGGTTGCCAAATTCACTATAACTCTATATTTCTGACAATGAACTTCATAGAGATTAGTATCTGATCTACTAACTTTCCAATGTCTTCCTTCGGCCAAGTTTTCCTTAAGCTTCTTTTCCATCTTCGGACACAAAAAAGAAAACCATTCTTTTACTTCTTCTTTTCGAGAAGAAATCATCTCCATGTTCTTCACACGAATACCTTCATTCATCTCAACAATAGGAAGACATTTTAAAGGCAACACCCAATTGTTAAAACACTCTGCCAGATTCGATGTCATTTCACCAAACCTGTCCCCATTGAAAAAAGCCACACACCAGCTCTCCTTCGGAAGATCCTTCAAAAAATCTTCAACTGGTTTGCCACCTTCTGCCCTCAACAATGCCATATTGCTCTCATACATATCCGGTGTGCGAGAATAAGCACAAGACATAAACAACTGCGGGATCCGCTGCTTTAGGTAGCAATCCTTAGGATACAATTGAGTCAGATTCTTAAGAAGGTGCCTAAAACAAAATCCTAAAGGGTTATTAGGAAACACTTTTGGATATGCACTAAGAAGGCCACTATTACGATCGGAAACAAAAGTGACCCGCCTTGTAGAATACCTAGCCAACTCTTCAGATAAGCATTGGAGGAAAAATGTCCAATTGATTTCAGATTTAGAATCCACAATAGCATAAGCTACTGGATACATACCTGGAAAGAAAAAAAAAATGATGTCAGTTTTGTTAGATGCAACACTTGTTACACCAATAGTTACACCGTAACTATTAGTGTAGCAGAAAGTGAACAAAGTGAAACAAGTTACTAACTGGTCATGTAACTGACTTTGTAACTACACAAATAACTGGTCATGTAACAACCCATGTAACTGATTTTTGTAACCCCAACTAACTGGTCATGTAAGTGACTATGTAACTACACAAGTAACTGGTCATGTCATGCAATTGATAATGTGCATTGTCGTAGCTATCAAAAGTAACTGTGCATGTAACTGATTCTGTAACTACTAGTGTAGCTGTCAGGATAACTGCTAAAAGCAATTTGTAACTATACAAGTAACTGGAAATAAAATAATGTAACTTTCAGCAGAAAACTGTAACTATTAAAGTAACTGAAGTGGTAAATGGAAATAAATAATGTAGCTGAAAGCTGAACAAAGTCACACAAGAAATTGAATAAAGAAGGAAGTGAAGAAAGTCACACAAGTACCTTGATTACCATCCTTTGCTGTTGCAGCAATAAGCTGACCTTGATACTTATTGGTGATGAATGTGGCGTCTATGAACAAAAGGGGTCGGCATGATAGAAAACCATTCATCCAAGAAGAATAACAAACAAACATCCGTTGAAAACTTTTAGTTTCAGAGCAAATATTCAGTTCGATTCTAGAACCAGGGTTGGATTCAACCGTTCGCTCACAAAACCACACTAACTCAGAATACGAATCTCCTTCATCACCAATCACAGCTTCCCTTGCACGCTCTTTACCATACCATGCTGTACGATAAGGAACATCTATACCAAAATCAGTTTTTAAGTCTCGACATACATCTGCAGCCGTCTTGTTTGGATTCTCTCGAAGCTTGTCAAGCATCACATACTTTATAATCTTGGAACCCATCATCCTACTACTCTGAAGGCGAATAACACTACAACAGCTATGCTCATTCACCAATTTCATAATCTGAAAAAAACCGTTGAACCTGCACAAATATAAAACAAAGTGTTCATGTAACTACCAATGTAACTATGTATGTAACAATAAAATCGAATCCAATAAATTGATTTCACCACAAAATGTGACTATATGTATAACAATAAAAGTAACACATAAGACCTAAAGCTGAAAATCATGCAGTTCAAAATGTAACTATAAGTGTAACAACGTGTGCAACCATGCAAAGTAAACATATCAAAACTCAAGCTAAACTTCATGCGACCGATATTGTCACTATAAGTTTAACAAGTATTGTAGCTACAAAAAGTAACAGAGCAAAACTAAAGCTAACCTTAATGTAACTATGATTGTAACTATAACTTTAGTAACTGAACTTAATGTACCTGCACAAGGATGCCTTCACAAACCAGCCACAACCGTCAGAAACTTTCTTGGAACAACAAGCTGCAACAGTTTCTTTATTATTCCGCAGAAACTGAATATCAAATCCAACCTCCACAGCATACATACGCAGCTTCAATCTAAAATCTTCCACCCCACCCTCAAAAATCTGACCCACTGAATGAATAAAAGACTCCCAGCCATGAGTGCGATATACCTTCGGCTCCTCCCGCGTATAGCAACCCAAATACTGATTTTCCTCAAGCAAAACACTGCTCTCATCAATATAATTGTTACTAACCACACTCTCTAAACCAGAAACACTGGAATCCTCATATAAAACATCAACATCAACAAGGTCTGAGTTGTAACGTGACATAAGTCTACAAAGTATTTTCATATCAATGTCATTTTCCAATTGATATACTGTAACATCAGGATGGATGGTAAATCGAAGCTTGAAGACTATTCTATTCAAATCTGGATAGCGATCTCTTACACGCTTGCAAAAATCTAAAAACGAGCAATTATCCGAGAATGAAACTGCTGCTCCTTTACCACAACATACAAGCTTTGCTGTGTAGTTAAAGTCCATTGCGCCTGCGAAAACAAAACATAAAAATATAACTATAAAGTGTAACTAGTAATGTATCTATAAAATGTAACTGCTTCTGTAACTACAAGCAACCAGGAATAATAATATAAATAGTAGTGTACCTATAAAAAGTAATTGTGCATGGTATATTGCTTTTGTAATTGCTTTTGTAAATGTAACTATAAATGTAACTAGCAGTAACTATCCTTGAGAAATACATTCACCAAATGAACATTACAAGATTTCTAGAGTTTATATATTTCATATATTTCCTTTCAATTTTGCAGCGTGCCGCTGCACAATGAAATTATATTAAGTAGATACCTACAATGTAACTAGCAGTGTAACTGGAGTGCTAACTGTGCACATAACTATCCTAGGTACAAAGTAACTATAAATGTAACTAGCAATGTAACTATTGTTGTAACAGTACATGTAACTATATTGGGTATAGAGTAAATAGCAATGTAACTATAAATGTAACTAGCAGTAACTATCCTTGACAAATCCATTCACCACATGAACATTATAAGATTTCTAGAGTTTATATATTTCATATATTTTTTTTAAACTTTGCAGCGTGCCGCTGCACCGCAATGGCAACGTTCCGCTGCACAATGAATATATGTAGAAAAAGACTTCTTAAGGAAAAGTAACTGGAAATGAAAAAAAATGCTGATATAATGTAACTAGTAATGTACCTTTAAAAAATAACTATAAACACCTAATGTCATGTAACTAGTAATGTACCTATAAAATGTAACTGCTTATGTAACTAATGGTGTAACTACAAGCAAATAGGAAAGAATTATGTAACTAGTAATGTACCTATAAAAAGTAATTCTATAACTACTGATGTAATGTAACTAGTAATGTACCTATAAAAAGTAACTATAAACACCTAATTTCATGTAACTAGTAATGTAACTAGTAATGTACCTATAAAATGTAACTGCTTATGTAACTAATGGTGTAACTATAAGCAAATAAGAAAGAATTATGTAACTAGTAAAGTACCTATAAAAAGTAATTCTGTAACTACTGATGTACCTGTTGCTGACTATAAACATCATACTGAAAACGTAGATCTATTTTGTTATATTTATACGAATTCTGTATCACTGAAAAAGATCATATAATGTATATACCAATTCTATTCAGTAGTGCTGCGAATCTTCATCGAAGTTTGCAGCGGTTTAATTAGGCATGCAAGACACGAGAGAGAGAGAGAGAGAAAGAGAGAGAGATAAGAAAAATGAGGAAACTGACCTAGTCGATGAAGGCGACGAAGAACCGGAGAACGTCAGGGGAAATAGCTAGAGGAAAAGGCGACAAATGAAATCGATTTCGGCAATCGTCGGGGAGGACAGCGCAGATGAAATCAAAGTTGATGAAATCAAAATCGACAAATGAAATAAAAAACGACGAGTGCGGCAACAAATGAAATCAAAATCCAGATCGGCGATCGTAGGCGAGGACGCGCAGATGAGGAGGATTTGTCGACGGTGGAGATAATTGAGCACTGGTAGTGATGGAGCAAGAGTAGGAAGAGGCAGCGGAGATAATTGAGATCGGGACGAACGCAAATTCAGAATTCAAATAGGAAAGAAAGAATATAGCGTGGGAGCCAAGAAAGGAAAATAGCGTGAGATCGGGTTGTTAGAGAAAAGAGTGGAGCTGTTATAACCAGGGGTAAAAAAGTCATACAAAAAACTAAATTCTGACTATTTTATCATTTGATATAAAATAATTAGACAATTTTATCATTTGATATAAATAGAGCCGACTTTTTTAACATTTCAAAAAAAGGAGTGATGTAATTATCATTAGTGAGTGTAAATGGTTTTTTTTTGTCATTTGCCGTATATATTATTCACAAATTACACATGAATTAAAATAATCACGAGAGTTGGAGCAATCTCTCCACACAATAGTTAATATATTGTGAACGTAAATATATTCTATTTGGATAGCAATCTATAGAGTGCACAGCTAACTCGCAAATATGTAAACCCTTTATATAGAGAAGGCTAGAGATCGTACTAACCTTCCCATTCCAATATTATTACATGAGTAAAGTAGTACTGCTGCCATGTTTTGACAATGAGGTTCACTAAAATACATAGAATTGACCTCTTCCCCACTATTTCGGTAATGTATATGGAGTATATTTATATAGACCAAGGCAGCCATAAACCTTGTGATCAAGCATGCATGCCTAATGGATGATCCAAATTTGCGTTTCTGCTATGATAATTTAGAAAATGTGTGAATTTGTCCCATTAATAGATCACAACCATTTCAGATATAAAATAGGTAAAAGGTTTTGATGATTTAACACACGAGACTCCTTGCTTACCACCCTTGGCTTGTATAAACCATGAAGCTCTATAACATCATTTTTCATAAGATCTTCAGCTCTGACTTCTGTAGCTAGGATTCTCTGGAATTTGGACTTTTGGTTCTTCAACAATATGAGAGAATTAAAATTGAGCAAGGTATAGACGTTTCAAGAAACGAATATGATCTCAAATTATTATTCCATTGCCTTCCTCTTAATAGAAAGGACAGATGACAATTTCACTATAATAACATGAGATGGTTATACCATACAATGATACAATCAGCTCTGCCCGCTTGAACTCTTTCTTTCACAATTTACAAGCAACTATACAGTATAAGCGAAACCACAGCAGAAAAATGTGGCTGAGATTCTCAGTAAATCAGGAGCTGATGCTGTTGGAAGAACTGACTACCAAGACAATGAATCTGAAACAATAAAACCAATACAATCTGCAATCATTGCTGATATGCATTTATGAAGTTCAGTGTTATCTTCCAACCCCTCGTTCAGTGGCTTATTTTCTGATTTATCCGAAGGGAAATTGAGATGGTGTCTGACAGTTGAGAATTACTGATCAAAGTTCAACAAAAGTACTGGATGCAAGCTATAACCCCAGGAGGCCAGGACAACGCCCCTTTGTTCCAGCAACCATATGACTATCAACAGTAGCAACGACTTATGTGACAAACAGTACCAAGCTGTCACTGCAAAGCTTGGCAGCAACCCAATGCATTTCAAAGACCAATCGTGTAAGTTCCCAATTTCAACCATTTTCAATATAAACTCCCCATTTCAAAGACTAATCACGTTCTCCAAGAAACAAGCATATACTATCAATGCGCATGCCTATTACCATAACATATAATAAGTGTAAAAAGAATTTGGATTTCCCAACAGCCATGCTGAGAGTTCAGTCCAATATGCACAATAGTTACCTCGCACTAATCGATTTGTACAGCTGCTGAGCTCCATAGTAGTTACCTTCCCCCACAACTTTCTCAAAATTTCTCAATTTGCTGCATAACAAAACTCTCAATCAACTCTTTTCTCAATTGAATCTCAATCATCAAACTCACAGTTGTGATTTGTACAATAAAGTATAGGTAAACTCAAGAATGAAATTCTTTTTTTTATAGTTTGTAGAACAGAAACAACTAATTCAGAAACCATTAGACTAAACCTGATCATCATACTTGTCGCAAATCATGAATTCAAATCTAAGGAACATAGTAATTTTGCAAAATCAATACGTGTCTGAAATGCAGAGGGATCAAAACGGAGAGTAAAGCTGCGTAAACTACAATCTTTTTCATGATATTGTGAATAATTCGAGAATAGAAAATTCAAATTCAGGTTCGGATTACCTCTTGAGCTGGAGGGAAGTGTGCCTCAATTGGCTCTCTCCTTCGACATGGTCTCGTATATTCTGGGGTTTGCCAAGTTCAAATTCACAAACAACAAATGACCAGTAGTTAGGCTACAGTATCAATTTTGATGTTTACCCCAGGGGGAATGGAGTTGGAAGCCAGGCAGCTGAGAATTACATATCAATGCTGGAACTGAACTCCTTTAACCCCAGGAGGCGAGGACTGTAGTCCTTTTGTTCCAGCCACCTTTTGACGATCTCCATTATCAAAGAAATTGTGAAAGATAGCCCAAGTAGGCACTACAGCCTAACAACCTTTGATGTACGTTTTCGCCTTTTAATCAACCCTTCCATTACATGTATATAAACATCTTTAGTTAAAGTGATACCTTTCTGCTTTGACTCTCGCAAAATGTTGATTGCATCCTTGTATTTACCTTGCGTACACAACCAATTGATCTGGTCTGAATAAGCTACTGTGGTTGGATCAGATTCTTCTGAAGATTCACAGGTCATCCCATCTGACCCCTTGTCCAATTTCAAGGACCAATCATGTAAGTTCCCCATTTCAACCATTTTTGACATAAACTCCTCTGCTTCCTTGATATTATCAGTATCAGTAAGTGCATCTAGAATGGCACTGTATGTATACTGGTCAGGAGCTAATTTCTTTTCTTTCATGTCAGCATAAAGACCAAAAACATCATCAAACCTCCTTTCTTTGCAAAGGCCGGATATCAATATGTTGTAAGTAACTACATCAACGTCTTTTCCTTTAGAAATCCAGGTGTTAAAAAGCTTAAGAGCTTTTTCTATCATATCCTGACTGCATAGTCCAGAAAGAAGAATATTACATGTAACGACATCTGGCGTTAACGATTTCTCAACCATATTGTTGTGGAGCTGAAATGCTTTCTCGACCAGACCCTCACGGCAATAGCCATGAATTATCGTGTTGTATGTAGTTTCATCAGGGACTAGACCTGTTGTTACAAGCTCATGCAGCTTCTCAACTGCTTGATCAGTTTTCCCAGATTGGCATAGCCCTCCAATTATAGATTTGTAAGTGACAATGCTAGGAAGGACCTGTTTATCCTTCATCTCTTCCCAAAGCTCCAGACCCTTGTCTGGATTTTTGTTCTTAAAGCATCCGGTGATCAGAGTTCCATAGGTCACCTCATCAAGTATATAACCCCTCTCAACTGAAGTACGAAACAATGTAAATGCCTTGTCTAGCTTGTTCTGACTACAAAATGCGTGAAGAATGGTATTTAGGGTGTAAGTGTCCATATTCAACCCTTTTCTGCCCATCTCATCCATCATCGTAAATGCTTCTTTCATTTTCCCTGCTTTGCAATACCCACTAATCAAAGTATTATAAGTGACGCAAGAAGGAGCAAAACCATCTTCCTTCATCTTCCTGATAGTAGCACTTGCTTCATCCATCTTCCCTTCCTTACAACACCACTTCACCATTATATTGTGCGTAACTTCATTTGCTCCCACTCCCCGTTTACGCATCTCCTCAAGCAACTCCAACGCCTTGGATTCATCACTCTGCTCAAAGCATTGATCAATCAAAGTATTATACGTGACAACATCCGGCACCAACTTCAACTTCTCCATCTCATCCCTCACCCTCATCGCCTCCTCAAACCTCCCTGCTCCACACAACCCACTAACCAACATATTATACGTCCAAACATCCGGCAACAAATGATTTTGCCTCATCAACTCCATCACCTGCTCAGCCTCCTTCAACATTCCCAACTTACAGTACCCGAAAACCAAAATATTATAAGTATTCCTATTCGGCAACACCCCTCTCAACTTCATCTCCATCAACAAATCCCTCGCCTCACTCAACCGCCCCTTCTTACACAACCAATCCAAAATCGTATTATAGCTGACATCATCCGCCGCGCATCCAAAATCACTCATTCTACTCAACACATCAACAGCATCCCTAAACTTATTCTCCAAGCAATGACCATATATCAAGATATTAAAAGTACTAGTATTAACACGAACCCCTAACCAAATCGCATCGCTAACTATATCCAAACACATCGCAATCGAATGAGAAGTGTTACACCGCACGAGCGCGTTAATCAGACTATTGCAGGTGAGCACATTGGGCCGGTACCGCAGCTTCTTCATCTTAGAAAACACCTGGGCCGCGAGGTGGGCCTTTCCGACGTGGACGTAGGCCCCGATGGAGGTGTCCAGCAGGGCCTTACTGCGTCGGGGGACGGATTCGTCGGGGCGGAGGATGAGGCGGTGGAGAAGGTTCTGGGAGTCGGAGGAGATGAAATTGATTAGGAGGGTTTTGGCGTCGGAGAATTTGTTGTGGGAGAAGAGAGAGGGGAGGAGGGTGAGGAGGGGGCGAGGGGTTTGGGTGAGGAGGGGAAGATGGGCCTGGGCCCAGTGGAAGAAGGAGAGGAGGGTTGAGGGGTGGGAGGCTAGGGTTTTGGAGCGGAGGAGAGAGAGGAGAAGGGGCTCAGTCAGGTGGGGAATGTAGGGTTTGAGAGACTGGAGGTGTGGGGTTTTGGTGGAGGTTAAGAGGGAAGTGATGGTTTCGAGGAGTTGGGGTTGGTCTGGAGGTTTTGGGTTGGTCATGGCAGAGCTGAGAAAGACTGAGCTTTCAGAAGGTTGAAGAAGAAGAAGAAGAAATGGGGTTTAGGTTTTAGTCAGGGGGTAAAACGCTGCGTTTTGGTGGGGTTGGGTTTGAGTTGGACGGCGTCGTTTTGGGAAATGGATATTTGGTTTGTATAAATAGAGAGATGGTTGAGAGTCCACTTTCTGTTTGTGGATGAAGGGAGAGATGGAGGTGAAGACTGTGAAGCTGAAGCCGATTGAAGCGACGCCGGAGACGTTTGGGCAGTACGGTCAGGTTGTGGAGGCTTCGCCGGACGGTGATGAGTTTGGTCCTAAGGATGCTCAGCTGGACCTTAGCCGTGGAGTTCCCAGGTAACAGAACAGAAAAGGCTAATGAAATTGAACAATTGGGTGGCTGGTTTTTGATTTGTGTTTCAGATTGAGCTTGTAGAAATTGGGTTTTTGATCTAGCAGAAATTTTGTGACTTGGTTCAGTAATGAGTTTGTTCATTTTAAGTATTAATCGACAGTCTGACAATATAACATGTTAGATTATCGGGACATAGGTTCAGTTTTTATAAGTATTGTGTAGGTTCTACATAATGCACTTGGAAGATCGACCGCTGAAGTTTACAAACATTACTCACCACGCCGGCGTCACGCAGTGTCTTGGGGCCATTGGTGGCCATGTTTGGTATCTCGGAATTGCTAAGCCTTCCATTGTGGAAGAGAAGGGGGACAATGTGGTGAAGTCTCGCTGTGCTTCTGGTCATTACTATGTGCCTCCTTCTGTCGAGGATGTTCGCGTTTTCAAGATCACAGGTAGCAAATTTCTCAAGCTTAACCGGGGGACATGGCACGCAGGGCCTTTGTTCATGGCAGAGAGTATGGACTTTTACAATCTGGAGCTCAGCAATACTAATGTGAGCTTATGCCTTTTATTCACTTCTTTAAATCAAGACTGAATTTAGGACTGCAATTTCACATTGCTACTTCTCATTGCAGGTGGTTGATCACACATTACATGACTTTGTGAAGGGAAATGGAGTGGAGTTTCTAATAGAAGAGTAGCTGTATTTTCTTGTTCTGATTCCAACCTTACAACTTGTTTCTGATACTGTGTATCTTGAAGTAAATACTTGCTAGTTACCGCAATTGCTGAAAATCACAATGTGCTCAAATGAATTTCTTCCTTGCAATAATATAATCATGCAATCACTTTAAGTGATGTCTTACCAAGGTGAGCAAAGCAGGGGCTGTCTATAGACAGTTCTGATACTCAAACCGGTGTGAAAATCAGTTCATGGTTCATTGTCCATCCTAGCTAAGTTTTAGGAATTCATAACCAATATAGACAAAGTGGAAGACATAGTACAATATTTTAGTTATTTCATATAAATTCTTATGAAATGGTACATACAAAAATGAATGTCTACCTCCCTAGTTGAAGACAATAATGTTACAGCAGCAACAAACACTGTATGAATTCAGCCGAAAAAATAATAATGAACACTATGAAACAATGGTTCTACAGAGTAGAGCACATATAAGTGCTCCACTTCAACACGCAATAACATTAGCTTGGTGGGAGGCTGATCTGCTAAGGTTGCAAAAGCTTGAACTTCCGTGAGTTTTGTCACATAACTAATCACCTCCCATCATCTGCAAGGTGATCAATGATAATGTTAGTTAATCATATCAGGAATCATTTATTTTCTTTCATGAATAGTATTATGAATGAGTAATACTATATTTTCTCTTGACCATTAATTTTTAAGCTGTTATACCAAATTTCAGTTAACCAACAATCATGCACCAGATTTCAAGTAGCTTAGTAAGTAAAATGACTGCAGGAAATGCATAAGCACCTTGAAGATCTCCCCAAACATTCCCATCCCTTGTAGAGGATTCTTGCGCCTTACTCCATAAAACTTCTCTGCAATTTCATCTAGCAACTGAAACATAACATTTTTTGTTAGAAACCCTCCTACTTGAACAGGCCAAAGCGGTTAAAGGCTTTATCCAAGAACACAGGAGAAGGCATGACCTAGTGAGTGAGACAATTCATATCAAAAGTGAACAAGATGCCAAATGTTATAACAAACAGCACCATTACACACCTCGTGAAAAGTAGGCTCTCTGTCTAAGGTTGATTTGAAATTCGATCTCAACATATTAAAAAGAGGAAAAGCATCTCGCAGCATCCTGCATTCAGAACAATATTATCAGCAAGTGAATCTACCATCCTCATGCCATAGAAAGCAATCATACAAATCCCATGTTATAACCTCATCAACTCATAGTAACTTATTCTAGGTAGCCTTAGGAATATAAATAATTCTATAAATAGGGGGAAATTTTGTTTAACTGATCAAAAGGGAAAAAGGGAAAGGTGAACGTACGTTTCCAAAAGAAAACTAATGAACTGCATCAAATCGGATTTAGGAAATTCAAGCTGCTTCGCTTCTACTTGCTTTTTTATCTCATCCATGAGAATATTGGCGTCTCTCAGATTACCTAAAGCCAAATACCTATAAGAACAAGACACAAATATTAGCACTATAAGGATTAGCTTGGAAAATAACATATATGTTCAATATTAAAACAAAATAATATGAACATAAGAAAATTGTAGTCTATATTATATAAGGATCTCTCTATATTTTGAGGTTACACAAATATATCTTCATCCAATTTGGAATGAGAGGTATCTGTTTGATAAAACAAAATGGAAAGAGCCAAAATTATCTTTTTCATATTTTTACATACAATAAAGACCAGCTTAAGTTTTTACACGAAGTTATCATGCCAGTGTAATCATGACTATTCCAACTAAGTATGTTATCCTCCCCTTTTGTGTTGTTGGTTAAATAAGTTCATGAAACTACCATCAATATTTTTAAAAGGGAACTTCAGACTTTTCACTGTAATCAATAATTAGCTAAAAGTAAATTGGGTCAAGGCGTAATTAAATCCCAAAAAGGCATCTACTGTACTTTCATCGACCTAGATTTGAAGAAGGGCATCTTTCTCATTTCTTAAGCCTAAAGTCGAGACTGAAAAGAGTTGACACTTTCAAATCCATATATCACAGTACATTAACAAGTAATGGGAATCCATAATATGAAGTCACATTAGTGCCCTTACCTTGGACTTAAGAACTGAAGCTACATTAAGTTTTCTACTCAATTAAATAAAAAATATCGATGAGAAGTAAATACATCATAACCACATTATATGTATCTTACATTAAAACTGCCCTTGCAATTGCCACATCATCTTCCCCTGGATAGCACTGCATGGTGAAAAGGTATGAACACCTTATAATCCAGAAAAAAAGGGGTACCAGACAGAAAGACTGCACCAGACAGGATTAAGTTCAACAAAACCAGTAACTAAGTTTCCTATGGTAAAGGCATATCTAAGGTCGAGTGTATGGAGTATTCATTACAAATATGAAATTTGTAGAAATTCCAGATATTTGTCAGAGAAGACATTCCCATATGTAATTTCACATTATTGAGTGCAATAAAAACATATGGGAATGTCTTCTCTGATAAATATATGGGAATGTCTTCATTGTCAGAATAACAAAAAGCTTTCCAATTTTTGAATTTTAATTTGAAGTAATCATTTAACATTTATACAACAGAGAACTTATGAAAATGAAGAAAAGATTGTCACTTCATATATTTAGGAGACTACATCACATGATGCTTATGGTCTGTTCAGCTTATAGCATTTCTCTTATCCAAGAATTCGTGATATATAAATTTAATAGGGAACAAAAGACTAACCTTGCCCATGAAATGTACTAAAGTAGAAGCAAATTCTATTGGGTTGTTTCCTCTGACAAAATGTTGTGCGACTCTAACCATGTCCTGCAAAGAAGTTGAACAGAATATTGGTGTTCATCATGCAATCATAAAAGGAGCCAAGAGTACTCAAAACATTAAAATGGGATCTTTTTCTTCCATCTTCCAAGTTTAAGTACATTCATATACAGGAATAGAAGAATAGTTTATACAGCATGGAAGAACCATGATAAAGATCTTTAAAAACAGGATTACTCCAGCATGAAGACGATACGTAAGATGTATGCACTGACAATGTTGAGATAGCATATACATAAAATTATCACCGCTGTAAGATCTATTTATGTACTCAGCTGCTACCTACCACCTCAGGAGATTCAAAGTACATATAGTTAGCTAGCATAACATGTATGTCTGGTGCCCCAGCCCTAGGTGCCCCAAAGTCCGCAGACCACCTGACATGACAAAAGAACACATGAAATCCATATAACAGAAAAAACTGACATAAACCTTTAATCAAATAAGGAACAAGAAAAAGTCACCAATGCCTTACTTAATAGCAGCTTTTAGAAATGATGAGCATCCTTCAACACATGTTTTTGCTGTTCCCAGTGTTTCAGAAAGTCGTTGCATGTCATCATCTAAATCCCCCAACTTTTGTGGCACAGGTATCCTGGGAAATTGTTTATAAATTTTCCTGACACGAACTAACCAAATAAGTTTGTCATAATCCAGCAAAACATTTGAATAAGCTAGAATTTCAATTTATCAAATCAATGCATCCATACAAATAGTGCCTACTAGAAGAAATAAAGGAGCAGCAAGGAGAAAGTTAAAAAGCATTTGATATCACAACCAAAAGATAAGAAAAATCCAATAGAGAATCAATCAAGCATTCAATTAACGTCATAAGGTAAACAACTGACCTAGGGTTTCATCATCATAACGGAATCTCCCTTTGACAAGTGTTTCCACAAACAAAGAAGCTAATTCTGCCCCACATGTAACCTGAAAATTGTTTTCACACATACATCATCAGTACCAGCATAATGCGTGGCAATTTCAATTACAAACATTCAAGGTGAAATCAAATCACAGCCAAAGTAAGTGATCCTATAAGTAGAACTACGAGAGTATAACCTGCCCATGTTTCAGTTGAATGCATGCACCCGACTCAAGAATATTCAAAGCCTCCGAAAACCTCTGAGCCGCTACATATCTGCGACAAAACAACCATATACTATCAATGCGCACGCCATTTACATTAACCTCTAAGCATGAAAAACAAAATGTACTTCTCAGCAGCCGAAAATTCACTCCAATATGCATAATACATACCTCGCACTAATTGATTTGTAGAGCTGCTGAGCTCCATAGTAGTTACCTTCCTCCACAACTTTCTCAAATTTCTCAATTTGCTGCAAAAAATAAAAATAAAAAATCTCAATTGAATCTCTATCATCAAAATCAATGCATTATTATTCATAGTTTTCGTAGAACAAAAACAACAAAAACAGCAAGAAATTCCTCTAATTTAAAAACCAAAACACTAATCCCGATCATATCCAACGCAAATCACGAATCGAAATCTAAGAACAAATTAATTCTGCTTAATCAATACGTTTCCGAAATTCGGAGAATCAAAAAACCGAGAGTGAATTTGAGCAAAGATTCAATCTTTTCGATGACACTGTGAACAAATCGAGTATAGAGAATTCGAATTGAGATTTGGATTACCTCTTGAGCTGGAGGAAGTGTGCCTCGTTTGGCTCTCTCCTTCGACATGGTCTCGTATTTTTCTGGGTTTTGCCGAGTTCAAATTTCACAGAGAGATTATTGTAGTTGCAGAGCTCGCAGTAAATAATAGTTAAAAAGATTTGTTATAACGACTTTTAATGGGCCGGGATCCGTTTACCCGCCATATTCGGGCGGGTCGGGTATTTATTCAATGTGGGTATTTAACTGTTTTTTGTTCCTTCTCAGAAAGCTGAGACCTTTTCTCTCTGAGCTAAGAGTCAAATTGCCGCCACCGGAGTGGTCTCCGATCTGAATAA
Source organism: Potentilla sterilis (assembly GCA_963682095.1). NCBI lineage: Eukaryota > Viridiplantae > Streptophyta > Magnoliopsida > Rosales > Rosaceae > Potentilla > Potentilla sterilis. The sequence continues at coordinate 47,837,100 of OY821763.1, forward strand.
CGTCGCCGGCTGATTTTTACAGGTAGATTGGGTTCTGGGTTTTGGTTGTTGAGGTTCTGTTTTAGTGGGTTTTGTTGGTTTTGGTAGTTGCACACCAGGTGTTTGAGAAAATGCATGAATGAAAATGATGTGCTTAAAGTGACAGTTGATAATAGTTGGGCATGATTCATTGTGCTTGAACTGTTGGATTCTACACTCAAATCCAAGTTTCAATCTTGTTTCATTTGCATTCAGAAATCTACTTTCCCAATCAAGCTCTTAAATTTCATATAGTAGCTTTATGTATTTGTGCTGAAGGTTCTGCTTCTTCTGCTGTTTTTATACTTCCATAGATTTCGGCAATGATTGTGTAGAATTTCAACTTTTCGTATCGGCCTTGGTCAAAATTTAGTGTCTGTTTATTGTGAATTATTCTCGATGTATCTGTTGCTACATTGGTTTATAAGTGTGCTGATTCATGATGAGAAACCACTCAATTGATGATGCAAGGTGGAGAGATAGAAGAGGTTGTATAAGCTAGAAGGTTTTGGTTGAAAATGAGTGCTGAAGCTTTGCAAGTTGCTAAGGCGTACCGCCAGCTTCTCAAAGCTGTGAAGAACCATGTTGCCAAAGAAGACACGAAGCGGCATTTTAGAGATTATGTAACTGAAGAATTTAGGAACAACGGCAAACTGTCGGATCTGTCTTCCATCCAGCAGAAGATTAAGCTCGCCTGTGATTACACTTTTCTTCTCAACAGTGTGCACCATCACAAGGTATACTTTTATTCATTTGGGTAGAATAAACTGTGATGTTTCTTTATATCGGTTTTGGTTGCTTGCTTGCTTCCATGTAGTTTAGCAGATACTGAAGTGTATTCTTTTTAATAAATCTTCAAATTTTAATATTTTCATTAGCATTATTCTTTTTACGCCTAATACGGGAATATGATCTGGGTTTTCCGGTAAGAGGCATGGAAAATTTAAATGCTCTATTGACATGAAACTCGGTAAAACTAATGAATTAGAATTGGATGAATATCAGAACAATTAGGTACATTTGTACAGATTAGTTTTATCAGGGATTTTATTTATGCTGAGTAATAGTGTGCCAGCTCTTGTCTACTGTGTGACTACTTACTAGGATCTAGACATCTAGTTGTTTCTTTTCCATGAGCTAGCTAAGAGATTATACATCTACATCAGAAAGCTCTCTTCATCTTCATCAAGCCGCTAATTCTGTAAATGTGTGCAGGACCTATTGTTCTCTTACAACATAGCCGTGGACAGATCAGATGAAATGAAAAGAGTACTTGGAAAGTCGGCTGCAAGCGTTGGTCTTCAACTTCCAGAGGTGTACCAGCCTTGATATTTGGCTTCGTATCCTCTGTTCCATTATATTTTGGTAGAAAATATGTACACTGGGGAACACAGTTCTATCGATGAACTAGTGTTGTTTGCTCCCAACAACAACAATCTTTTTTAGTGCGTATCTAATTCTGACAGAATAAGCTCCTTTCAGCAATTTGATTGATAGTCTGTACTCCGTAATGCTTTTCCAAGAAGTGATAATGCTCCTTCAGTTTAAAATGTGTGATCATCTGCTCTTTAAAATCTGTGTTGCAGGGGACTTGCAGCAAATACATCCTTTTAACTTTTTTTTTCTTATTTCTTTTTGCTGCACTATAGATTATGCAATTTGATCAATAAAATCTATAAGCAATTCAGATGTTACAAACAAGATCCCTTGAATTATAATTTTTATGTAATCCAGGAATCATGCAATCTAAAAGCTAAGAAAACATTTTACCAACAAAAAGAATAAGGCTTAGTTTGGGACAGCTGTGCTGTGAGTAAAATGACTTTTGAATCAGCTGTGAGCAAAATGACTTTTGAACTTGCTGTGAGAGGAAGCAGTTTAGGTGTTTGGTAAACTGTGTTCAAAAGTACTGTGAGAACGAAAATTAATTTTTTGTGTTTGGTAAGTTCTAAGTAAAAAGTACTTTGAGTGGGTGTAAATTATCAAAATAATCTTAAATATTTAAAGTTTTATTAAAATAGATATTACTTCTCTAAATTATAGACTATGGTTTTGTGCAATTATTTTGGTATAATTTTTTTTTGCAATGTATGACCAGTTGTTTGGACCAAATAAAAGATTTACGAAGAATTCTTAAATATTAAACAAAATTCATCTAAAATATTAGACAAAGTATTTTCCACCATAATCAAATGGAACTATTACACAAAATATATTAGAGTCTATTAATATTGCAACTACATTGCATTCATTAGACTTTGTGCAATCATATTTCTTAGCACCACCATTTCTTCAAAAGCTGCTTTCCAAAACTCTATTTCCTAGCTTTTTGATTTCAGCTTTTGGGGAAGTCTATTTTGGCCAAAAGCAGCTTTTAGGGACTTTACCAAACACAATACATTAATCCCAAAAGCTAAAGCAGTCTCAAAAGCAGCCTCAAAAGCTATCTCTAAACTGAACTCCAGTAAGAGTTGTGTAGACAACATTACCCTAAACCGAAATTTAATCAGCTCGAGTTATCAGTTATGTACGCAATTACCCTAAAGCCTCTGTCACGCCCCTATACATTTCAAAAGATAGAATGTGTTCGTGGCGGGTGTCGCACTCGGCGAACAGTCAGCACTGGTTTGTGGCGTGTGTTGTTGTTTCTGTGTGCTTAGGCGTGCCAGCACCCTTGGAGCGGTGCAACTCGACTGCGTGCGACCCCCTGGCGAGTCGCCTCGTCTGCTCCCAATCGACTCTGACTTCCTGGTCAAGCGACTGTTACGCGGGCGCTGACTAAGCCGGCGTACAGGGCTCGAACAAGACCTGAATAGAACTCTCTACCAGGATTTTCTTCCCAACCCCTCGAGGATTGAGGATCTTACTTTGAGCCGGAGAAGCAAAGCAGAGTTGTTTCCAAGACCACGGGTGTGTCACCGGAGTGACGACTCGATTGCTACCAGGGGCAGCGGACTGACATACTCGATTGCTACCGGGGGTAGCGGACTGACTCGATAAACTCAGCAAACGCTCGGCACAAGTACGAGATTAGATCACTCGTAGGGCGGAGGAGGGTTGCGTGAGGCTCAGCAAATGCTCGGCACAAGTACGAGATTAGATCAATCGTAGGGCGGAGGAGGGTTGCGTGAGGCTCAGCAAATGCTTGGCACAAGTACGAGATTGGATCCGTCGTAGGGCGGAGGCGAGTTGCGTGAGTGGCTCAGCAAAGTGCTCGGCACAAGCACGAGATTAGATCGATCGTGGGGCGGAGGCGGATTGCGTGAGTTGCTCCGGAGAGGCTTTGGCAAGTTAGCGTTGCGCTAGAACTTGTGGTTGTTTGTGTTTGGTTGAGAACCTCTTCCTAGATGTCAGAAGAGTTATATTTATACGGTCAAAGAACCCTAGGGCTGTAACCTTCAGCCTGGCGGATCCCGCGACTCACCAGGAGTGTCCTTCCTTGTCTTGCCTCCAATCAAATCGGCGGATATACTGTTGGAAGTATGGTCGATGCTGAAGTCTTGCAGTTTGGAGCGACACGTCATGACCTTGCTTGTTACGCTTCTGTTACTGTGCAGTATGGCCGGTTCCCCTAACACTTCCTTCAGGCATGGTGCAGCATGGTGCAGCATGGCTTGTAGTTGTTAGTTGATGATAGCCTAGCGTGCGCATCATTACATTGCTATTTTGCACTCAACTCCAATAAATATCTCCTCTAATGGATTGCTATCGAAACAACCCCCTATCACATCAATCAGTATCTACACCTAATCACATAAGGAGATTCATATATTGTGTAGTTGGATTGTTACAAAACAACCCCAATCTGATTGGGTCGCAACTTACTTCCTCGCTTCAGCCTAACTTCCCCCAACGAGGCGGGAAAGTCTGAACTTAAAGGTTTTGACTCTGATCAAAACCCCTCCGGGCCTCGGGGTGAAAGCCCAATTGAAATAAATTCCAATTGTGGCCCAAACATTGCCCCCCAGTCTCCGATATTGAGGTATAACGAAATAGAAGAGAGACTGAGCCCCAAACGCTGGCTCATCCGCAGCAATTTAAATAACTGGACTGTTGCGCCGTTTCCTCGCCAATCACAATTTCCCAATTCAAAACGGTGACACTGTTCACCTAAACCCTTGGTTGCTGCGAAACCCAGCGTTTCACGAAACAAGAACCCCTTTTCGGATTCCTATAAATTCTAACAGAGACCCCTCGGTTTCCCCTTCAACCCAGCTTTCTTTCCTCTTCCATAGCCCGAAATCAGAAGAAAACCCAGATTCAAACCAAATGGCCCCCTCAAAGAACTTTGTTATTCAGTACCCCGTGGCGGAGCAAGCCAAGGCTCAACTCCTCCCTCTTATCCAATGCTCCGGGGAAGATGACCGGACCAACCTTAGCCTTCCTCAAGAGGACCGTGCCACCCTGGGTCCCTTCGTGGTGGCCTATCATCCTGAGGATAACAACGGAGCCCATCAGATCCTTGATAGCCCGGTACGCCCGCTGCCGGCGCTCTTCCGCTCTGCCGAACCGGCGGAGTGCCCAAATTTTCAAACCAATCCTCACCAATCCGCCTTAAACCACGCCGCCTGGCCGCTGGTGAAGCCCTACATGACAGCCTGGTATGCAGAACGGCGCCCTCTCGACGGAGAAATCTGGAGGAGAGCTGGGGTTGCTGACGCGATTAAACTTTGCTTCAGCCTCAACCCAAAAGGAGCAACAAGTGCGCTCTTGTCCCTCTAATGAGCCTCTGGAATCCCACAGCCAATGCCTTCGAGTTCAAATTCGGTCACGCCTCCGTGACCCTACTTGATCTCTATGCCGGCTTTGGGTTCCCCCTTGGCCCCCACGCCTTTGAAGAGCGCTATTACCCTGAGAGGCTAGCCCCCAAAAGCGCTATTGGTGGGATTGAGCCCGCTGGCTTCGAGAAGTGGAAAACAAATACCTCCCAGCTGGGTGGTGACATCAGCGGAGTAGCCTTCCTATCTTTCTGGCTCAACAAATTCGTGTTCTGCTCCCAAACCAACAAGATGACCAAGCTCTACCACCGAATGGCGGAGGTAATCTATGCTGGCCACGAAATTGGCCTCGCCCAACACGTTTTGGCCCATCTCTACCGCTGCCTGCACCAGATATCCGCCGTGCCCATGAAGTGTGCACAATCTGGTCCCCTCTGGATTCTGGACATTTGGTGCCAAATGCATTTCCCTCAACTCAGCCCAACCATGAAGAGGGATTCAAGGCCTGATCGAGTGGTGGGGCAAGAGTATGCCGGATGCGCTGCTAGTCCTGACCTCAGCTATGCTGTCTGCCTCGACATCTTTTTCAGTACATCTGCTAAGGAATTTTTTACCGAGGCACAGCGGCTGATCCACTTGAAGTATCCACGCGGACTAGCCCGAGGCTTCCTCCCCTCCAGCAGACAAGAACCCAAAGGTCAAAAGATTTTTATTCAATGCGTCTCCATGGTGGACTTGCCATTCATCCATAGTGACAAGAAATCCTCGGGCCACGAGGTTTACGCACCCCACTTCTTTGCTCGGCAGTTTGGTTTGACTCAAATCCTGCCGTATCCGCCGCTGAAAAGTGTGAATCTGTTCTCGGCATGGCGGAATACCAGACAATATCCGCGGTCGCCTGATGCCCGCGAAGGGTCAGAGCTAGAGCTGCTCGTCCTGCGAAACCCGGACTGCTACTCTGACCTCAGGGCCTCATTGGACGCTACGGGTTCATATCAGGTATGGTGGTCACGCATGCGAGGTCCGTTCTTCCGACAACCCTCCGTCTTCTACTTCCGGAGGTTCTTTCTGAATCGGGGTGGGCAACTTACCCCAGCGGATCAAGAAGTGCTACACGGCGGTCCACTATATGTTGACCTGCCCCTAAGAAAGGTAATATGCCCCCATTTGAAACTACTGTTTCGGTTTGCCCAAAAAACTCTCGCGTAATCTTGATTGTTTAATAAACTAGGCAATTGAGCAAACCCCAATGGACAAAGGAAAACGGAAGGCCGAATGTAGAGCTCATCCGCCCCCCAAGAAGAGCAAAACCATCAGTGAAACGGATGAGAGAACTGACGAGGACGAAGACGCACCTGTAAGTACTCTTAAAAGCTCCATTTTCCCCCTGCGTCTCTAACTATGAGTTCAAATAGATACCTACATAACGTAGATATCCCATCTTTATCCCTCCCTGCAGACACTTCGGAGGAAGCGTTCCTCGTCCGCTGCCGCCACCAGCCGAGACCCTGCGGTAATAGAGATCTCCTCTGGTGAGTCCTCTAATCCTTCTGAAGAAGCAGATTCTTCTAGTTCCGACGAGGGCTATCTGGACCTCTATATTCGTGAACTTTGCGGCGATAGTCTTCCTCAACCTGTTCCTCTGCGCTGTCTTGATGCAGGTACTTCCTCCAGTCTAGCCCTCGCAGTTAGTCAGAGTTCTATCCAACCCATCCTGACCCTTCGTGCTGCTGCAGAAATTGGACCGGAGGCGGAGGAAAACCCAGATGCTACTATGGCGGAGGCCCCAAAAGATAGGCCTCTGCTCATGCTATGTGGCGCTCCTGGTAGTTCCTCAACTCCACATCCGCTGACCTCAGACTCAACTCGGGAGGAGGAGCACGAGGCAGAAGAAGAAGTAGAAGAAGAAGAAGAAGAGGAGCCGATTCAGGGCGCAGAACAACCAGCGACTGACGAGCCATCCTCCCCTGCACTTGACCTATCTCCGGCAGAGGAAGAGGCTCTAGCTGGCGTGGAATCTCTGGCGGGTGCTGCCCCCCGGGTTGAACCAGTTTCAACCCCTGCTGACGCTCCCATTGAAGCCGATCAGCCAGCCATAGCGGGGCGGCCCGGATCTCCTCAGCCCGAAGAGACCCCGTTGACGGAGGTATATATTCCCTATGTTCTAAATTGGTACCTCCCTTGGTCTGAATTGCTTCCAATCCTCCTTGATTATGAGCAGGTGGAAGAAGAGAGAGTGGCAACCATGAATGCCACCCCACTGGTGGTGGATGCTGCCCCCCAGGTTGAACAAGATCCAACCCCTGCTGCTAATCCAGTCGATACAGCTCAGCAAGAGCAAGCCGGGCAGCACGGATCTCCTTTGAGTCAGCCAGAGGAAATCCCTTTTTCAGAGGCTATTGAGGTATGATGTAAAATCCACCTGAAGAGCTATTTTTCCTTAGTTAGAACCATTCCTAACCCCCTTTTTATGAATAGGTGGATGATGATGATGATGATGTGGAGACCACCAACACCGTCCCACAGGCAACGGATTCTGGTTCCGTGGAACCTGTAACTGTACAGGTCTCCCTGCCGTTTTTCGTCGAGGTCTTCATGTTCCTGGAACATGGCTTGGACATAGTCTTCACCCAGTAGCTGATGTTGCTCGCGAACCCGTAAAGAAGCTACATTGATCTCCATTGGCAGGACAGCATCATGGCCATACATCAACGAATAAGGGGTAGTACCTGTAGGAGTCCGCTTAGAGGTCCTATAGGCCCAAAGCGTGTTGTCAAGTTGAGTGTGTCATAATCTCGGGTTATCCACTAGCATCTTCTTCAGAATGGATATGATAACCTTGTTAGTAGCTTCCGCTTGACCATTGGATTGAGCATAATAAGGAGAGGAATGGAGGAACTGGATACCATAATCCGCTAACCAAGTTTGGGTTTTCTCAGCCATGAAGGCTGCCCCCCTGTCCGCCACTATGCACTCTGGAATGCCGTAGCGGCAGATGATGTTTTGGAACACAAAGCGGATGACAGTATCTGCATCGCAGTTCCTGGTTGGTATAGCTTCAACCCACTTAGTAAAGAAATCAGTGCCCAGCAAAAGAAACTTATGCTGCGCAGATGAGTGTGGATTGATCTCTCCTACGAAATCTAATGCCCAACCCCTAGCAGGCCAAGGCTTGATGATGGGTTGTAAAGGAATGTTAGGAACCCGCTGCACTGGCCCGTGTTGCTGGCATTCCTGACAACCCTGAGCGAAACTATGACAATCTTTCAAAATGGATGGCCAATGATATCCATATCTGCGAATAAGCCATCTCATTTTGGGTCCAGACTGATGTGAACCACAGACCCCTAGGTGTACCTCTCTCATGATCCGCTTGGCTTCGACGCCAAAGATACACCTCAATAAGACTCCATCTTCCCCTCTGCGGAAGAGTTCGTCTCCCCTGAGAAGGTAATTTGTTGCGAGATGTCTGGTTCTCCTCTCGGATGGTGCAGATGGGTCCTTCAAATATGCTATGATTGGTATCCGCCAGTCAGTATCGACAGGCTCAACTGTAGCGACCAACCACCCTCCACGCTCTCTCTGGCGGATAGCAAAGGATGGTAGAGTTCTGCGCTCCACCTTAAGGATTCTTTCCTTCACTCCCTGGGCTAGGCTGATTCCAGTGGCCAATTGTGCCAGCTCGTTGGCCGCTGAGTTTAATTCCCTCGGAACATAGTCTAAGGAAACATCAATAAATTGATCCAGCAGCTCAATAGCCCGCTCGTAGTAGTGTACTAAATGGAAGGAAACGCACTTGTAGACCCCCAACAGTTGATTAATAACTAACATGGAATCTCCAAGTACTTCAATTTCTTGTGCCCCCAGGTCGAGCAACAGCTCCAAACCAATGAGTAGGGCTTCGTACTCTGCCTGGTTGTTGGTGCACGTCCACTCCAGCTGAAAAGAGTGCAAATACTTGGCACCTGCTGGATTCTGGATTCTGGATACAAACCCCCGCGCCCGCCAACTTACTGGTACTGCTACCATCGAAGTATAAGACCCAAGGCTGGTATCGGATCACGTCAACGAACTCTGGCGGCTCTGTGAATTCCCCTTCAATAGGATGGTGTAACAGGAAATCCGCAATAGCCTGACCCGTCATGGCCTTGAGTGGCGCGTATTGCAGGGAAAACTCTGATAGGGCTAACACCCACTTGCCAATCCTACCCCTTAGGATAGGTCTCGTTAGCATATACTTCACCAAATCAGTTTGTGCCACCACTATTGTTGTGAATGAAAGCATGTAATGGCGGAGCTTAATGCCCGCGCAATACAGGGCTAGACACAGCCTCTCGACTGGTGAATATCTGGTCTCTGCATCCAACAATGTCCTGCTGATGTAGGCTACTGCATATTCGACTTTCTTTCCATCTGCCCGGGTCTCATCCTGGGCTAGCAGCCCTGCGACAGAGATATCAGAAGCAGAGATATACAGTTTGAGAGGGATACCAGGCGTAGGCGGCCGAAGGACCGGCGGACTAGCCAAATACTCCTTGATCCTGTCAAAAGCAGTTTGGTGCTCAGGACCCCACTCAAAGATTTCTCCTGGTTTGAGCTTGAGTAGAGACGAGAAAGGTGCCACTTTGCCTGCTGAGTTGGATATAAACCTTCTGAGGAAATTGATTTTTCCAAGCAAGCTCTGCAACTCCCTCTTGTTTCTCGGTGCTGGGACGTCCAACACAGCTTGTACTTTGTCGCTAGACACCTCGATGCCTCTCTCATGTACCACAAACCCTAGAAAGTCACCAGCACAAACCCCAAAGACACACTTAGCCGGATTCATTTTAAGCTGATGCTTTCGCATGATTGTGAACACCCTTCGGAGATGATCAATGTGGTCTTCCCTCTTCTTGGACTTTACTACCACATCATCAATGTAGACCTCAAGGATGTCCCCCAATATTTTGCTGAAAATCACGTTCATCGCACGCTGGTATGTAGCCCCTGCATTGGTTAAGCCGAATGGCATACTGAGATACTCAAACGCTCCTGTGAACCCAGGGCAGCGGAAGGCGGTTTTAGGAATGTCCGGCTCGTATATTGGAATCTGGTGATAGCCTGCCGTCCCATCCATAAATGAGAGCAACTCGTGTCCCGCTACTGCATCCACCAGCATATCCGCTATGGGCATAGGATAAACATCCTTAGGAGATGCAGCATTTAAATCCCTGTAGTCCACGCATACTCTGATTTTGTCATTCTTCTTCCGAACAGGGACGACGTTGGATAACCATTCCGGATAAAGGGTTGGTCTGATTATCCCAGCGTCCACCATGCTTTGAACTTCTTTCTTGACCGCCATTGCAGTTTCAGCATTCATCCGCCGTTGCTCTTGCTTAACTGGCCTACATCCTTCCTTGATAGGAATGCGATTGCAAGTCAGCTCTTTTGATAACCCCGGCATGTCTTGATACTTCTCGGCAAAGCAGTCCTTAAAATCATGCAGCAACCCTATCAGTTGCTGCTTCAAATCTGGTCTAAGGTACTGACTGATCCCCACTTCCATGGGTTCTGCTTCTGTTCCCAGGTTGATCTTTTCGACAGGATCGCGTACCTTAGGTGGAGTATCATCCAGCGCTGCTGGAGCAGGCTGAATTACTTCCACCCCTGTTGAAGCTTCAAACTCTTCTTCCTCAATACACTCCACCAGTGCCACCTCCTCCCAGGCCACTCGCTCTAATCGATAGATCGCCAAACGCTGTATAAAACTAGCAAAGGCCTCCAACTCCTCTTGCGAGAGGGTGTCACTCATTGGAAGTATTGGGAAGGAGCTCAATGGAAATTGGCCGGCTATAATCCGCCATAGCCTGGGCAATTCCCCATTGAGACAGCTCATTCTGGGTCACCCCAAGTGGATGCCCCTTATGGTCGACTCCCTCAATTCGGAGGGGTCTCATGTCTCTGTTGTAATAGCTGGCTTCCAACTGGATGGCCGCTATCGAATAAGGGCGCTCATCTGCCTTGATGAGCACTGGCAACTCTGTGACTGGATCCCACATGATCATCTCTTGGTGGAGAGATGAAGGCACTGCTAGCGCCTTATGGATCCAATCCCTCCCTAGGATCATATGATAGGGAGTGTTCGCGTTGGCCACGTAAAATGCGTGATGGGCGTCAGAGGGTCCTATCTTAACTCGGAGCACAGCCACCCCAGCGGTTGGAGTTACATCCCCTGAAAACCCCTTCACCTTGGAGACAGACTGGATGAATTTGTCCTTTGGAATCTTCAGCTGTTCCACAATAGTAGTGGTGACGACGTTTACCGCAGCCCCTGTATCTATTAAGATCTTGCGGACCTTCATGCCCTGCACCTCCGCCGTCACGTATAGAGGCTTCAGATGCTGGGACATGTCGAACGTAGGCTTGGCAAACATCACGCATTGCTTCAGAAGGTCTCCGGCCCCTTCAAGATATCGATGGCTGGACCGAAAAACCCCGGGCTCAGCTTCTGCCTCACTCTCACCCTCAGGCTCCTGTACTGAGTAAACAGGATGAGAAGCCTCTTCGTCGTTGATGAAGTGAGCAGTGGGCACAGGCTCTGGCAGAGCATAAGCAGATGACAGAATGAAGACCATGTTGCAATGGTGAGCCATGGCCTCATCCCCAGCCTGCTCTTCGTCCATCGGCACCTCTCCTTCGTCTACCGCTTCGGGCTCATCCTCATAGTCAACCATTTCTTCTTCCTTATCCAGGTCTACGTCTCCTACGTCGGAGTCAGCCTGTATACTGGAGGCGACTGAGGATGTCCTAGTTGGCACAGTCATCTGCAGCTTCTTAGCTGCGTATTCCACGAAGTTGGTTGGCACCTTAGGCTCTTTTGGCCTCGCCTGAGATATGGTAGCGGACGGCCCGCTTGATTCCGCCAAAACTATTCTGGATTCCTTGGGAACAGCCTCCCTCTCAGGAACCCCCACGTTGCTCGTGTTCGCAGCCGATGGCGCGCTGTTTTCCTTTGGTATCCACCGCATAACGGTGGAGCCCTTGCTGGTGTCAATCACCATCACATCTTCCTGAGCCCCCAATGCCCCCTGCTTCCCGGCAGCTTCCGGTTGTGACTTCTTTGGAGGGGACTGCCTTGCTTTCGAAGGCTCAGGAGGGAAATCCAGCTTTCTCCTTGGCTTGGACCGAGGTGCCCCAGTGGACCTTGGCAGATCCGCCACCCTATCGTGCACACTCTTTCGAGGTGCCGGTGGAACTTCTGCGGCTCGCTGTCGTATAGAGTCCACGTATGATTTGGTTCTTACCCTGTAGCGTTTATGGATCTCCTCCACCCGCTCCACGGGTACTGACAGCTCTTCCTCGGTTACCCTTCCCGACGCCAGATCCACCAAGGTTCTTTTCGCCTTGCCAAAGCGTCTCCGCTCGTTCCGGGTGGTCACTGCAGCAAGCTCAATTGCCTTGCCATCTCGCTGGGTATACCATCTGTCTGCCTTCGGATCGTTCCTAGACGCTGGCGGAATATAAACCTCCACGGATGGTTCTGGATTCGCAGCTTTCTGCGAACCCCCAGCCGTAGCTGACTTGACTCCGGACGGTCCTGGGCCTTGCCCTGCTGGCGCAGCTGTCCTTGGACCCGTGATGGTATTTCGTCCGCTTGTAACTCTCCCTGCCTGACTTCTCGGGCGGCGGATGCTCTAACTTAACTTTCTCGAGGGCTCTCTTTTCAGCTTTCTCCTCCGCCTCCTTCAAGGCTGCCTGAAACTCCTCATAAGTAATCGACTGCCCTGTATTCAGTCTGCACGTGAGGCAGAGCTTGGAGCGAGGGACCATCACCATGTCCTCTTCTTCAATCGCCCCAACCCAAAATTCTGGGCAGGGCCTAGGTTCGCTGGCGTCGAACCCCAGCTTGCCATCGTTCAACCACTCCTGCAACTGATCCTTCAGACCTACACATTCAGAACTAGAGTGGTCAGAAGACCGATGGAAAAGACATGTAAATCCGCCATCCCCATTGCTAGGATGGCATTGGTAAAACTCCTGAATTTCTGGTGCCCCCTGGTGCACCATGGCTTCCCAGATTTCCTCCGCCTTGTTTGCGTCGTAAGTATACTCCTGAAACCTGGAAACCTGCTTCCTACACTGCTGCGGCAGACTCGGACCAAAGCTGATCTCGATAGCATTCACCCACGATGCACCCTTAGCCTTTGTCCATTGAGGCTCCTTAGGATTCTCCAACTGCAGGACGTTGTCATTGATCCATATCTGCAACTAGTCCTTCAGCTTCACACAATCCTTAGTATTGTGATTGTTCATATTGTGGTAGCTGCAGTATGTCTTCCCCGCCATATAATCAGGCTTGGGGGCAAATCCATCATGATGCAGACGCTCCTGGTTGAACAATTCTTGCAAAATCTAGTGAGCCCTGTGGGCGTTATAGGTGTATGCATCAAAGGCTGATTTGGTTGGAAGAGGAGTGACTAACTTAATAGGTTCCCTGACCGGCTTCGCTACCTGGGACTGCAAAGGCTTCTGATCAGTCCTCTCGATGGCCGCGACCTCGACCTCCACTTCCTCCTCATCAACCCATGTTAGGATTGGCCTAGGAACTGCATCTGCCTGGATAGCTGCCACGGTCTGAGCAGCGGTCGGAATTGGAGTTTTGGGCTTCAGAGTCCCCTGATAGTAGGACATCGGAGTCCCCTTCCTTCTTTCGTTCCTCTCCCTGGACCGATCAACATAGTGCTGCTCTTGACCCAGGCAATTGGTCAGATCCGCCATCGTGGTCACATGAACCTGCCTGAAACCCTGGCGGATCTCATCTATCAAGCCATCAATCGCCATCCGCACAGCATGCTCCTCTGGGATTTCCATCTCACAGCGAGTTAGCTCCAGCTTGAAACGTCGCAAATAATCAGTGGCAGACTCGTCAGGCCTCTGTTCAGTCTCTGCCAGGTCCTTGAGTCCGATCTTCGCTTCCACAACCCCAAACATGGTCCTGAACATGACCTCCATGGTCTTCCAGTCTGGAATTGACCCAGGCTTCAAACGCTTATACCAGATAGCTGCTTCCCCTGCCAGGGACGTAGGAAAGAGCTTCAGCTTCATGATCGGGTTCTCAGCATACTGACCTGATTCATTGGTGAAACGCATGATGTGCGTCTCAGCATCCTCAAATGTCTGGCCAGTAAACGGCGTAAAACGGATTGGCTTGAAACCGGCCGGGAAGGGCATCGCATTGATCTCAGGAGTCAACGGATTCTCGTACGTCTTGTCGACGTCGGGCAACCCCTGCAGCTCCCTGAGCTTGTCAGCGAAGATCCTGCCAATGTCCTCCAAGGTTATCTGAGCCACGGCGTTCGCTGGAGGTACCGGCGGATCGTTATTAACTGGCTCTGTAGGAGGAACCTGACCTCCCCTCTGATTATTAGTGGCCCTGTTGTTAGATCCGCCAAGTCCGCCACGACCGGCGTCGCGCTTGCGCTGGTCCTTTGGCTGATTTGGATCTGTAATTGTACGGCCAGACCCCTCAGGGTGGTCGCCCCGTTCCAGCAACTGATTCATCAAGACACTCAGGTTGGCGAGCGCGGCATTGGTTTCCGCCAACTGCTCCTGCTGCTGTTGCCAGCTGCCCTCGGAGTTCCTGGCATAGGCGGTCAAGTCATTCCCCAGCCGATCCTGCTGTTCGGCGAGGTACTTGAAATTAGCAGTGAACCCCCGCTGCTCCGTCTGCATACGCCTAACGGATTCACTTAGATCAGTGACCACATCATTGGCCCTCTTCAGCGCCTCGTCTGTATGACAAGACTTTTCGATCAACATCTTCAGAGTATCCGTCACCTCCGTGGGAGTTGCAGACTCCCCAGTGAATTGTACCACCGGTGACGCATTCGGATCAGCGGATTCATCCGCGGACCCCGTTTCCAAGAAACCAGACGTAGCTTCCCGGTTAACAAAGCCGACAGCGCGGTCGTCATCCTGAGAAGCGGCCGTGATTTCAGTGGTCTCCTCCTCGATCTCCGAAACAGGTGGCTCGGAAACCGGATTCAGACCCTTTTTGCTTCGCAGGGCTTTAAGGGCATCAGCAATAGCTTTTGCGTCCGCCAAAGTCCCGCCAAACACTTCCTTAACTTCAGCGTCAGTTAATCCCCTACACTCAGCTGTTCCATGCTAGATCAGCCCCTTGTGGGAAGTCTTCAAACAAGACATGGTCACCCTTACGTAAGGATTACCCCTTGTAGATCCCGCAATCTTTGACACCGGTCCCACTGGGCGTGCCAAAATGTTCGTGGCGGGTGTCGCACCCGGCGAACAGTCAGCACTGGTTTGTGGCGTGTGTTGTTGTTTCTGTGTGCTTAGGCGTGCCAGCACCCTTGGAGCGGTGCAACTCGACTGCGTACGACCCCCTGGCGAGTCGCCTCGTCTGCTCCCAATCGACTCTGACTTCCTGGTCAAGGGACTGTTACGCGGGCGCTGACTAAGCCGGCGTACAGGGCTCGAACAAGACCTGAATAGAACTCTCTACCAGGATTTTCTTCCCAACCCCTCGAGGATTGAGGATCTTACTTTGATCCGGAGAAGCAAAGCAGAGCTGTTTCCAAGACCACGGGTGTGTCACCGGAGTGAGGACTCGATTGCTACCAGGGGCAGCGGACTGACATACTTGATTGCTACCGGGGGTAGCGGACTGACTCGATAAACTCAGCAAACGCTCGGCACAAGTACGAGATTAGATCACTCGTAGGGCGGAGGAGGGTTGCGTGAGGCTCAGCAAATGCTCGGCACAAGTACGAGATTAGATCAATCGTAGGGCGGAGGAGGGTTGCGTGAGGCTCAGCAAATGCTCGGCACAAGTACGAGATTGGATCCGTCGTAGGGCGGAGGCGAGTTGCGTGAGTGGCTCAGCAAAGCGCTCGGCACAAGCACGAGATTAGATCGATCGTGGGGCGGAGGCGGATTGCGTGAGTTGCTCCGGAGAGGCTTTGGCAAGTTAGCGTTGCGCTAGAACTTGTGGTTGTTTGTGTTTGGTTGAGAACCTCTTCCTAGATGTCAGAAGAGTTATATTTATACGGTCAAAGAACCCTAGGGCTGTAACCTTCAGCCTGGCGGATCCCGCGACTCACCAGGAGTGTCCTTCCTTGTCTTGCCTCCAATCAAATCGGCGGATATACTGTTGGAAGTATGGTCGATGCTGAAGTCTTGCAGTTTGGAGCGACACGTCATGACCTTGCTTGTTACGCTTCTGTTACTGTGCAGTATGGCCGGTTCCCCTAACACTTCCTTCAGGCATGGTGCAGCATGGTGCAGCATGGCTTGTAGTTGTTAGTTGATGATAGCCTAGCGTGCGCATCATTACATTGCTATTTTGCACTCAACTCCAATAAATATCTCCTCTAATGGATTGCTATCGAAACAACCCCCTATCACATCAATCAGTATCTACACCTAATCACCTAAGGAGATTCATATATTGTGTAGTTGGATTGTTACAAAACAACCCCAATCTGATTGGGTCGCAACTTACTTCCTCGCTTCAGCCTAACTTCCCCCAACGAGGCGGGAAAGTCTGAACTTAAAGGTTTTGACTCTGATCAAAACCCCTCCGGGCCTCGGGGTGAAAGCCCAATTGAAATAAATTCCAATTGTGGCCCAAACAGAATGTAGCTGAGAATAAGGGACGGTATGTCAGCGATTCACCACAGTTCATCGAACGTTTGGACGTCCCATCATGAGGAGTCACAGAAGCTGCGCAGACCTAGCTACTTGGTTTATAGCAGACATCAAAACTTAGTGATACTAGCTTTATCTTTTGCAATGCCCAGGCAACAGGAATTTATACTCGTCTGCATTCTCCAAAAGATAGGCTGGGAGATGAACAGCTGAGTAGGAATGAGGAATAGGACCCATTTTGCCAATGATTTCCTCGAAGGTGTACTCTTCTGGAATCATATCAAACAAATCATTTCCCTTGCAGATTACACCCTGAATTCTTTTACGGTCTAGATACTTGTTAAATCTGATGCGATCATTGTGACTGTACGCCCTCATCTTAAATATGAACTCACTGATTCTGCGAAAACAAAAGCTACAATGCCACCCTGCATCAACCAGAATATCATCCGTCTGGCGAAAGTGAGCATATTTGGTCACATTCTCTTGATACCTCTGTACTGAGGCTCTCCAACTCTTGTTGTCCACAAAAAACTCAAAGGAGTAAAGATAGTTCTTGAGCCTTAGATGAAGCACTGGAGGAATATCATCACACCACCTCAGGAGATTGATAGTGTGTCTACTTGGGATCTCATCAACATCAGACATTATCAACAAATCGTCGTCGGAAATACCAGCTTGATCTTTGAGAAGAAAGTCCAATG
Organism: Potentilla sterilis; assembly: GCA_963682095.1. Taxonomy (NCBI): domain Eukaryota; kingdom Viridiplantae; phylum Streptophyta; class Magnoliopsida; order Rosales; family Rosaceae; genus Potentilla; species Potentilla sterilis. The sequence goes on from OY821763.1 coordinate 47,854,189, forward strand.
CTCTTCTCTGATATGCCTCCTCCACAAATGGATTCACTCCTTTCTTGGATGTTCTTCCAGTCCATCCATACACCAACCGTGGTTCAACAAAGTGAAACTGATCCCTATTTCTTGCAAAATACAGCGGCTTGATGATGCCAGAAAACGTTGAATTCGACTCTAGTAGAACAAATTTGGTTACATATGGATACAGTTCTCTCCATCTTATTGTAAGCATGTCGATCTCATTACTGAACAACACAGCATCATACACACGCCTAGGGTACTCGCGGATGCCCCAACCGTGAAGTTTGCAGAGGTGAGACATGGACACATTTTCATGATAGTAGTGTGGGATTTCATGGAAGGGTTTAGGTGCCGAATCCCATAATGGCCGTAAGAAGTATGAGACCTTTTGTCCTTGCGCATATATGCCAAAGATGCATGTTGGTATGAGTATGATGAGAATTATAAGAGCTCTTATATCAAACCCTCGGAGAATGCAGCCAACTCTCGACCTAGTTGATAGGCTACCTGATTCGTCAGCGCAGTAATCGTCAGTCTTCTTAGAGCAGTAACGACCTCCTCCTTCACGCATCTTCATCATCCACCAATATGCACAAAGAACAAAACCAGATTCCAGCGGCAGATTCAGTTCTCTCGTGATGTCTATATAGACGACGCTACCTGAGGCCCCCCTTTAGTTAGCTGTTAAAGCTGAATCCTTTTCTCTTCAAAACTATTTGGGTTAGGGTTTCCTAAGGAAAATAGATAAATAAAAATAAAGTGAATCCGGAAGAGCATAAAAGTAGGAAAAGGTAAGACAGTCCATAATCCGGCAGATCAAGACTATGTTTTTACTTATTTTATTTTTTATGATTGAATTAGGATAATTCGGATTCAGAAGTTTGTTCACATGATTACAATTGGATGGACATGATTCATTCGTGAGGCAATATGAGGAGATAAATATGAGCAGAGTATCTCAGTCCGGATAATTCAATGACTTTTTAAACTCACTTAATTTGGCCTCATGTTTGTATTTCACTTTAATTATATATTTCAGCATTTTGTCACTTTAAGAGCAAATTTAGCAATACTAGCCATTTTTTTGTCAAATTTTAACTAAAATAGTTAAAATGTCATTTTGGCTAGCTAGTTTAGAAATATGTCCGTAGTAGTTCTCTCTAGTTTAGCTATTTTAAACTTATATTACTAATTAAATTTAAAAAAAATTATATATTACATAGAATCATCTAAAAGAAATGTATTAAATTATAGAGAGTCTCATTTCGCTCTCTATATTTAGGAGCGAGATAGCTAAGAGTTAAAATGGCTAGCCACTTAGGAGTCTGGTGGAGCTCCTAATTTTGATAAAAAGAACTAAACAAACTCCCTAAAATAGCTAAAGAGTCAAAATAGAGAGTCTGCTAAAAATACTCTAATAGCTTTGCAATCAAACTCGAATTAAAAAAATCTCTACTTAATTGATAAAATTGAATTAAAAGGAAACTTACAAATAAGTCACCTTCCTTGAATATGTACCCTTTGTAACTTTGAGAGGTACTCGAGTTCATAGTCTTGGTGTGAAGAAACGTTATGACACATTTAACGAAAAGTACAAATCTTGCTAAGGCTTGAAGGGTAGGTACCTTAATGGCAAGGGTAAATCCAGAGAATCCATGAAGCCCCAATTGCATGATTTGGATCTCACACGTGTCAGTCTCTCAGGCCACGTGGCAGCGAGACACCTATGCCTAACAGAATTTGGATTTTCCCTTCAACTATATATCCAGTGGAACTAAATCTCAGTCCCTCTATCTGCATCATCAAGCATAAACATCCTCTACCGACAGAAGCTGTGATCATGGGTTCAGAAACTTTCCTGGAAGTGATCTTGGCCATAATTCTTCCACCAGTTGGGGTCTTCCTTCGTTATGGCTGTGCAGTAAGACTTCTTTAACTTACCCTATTCTCAAATCCGATTCGAACGATCAGTTTGGTTTTAAGTTTCATTGATTGGTTATTATTGAATTGTGGTCAAATGCAGGTAGAGTTCTTGATATGTTTGTTGCTGACAATATTGGGATACATACCAGGGATCATATATGCAATTTATGTACTAGTGGGATAGCTTGTGATGAGGTTTAGAAGGAATAATGGCAACCACCTTGTTGGTTTGTCCACTTTGGTGATTATCACTATTGTGTTCTGTATTCTGGGATCTTAGCTCATTTTCCATGTAGATTGTTCATGTGTTTGTTATGTTTTCTGTCAGAATTGTTGTGGCATACAGAGATTGATTGAATGTGTGTTAAGGATAATTTGTTTGGAAAATATGGTGTAATTTGTGAGCTGCGCGCTTGTTTGGATTGGTATCTGGAGAAACTAAACTTGTACCAAGTTGCTTTAATTTTTGTTGGATTGGTAATTTTTGAAAAAACTAACCTAAACTTGTTTGGATTGGTAATTTTTGTTGGATCTACGATAGTTCTAGTAGAACAGATGATTGACATGTTAGGAAGAAATGTTGGTGGATCGAAATGTTAGAAGGAAATACTGATGGAAAATGTTAGATGGAAATACTGATGGAAATGTTGCCGAAGGAAGAAATGTCAAAGAGAGGAAGTATTGGTGGCCGGGAAGAAATGTCAAGGAGGACATATTGGTTTGTTTCCCCTTTGAGGTATTAGCGCTTGTATGCCTCTCCCTATGTTAGCCCACAATGACATTGATTTGACTTCTAAGTTACTGCAACTCCTACCGTCCCGGAAAATTAAGCCCAAATTTTTTAGTAATGTATCTGTTATGACCTCACTATTTCAGTCCGAGCTAGCCATGCCTCAGACTACCAGAGGTTGAGAATAGAGTGTCATGCATTTTGAGTTGCTATGACATGCAAAACTGACACTACATTGCCCTTGGCATTATGGCTTTAGTAGCTACTCAGTGAGTTGAACCATTGTCAACAACTTGGCAGTTCGGTTTGTTTCTCATCTCGCCATTTTTGTATCTGAATTAGTAAGCCAAATGTTGTAGTTCTACGGTTTAGAACTGCATCATGCAGTGTCCCTAAGCAGCCTAACTCGGTTATTATAAACTCTGATGGTCAGCTGATCAGACATGAAAAGAAGATTGCTGCTATTGTTCCCACGGCTGCTTATTGCAAAATGCTTTGTTCACCTGGTCAAAAATGAAAAGGAGAGTGCTACCGTTATTCCCAGTGCTAGTAGCACCAGATACAAAGCAGAAAATGTTAAGTTTCCTAGAAGTGGTGGGAAGTAACATACTGAATATTGAGTTTTAGGGTTGCTGAGTTGTGAATGGAGATCAGAGCGATGAATGTTGTTCTAGCTTTATGATTCTTTTATATTAAAGTGGTTTTTGATTGTTGACCCAAAAAAAAGTGGTTTTTGATTATTGGTGAGATTTTTGTGATGAAACAGTGTAAACATGATCAGTATCTTGGCCTCTATTCAGGCGAGACCAAATTTTGGAAAACAGAACACATGCAGCTGAACTTTGACACTTCGTTCGCTAAAAGGTTCCAAGCCAAAGGACTGCCGGCAGTTTTCAGAATATTGTTGATGGCAAATTAGGCACTGAAATGAGCTCCATCAAAACATCACAGCCAAGATCAATGATACCAACTTGTTTAGTTATACCTTCAATTTGGTTTTGGAAGTAATATGCATTTTCCTTGTCACTATTGTCTTGACCAATGCAGATGTTTTCTCCAGGACACTGCGTGTTGGGGTCTTTATTCTCTTTGGTACATTCCTTGTTCTGTCTCTTGAGCGCCTTCTGCACATTCTTTTTCCCATCAACATTTCTTGGAGGTTTAAGCTTCCCATGTCGATTTGCACCTGCATTTTGAGACACTATGCTCGGCACAACAGATTGGAACGGCATGCTGCTACCCCTTCCTCGCACCAAAGCAACCTCCTGTCAATTAAGGGATTGTACATTATTTACTTGTTCAAATCATATTTTGAACAGGACGTTAATCATTCAGTGGCAGGAAACAGTGGTTTGAACTCACCTCGTCGAAGAAGCCATTCTTTGGTGATGGCACTCGGAGACCTGAGGGCTTCATATGTTGATTTGGGAGGCTTGTTTCTTGATTTTCAAGTCCAATACAATGTACTGTATCCAATGCCTGAGATGCACGACTCCCAAAAGGACTTTGTCTGCTGATAGCTCTCTGACTCATAGATGATGATGATGATGATTCTGAGGACCAGCCATCAAGAGAAGTAGCAGATGATGCGTAACCGGTAGACTTGGGTGTGAATATATCACAATGATCTTGACAAGAACTTTCGAGGTCATCTTTGTTTGTCTTTGTGAATCCTATAGGATTGATGATGGTTAAGCCATTGGCAGCGAAATTGTCAAACGAACAGTCAACTTTCCTTCTCGAGTTCATTATAGAATCACTAGGGGTGTCTTTGGCAGCTAGAGAACCTGATGAAGACGATTTTGGGGATGGTGTAGAAGTAGAACTTTGAAGGATGATACTCGATGATGCCCTGAAGCAAGGTTTTGTTGAAACAGTCGAACATTGTCCTGCAACTGGAGCATATGATTTAGTTTCAGGTGCATATTATGATCAACAAAATGAGCAAAGTACAAGTTACGGAATTCAGCATTCTTGGGATTCTGCTTCCTACCAGCTCCAGCCTTTGCAGCTCCCATCTTGACACAGTTTAAGCCCAAAGAAGACCTCTTGGTTGCAGCTGTTGCAGAGGGGTTCAAGCCACTAAATATCCTTGGTTGTTTAAGAGATGCTGTTGGCTTCCCACCTCCAGCAGCAAGCTTCAAAATATCAGTACTTCGTCAGTCAACTCACCCATCCTCTAAGTGCATGCACAACTATTAGTAAAACAGTAGTTATTCCTGTCGACTCTACGAATACCTGTCTTTTTGAGGAAACAAAAATTTTGTTTGACATCCATTCCGGCCGAGCATCAAGATTTTGCCTTTGGAATTCTAAGGGTTTCATCTGAATTCCAAAATATACATATTTCCTCATGAAAAGCCACCAGAAAATATACTAGATAATGACAGTACAATCACAAGAACTTACCCTCACCCGAGATGAAACATCAATTTTCTTGGAGACTGAAAAGTATAAGCATAGGAAGGATATGTTAACAAAAAGCACACAGCATGTGTCATATGGAATAGTAACAAGGTTACGAGAAAGACAGTATACTTACAGTGGACATTTTGCAAGCCTCTTCCTTTTTTCAATTTCAGACTAGCTTGCTTCTGCATAGGTGACCTTGTGTCCTCAAAAAGTTCAAATTCTAGGCTTGCCAAAGGAGTACTGCCATTATCTATTGTAGAGTTCGACTCCGTAGACCTCCAAACATCGTTAATTGCAGGAAGCTGATGTGACTCTGATTTCTTGAATCCTTTGTTTACTATAGACAATTCCTCAGGATCTAAAACCCCTGAGTGCAAGTACCAAACTGAAATCTATACAGTTCAAACTGTGGATAACAGGCCAAACTATAACGATTACATTCCATTTTAACTCGTACCTGGACTAGTGTAGAATGCATTATCCCAGGCTAAACTCTTTCGATAACTATAGCTCACAGATTTTCTGGTTTTTTCAGGTTCCAAAGACTCCGAAGGCAATAGTATTTCTTCCTCACTCCCAAGTAGGTTAACTGCATTGCCTGTAGCTTCAGAACTTGTCGTCTGAAGCAGCTCTTCAGGTTCCAGCACTCCTGAAAATGTGGATTTAGTCATGGAATAAAAAGCAAGTGAGAGACTTGATGAGTCTCATCAAAGAGTACCTGGACTTGTGAAGAAGGCACTGTCCCAAGCCAAACTCTTTCGGATATCAAACGTGGATTTGGTTTCCGTTTCTGAATGTGGGGCGTCTTGTGGACTCACAGGGTCGAGTAGTCTAAACCCATCTAGCTTCTTTCTGTCATCTGAGTTCGGTTTGAAGGAGATTTTTTATCAATATTAAAATTCATGAAAGTATGAAGGAAAACAATTGTAGACATGCACATTGGCTCGAAAGCCTCTCATAAGTCATAACAATTCCATTTGGCATCTTTTACTGAGTTCATGTTCATACTCTTGTGAGCAGTATCTTGTAGACTAAATTGAAGCATGAACATCAAAGTTAATGAATTATCAACAAGACCTTAAGACGTCTACTAACAAATGTATAATAATACATGAATACCGATTGCTTGGAAAATCTAAGAAATCCAAAGAATGAAGAAAGAAATGAACTTCTTGAAAATCCCTAGAGAGAGAGAGAGAGAGAGAGAGAGGGAGGGAGGACCTGGAAAGCCTTGTTCTTGAAAAGACATAGCGGTGTCGGAGCTTCAGCTTTCTTCAAGTCAAGATTACTGGGTTCTTGTCTTCTTGAAAGAGAGGGAGACACGGTGAGTTGCAGGGAAAAGTGGAAAACTCAAAATACGAAGATAAAAGCTCTGGTTTGGCAAGAGTAATTATTCCGAAATTGAAACGTCTGATTTAATATTTATGAGAAAATGGAGACGGTATTCTGTTTCTTTCACCTCTATTTTTCAAATTTCATTTTTTGAGTTCAGAGGCGTCACATCTATTACCTAAAGTACTACAATAAAAGACACATCTAAATAAATCTAGAAATACCTAAAATAATACAATCATATGATCAAGTTCAAATAAAGTAGCCAAATAACAAACGAGGCTACCAAAACTATCAAAATAGAGCCCGACTCGATTTCATTTTGAATATACAAAGTTGGATTCAATTGCTCACACCCAATGGCCCAAGCAAAGCTAGACCAAGTGTGATCCCAAACCCAGGTCCAAAAGCCTAGATTGTCTTGTAAAAATATTGATTTTTGATTTTACCAAATGTTTTAAGCAATTATATTTCGCTCACTTTAAATAATATTTGTAACACAAGGGTATCTTTAACAGACTTTCTATATTGACTCCTTAGCGGATTTCGAAGAGCCTATTTAATTTGTTATCAATATTAGCAACTCCATCATAGTCAAAATAAATTAATACATGCATTCCTTTTGAGTTTTTATTTTATTTCAAAAAGAGTTGAGTAATTATATATAACACATAAATACATTTAAACAATCTAACTAAAATAGAGACGGACTCAGACGTAGTCATCTTGGACCATTCCCTCCTCCTTCTCTTGCATATCAGAATCCGAATCCCATTGCGCATACTTGGTCTCATCACCACCATCGAAATCCATTGCATACGCTACATTCAGAACATGCATCAAATGTGATGGTTTCCTACCCCTCCTTACTAGGCGTGACTTCCTTGGTCTGCCATATGTGTGTATACTTGTATCACCATGGTCCGAATCGGACTCGTGCAAGCAGGGCAATACACCCGATCGCGGATCTGGTTCCCACATCTCTTCCACATGCGATACTTGCTCCTCACTCTCCTGTTCGCCGTCCAAAACGACCGCGGCTCGCAGAATCTGTTTGAGAACCGATGGTTGTTGCCTGGCGGGTTTATGGATTTTGGGAATTCCGGGTTTCTTATTTGAAGCCTCCACTTGAGAGGCCTCGTTCCACTCCTCTTCATCGTCCTGTTCGGGGGATTCAAAGTCCTGACCGGCCTCCACTTCATCTGTTTCGAAGAGTAATCGGCTTGTGGTTACTTGGCTTATGCCGGAAACTGGTAATCGTCCTGTGGATGCTCGGCTTTTGCGGGGAAGTCTGAGTTTCTTCTTGGATTCCGATGCCTCCTCTTCAACTACCTGGTCCGTGTCTTCGAAAATATCCACTTCAGGAACTCGTAACACCTTTCGAATATCTGATCTTCCCTCGCGGCCCTTTTTTTTGGGTAACCTGAGTTTCGGCTTGTATGGCACCGAAGACTCCTCTTCAACTACCTGGTCCGTGTCTTCGGGTATATCCACCTCAGCAACTCGTAACACCTTTCGAATATCTGATCTTCCCTCGCGGCCCATTTTTTTGGGTAACCTGAGTTTCGGCTTGTATGGCACCGAAGACTCCTCAACTTCCTGGTCCGTGTCTTCCTCTACATCCATGTACCCCGGATTCCAAGTACTGCGTCTGAGCTCTTTCGCAAGTTCTTCTAACTTCAAGTCCAGAGCGTTTGGGGTTGGTTTTTTTCGAGGGTGTTTTCTATCCGGATCATTCTGAGCCATCTCTTTGCCCGACTGCAAGTTGAATTTAGAGGCCACAGTCACCAAGTCATCGGCCATGAGAACTAGAGCTTCAACATCCCCCACAGCCTCAACGGTTACGTCCGATTTGGGTAATGTATAATCCGTGGGGGAGGTGCGTGACACCCATTCAAAAAGTTCATGATCTCCATAGTGCTGTCCTGAATAACAGAAGTGGTCGTCACACTTGATCTTTCTGATGCATACCAGTCCACTCACAATGAGAAACATCTTATCAAATTTGTTCTCCCCAGCGGTAATAAGATCCCGCGACTTGTCATTGTATTTCATCAGCTTAAACTCCTCACAAAATGCTTTCAACCCTTCTTCATTCATATTTTGAAGATTCGGCACCTAATTAAGATTGATTTATACACCATTGTCGTAAGTGAGAGAAATAATAGCTACCTTATAAAAAATAAAAAAACCTATTAACATCTTTATAATTTGATACATTGGGCAACGTAACTTACCTGCTTTAGCCAAGTAATCAACGGATCAAAAGTGGATAGCTTCTTATCCTGAATATCCATTGGGAGGTTGGGCTGCTTCATGAACTGTTGCATGAACTGCGTCATGAACATAGAGACTATGTTCTTTAAGTCATGGACTGTGAGTACACGAACTTCAACAATAACAGTGTTGGCGGGGACCTTAACACTTCCGGTTGACAAGGGTACATTGGGAGGAAAGGTGGTCTGTGATGACCAGTTTATAACCCAATGTACAAGTTCCTCTCCATAAAACTCACCTATACAAAGTGACTCCCTCGTATAAGGCCGATCACTTTCAATTGACAAACTACTCCCGTCTACTAAGAAGAATATTCTATCAAGTGGATCACCCTCTCGAATAATATGCGTATCGTTGCTATAGTTGAACCGCCTGAGATGTCTAGATATCTCTTTCAACACTTGACTGTCCATTCTTTGAAATATTGGTGCCTAGAATTAGACAAATGCGTTTATATTATCAAAACTGTTAATCTGATCGATATATACAGTAACTAGCTAGTAGAATAGATATATTATAATTGAGTGCTACACTGCTAGTGATCGATGGATTTCAAAGTATTTATCTCAAGGCATGCATGACAAACTTACATTTCTTAGCAAAGTCACCAGGTCACTCGTCAAAAGCTCCCACTTAGCCTCCTTTAGAGGGCTGTTCCTCCTGCCAAAATAGTGCCTGAATTTAGAGCCTATAGTCTCCATGTCCCTTGCCGTAAGAATAAGGACTTCAACAGTTTCAGTGAAGGCTCTGACGGATTCATTTGATTTGCCTGGAGAGGAGGTCCATGCTGGCCAAGTTAGAAGTTTTTCACCATATACTTTCCCTGCACCTAGTTCCATTGTACCATGCCAATCTCTCATTTCGACGATTACAGTTCCGTCCACGATGAAGATCATCTTTTCTAGTGGTTCATCCTCCCGAATAATGTAATCATTCTTATTGTACTTCTCGGGCTTAAGACGGCCAGAGATAGCTCTCAATACTTTTTCATCAATAGATTGAAGCAATGGCAGCTACAACAACATAATATAGATCGAGTCATTATATATTAAGAAAGAAAAAAAAATCTACATACATATATACATGCTTTCTTGGCTAAGGACCTCCGCACCAATCCTTATGGTGCGGATTTGATATTTTGACTAACTTTTCGATTGAATTTTTACATCTCTACTGTCTAGTCTTTAAGTACTCATGTATAGATTATCTCTGCAAATTTTCAGCCAATTTGATCATCGTTAAGGCATTCAAAAGTGCGATTTTCTATCATAAACATGAACGATTCAGTTTTGACAAAATACAGCCTGTCCATTTGTTTTAATCTAGTTCGATATGCTAATGGTTATCAAATTGGCTGAAAATTTGCATAAATGATCTATACATGAGTACCTAAAGACTAGACGGTGTAGATGTAACAATTTAATCGAAAAGTTAGTCAAAATATCAAATCCGCACCATAAGGATTGGTGCGGAGGTCTTTAGCCAAGAAGGCCTATATATATATATATATATATATAGAGAGAGAGAGAGAGAGAGAGAGAGAGAGAGAGAGAGAGAGAGAGAGTATAGAAATTTCAATGCAGATCGAGATCCTACCCTAGGTGTATTTTGGCTAACTAGGCTATTAATATAATTGATGAAGAGTGTCATAACTCATAACTATGGAGGAACCTACCCTCATTAGCCTATACAACGGCATACAACTTCTCATCTCCTTTTGAAGTGCCGATGGAAGAATAGAGAAGATATTCTCTGTATCAACATCTCTTTTTTCTTCAAGCTCTACTTGTACCTTCTCCATAATATCAGATTTTCTGCGCAAAGGGATGCCATTGTTAGATAACCATCGTTCTACCGCTTCCCTTTTCTCTTCCATCTTCTTATGAATTCTCATTTTCCATCTGTGTGCCTCCCTCCTTGAAGTCTCCAACTGCATATATGTCTATTCCATGCAACTACAATTAGTTTGGTTTGATACGTGTAGTTTTAGTAACTAGTTATCACCAAAGTATGCTTTTCATATTGGATCTCTAAAATGTATTATATATACGTACGTACATGCATGGGTGTACAGTATACATGTAGTTTTCGTATGTCTACACAACCTTCAGCCAAAGTTAATTTTTCAAATCGAGTGATATACTGAGATTCTATGAATCTAAAACCATGAACTATCAGACTTTGAAAAGTAATTATAAGCAGGTCAAGTGGAATGTGCAAGATGTTGAAGAGGATCCAGGCAAAGAACTTTGTAGACATGTGCTCATAAATCATATGATCAGCAGCTAGCAGAGTTATTAAAAATTTACTGTTTGGTAAGATTTTCAAAGTGAAAACGTCAAATTGATGTTTTCACTTTTTCTTTATAAAAGTTGAAAATGATTTCAATTTTTTATTTTCTGCATTTTTAGAAATATCTTAACGAACACAGTTTCACTTTATTTTCATTTTTAAAAATAAAAATATGAGTATGAAAACGTTACCGAACGCCACCTTAACTCTTCTAATGTGGAGATCAAAGTTATCGATCGCAGTTTGCATATTTGAGAGATTGGTCTTTTATCTTTGGCTTTGTCTTTTCTAACCTTATTAGTTAATTATCAATAAACTGTTCATCCATTCTGCTCAAATGAGAAAACAAAACAAAATATCAACTGGAAACACTTTTCTTAAATTTATAGAAAGTTAAGAACCGACCTGCAAATTTCCAATGAGATAGATAAACAGTAGCAAGCCAATTATAGAAATAGAAGCCGCAAAGAGGTTTTCCCATGTATTGATACTGGTCTGAAGATTCGAGCCAAGCGAACTGCAAAATGAGATCGAGCAATTTAAATATATATGATCTAGAGTTATTCATAGACGTTCTTAATTATGATTAGAAATAACTTTGATCATCTTTTAGGGATTGGATGTGCTCGGATGTATCAATATAACTATGTCCAAGAAAAAAAGTATATCAATCAACGGAACTACAGACCTCAAATTTCGCAAACCCCACCAAAAACAATTTGAGAGCTTCTCTGGATAATTAGTTGAACCTAATATACCAAGCTGAAGGATATTGAGATATATGCCAAAATCGAACAACTTTTGATTAGCGGAATGTGTAGAGCAAGCATCATCCAGAAATGCAATATTTCTCAATGCATGGTGATCACGACAGTCTAAGTTATTAGGGTCACATCCATTCCCAACTCGACAACCATACTGCCAGCAAGCTGTGACTCGTTGAACAGCAAAGAAGTACCAAAATGCTCCAAGTATCTATGAGATAACAGATACGACGGTTAAAAGGACTTTCAAGTATGAAAAGTAATAAAGATTTAACTTAAACAACTATTAGTAATTAAGAATTAAAACTTACATGACTGGCAAGGATGTACAGAAAAAAATTCAGTAGACCTTTAAGCCAGATTGGAGTCCCTTCTTTGGAAGACTTCTTGGATTCTTGACACGATAGGTAAATGCGAAAAACTCTCGGTACATATTGTACTAGAACAAGAAAATTCATAAGTTTCCTTGTACTGAAAGATCCGGAGCCCTCCATTTTGCAGAAAAAGTTGAGAATGACGACCTGGACAGTTATTTCAGTCTTATGATGTGAAGTGAGTCTATAACACTATATAATTGAATCAGTTATAAGATCCGAACTTCAAGTGTTAGCTATGAACGTACTTCTTTTAAGACCAAAAAAAAGAAAAAGCATTCAGAAAAGGTACGGTTATGCACTTCTCTATTACCTGTGGAAGGGGAAGAACAGCTAGAACATCAATCAGTATGTATGAATGTGCCTTAGCTATGCCTAGCTCTATTGTTGTATTCTTGGAGAAACTTCCCGAACGTACAGGTGAACAATTCTTACAACTATAAACTTCCAGAAAGATGTTCAACAGATAACATATATCTGTCAACGATCTCAATAAAAGAGCTGCTATTTTCAAGTTGTTGTCCAACCTGAGACACTTCATGTCCTCGTTAATTATTGGGATGTAAAGGAACAAAGGATCCAGCAAAACAGCACAGACACATGATATTATAAAAATGACATTCCACTTTCGAATGAATGGACCCTTGGGATCAACAAGTTCCTTCATCGTTGGCCAATTGGCGCTGCCTGATACGTGCGCATCTGTACTCAGGATGTTATTTGGATCGCCATTGCTGGACAAGAGAAAATAAACGATGAAATTTACACTCTAAATAATCAGCTACTTGCTGTTGAACTTGTTCAGAAGAGAAGATAGTAAACTACTGAAGTTAAGCTCGCGTTAAGCTCAGAGTAGTGGGCAGGTCAACTAGTGGTAAATCGTGTTAAGCTCGGTTTGTACATAATCTTTTCTTCTTTGATACAGAACTTTACTTTGGTGCAGAAGATAAAAGAATTAAAACATTCAAGTTAAAGAATCCAACCTTGCATTTGCAGCTTTCTCTTTGTCTATAACTGAAGTTATCTCGTAGTCGGCCATAACTCAGACTCAACCTTGAGGCATGGGGAAAGAGAACTGCTGATTCAACTTGCAAATGTGCAGCAGAACTTTGTGGGGCATTTCAACTTGACTACAAAACTTGCTATGCGCGCACTAGCTTAGTCTAATAGTCTCAATCCTTTGTGGATGGCAATAATGGTCATGGTCTGATTTTCTTTCGTTATATTAGCTTTATGCATTTTCCATCGATGGAGAACCTTCAGAGGACCAGAGATTTGTCGATACATATATAGGAGCAATGCATCAAAACCAAAATATCTCCTGGGAGTACATTAAGATCAGACAGATTGCTAGCTCGCATTGGAGCACGTCAGGATCAATGGCCTCCATCTGAATTATTCGAGTTCCTGCATCATTTGGGGGACCTCGTTCACCTTTTATTCTTTTTTTGCAGGCTGTCAATATTTGTCACCATCCGAATATAACCTTTTACTCACAATAACTACATTTCACAACTCGGCAGACACAACTCGGCAGTAAAAACTCCTACGTACAGTTTTCTTCTACATTCTCAAAACTTCTCTAGTAGGACTCTGTAGTAATGCATTTCTATGCGACTATGCCTCAAGAAATTCCATTGGCTTAATTAGTCCCCAGAAAAACTGAAAATCCACCATGCCAACTAAAAATAAAGCTTTATAAAAGCATATGCCTTTCAGCAAAAGCATGCTGAGAGCCAAGCTATGCATGTCTATTAGTACATTTTCAAACGAACATATCCTGCAGGTAGGACAGGGGATAGTGACACTACTTTATCATCTCTCCATCCCCAATAATTCAATCAAAACAGAATCTTTTTTAACTTAAAGTAATGGAGTCAAGTATTCGAAATCAAGTTTAGACAGAAATACCACTTTGGTCATCGAAGTATGTTTCGCTCGACACTTTGGTCACCCCAACTATTAGAAACTTCACTTTGGTCATTCAATTAGGTCACATTATATCATTTAAGAAATACATGAAACCTCATTCTACATATTCTACCACCCAACTATTAGAATCCTCTGTCTTTGGGATTCTTTGACTACTACCAACTGAAATCTTACATGGAATCAACAAAAATAGTGGATATTTATAGCTTTATACTAACCAAGAAGTTTAGAGCACAGAGATTAAAAAGTACTCTAGGTGTATCATAATCTCCTGCAATTGTCAAACCAGACTAACTTGGCACTTTGAACAAGTCCCTGTATGTTAATTATTGAAATCTGCACCAATTGTAAATATAGCGTGCCTAAATAGAGAAGGACCTCTCTATGTTACTTATATAGGGCTGTTGAAACCCATCAAAGAGTACCTGGAATAGTGAACAAGGCACTGTACCACGCCAAACTCTTTGGGATGTTTCAGAAACCAATTCCATGTCAAGCTTCTGTCATCTGGATTGAGTTTGAAGTAGAAATCTGCTTTAGCCAATGCTACATTGGATGAAAAAGTGCTTCAAAGGAGCTAACCCGTTTGATATTTTTCAAGGAAATTCATGACCATAATCTGGTAATTAAGCAACATATTATAGACTACTTGAACACCAAGAATTGAAGCATGATCTTCTCAGTCAATGACCTTGACAAATGGCAGCAAGTTAAAGAACTTCTGCTAGGAAATGTGACAAAGTACATGAGTTGTTGATTAGTTGCTGCAAAAGAACTATAAACTTACAAGATTGAACAAAGATGACACACCGCAAATGCTCTAATCAGAATCCTAAAGCGAATCCGTTAGGAAGGCGGGGGTGATCTGCCTGACGAAATGGCTCTTGAATTCGGAGACCACCTTAGCCAAGTCTTCGGCCAAGAGAACAAGGACTTCAACTTCCCCCACACACTTATATACGCCCCGACACCAGGGTACTTTGTCAATGGTGCCATCTAATACCCATTCGACAAGTTCTTGTCCGAAGTAATTTCCTGAATAACGGTAAGAGTCAAGTTCCCCGGAATATTGAAAGCATTCGAATTCAACTGATACGAGTCCGCTTATGATGAAGCACATCTTATTAATCTTTTCAAAAAACTTCAAAACGAAGGGCCCGTCCGGCATATCATCGCTATATTTCATGGGCTTGAGATGAGAACAGAATGCTTTCAAAACATTTTCATCCATATTTTCCAGTATTGGCACCTAATTCAGAATTTCAGAGTAAACAAGATTTCAGTTAGAAGTACTCTTGCAGGTAACAATTATATCTCTGTCTAAAAAGGTACCAATGAAATAAGTATTGGCAGAGAAGCTTACTTTCGATCTTAACCATAGTCAATCGATCAAAAGTTGCTAGCTTCCCCTCAGAATCTACTGGGAGGGTGGTCCGCTTTATGAAGTCTGACCTGAATTCAAACACTATGCGCTTCAAGTCATCGGCCCAGATAATAGCGACTTCGGCGGCACTATTATACGATGTCATAACCCGAGCACAAGGGCAACTTGGGAGGATAATTAGTATGTGACGTCCAGTTTGTAATCCAGGGTACGAGTTCTAATTCATAGAAATCTCCCACTGAGACTGATAGATCCCTTTCACCAAATACAGGATCTCCCTTTAATAAGATCAGCATCATGTCAAGTGGTTTGTGCTCATCAATAACAAGTTTATTGCTGTCATAGCTCTTATGCTTCATATGTTTAGAGATTTCTTTCAGCACTTCTTCATCCATATCTTTGAACACTGGCACCTACAATTGGAACATTGGCACCTAAATGATGACTGATTGGGTTTAAGTGGATCATGTGTTTTCTGGAGACGGACAGATAATAACTTACATTCTTTAGCCAGTGCAACGTGAGAGAAGCTAAAAGATCTGTCGTTTGGGTGATCACTCTGCTGAAATCCGACCTGTATTGAGAGACTACACTTGCCAATGCGTCGGCCATGAGAACAAGGACTTCAACAGCACCGCTATCCGGAGCCGCGGCCGTATAGGTGGATGTGGGTAATAGGGCAGGAAATGACCTATCTAACACCCAATCCAAGAGTTCTTCTCCGCAGTAATATCCTGCCTTGTGCCTTGAAAAACCTTCATTATCATATTCTTCTTCCGCAATACCAGGTCTCTGTGAACCAAATAATGTCTGCCCTGTGACGAATATCATCATACCAAGTGGTTCACCATTATCAAGCAGCCGCTTATGGTTCTCATATCTCTTAAACCTAAGATGCAGAGAAATTGCTTCCAACACTTGATCACCCATGGTTCCCAACTTTGGCACCTGGGAATATCATTATTCAAAATCAAGAAAAATACAAATGAGATAAAATTTTACAATTAACCAACTCTTTGGGATACATTTTTTATAGGTGAATAAACTATTAGCCGCCACGATATCAGCTCCTCTATATGGTCAATACATGTAATATTAATCTTTCAAATACCATATATACGATCTGGTTGTAATTAACTTGTTTCGGTAAGTTATTTGATTTTCATTGTCAATTTAAGCAGTGTAAAAAAAAATATAAAAAAAAAAAAAAAAAAACTTACTTTCCTTAGCATAGCCACCTTGTCGGTTTCCAAAAGTAGTTTCCACTTAGCATCCGATCGAAGAGTAATCTCTTTAGTGAATTCTGATCTGAATTTACAGCCCACATGCTCCATGTCACTCGCCCTGAGAGCCAGGACTTCAACATCATTGGTGGCTCTAGCAGACTCATGTGACATGCGCGGAGAAGATGTCCATGCCGGCCAACAGAGAACTTGTTCACCATATAACTGTTCTGCACCTCCTTGTAATGTACTAGACGCACCTCTCTTTTCTATGCTTACAACTCCATCTACAATGAAGATCATCATTTCAAGTGGCTTATCCTCTCTGATAATTATATCATCCTTTTTGTAATTCTTGCGCTTAAGGTATTCAGAGATTTCTATCAAGACTGCCTCATCCACATTTTGAAGTAATGGCACCTAGGATTAGATACAAAAGATAGAATGACAAAAATCAAGAAAAATAAATTGAGAGAGAGATGATCAAGTTGGAAAACATGTCTACTTTCCAGCGTACTTACCTTCCTCAGCCTAGTTAGCGGCATGCAATTGCTCACATAGCTTTGAAGATCCGATGGAAGAATAGACATGATATCCTCCACCACAACATTTCTGTTTTCTTTGAATTCTACCTCCACCTTGGCCATGATATCTGTCTTTTTATTCGATGGGAGCCCATTTTCAACTACCCACTTCATTATCTCTTCGTCCATTTCATCCATCTTCTTTTTAATCCTCATTTTCCATCTGTGATTCTCTAATCTGGCAACATCCAACTGCATGTATGTCTATTCCCCAACAAACAATGAATTTAAGAGTTTGGAATATAATCCTTCTATGCAATCATCTTGAGAATCCAAACAATTAATTTTAAACTTGAATCCGGCCATTAACTAAACATCTTGAAAAGAACATGAGGTAAACAAGAAGGTGTTTGATTAAATTGGTTCAAGCAAAATAGAGGAAAGGTATTTAATAACTACACAAACCTGCAAATTCCCAATGAGATATAAAAAGAGTAGCAAGCCAATTACAGAAACAAATGCAGCAAACAGGTTTTCCCATGTATGGATACTGAGAGGGAGGTTTGAGCCTAGAGAACTGCAAAAAGGAGATGGAACCAAATCTGTGAGCAAATATTGAAATCTATTCGATTACTGTACAAGTAACATTTGTCTCTGGATACAGGTACTTATATCCAAGATTCTGCGAGCCTCACTACTGCTATAGACTAGTTTAGTACTCAAAACTCTAACAGTTCATTTTTTCGCAAATGCTAGTACAGGTTTCTCTTGTTAATTTCCTTCTTGTAATTATGCATAGGTCGTGATGCAAAATCAATATTTGTCAACAATATTCAAATGTACAAACCTCAAGTTTTGCAGGCCCCACCAAAAGCATTTGGCAAACTTCTCTGGATAATTAGTTGATCCTAGTATACCAAACTGAAGAACATCAAGAAACATGCCAAAATCAAATAGCTTTGCATTTGCTGGATCAATGGGGCATGATTCACTAAGAAATGTGATGTTTCTCAGGGTATGGTAATCATGACAGTCAAAATTATTAGGTTCACATCCACTTTCCTTTTGACATGCATTTTGCCAGCAAGTTGTAATTCGTTGAACGGCGAAAAAATACCAGAATGCTCCAAGTACCTAAAGAATTATGCAACAAGCAGTTTTATATCAACTAAGGAGTCCACAAGTTTATGAGTGTTTCAGTTAATGTTATAGATGAATAAACATATCCTGGTGTAGACCTATATATGCATGTTTGTCATAAGGTTTATTCAGTTAAACAACGTAGCTATTAGGAAGAAATTCAACTTGTGTTTATCTATAACAACGACTAATTAGGGAGTTAAATTATACATATGATTAACAGATAAAGACTTACATGGCTGGCAAGGATATACAAAAACAAGTTGAGTACACCTTTAATCCATATTGGAGTCTCTTCTCTGGAAGTCGTAGCAGATTCTTTACAAGAGAGGTAGATACGAAGAACTCGTGGCATGTATTGGACTAGAACAAGAAAGTTCATTAGGGTCTCCCAAGAGGCAGAGCCCCTCGTTTTGGAAAGAAGAATCAGAACCGCTACCTGGACACATTACAATGCTTATATTGTGACGAGAATTTAATTAACTCCAGAAAGTATACTCTTTACCTGTGGAAGGGGAAGAACAGCTAAAATGTCGATTATGATGTATGAATGCGACATGATCTTAGCTATGTTTAGCAAGATATTCCTGAAAGATGAAATGGAGGAGCAACTTCCGGAACCTAAAGCTGAGCAGTTGTTATATCTGTAAACTTGAAAAAAGATGCTCAATATATAGCATACATCTGTGAGCGATCTCCAGACAAGGGCTGCTATCGTCAAGTTCCTGTCCATTCTCACACACTTCATGTCTTCGTTTATTATTGGGATGTAGAGGAACAAAGGATCCAGCAGAACAGAAAGCACACATGAAACTATGAATATGACATTCCACTTTCGAGCGAATGGCCCTTTTGGATCAACAATTTCCTTCATTGTTGGCCATTTTTCACTTGATTCTTGCACGTTTGCCATGGCAGAGCTTTGCACGTTCATATTTGAATTAGAGTCCATATTACTGGAGAAGACATTATAACACAAAATTGCGAGCATGAGTGGTATATATAGGTAACGTGCTACTAGTAATCATATATATGATAATTTGCTCATTAAATTCTACATATAAGACTTGTATTGTTTGAGACATAATTCCTCAATTTGGTACAGAAGAGAAAATTAAACCAGTAAGTATTGAATAATCAGTTAAAGTAGCTAACCTTGCAGCTTTCTCTGTCAAGTTCTGCACAATTAACTGAAGTGACTCCAGAAGCTAAAAAAGGCCAGAAACTGATTCGATTTTGCTAGTATTTTTTAAACTTAGAGATGAAGTGCAGCAGATCTAACTTGAAACCGAATTGGTTTGAGGAACTATTCTCTCCTCAAGTATGTAGAATTAATACATGCAAATTAAAGTATATGGCCAGTTGTTAGAATTGAATTTATAAATTGCCGTATCAGTTGGCACAAAACACTTTATATCTTCGTTTACTTGAGGATAATGGCCATCCACATGCAATTATTCCACATTAAAAAAGCCATACTTGGACGTGCAGTTAGATTAATTATTTCGATAGGATTAGTGACATATATGCTATATCCCTCACTACGTACCTGTTGCACAATATTTTGAAAGGAAGACATATAGTTATTTGTGTGTGGAGCTTCTTCAGGTCAAAATCATTGAAAGGAAGCATATATTTATGTACAAATGGAGCGCAGAATCTGTTTCTTACCACAGCAATGTGGAGTTATTTTGGTCTTAAGGATCCTCGGTCCCCAACAAACCCGAAACTGGGGAAGTATTTATGTACGTCTTCCTTCCAAAACTGAGGGAAAATATACAAAACATTTCAGAATGTAATCTATGCTTAATACTCAAGTTCATGACGAGACACTGAGAGTCTGCAGTAGTCACATGATAGATAAATAACAGTCATAACACACCGCAAATGCTATCAGAATAAGGCCGGGGATATCTGCCTGACGAAATGGGTCTTGAATTTAGAGACCACCTTAGCCAAGTCTTCGGCAATGAGAACATGGGCATCAACTTCCCCCACACACTTATAATATGACTTATAGCCAGGCAGCTTCGGAATCTGGTCAGCGGAGGCATCTAATACGCATTCGAGAAGTTGTTCTCCGAAGTAATCTCCTGCATAACAGTAAGAGTCCGGCTGCTCGTCATCCTGATAGCGTACAAGTCCGCTGATGACGAAGAACATCTTATTAATCTTGTCTCCCGTCTTATAAATATAGGTCCCGTCCGGCGTATAATCGTTAAATTTTATGGGTTTGAGATGAGAACAGATTGCTTTCAAAACTTCTTCATCCATATTTTCCAGTATAGACACCTAATTCAGAGTAATACATGCATACAAGATTGCAGTTAGAAGTCTAGCAAGTAACAATAATGTATCTGTCTATAGTATGGTATCAATCTTGCAAGTGTTATTAACTAATTGAGAAACTTACTTTCTTAACCATAGTATATGGGTCAAAGGTTGCTAGCTTCCCCTCAGAATCTATTGGTAGGGTGGTTTGCTTCATGAAGTCTGATCTGAATTCGTACATTATGCGCTTCAAGTCATCGGCCCAGATAACAGCAATTTCGGCCTTACCTACTATACAATTACTGTGGGATAAGGGTAATTTCGCAGGAAAATTAGGATGTGAGGCCCAGTATGTAATCCAATGTACAAGTTCTAAACCAAAGAAATCACCCACGTAATGAGAACGAGCATATACGTTCCCAAAAAATTCTTCAATTCTTTCTCCTTTTAATAGGACGAGCATCATTTCAAGTGGTTCGTACTCTTCAATAATAACAGTGTCGCTGATAAAGCTCATATGCTTCATATGTTTAGAGATTTCTTTCACCACTTCTTCATCCATATCTTTGAACAGTGGTACCTAGCAGAATTAGATAAAGATTTTAGAAAGAAAACTATAAGTTCAGTAATGAGTTGCACGATCACATCATTATTTTATTTTGCAAGCTAGCTACTAAACAATGATTCATTGGGAGAGACAGAAAGCTTACTGTCTTTAGATAGTGCAAACTGAGAGAAGCAACAAGATCTGTTGGATGGTTGATCACTCTGCTGAAATACGACCTGTATTCAGATACTACACTTACCAAGTCCTCGACCTTTAGAACAAGGATGTCAACAATCGGATAAGAATTGCTCATATCGTCATACATCCGAGAGACCTCATAGGTGGATATTGGTAATAGGGAAGGAAATGACTCATCTAATACCCAATCCAGGAGTTCTTCTCCGAAAAAATCTCCCGCAAGGCCCGTGCTGTCTAAAGAACCACGTTGTACAAGTACTGATCCTCCAGTGACGAAGAACATCATGCGAATTGGTTCACCCTTGTGAATCAGCTTAAAATTAGTGAGAAATTGCAGGGACATCCCATACCTCTTAGGCTGAAGATGCAGAGAAATCGCTGTCAACACTTGATTATCCATAGTTTCCAACTTTGGCACCTAAGAGTATCGTATTCAAAATAAAAATTTTAAATTTTAAAAAAAGTACAATATGTAAAATCTTATAAGTTAGTGATTCGGGATAGGTTATACTATATGGAAATCGAATCTATACTATTATTAAGAGAATAGGTCTTGCTCACCATAACTGAATTTTTTTACAGTTTTAACCCTCAAATATTAAAATACTTTAGAAAATAATTTAATCACAAGGTTAAATATGACAATAACAAAATAGATTTTCATAAAAAGAAAATTAAAACAATTATCCCACATCTCATTTTTCTTTTCGACTATTTCTCTGTAATAACCGTCTGTATTTAAATTTTTTTCTTCTTATTTTTTCATATTAAAATATTAATTACCATACGTACATAGCATGTATGAATGCATGGCTAGTATTAGCCGATATCAACTCCTCTTTGTAATTCATACGTGTAACATCAATCTTCAAATCTTCTATACACTATATCGTAATCAATTTATTAATGTCGTTCAGTTTGATTTGTTCGCAAGTTATAACTCCAACATCGTAAATCTCATGAGTTTGATTTTCATCGATATAGGTAGGGAGAAAAGAACAGAAAACTTACTTTCCTTAGCATAGCCACCGCGTCGGTTTCCAAAAGTTCCCACTTAAAAGCATCTGATAGAAGGGTAATCCCTGTACCAAATTCTGATTTAAATTTACATCCTACGTACTCCATGTCACTCGCCATGAGAACCAGAACTTCGACATCATCGGTGGCTCTAGCAGACTCATATGACATGCCCGGAAAAGATGTCCATGCAGGCCAACAAAAAACTTGTTCGCCATATAATTGTCCTGCACCTAGTTGCAATGTATTGGACACATCTCTCTTTTCTATGCTTACAAGTCCATCTACAATGAAGATCATCATTTCAAGTGGCTTGTTCTCTGGAATAATTATATCATTCTTTTTGTAACTCTTGTGCTGAAGATGTTTGGAGATTTCTATCAATACCGCTTCATCCATATTTTGAAGTAATGGCACCTAAAATTAGATATAAACTAAACTGATATAAAATCAGGAGAAAAGAAATAGGAGAAAGTATCTTATAGGTTGGAAATTCTACACTACTTGTGCAGTTATACATGTTTTGTTATAAGCCAAACTAGTTATAATGTAGGAAAACATGTCTATTATCCACATATGTCGTAGTACTTAGTACTCACCTTCCTCAGCCTACTCAACGGCACACAATTTTTCACATAGTCTTGAAGATCCAAGGGAAGAATAGACATGATTTTCTCCACCTTGACATCTCTGTTTTCTTTGAATTCTACCTCCACCTTGGCCATGATATCTGACTTCTTATTCGATGGGAGGCCATTTTGGGCTACCCATATCTCTATCTCTCCATCTATCTCGTCCATCTTCTTTTTAATCCTCATTTTCCATCTTTGATTCTCTAATCTGGCAACATCCAACTGCATGTATGTCTATTCCCCAACAAACATTGAATTTAAGAATTTAAAATATTGTAACATCAAATAAAAAAATGTAACTTAAAAAAGAAAAAAAGAAGTCGGCAAAAGTAGATCGAGGAGAAAATTCCCCAAATTTAAAAGAAAAGCAATCTCAATCACTCATACAAGCTATGTGTCTTTTAAATTACGGTTCTATCAATTGTAAGTGAAATTATTTATCTTAAAACTCTAAATTCTACTTTAACAATTCATTTTACAATTTTAGGTCTAACGACTCCTTTTACAACTTGACCTGATGCATGCTATGCACCAACATATTATAGAATTTTCCATTTCTGACATAAAAGAATGTGTGAATATGACGTTCTACAAAATCGATAAATAATTGTATTGTTTGGTACACGAACCTGCAAATTTCCAATAAGATATAAAAATAGTAGCAAGCCGATTATAGAAACAAAAGCTGCAAACAAGTTTTCCCATGTATGGATACTTAGAGGGAGGTTTGAGCCAAGAGAACTGCAAAAGAAGATAGAACAAAAACTTTTAGAAAAATTTGAAATATGTTCAATTACTATAAAAGTAACATTTGTCCATGTTAGTTCAATAATTTACACGTTAACTTAATTTAGACGTGAATACATACATATATATAGTGGGATCTCTTATTTTGTTCATTTTAATGGATAGATTATTAGGCCAACTTGTTGATCATAATACCATATAGTAGATAGATTATGAGTATACTGAACATTCATTTATCAAAATTTAAGTGTAGTAAAAAAATTTCTTTGTTTATTTTATTTTATTTTAATAAAACAAAACTTATTGATTGTTGAATAACAATTTCTTCTTGTAATTATGGCTCCTCATGCAAGATGCTTAGAATTAATATTGAATTTTCACATGTACAAACCTCAAATTTTGCAGGCCCCACCAAAAGCATTTGGCAAACTTCTCTGGATAATTGGTCGATCCAAGGATTCCAAACTGAAGAACATCAAGAAACATGCCAAAATCAAACAGCTTTGCATTTGCTGGATCAATGGGGCATGAATCACTAAGAAATGTGGTATTTCTCAGAGTTTGGTAATCGTGACAGTTAAAAATTCTAGGTTCACACCCATTTTCCTTCCGACATGCATTTTGCCAACAAGCTGTAATTCGTTGAACAGCGAAAAAATACCAAAATGCTCCAAGTACCTAAAGAAGTAACAAGTTATATATCAACAAAGAAGAAATATTACATTATTTTCACGAGGTGAGATCTTATTAGACTCATCTTGTATCTCTATTATCATATATTCATTATTTGACAGAGTAATTAGTGAGTTCAAATATTAGATATATGAGGATATGATAAAGACTTACATGGCTAGCAAGGATATACAAAAACAAGTTGAGTAGACCTTTAATCCATATTGGAGTCTCTTCTCTGGAAGTCATAGCGGATTCTTTGCAAGAGAGGTAGATACGAAGAACTCGTGGCATGTATTGGACTAGAACAAGAAAGTTCATTAGAGTCCCCAAAGATGCAGATCCGCTCATTTTGGAAAGAAGATTGAGAACCGCTACCTGGATACATTACAATGTTGATATATTGACACATAAGTTCATGTATAATCAGATTGACTATCAAACAAGATTATGCAACAACGGCTGCAATAATACAAGGTTGTTTTTGGTTGCTCGTCGACCGAATTTCAAATACCATAACGGGATCGAATATATATATATTAACTTCAGAAAGCACCGTATTATTTACCTGTGGAAGGGGAAGAAGAGCTAAAATGTCGATTATGATGTATGAATGCGACATGATCATAGCTATGTTTAGCAAGATATTCCTGAAAGATGAAATGGAGGAGCAACTTCCGGAACCTAAAGCTGAGCAGTTGTTATATCTGTAAACTTGAAAAAAGATGCTCAATATATAGCATACATCTGTGAGCGATCTCAAGACAAGGGCTGCTATCTTCAAGTTCCTGTCCATTCTCAGACACTTCATGTCTTCGTTAATTATCGGGATGTAGAGAAACAAAGGATCCAGTAGAACAGAAAGCACACATGAAACTATAAATATAACATTCCACTTTCGAACGAATGGCCCTTCGGGATCAACAATTTCCTTCATTGTTGGCCATTTTTCACTTAATTCTTGCACGTCTGTCATGCCGGAGCTTCGCACGTTCATATTGCTGGAGAAGACACAATAATGGTATAGGTAGACGTGGTACTAGAAATCATATATATATATGATAATTAATTTTGCTCAATAATTTCTAGATGTAAGACATGTATTGTTTGAGATAGAGTTCCTCAATTTGGTACAGAAGAGAAAATAACCAGTACGGAATCATCAGTACGTTGAAGTAGCTAATTAACCTGCTTGCAGCTTTCTCGTTCAAATTCTGCACAACTGAAGTGATTCACAGATGCTAAAAGAGGCCGGCCAGAAACGTACTAAATTAGATTTTGATAGTATCTTTGAAACTTAGAAATGAAGTGCAGCAGATCTACCTTGAAACCGAATTGGTTTGAGACCTGCAGTTCTGTACTGATATACGTAGAATTAATAATATGAAGGTTCCGCGTTTTATATTGCATATAAAATGATGATTATATAAGTCGCTGAAGACTTTTTTTTTTGGCAAAATAAATGGCCAGTTGTTTAAATTGAATTTATAAAATGCCGTATTAGTTGGCACGAAACACATTTTTAATCTTCGTTGACTTGGGGATAATAGCCATTCACCATCAATTCCACAATACAAAAGTCCATCAAATAGAGTTAATTATTTAATTTCCTATCCCTAATTAATTATGTAATTAGGCTAAACAAATATTTAAGCCGCACTTTGTTTATGCTCTTTACTCTCAATAAACCATAGTACGTATCTTTATAAGGGGCTAACTGCTAAGGCTACATTATGTTAGTGTTTCTCGTACATCAAACTATTTTGAAGACTCTTTTTACCACTTCAAGTAATTATATGTGTACGTGTCATATATAATTGTTGTAGAATTTCTTGCATATATAAGTACAACCCTAGACCTTAAACTGCAAATAAGCATAAAGATAGAGGCTTTTTTTTTTGAATAAGGCATAGTCAATATATTTATATCAAAGGCCTGAAAGGGCCGTTACATATCCTCTCTCTACCGACATGGGGTAGATAAAGAGTTTGTGGTAGTAGCACAACGATACATATAATGAGGTCCAATCTTTTAACGGATTTCGTGCTTATCAGAAAGCCCATAGACTATTAACTACTGCATAGTAGATAGGCCGAGACACTACACTCGATAACTGCACACAAAGTGTTTTAGTTTCTAATTCATGGAATTATTAGTAATAGATAAACTAAAACATAAATAGACTAATAAAAATAAAATGGGACCATGGCAAAGTCCAGGCCCAAAACAATTCCTTGGCCCAGACCAGCATGAGGAAACCCTTGAACCTGCCTCCAGTTCACACCGCATCACCGCCGACCTTCCATCGGCGGCAAAGATGCCACACCGAGCAATCGTCAGTCGTCCCCCCACTGCTGACCTTCCTAGAAACCGGCAAGCATCATCACCTCTTCCATCACACGCCATATCGTCCTTCTCAACCCGTCGGCAAGCTCTAAAAAAGCCCCGTCAGATCGAACTTCGATCCAATCTCAGCCATCTAGATCTCGCATGTCCCTCCACCCTATCACCACCACCATGCGACCATACCTGCTGTCTTCGGAACGCCGCTGTTGGAAGCAACAACATCAGCTTTGCTCAACCCACCATCACAGCTCTGCGCAAAACCATCTAGCAAATTCACGACTCCCAACACACTAACTGGGCACGCAACTGCTACCGACCAAATGATCAATTTCGGCCCGTCCGACGACGCCGCCACGAGGGCGTGCCGTCGGACAAGGCATGGACGCGTTCTCCTTTCTCTCTCGCTAGGGTTTTACAACCCAACCTATAAAGGCAGAGACTTAGTTTAGTATTGAGATGAAATAACTCAAATATAGAAAAACTGAGTTTTAAATAAGCAACATCTGACATGCTTTTTAAAATGGTGATTTTTTCAACTAAAACTTATAAATAAAACACCTTATAAGCAATTATTTGTCGCAAAACTCAATACCAAACTAATGCAGAAACCCATTAACATTATACAAAACACCCATTATACGTTAACCTTCTCATACATATCATAGTTCATGTAATAATTATCACTTTGAAATCTCGTGTTTACTATTTTGAGGAATCATGTGATTAGAAGAATGAGGTCTTCATTAAGGTAAATAAGGTCTTTAAAAGTAAAGTAATGAGCTAGAAACATGATCTCATTAAGGTAAATAATGTTCTCGATCACAAGAGTAAGTTCCAAGAAATGGTAATTACATGTATGCCTTAATGTTAGCATATTACAGGCCACCACTAGCAATCTCATAAACTCTGCATCAGAGTTCACTTCCAATCCTTGAAAGCCTGCATAGCGTCATCTGTAATGAATCAGGAAGAGTTAATAATTATCAGATTATTATCTTGTGAGAAATTAATCAACAGTGTTATGTAGGCTACTAAGTCATTGGAGGAACTTACTAGATAGCTTAAGGCCTTCTTCTACTCAGTGGATTGAGTGGACATACAACTTTTAATATCATCTTGAAGTTGAGATGGAAGAATAGCGAGGATATTCTCTACATCAACTTCTTTGTTCTCTTTGAGTACTAGTAGTACAGTCTCCATGATCGCCAATTTCTTTTCCGGAGGGATGCCATGCTTGGATAACCATTCTTCTACCTCTCGTTCTTTCTTTACCCTCTTCTTTTCAATCCTCACTTTCCATCTATGAGTCTCTAGTCTTGCAGTATCTAACTGCATATAAGTCTGTTCCACAAAAGATTAAATTCTAATTTTAGTAACTTTACTATCTGTAATTTTGTTGTTCTCAAAAAAAAAAAAAATTACTATCTGTAATTTTGTAACTGTCAATGAAAGCAAAATGTCTACAAAATCTTATCGAAACAAAACACAAAAGAGTAGATGTAAAGTCGACGAAATCTTTTAAGGACTAGCAGCACTTGCACTTGTCACTTTTATTTGGAAAATAAATAAATAAATAACCTACTTGTTACCAACCTGCAAATTTCCAATGAGATATACAACCAGTAGCAAGCCTAAAACGGAAATACAAGCAGTAAAGAGGTTTTCCCATGTATTGATACCGGGATTAAGGTTTGAACCCAGGGAACTGCAAAGAAAAAAAAAGAAATGGAGGGATATGTAAGATACAAACGTAGTTATAAACTCATCATAGTACAAAACATGCAAGAAAGACAACTAAGTTTCCAAAGCACTATTGGGGAAGCAAGATTACAGAACCTAGCAGTCGCGTAATGTTTAACAATTATAGTGATTGTGATGTAGGTTCTCATGGCTCCTCCATAAAGAAGATTAACATCCAGTGGTTTCAAATGTACTAACCTCAGATTTCGCAGACCCCACCAAAAACAAAAGGAAAGCTTTACTGGAATATCAGTTGATCCCAGTATACCGAACTGAAGAATATCAAGAAATATCCCAAAATCAAAGAGCTTTGCATTTTCTGGATCTATAGGGCACATATCATTTAGAGATGTGATATTTCTCAACGTATGGTGATCATAGCAGTCAAAATTATTAGGGTCACATCCATTTGCATTCCAACAGGCATTTCGCCAGCAAGCTGTTATTCGTTGAACGGCAAAGAAGTACCACATTGCTCCAAGTACCTAAATCAACAAGCTAGTTTGAGAGAACTTAAAAATTTGAACAGAAAGGTGATGCCTACTCCTCTAGCTAATTAAATCAACAAGCTAGATATAACTTCACCCCACTTATGAGGGGAAAATAAATAAGTTACTAAACAATGTTAGAAAGGTGATGCCTACTCCTCTCATGGTATCACCAGTTAAACAGGCACAGAATGCAAGATAAACTATATCTATCTTTAGATGCTAACTTTTTCATGTATCCACTAATTAGATGTAGTTATTGGTGTCTTGATGATCACTTTGCCCCATGTATACATGTCTATCCGGCATCAACCTCTAGTCCGTTTAAGACCAAGAAATCCAATCCAAAAATAGTACCTCCATATTTGCTCATAGCTAAATCCATAGCATTTAAACAAAAATTAGGATTAGATTGAAACTTACATGACTGGCGAGGATGTACATAAAAAAATTGAGTACACCTTTAAGCCATATTGGAGGATCTTGGCTGGAATACGTTTTAGATTCTTTACAGGCTAAGTAGATACGCAGAAGTCGCGGCACATATTGTACTAGAACAAAAAAGTTCATAAGCTCTGTATTCATGGATCCTGAGCCCCTCATTTTGGAAATGAAAATGAGAATCATTACCTGTAAACAATACAGTATTTGTATCAATTAATGATTGAACTATAATTGAGGTTAACCTGTTCAAAATGCAAATATTGTGTGTGTGTGTGTGTGTGTGTGGTGGAGTGGGGGGTTGATTTTATTCGAGAAAGGAAATCTGGTCTTACCTGTGGAAGAGGAAGAACAGCTAAAATGTCGATTAGGATGTATGACTGCCACATTGTCTTAGCTATGTCTGGTAATATTTTCCTCAAGTTGGGGAAAAAGGAGGAGCAACTTCCTGACCTTAAAGCAGAAAAGTTCTTAGATCTATAAACTTGAAGGAAAATGTTAAACAGATAACATAGATCTGTGAGCGATCTTAAGCCAAGAGCTGCTATCTTCAAGTTCTTGTCGACTCTGAGACACTTCATGTCCTCGTTAATTATTGGAATGTAGAGGAACAAAGGATCCAGCAGAACAGCAATCACACATGATACTATAAAAATGATATTCCACTTTGGAATGAATGGTCCCTCAGGATCAACAATTTCCTTCATCGTTGGCCATTTTCCACTTGATTTTTCTACACCTTCCGCGGTGGAATTTTCTGATTTTGTTTCCAAATTTGGATCTACATTGCTGAATAATAAACAAAATATGTGAATTTAATCAATTAACATTACCGAACAGTAGACAAAAAATGGCAAGTAGAAGAAAAAAGATAAAGGGTACTTATGAAGAAATGGCAAGAGAAGGACTATCCTGTAAAGGATTGATATCGTTTCACTCATAAATTCGTATTGTTTGATATAAAACTTAATTGCTAGAAAGAAGAAAAAAAAATTTGATCTGAGATACTGACCTCACAGCTTTCTCTTTCAGATTCTCCACAACTGTAGTTACTTCAGAGTTGGCCATGTTATAATTCAAACTTAATCAGGATGCAAATAGAGTATCTTGATTCTGTTTATAACCATAGGAAACTTAAGAAGCTGTCTGCGGTCAAGTAAAAAAGAGTGGGGATTTGGACAAGGCTAGGAAAGACCAGAAACTGATTCTGGCTAGTAATCTGCAAACTTGCAAATGAAATTATTGAGAGCTGATATATATTTAATTCAAGTTGAAGTGTATAAACAATGTCTCATATTAAATATGCAGTAGTCTACTCTTTATATAAATTGACCATAAATACTTGCCATACAGCAGGTTTGATTATTCAACATTTTCTTCTTGGCAGGTCATCTGAACTTACAAATTGTTGTATTGGTCGTCACAGAAGGAATTTATATATACCTGCTGCTTTGGTTTGATTTTTGAACAACTGATTATACCATTCTTTTTCCTTGTTAATATTTTACAAAGCTTAAAATAAGTTAAGAAGATAAACAGATAATTACCCATAAATAACTGATTATATAGTAATAAGAATACTTATGCTTATGAATCTTAATCACTGCTGAAGAGAAGCTGTATCTGCTAGTTGCTTATAATATAAGTAGTAATTAGTCAACGAGGTTTGTTTAAGTATGAAGCAAAACAGCTGTAAACTTTGTGCTGTAGCCTATAGGTAGGTTCAAACTAATGATAATGATTAAAGAACGACCAGCAGGAAGGAGGGGGGAGACCTGGGAGGCTGGGAAGCCAAGTTGTTGAAAATCGTTAGTGGACTGCTAGTTATTTTGGTTATGGGTGCTTGGAGTTTCTTCTAGACTTTCTGGGTTCTTGCCTTCTTGAAGAGAGAGTTGCATAGTGAAAAAATGTAATTAAGATATAAGTTTAAGAGATTGAACTGACTGATTTAACATTTCTCATAATAACCATGCAAATTGCACCTTTCTGTATAACCAATCGTCTAAATAGGGATGGAATAGGGCTTCAATTGCCCTCCAAAATTTTGATTTGTTCTTTACAAGAGAAATCTTATTACATGACACGGTATCAGCTAAACCAGGGAAACTCTTCTATTGCATGTCATTACAGGCTTACTCTTTCAGTCTTATGAGTCAATTTCTGAAATTACCTAGGAAAGGTCTAAACAGACTCCTGAATTAGCCTCTAACCCGGAAAGCTCATCATTTTACTCCCCTAGAAGGGTGTTACGAGGCTTGGCTTGATAACTCATCATCTGGTTGGTAGCTAAATATTATGAACACTCTTCATCACATTCAGTGTTTGTCGACTGAACACTTGCTACAAGAGTTGGTAAGGCAAACCAATCTCTTTACAGAAACAAACTCTAGTCACTCAATCAAGCTGATAAAAGTGTCAAACTCAGAGGTGAAGAAGGAAAGTCCATTCAGCAGTTGTAATAAGCGTGATGTTATGCAATGAGTCTCTGCCTGATATCATTCACTATTAGGCATCCATCATCATGACTGATGCTGCCCCGTTAAAAGAATTGATCATTCCAATAAGATGCTAGTAAACACATCATTTTAGATAGTTACCGTTGTGACGGAAATACACAACATCGCGGCATAATCACATCATCAGCCAGTCCATAAGCACCAGGATGAGATTTCACATTTCATCATGGTATCCCACGCAACCAAAAGGTAGAGGCAACATGCTCAACCAGAAAGAGATCCCGCAGCTTTGCTGAAAATTTAGAATCGACAGCTACATATAGATATGGATGAAATTCCATCCATGTTTTGCATTTTCCAAAATCATTAGTTCCGGGAAATTAGGAGTTTATGACATTTTAAACAGCTATGGTGACATAAAATCTACTACTGGATAGGAAGAAATGGGACGCGAGGGAACAGCCTGCTTATCAAGGAAACAAATCTTGTACCCAAAAGGGTGGGAAAGCTATCTCTGCTATACATCGGACTACAGGCATAGGATTACAGAAAAAAGTGCAAAAGCAGGCACCTTGGTGAGAATCAAAACAGAGAACCCTGGCACAAGATCACATTCGACGATAACCAGATGAATAAACAGTCTGGTACCTTCTTCAGAAGCTGGCTGCTTCAGATGTCCTATGGACAACAGCAAGTGTCTCCCGGCCTCTTTACCAGTCATGTATCTGTCTTTTCTTCAGCGTTTGCTCTCCTAACTATAAAATATGAAAAGGAACTCTGATTTACAAAACCGGTATTGGCCAAAGTCAACAGAGCATAAGGTGTGAAATAGAGGATTGTATCAGATAATTGCCAAAATTCAAGGGAGCAGTATCTATATACATATTTGCTCATAATTTAAACCATATAAAACCTTATACCATATGTGTAACCAAATTCATACTAAAATCAGACAATAACTTAGTAAATAGCAAAAAAAAAAATTATGAACAAATGCAAATGCAATGGCAAAAAGCCAATAGCATTCCAGAGTTCGAATCTTAATGAACCCCAAGGGATATTAATGTAAGAAGCCTTTGTCAATGTTTTTGCCCCTAACCCTTTCAATGGTTCACATAATTCCTCTATATGTTTGGGATTCTTTTAAAATCTTCAAGTACGACCAACTCAAATATGAAAAGAACAAAATTAGTGGGCATTTCTAGCAAAGAAAACTCAAGAGCTGGGATGAAAATGTAGTCAAGGTGCATGATAAGTACCTGTCAGTTTCAAACCAGATTAACTTCGAATGTGGAGAGGTCTAGTTGCATCTCGTCATGGGTTGAAAGATCAAGCTGCATGTGGTCATGGGCGGAAAGGTCAAGCTGCATCTGGTCATGGGTGGAAAGATCAAGCTGCATCTGGTCATGGGTGGAGAGATCAAGATGCATCTCATGATCATGGGAAGGAAAAACAAGTTGCACCTCCTGATCCTCGCCTGCAGCGCTGGTAGATGCACCAAACGTAATAGATGGCGTGTAGTTGAGCTGAGAGGGAGTATAGTTGAGCTGGTAACTTACAGTAATCTGTCCAAAGATGTTGAATTTCCCAGCACTATTGCAAGCAACTTCTGCATCAGAACATCTCTTAAAAACCACTCTAGCACGGCTGCTCTCCCTATCAACTTCTGTTTCATATTCCTTCAGAGGTCCAAAGCGCTTGAACATTTTATTCAGGTTCGTTTCTGAAGGAATAGAGCTCACCTCTGAGAAGCTAATTACAAGTTCTGCTGGGGCATTCTCATCCACATAGCCAACAGGTTTCTCCGGAGGCAAATCTTGACTCCCTTGAGAAAACTTCTTCCTGGTGTATGGCCTGCGACTCACTTGAGGGGGCTTTTCAGGTTGCCCAAGGACAACAGGTTGATACCTTGGTTTTCTTTTCCGTGGTGCTTGCTCTTCTCCACCATTTTGGATCACCATGTCTGTCCAATAAGTGTCATTCATATCATCAAATTCGAAAGTCTCAGGTAACCCAAGCACAGAATTTGACTTCCTCTTTTTACCACCGACTTTGTCTACAACAGAGAACGCCACCCCAGATTTCTGGCCAACAGCAACAGAATTCCTAAAATCACAGAAGAAATTTACAATAGTGCTCAAGGAATTGTATTCCTTCAAGGGTTCTTCTGCTGCCAACCGCAGTTGTGACAGCAATTCATCTAGAGATGAGTACTTTGTTGTATTATTCACTCCTCTAACAGTATCATCAGAACTCTGGGAGGGAACATCGGATCCCTGCACAGCAGGTCTGTCAGTGCTGGACTTCACTATAGTAGACCCTGACAGTTGGCTTGCAGCTCTCTGGATACATTCGCCAATCTTAAATGATGGTTTTGGTAAAGGTTTTTTGTTCAAAACTGCTGAATGGGAAACAGCTTTCCTCCCATCTTGTGTGGCCAACTCAGCAGCCTGATACTCGGCACCCTTCCGTCTCTTGACAGAGGATGGTGAAGCCTTCACATCCAACCAATCATTATCATCTAGGGAACCTGTTTCGCCACCCATTAATTCTGACAGACTTCTTTCTTTCATTTCAGCATACGCTCCTTCTCTAAGATTATGTTTACGTTTATGAGAAGAGCGAGACTTGCCTTCATCAACCTCCGGGCCAGTCTTCTTATCATCCTTCCCAATAGAAGTAGCATGCTCAGTAATTTCACCTAGACATGTTTTGTCCCCAGAGTGTGAATTATCTGTTTTACTTTCCAACAGTTCTCCGAAAAATTGGAACTCAGGCAAACTACAATAACCCTTTAAACGAAAAAATGACATCAAATGAGCCTTGGCAATGACAAGTTCCAATTTGTTGCTGCCACCAGATGGGAACCGTGCTAAAGCTTTTACGTAATTAAGGAGCTTGTCGGATTCAAATGAACTTGCACTTGCAGATTCATCAACTCCTTCCACTCTACTTGATTCACGACATATCCCAGCATTTTCAACAATCTGAAATCTAATCTTTTCATAAACATCTTTTGGTATGCATGAGCATGATAGACCCAATTCTACACGCCTTGAAACTTCTTCCAGAACACAATTGACCGCTTTGTGAAATGTCTCTGAAGTGCACTGCTTCTCTGCCTCACAGAAATATGATTGGAAAGGCTTTAAACTAGATACTTCATTCCAAGCAAATGTTCGGTCCCCAAAATATGCTACCAAAAAACAGTCCTTCTTATGATGTTTCATTGCCTTCTCAGATGCAGCCATAAAATCAAATATCTGTCCAGGCCACCATGGATGGCTCTTCACTTTACCCCAAACTAAATCTGAGACAGAAAATGTACCTTCATTCTTTTGCGGTAGCTCATATCTAAGTTGAGGCGCTATTTCAGAGCTTCCAGGCTGCATAGCTTCTTGAATAACATCTCTTTCCACTTCCATGTCTTGCCCATCTCCATATAAACGATCCATATCAGCTTCAGTTACCTCGACCTCGTGTAGAACATTGGCCTTGGACTGAGTGACATTAGTGGTCATACTATTGTTTAAACTCTGTTCAATCTTCAAATTCTGATCCTTCCCGACAGAGTTCATGCATGCCTTCTCAATTGTTGAGTTCTGACCATGTTCCGCATCATTAAATTGGTTGTTCACTTCCATTTCTTGCCCTCCGTTTAACTCAACCTGGCCCATATCATGGACCCTGTTCCTGTCTACGATCCCAACCTGAGCAATATCATGAAAAATGTTCTCTACACTCTCTTCTAGTTTAAACTGATCTTTATCAGAATTCATGAGATCCTCTCCATCTATTACGGCAAATTCACCTACAGGAATTACTTTAGCTGGCAACGAAGAAGCAACTGTATGTGCAGGTCCATTGATGTGAGTATGGATGTTTCCACCAAATGACTCGATCTTGACCTGCTGTTTTTCTACTGAATGACTCTCATGAATCTTATCAATTTCTACTCCTGAACCATCACCACCACCAGCAGAACCTTGCATTTGTCCATTCAACAGCCTGGTACTCAAACCTTCTACACTAACTGAAGCTTTTTCCACAACTCTGGTCTGAACACAAGACTTCTCCACCGTTTGCAAACAACTTGCCCCTATTCCCGGATTCCATACGTCATCATCTGCAACACTAGCTTTCTGCACCTTCAAATCAACGCCACCATCAACGCCCTTCTTCACTTTTTTCCCATCCATAATCCCTCGCCCAAAAACTTGCTCCAGAAGTCCTCCGATCTGTTTCCTTTCCCTTTCAGCTTTCTCAACATCAACTACGTGCGCTTCTCCACCAACAGCAGCTGCCCCTGCTCCCTTCAGCCTCTCCTCCTCCACCGCAACCACCACCGGCTCTGCCTTCCCACCCGAACCCAGCTCACTAACTTCATTTCCACCTGAACCCATCTCAACCTCAACCGACTCCCCACGACCCACCTCCCCACCCTCCTCATCTCCTCCTCCACTGGTACAAACTCCACCAACATACACATTAGACCCAAAAACCTCCACCATTAGATCATCCCCATTACAAGACCCACCTTCCTCTGCAACTTCACCAGCAACTACTTTGCTCTCATCCATCGAAACACTATCTGGGTATATTACAAAACCATCAAAGAACACTTCTTTTTACTCTCAACTAGCAAAAAACCCTAAATTCTGATAAACCCTAAATCACATCAACTGAGCAAATTCGAAGTACCAAATTCAGCAAAATTACCAAACAGGGCAGAGCATAGCATACATGAAATGAACTGAAATTGATCTTACAGAGAGGTGGGGAGAGTAATTAAGTGTTTACCTCTACGATCTTGTCCAGAATTTTAGAGTTTGTTTCGAGGTTTGGGGGGGTTTAGATATAGAGAGAGAGAGAGAGAGAGAGAGAGACTGTTGGTGTTTCGGTGTGTACTGTTTTTGGAGATCTAAAAGAAAAACAAACGCACCACAGCGAAATGCACTCTTCTTCTTCTTCTTCTATTAAATGAGTGATTGGTCAGCTGTTTGGATTTATGGAAGGTAGTGTGGGAGTTTTATGCTTTTCGTTCTGCTACGTGTCGTGGTTTCATTTGATTTTGGGAGCAATTTATTTTTTTGAAGTTAGGTGTCATAGTCCATTAATATGAAATAATATTACATTTCCAGCATGACTCACCACGTCAAAAGCGAGTCATGAAAGACAAACCTAAGCATCAAAACCTAGTTTCACCTAAAGCAATACAACCTTAGGAATAAGTCCAAAACAAGTAACCAAATAACAAGCGACGCTACCAAGATAGACCCCAAAGCGACGTCAAAGACATATCTCGATTTATTTATGAGGACAAAAGGACTAAACTACTCAGTCCCAAAGGCCCAAGGAAGAACAGCCTTAGGGTTAGGCCCGAAAGCCCAAACAGTTTGGGGAGCAATTGAGTAGCACTTTATCCTCATAATCGATATCTTTCTTGAGAAATGGCGTCCGTTACGAATTTAACTTCTCTAAACACATGCTTGAAGCAAATGGAGAAGAATGATTTTGCAATATTCTTATAAAGTCCTAGATAATCTTGAGCAGTCTCCAAGGAGGGTGAATTCGCCCATTTACATATTTTGTCCACCTTACTTACACGTTTTTTAAGTTTATTTTGTTTACATGTTTGCGTTACGCTAAATACCCCTCTCTGATACTCCAACTTTGTTTATAAGTACAATTCGTCACGGTGTTTTGCATCAATGACCAAACGTCTCTATCTCAAAGTTGAAGGAGAAATTAGAGAATTTCATCAAACAGTCGGCGGGCTTTAATACTCGAATACAATTTACTACCATTAGAGACGAGACAAGCTCAAAACTCTCACATTTAACGATGAAGAAAAAATTTAAATGAAGTTCAACCTCTGCATGAGTTCCGTAGGTGTATTAATAAAACCTACTCTGATAATCTTTGGGTCTATAATGAAATGCTCCCTTCAATTTTTGCGTTTCCCGATTTACGAATTTGCAGCATATTTTTCTTGCCTTTCTTTGTGAATTCCTGGGAGACGTCTGTCCAGGTCTTTGGCAATAGCTTCCAAATATTCCTTAATGTCTCGCTCGTCCTCGCAGTCTGCACCGTCACCCTGGTCGTGGATTTCTTTCCAAGTCCTCCCATTTCAAATGGAGCAGCGATTGAGTGCTTCGTCGTCGATCTTCTTCCGAAAAAGCCAGCCGGTTTTGAGGAACTAAACGATAACAAATTCGAGGGCTTCGACTCTTCATTCTCATCTCCTCGGCTCCAATGGCTGCCTCGGCTGGCACCGTTCCCGCTACTGCAGCCAGAAAACGAAAGACCAGGCCTTCTGTCCCAAATGGGTCTGTGCCCGATGGATAGAGTTCGATTTAGGGTTTTGGAATAGGGGAAGGAGATTGAAGAATTAGGGTTGATCTTGAGGTTGCGACGGTTGTCGGAGAGAGTTGAGTGAGCTTTGGCAAGAGTACTAGAGCAGTGGAGCTGGGCGGTGGTGGCCATGGTTTTGATCTGACTCGCTCTAAGTGTTTTTGATAAAATCCTAGAGATGAAAATCGTAAATCGTCTTGATATCACATTAATTGCAAATTTATGATGCAA
The DNA here is from genome assembly GCA_963682095.1 of Potentilla sterilis. Classification (NCBI taxonomy): domain Eukaryota; kingdom Viridiplantae; phylum Streptophyta; class Magnoliopsida; order Rosales; family Rosaceae; genus Potentilla; species Potentilla sterilis. Next base: position 47,892,642 of record OY821763.1, read on the forward strand.
TCCCTTGGAGTCCTCATAGGATTTGGTCTTTTCCTATGGAAACCAAATCAGACAAGGATTCAAATTCCATATCCTACAAAAACGCAATATGTGAAAGTTTTGAGGTAAAACCCTAGAGATGAAGGAACAATATGCATAGTTTAACGTAAAACCCTCTCATCAGTTCGCATATTTACGACTATGGCGCGACTTCTATCTATTCAAAGCAAAAAAAGGACCTTATTCCTCAACGCCTCCAAATTGTTGATCTCAACCGCTTTGCCTCCGTATGCAATATATTAGTATGATATTGCATATATAAATTGAGATAAATAATAATTTGAATTTAGAAATTAAATTTCAGAAATAAACAAGAGTGTATGAAGATATATTCAACCAATACCGAATGAGTTTCAAGATGGATTAGGAAAAATCAAGTCGTGTGTGTCACACACTCTCCTTAAGACAACTATGCCGCCTCTACGGGTGCAAAAGGTATGTTGGCGCTCGTCTAGCAGGATACAATGATGAGAAGAGTGGAATAGGAGCCCCTTTTTATAGTGTGAGGAATAGTCATGGCTATTAAAACATTAATGAATATAGAGCCATGAACAATTGAAGTTAATCACCCACTGAATGGTAGTGGCAGTAAATTTGCGTCCCTTGCGCGTGAGAGAGTATAATTTGTATTTACACAACTATATCTCATAAAAAGAATATTCTATATAAAGGCTCTTACCATTTTCATTTTTCCAATGTGGGACAAACTTTGTTTTCCCATTTCAAATAGCCAATTTTGGATGACAATTTTTCATTTATCCCAAAACCAAATTAGACATATGAACACATAATCTTGTAGTCTTCATTATGAAGAATACAAATCCAAATTCATCTTTCATTAATTATAAATGTAACACACTTTAATTAACTCATTTAAATTTGGTTTAAAAAAAGGGTTTTTAAACCATTTTTCCAATATGCAAGACTTTGGCGGCAAGCTGCTATTCTTGATGGAGGAGTTCACCCTCATTCTTATATGCCATGGTTAATATCCGGGCAGTACTCCTTGGAATATAGAGCAACGACCTTCGTCCAATAATCCTATTTCTGGTCAAACCAAACTCTCCGTCTTCACAGAATCACGACTCAAGAACCTGGTAGAAACCTGTTTATCAATGGCAGATTTTGTGCTTCGAGACATGGTTGGTTGCTTCTCTCAACTGACATAAAAAACCCCAACGGTGCAATGAGTTTTACGTACCTCTTTTACAATCCTTTTTGTAACAAAATATCATCGAAGAGTGGCACCACAGTTGAATTTCCCGATGGGTGAAGCTACGGTAAAAGAAACGTTCGGGGCAGCTCCGACTTCTCCTAACTGAGTCATCTTTGTCATAAGTAGAACCTTTATATTAAAAACATGCAAGCTTAGAGATACAGAGTGGAGAAGACGTACATTTTATCTTCCCATTTCCAAATACATATTTCGGGCTGATGTGACCTATATGAAGGAACTTTTTTCTGTCTTTTTTATGGATGGGCTTCATTATGCCTAGGTAAATTCAGCGTTCCTCTTCATGGTTGGACCCTGATCGAGCACTGTTCTTCTTCCTTTTTAAACATCAACTCTGGCAATTAAGTCTCTTTTAGGAGTTTAAGCTGGTTGAGTCTGATGGAGAAATCTTATTGGCCACGGTTCATCATGGTAATTTCAGGATCCATATTCTTCGATATGAATGGTCACAAAAAGTCTGGACCCGACTTAGAGGCTTGGGGAAACGAGTGTCGTTTTTCTCGCCGATAGGAGCATTTGCAATACCAGCAGTGGGAGAGAGTAGTGAGTTCGCAAATATGATAATTTGGAGATCGATGGACGGCCAGAGAATGTTGTTATATTTGCGATAGTGAAGGTACTTGGGTTAATAGTACTCCTAAGGTACTGCTTTCAAGTCTCTGCACATTATCTTGGATTGAACCCCTCGATCTATGGTCATAGTGTTTCATCCATCCTAATGTACTGCATGTACATCTAGCGGAGTCTACTGCCTGCTCTTCTTCATTCTGCACTGATCTAATCTTAATGAAAATTGAAGGAAACTGCTTGTTACAACAATATTTTGATCCATTTGGAGCAAGTTTACGATAGACAATGTCAGCACTGCAGCAAGAAAAGTCTTAAGAAATAACCATTAGAGTGATTTACTTAGTTTACACACAGTGAGTCGTATGAGCTTCATGTAAATGCAAATTTGAAACTCAGCTTGTGTGTGTGTGCGCGCGCTTGTGTGTGTGTGAGAGAGAGAGAGAGAGAGAGAGAGAGAGAGAGCTCTTTCTGGAGAACAAAGTTCTATATAGAAGCCATATCATGCATGCATGAAAAGCAACCCACAAGGCATGGGTGGTGATACTGTAACATGAATAAATTAAGCTAGCTAAGCAAGGACTTCTTCTGTTACAATTTTGTTTTCCTTTCAATGGTTCACAGCTCAGTCTGAGATGGATGTTAGAGGAGGGAGAGAGAGAGAGAGGTAGAAGAGAATGAAAGAATCTTATCAAACACCTAAGAGATAAGAATAATATGAATTAAATTAAAGGAATAATGATAATAATAATTGGAAAGCAGAGCCCGAACAGATCAGAGATAATAATGTTGCTCTGTGCAGCCACCACGTTCCCTTTGTTATTGCCAATTACTGTGATTAAAATAGAGTACTCTGTGTAGTAGTGCATGCCTCCATCTCTTCGACTTGAGCCAGCTCTTTTTTTTATAGCACCTCTCCTGATCTCGGCCAACTGTTCCCTGCTATTCCACAGCCAAGCACACTGTTTTGTATAGTGTATCAGTTTTTTACATCTCAAAATATTAAAATCAGCAACAATTTCCTACTAGGAAATTATGCATATACCATCGTATATACTTTGATTTGGATACTACAGAAACAATGCAGATTAGGGAAATGAACAAATGAAAAATCAGTCTAACAATTCAAATTAGAGAATGTTGTAATATTGTCTCTAACGTTTCAGTTGGATTAAGTCAATAATGTAAAATCGTTTGAGGCATTTCGTATGAACTCAATATGTATTCCTTAAACGGATATGTGTTCGAGTACTTCAACAACAAAACCTACAACATTTTACGCAATTTTAGCGAAAATAAACTAAATGGAGAGCAAACTGACATGCCGAAACTAACATAACATTATATTTTGTCCGGAAATCATTTAACATGTAAAGTATTGAACAAAAATCCAATCTCAACTGTTGAATCCACGAGGGTTCTGGCAAAACTGAGTTGGCAATTGGGGTAGCTCAATCCCAACCTCACGTGGCAGAATGATTCATATCAATTATACTAGTGTTCAATTTTGGGGAATTGACTAGGTTGAGCATGTTATGGCATGTGAGCAACAACCTCTAGAAGCAGCACATAAAAAACCATAATGGATGGTCGGAATATCTATCTACCTGTGTTATTGGGAGCAATTGAGGCCGGTTTCGACATGATTGCCGGGACAGTTGCGACGTGACCTGCGGTGGTTGGTGAGAAGAACTGGGCAGGTAACCCCATTGTATGTGATTGATGGTGATAATGGTAGAGCGGGTACATTGGCATCAATGTGTTTGGACCAACCATAGGCTGGTGGCTATGGTACATTTGAGGAGAGTAATGCCCATTCATGTAATTCCCACCAGTACTGTATCCCAGCTTCTGTGAAATCATCACCCACCCAAATCAAGGAACATAAAAATCAGATCAAAATTACCATAAAATAATTGTTTTAATGGTCAATTAAATTAATTATTTTCTCATTAATTATCTAACATGTTATTTTGTTAGATTAATCCAGATCGACAACTCTAAAGATCGACTTACGTGATTGTAGCCCATATCAGTTGCAATGTAGGTGGGGGAGTATCTGAAGAGAAAAAATGGAAAATATATATCACATTAGGTGCAGTTTAATTGTTATAATCATTTACCATATATATAGATCCAAAGAACACAAAAAGTATTAGGGTGAATATTGAACAATGGGGTATTGAGGTACAGTGTACGTACCCATAGAATGGAACAGCCTGGTGATGCTGGTGATGAAATGGTACAGAAGCTGCTGCTGGAGTCCCTGCCGGGTAGTACCATTGCACGTGATTCGCAGGTGCCGGCGCCGGCGCCGGCGACATGGACCTTGCTCCTCCTCCATTTGACACTTCACAAATCATAATCATACAGGTTAATCAAATAGGACATAAAATATTTGTAGTTTTGCGAAGAGTCCAAAAATCCCACATGGAAAACGAGCAAATGGTGTGTTCAATACCTCGTTGAGGAGGAGGTGTGGTGGTCGAGGCCGACCTAGGGCGGCGGGCCCCGAGCGAGGCCAGGTTGCAGTTGGCACGGCGGCCGTTGATGACCGGCGTAGCATCCTCGCAAGCCTTCTTAGCCGCTTCAGCCTCCTTGAACGTGACCTATATGTATAACACGAACATATTAATACAAAGACTCACCGGATCATGCAAAGTATTAACATTATATAAGAGATACGGAGACTTACGAAGCCGTAGCCCTTGGATCTACCGGTGAGCTTATCGGAGATGATGACGGCCTCCAAGATCTCACCGTACTTGTCGAAGTGCTCTCTCAGAGCCTCCTTGGGAGTCTCCCAGGCCAGCCCTCCGACGAAGACCTTGGTCAGCGTCGTGTCGCCGAACTGGTTAACGTTGTTGCTCATTGTCATTCGGAGCAAAACCAAGGAAAACAATGGCCAATGGAATCTCGAAGGTGGTGTTTCTAGGGAGAAGTGAGCTGCAGAGAGACGAAGGTTTTGGGGGAGAGAAGAGAGGGAGGGTTTATAAGGAGGAGGAGTGGGGGTGGCAATAAAATATTAGTAGGAGAACAGAGGGGCAGACAGATAAGCCTTGATGAGGACTGTGTGTGAGTGTGTGGAGGTTGTCATCAACGTCTGCACAAAACGGACGCTGATTGTAGGCAACAGTCACATTTCTCTTTTTAGGTTCCTTTGGATAATAAATAATATGAATCGATAGAATTGGGGGATTTAGCACAAAACCAGATGTAAACTCGAACGTCTGTACATGCTGTATTTGTTTAAAAGTATCTTCTTAAAAAAAAAAATATATATATATATATATATATATATATATATAAAGTATGGAACGTTAATCTTAGAAACGAGTTGTAAGTTCAAACGTTTTGAATTTGAATATTCGCGCGAAAAGAATTTATCCATTTTAGGGTACCTAAAAAGATGTTAGCGGGGATTTATTTCAATAACTAAGCATTTGTCATAACCGAGTTATATATTTATATTTATGTTTTACAAACTAGTCAATGTAATATCATGGAAAGGCAATTTTATAAAGTATAAATCCTAAAATGTCATGATTTATTCTACTAAGAGAGACTTTTAAAGGCCACAAAGTCACAAACAGCGAACGAGCTGTAATTTATATAAAGCGAGATGTAAAGTCAAAGGTTCTACATTATGCCTATGTTCATTGTACATACCAACATATGGTATAAAAAGTGAGTTGTAAATCCTATTGTACACCGTGTTGTAAATTCAAAAATTTTGAAGTTGTATCTTCTTGAAAGTTTTGATACTTTACACTCATGAATTGAGTTGTAAGTTTAATATTTTTTAAACTTACAACTTACATGACACTATTACATACTTGAACCGAGTTGTAAGTTAATAAAAACATAAATCATTCAGCCCAAGATGTGAGTTGAAATGCAATGTTAAATGCTAGAAACATATCTAAATTGTATATAAATGGAACACACATAAATTTGATGAGAATTACCATTCATTTCGGCCTCATATCTTTTAGGATTTATATTCATGAACCGAGTTTTAAATTCAAACAAGCATAAAATTTTTACAAACTTGAACTCGATTACATGTATGTAGTAAAACCGAGTTATAAGTCGTAATTCATATGGATCTTTGATAGTTAAATGCGTATATACAATTAAACATTACATCTTCAATCTGAGATGTGTCATTGTAAATTCTCAAAACACAATCCAATTAATATCCATAAACACATTTCTAATCTTGGCTCTTTCACTATTTTGGAAAGAGGTAGAGAATCAAAATGTGGTGATTATAAAAATTAATAGTATCATCATCATTTGTGTCTGAAGTTTATTACTAAACCACCTTCCTAATCTGGGCTCTATGTTGACCCTAGCATCTAATCTTTGTAATAAAGACGATTATATTGGTAATAATTATTGCCAGTTGCTAATCACCAGCGCGTGATCCCACCCCCACTCTCCTGGACGCGTAGAAGAGTGCAGGCTGATTCAGAAGGACAGCTAAGCACCGTACGATTTGTGTGGTGGTCCCCACGTTTTTTTTTGTTAACGAGATTAACGTACATGACGTGCAGTCCTAGAAAGATGGTCGGTGGCTCGGTGCATACGATAAGGCTGCTCTGGTGTCTGCTCACGCACTGGATCATTTTACATGCGCGCCCGGACCACTAATCAGTAATCACCTGCGCCGCGTGCAGCCTCTTCCTCCATAGGCTCGGTTACTATGCCCCTTGAAAAACCTGGATCAAACAGGTCTTCTTGAGGTAAATTTTGAGCATGTGACAATCCACCTACTTAATTAGCTTTAGCAACATTTCTTCATTGTGTGAAATTTTAAAACTGAGACAATTGCTTTCATTAGGTGGATGTAAAAACAGTATGAATTTCTAGTAGATGGTTTCTTGATTAAACTAAGTTGAAAACATATAAAAGACATAACAAACGATAAAAAATCAGTGTTTATAGACATTTAAGAATGATGGACATAACGTCAAAGAATTACACTCAGCCCCCTATTATTTTTTCACAAAGGTCACTGAATGATTTTTGGCTTCGAGGCCATTCGTTTTTGTCGTGAATTTGTAGCCTTTGAGTTGGGTGCCGATGAAATTTCACTTTATTGATAGTTTGCTGGATTCTTGGTCATCCTTGACACATTTAGGGTTTCCATCTCCGTATTCAGAGCTTTGTGGTTTTCTTGTATTAATGATGATGAATCCAAGACCTTGGTCTCTATTGTATAGTTATAAGTAGGCATTCAAGGCTCCAATGTACGTGTAATTTTACTACTTTTAACTTTTAATTTGGATTCAAATCTATGAATGATATATTATGGAGTTGCTCAAGCTTAATTAAGTCCGATCCCTTTATCAAATTATAAGCAATAAACACAGTCAACATCAGAATATCCGATTACGTCTGATGTACATAAGATCGGAGAAGGAAGGAGATCTGCAGATCAAGTGGACCCTGTTCTGGAATGTGTTTTCAGGTTTCTGAGTCGCGGTCACAGACTCACAGTTAACTAATAGTTAAATGCATGCAACTGCAGCTTTACATTACACCCCAAGCAAGTGACTCACACGTTCTTATATTTTCTGGGTTTTTTCTTTTCTTCGTTAACTGAAAAAAAAAACACTCATCTTTGCTTATAAATTATGGAAGAAAGAAACTAATATTGTATATATGAATCGGGAACCCCATTGGTAGTGATTGGATTACACGTTCTTTCTTTCACTAGAACACTAGCTCGATCTCTCTTTTGTTGACGTCAACGTGATCAAGGGGCCGGGTGGTTTGAGATTATTTTATGGCAAAGAGAGAACATTTTCTCTGGAAATTATAGGCGTAAATGAAGGAGAGAGAGCCAATTAGCCATATGGGAGCTTAATTTGAAGTCTTGAACACTTCATCCGGCGATCGAGACATGAGCTTACTACGTTTTTCTTCCTCCCACGACTGTTGCTAGCTCAGTATGCATGTGAAGAAGTAAAACTTGAAAGGGAGAATGATGAGAGTCAATACGTACAACACAATCAAAAATTTGTATACATAGAAAAATCTTAGAAACTCAATATTTTTATATATAGACATAGAAACATGTAACTAATTAAGAATATATAGACAAACATTGTCTTTATATCTATTTTCACATGTTATGACGACAATGTATTAATCTCATATACCTAAAAATTTTAATATATTATTTTTCGATACAGGTTCTCACACACTAATAAAAATTTGAAATCAATAGACAATCAAAATCTCAAATCAACTCAAACACTCAAACAGTTGGAAATACGTATGTTCAAGACTCATTTAGAACAACATGGCTAATAAATCAAATGAAGAACATTCGTTTGGCCGTTATGAGGGTTGAACTAAATTGTGCTAGCATATATAACTAGTGTTTTGTGTGGAAAAAAAAAATGAAAGCATTTCTTTGAGCGCGTGGGTTCGAATACTGAGGAGCATAGGCAAGGCGTTCTGGGCAGCTCTCTCTGTTGGTTACCTGCAGAGCATTTGGGGCCACGTGAGAGGAGTCGCCAGATGGACTGAATCTCGCAAAACCCCTTCACCCCTTTCTCTCTTTCTCTGTGGGTTTTAACGTGGCCAGCTGTTTACCAGCAGGGGCAGCATGGTAAACTCACAACACCAGCTTTGACCCTTGACCAGCAAAGGGATCTGGGGGTTTTCTGGTCTGTATCCCTGGATAGAAAAACAATAAACAGAGGAGGCATCAACAAGGGGTGCCACTGGTGTGAGCTGGACCTCCTCAGAGGCTATGAGTTGTCCTAACTGGAGAGGACATATACCCTATATTATGATTCCATCACCAAATATGCTTTCATGATTCCTTTTAGTTTTCTCTTTGTTTTTCATGATAGCTGAACTGGGTGTCATATTCTATTCATCTATCTTGGAGATGATCTTTCTATGATGCATTGTTCTCCACTTGTACAATCGAGATTGCAGCTCCAATGATCTTCTGTGTGTCAAAAGAGCATTATTACTTAAAAAGTGGGTTATTAGGTCCTAAATTCGAGTTACGACAAGAGATATGTGTGAAATTCTTACGTCCTCTTAAAAAAAAAAAAATCTTATGTGTGTCATACTCATCTTTCGAATTTACACAGTTGATGAGGAATTCAGTGATCGATTATAGACCAAAATCACATTTCATTGGGGAATAATGAAATGTGGTTTCTTTCAATTCGATTAACTAGGGCAAGGAAGTTAATAAGAGAAAGTAAGAGAGTACTTGCATCATCTCAAATCTATAGAGTATGGAAGTGACAGTGTAGCACACAACAATGTTCATTAGAGAAAGTAAAGAATGCATGAAATGTGCTGGCAAGAAGCAATCAAAAGTTGCCGCACTGCCCCATGATTGAATATGGTCTACATAAACGTTGTAGGGTTCTTGCTGGATTTCGCCCACATAGGCAAATATCCAAATCCATCTACGTAGGACAGTGATATATTTGTTTTCCAACTTCCTCAATTACGTCGGACTAATTTCCGATTAGTATAAGAGCGAAGTGCATGTAGTTGTTGTATAGTAGTAGGGGAGAGAGGGGAAATGAGCTCCGCAGCTGCTAGTGGTGTGTGATGAGAGGAAGGTAATGGGGGGAAGCTTAGCTGAGCTAGGGTCGAGTTGGCAGCCTCGTGCAGGCATGAAATGATGGTCACGTCGTGGAGAGGAGTGGAGGATGAGAGACACTTGGAACATTAGATTATTCCCAACAACTTCATGCTTCATGCGCCCTTCCATTCCTTCCCTTGTTCTCATTTGCTCTCACAAAATTTCAGACCCCAAACCAAATCACTATGATGTGGCCACTGCCCACCTCTCTTACCCTATGCATTATCACATGTCACGTGCGTGTAACGTGACTCCTACCCCTTCCAAACTATCCAAACCCATCACGCGATGCCCACGTGCTTGTGGTGCATGACATTAGAGTATTTAGTGTTTGTGAATTGTGATGGTGTCTGGTGGACTGACCTCCTTACTAGTTGGGCAACTTGTAATTGGATGACAATTATTCGACTTTGAATAATAAGTTGAATAACTTGTTATATACGTCATAGGAACAGCCTCTCTTGAACTCATGACCTATTCTAATATATCTATCAATATATCCCTCCAAATATTTGCTGTGTGACTAAGAACACGCTTCCCTTCAGAAAGGATATAAGGGAGTTGAGTTAACAACTCAACTATGGCTACAACGCAATTCGGCCTTTTGAACATCTTAGCAGAAGGTGGAATAGTGAGGAGGGGTATAGGCAACTTGTCACTCTAGGAAAAGGTGGTCATCTAGTGATAAGAAAAGTATCTTCCACACATGCATGAGCATTCCAACAAAGTGAACAAACAACACGACAACTAGCTAAACTGATCAGCAAATGGTTAGGCTCGGACTTGAACCAAACCACTACCTGCATTAACAATCTCTATTCATTTCAAGTTGGCCTGATTTCGAGCCCCTCAGTAGATGAAAAGAAGAGTTTTACAAACCTTGTTACCCTTTGCTTGTGAAGTACAAAGCATACAACCACTTACAAAAGAACCATAAGGTATAGCAGCCTAAACAAACATATCCACACTGTAGCCCTTAACTGCTAAGATCTACTATAAACAGCAAAAAATGGATAAACCAAATGTGTTGCATGACAAATATGCATTATATTCCAATTTTTTGCTTCACATGGTTCATGAATATTCCATTAAACAGTACTTCATCACACAGGGTCAGCAACTAAACTAGAAATATAGCAATCTACAGCCCAAATCCTTCCTATCCCAACCATAGCAGAGACCCCGGAAACATAAGAGTTCTTTAAATTAACTCAAATTCACATCAATGATACTATCAGTAATGCAACTTAACAATTTACCGCTTTGACGTTCTTAAAAATGATATAGGATAAAAGTAAGACTTCTACTCATTGCTTCGCATGGAATGAACAACCAAATGCTGTGCCTGCATTGCAAGATAATGAGGACACATCATTAGGATCAAGTGACCAGTGACCAAAACCCATGTCTTCTCTTCTTTCCTCATATCAAAGAGAAAAACATCAATTTCCACTCCCCATACTGTTCAAAGGCACATAATATTCCTCCTACAAATGAGTGAAAAAAATTAAGCAAATGAATTCATTTTCTTCAGATCAAATAAAGCAATAAGTAACCATATCCCAAGAAAGCAATAAAAGCTGGCACAACATGTCTAATCAAACTGCAAAACCATCATAACTCATAAGCTAATAAGTCATTCTTTTGAAGAACAAAATCAATTGATAAGCATTTTCATTCTACGTAAAACTGATGAAAAAATAAATCCCCAGAAAGGTTGTTAGCAGTTAGCACCAAGAAGACTCATGTTTCATTTAAAGTGCCTTATATCTGCAACAACATATAATATTTCAAATTATCCATTCTGTCTTTCTTTAGACTCTGAAATGTGTCCAGTAATAAGTCTGGGAATATTACTAGATATGACTAAATTCTGTATGTTATCAGCATTTTCTAGAAACTTGCCAAAGCCAAACGGTCCACTAATTTGAACTTCCGACTTTCTCAAATCTCAATGAAGAATCTAAATCAATGACGTAACAAGAATAAAAGGTAGTGAGAATTGCTAGCTGCAAATCCTTCCCGTGAACATACTAGGAAAAAAACTTGTTCTAGTTATGAACCAATGTACACATACTCCAAAGTCCAAAGTAATGCATTACTAGAATCCTTTTACCCCACATTGATATGAACCAATCTCTATCTGTCAAATGTTTTGCTTAACCAATAATGATAGAAAGTAAGGTATTCTTAGAAGACGATCCACACCAAACGTTCTCAAATTATAACCTTCATTAATCACTCTTCACAAATGTCCAACTACTTTGACCACTTAAACCCAAAGAAGACTGAAACAATGATGTTATTTAAAGCAAACAGTTTATCCTCTTAAAATTTAGCAAGAGGTTTAACTCGTCTAACAAGGCTCCAATCAAGTAATCTGTGATCCTACGCATACACATTGGTGGCACAAAATCTAACATCTTTGCCTAGTTTAAGCCTTAAATATTACTAGTGGTTCTCCCTGAACAATAGCAGCCAAAGAAGATGGAAACAATGACCCCATTTGGAACAAAGAATTTAGCCTCTTAAGATTTGGCTAGAGGTCCAAATCATCTAGCAGGAATACAATCCAGTACAAGCGAGCCTCAGCATGAACAAACTTTATATAACGTAGATGCTCAAAGAATTTCCTTTGAGCCCCAAATCATCAAATTAGGGGTGGAATTCTATAATTTTAAAAGGGTAACTTGACATATAGTAACCAAAGTATATGAGGTTTGTGAAAAACAGACTTACTTGACTATTGACATAGTTCAATGGTGGCTGATGAACAAACTGCCCATGAAAGTTAGAGAACATGGTAAGGCGATAGTAAAGAGTTTTAGAAAAATAAAATGCAACAAGAGGGTTATACAATCAGACCTGTGAATTTTGCCCAGGCATAATTCCAACAGGAGTCCCTTTAGCAGATCCTTCTCCACCCCTAGCAGAACCCTTTGCATCACCCTATTTAAAGTATTCCAATAAGTCATTTCTAATCCACAACAACATAAACCAACAAATAGACCATACAATTCCAACACAACATATTACAAAACTACTAGAAAGACATAAAAGGTTTGCTTACCTCCAACTGCAACACCGCAATGAACCCCAATCACACCAAACAGAAAGAAAAAAAAAAAGAAAAAAAAAAGAGAATTGTTAGATCAAACTCATGAGGTTATACTCAAAATCCTTCATTCTAAGCAATTCTACAATATATAAATGCTAAAACCAAAACTGTACAATCACATCTAAAATCGAACATGAACACGAACACGGTGAGCTGAAACAAAACCAAGAGTGAAAGGTTAAACAGTAATTACCTCCCTGTACCTAGCCAAGTAAATCCTGAGCGGCTCAATATAGTCCTCAAACCCTAACGTAGCCATCGCCCACAGCAAGTCATCACCATTAATCGTCTTCCTCTTCTCCTTCTGACACTTATCACTCGCCCTAAACCACCAAAACCCCAAAATCAACTCGAAATTAAGCACAAAAAATCAAAAACCAAAACACAACAACGAGATGAAATTACTCGCTGGTGACGAAGCTGATGAATTCAGAGACGCATTCCTGAACAGTGTCCTTAGCATCCTTGGCGATCTTGCCGTTTTGCGGTAGAGCCTTCTTCATAATCCGACTGATGTTCGCGATTGGGAGATACCTGTCCTGCTCTCTAACGTTGCAACTGCTCCCGTTCTGCGGGCTCTGCTCGCCGCCGCTCTCGTTCCCGCCGGTCGGGCTCGTCGGTGCCTCCGCCATTTTCACAAACCAAAACCTGCAAAAAATCACTACCGATTCAATCGCATCGGAGAAATTGAAATTGCAAAGTGGAAGAGCCCTAGGTTTAGGTTCATCAGACCTGAAACTGTGAAGAGAGAGAGGGGTAGGTTTGTATTTCGCGCGTTTTGGAAGAGAGAAATCTGACGACTGGAGATTCGAGAAACAATGATGGCAAGAAGGTTTTGTTTTGGCTTTATGCTTATCACCGTTGGTTTTGTTTGTTTGTTTCTTACTTACACAAATATTTACAGAGGACGTCGTATGATTTCAAAGGTTAAAAGTAAAAACGTATTGGTATTTTTTTTTTGTTGGGTCATAATCAGTTGGGGGAAATTGGATTAGAATTGACTACCTCCTAATTTTGACACTGAGTTAAATGGTAATTTTTATTTTGGGTGCAAGTAATCTCAAAATTAGGTTAAGCATGCCATGTTATTCATTGAAATGAACCAATGTGGTTTGTGTTTAATTGCTAAATTGCAAGACATTGTTCATGTCACACATATGTTCAGGTTTTTTATTTATTTTTATGAGTTCTGAAACATAGTATTCACAACTAGGAGTCTAAGGACAATAACAGATTGAAGATTATGCAATTTTCATATTGAATTTTCTGTTTTGTCGAAAGTTTACCATTTTGATTGCCAATTAGTTCATCAGGGAAGATTTTTACTTAATTTGAATGTAAAAATGTATGGAAGTTATAGATTCAAATCTCATTAGCGTCAGGGTTAGAGTAACAAGAAAACAAGTTATTCTGAGTTAATATGGTAAAGTTCGAAGAGAAACCAATATTGCTACAAAACTTAAAGGGGGTGTAGCCAGGTTGAAGATATGCATATTCCACAATTGAAGAGTGTCACCTATTTTCTGACTGTGAATTTAGGGAAGAAATTGAGAAGCAGACATGTGGTCTTAAGGTGGTGCGTCTAGAGAGGCTAGCATATCCTTATCTGAGGTTAAACTGCCACCAAATCTGCCAACCTTTGCAGCAGTGTTTATAGTCTATTCAACAAGCTTCCTCATAATAGTCATCACAGACTGCAACACTATACGAGGAACAATAGGAAATGAACGAACATATATGCAATGACACAAAGCAGAAAGGGAATACCGAAGCAAGAGATGGTCAGCATTTTGATGATTATCACCCTCCATGTAAACAGATGCAGTAACAGAAAACACTACAGCAGCTAAGATATTGAACTGCATGACCAATTGATGGGGCTGCATAGATGATCAGACTTGAAGATTTGCCCAAAACAAAAACTTGTTCATGAGCTAAATTACTGCAACTGAATCAAAACATCAGCTAGAATGACTTCAAACACTGTAACCGGAACATAATTTACACCTCAAAGTCAATAGGCCTGAATTTACTAATCCCAGAAGTTACCAAGAACTTTTTCTCTGAACTTGGTTCTCAAGGCAGTTTGACTATCACAAAGTGTGTAATATAGTGGAGATTGTTTCATACAATTCAGCAAAGGCATAAGAGCGGTTTTACATAACATATGTACATGTACTCACATGGAGCAACATTATATGTATGGGCAGGGACTGAATAATCACGTATAGTTACTTGAGAATGGTTTACATTAAGATACGAATTACAACGATCTACTGATTATGGAAAGTTTATTGCCCGAATGAAACAACGTCCAGACCTTTAGGAAGTGAAGACACACATAGGCTCAGCAAGAAACATGAGCTCTCCACTTTCTATGCAAAGCAACTCAGCGAGTATCCTTCTGAAACTGCTTTCTCCATGATCTCCTTCTGCTCCCCACAAGAAAAAGACCAAAAATGTTAAGTAAGGTTTAACTCCTCCAGAATGTTCATTATATAGCTTATACAGTCAGGGTAATGCGATTATTTTTAACTTCCATTTGCTTCACAATTTTCACTTTACACAGAACACTGGCTATGTTTAGGTCAGGTCATGTGCTTCAATTGTGACTTTTTAGCAGCAAGAGAAGAATATATATAATCACCTGGATTATTGCAGTAATCATTCCAGGACCCTCCTGATTAAGTTCAGAACAAAACAATAGTTAGAACTTAGAAAGTACACTATGAGGTCGATAATTGTAGCATCTTAATGCTTTAGATGCACACACCTCAAACCGCTTCTCTTTCCATGATATGTCCTTCCAAGATTTACCATGCAGTGATTCCCATGAACTTGGAGCACTAACAGTCTCTGCATGCTGCATAATTCTTAAGCTATCTACAATACAAACGTATCAGATCATCATATGAAAGAAAATTATTACAATGTAGCACAAAGTTGGATGAAAGTCAAAACAAAGTCCTTGGAGAAATTAGCTTTCGAGGAGCATCTGATATTGCATGGGAAATTGGGAATCTATGATGTAGCAAGACAGGGAACAACAATACTTGAACAGATTATATAGATTCTAATACAGAAACGGTTAACAGTATTCACCATATTGAAATCAAATGGCTTACTAATTTCCTCTTTTAGAATACGGTGATTAATTAGTAATTACACCCGGTAGTTTTGCATACTAGAGGCCAGATCCCCAAAGGGTTTTTGGACAGTGCTATAAGTAGAATTCACCCTATCTCGAGCAAATGTAAAGAAAAAAAAATGTTAGGACAACCCAATGACCATATCACCCTCCATTTCAAAAAATGACACAGTTGGCTAAGATGTTGACACTGAGCAACTGATAGGAAAAAGAAGAAACAGGAGGTAATGATTTTGATGAAAAGCTTGGTGATGTAAACAATTGCAACTGTGTTAGAACCCTTACAGTGAATTTGCTTACTGGTTAAGATCACATAAAGCATTTATGCTGTCCTGTACTGGCTAAGATTGCAGTTACTATCATGTATTTCTTAAATGACACAGATTTTGAAAACATCAGTGCTTGACTGACGTCTACTAATGACCATAGAATCAGTCAATACAGTGGTGATATACTCATTCTCGAGGAGAAAATACATGTTGACTTAACTAGTTAAATGCATGGAAGTATGGAACTGAAGAAGGAAATAAGTAGATATATACTTGTAATGAATGCCTCTTCCCAAATTTCATGCTCTGACCACAGTGGTGCAACTTCTCGAAAAGGGATTCCCTTGCTCAAGCATACTCTGCATACATTATAAGAAGTGCAATAAGTAAATAACCTAACAGATCTTGATACATTGAGAATGTGAATTCACTACAGTCAAATATATTTAGCTCAGCATTTCAAGTTAGTGATACATCCGAGTTTACTCATAAGAGTTCAATAACTCTACAGTGCAAACCTTCCGAAGATGTAAGATATTTCATTCACCTGACCAAAAAGGAAGGTGATAACAGATATAATTCCTATAAAACCCACTTCAAAACCTAATCTTCAAAGGAACCAGTTCAACCATCCACCACAATCCTTGACATTATAGAAGGCTAAACAGACTTCCCCATTTACCCCATTTAGAAGGTGATTAGTATCACAATCCCAGTTCAAGAACCACTTTATCCTGTGAACACTAGAGAAGTCTAATAAGACTTCCCTTGTATGTTGAAATCAGATGTCAGAGAACAAACTCTCATGGCGACAGATGTAATGGAGAATCAATTGAATTTTGCTGTTTTTGTTTTTTCCTGCCCCGCTGCCTAATACCTACATTCCTATACAGCTCATATATAGAGAAAAAGAATCAAAACAAGCGTCCAACAAGGAGGGCACTTACTCAATGACTAGTTGGCGTATAATTCCTGGTAGGACTCCATCACTAATAGGAGCTGTCTGTACTTCAAAACAGTGGATAGTTTGCTCCTTAGCTTCATTCTCATCCTAAAAGAGCAGCTTTATTGATTAGTTAATGCAGATATCTATGTGATTATGCATAGCTAAGACTAATTTATCGCAGACACCACAACACATTAGCTTCATTCGTTAACGGAAATAACCTTCATTGTTACCCTAGATTCAGTTATAACAGGGAACAACTGATAAGACATACAATTTGGTCATTCACATAAGGTTCCCATTCAACCCAATGTAGCTCAAAATTTACAAACCTGGAACCTCTCACCTTTCGGCGGACCACAAAAAAGTTTGACACGCTGCCTTCAAGAATCCGATCACCATCATTGGACAACAAGAGCTCGGTCCCTGAGGGCGGTCTCAGCCTCTCCAAAGGCTTCCTAATCCTGCAAATTAAGAACACCAACATTCAATAATCTCAAGTTACTTGAACAGCAAGTGAGAGAAATACATTAAGGAGCAAGTTCTGATTACTGACCTTACCCAATCCGAGTACTTAGCAGCAGCAACATCTCTCCCACGACCCACCACAGCCAACTGCGCACCGTTTCCCCTGACCCCAAACACAGTAGGCACATACATTCCAATGTAAATGCTCACATCAAGCGCCCCGCCATTTGTCTCAAGCTCCAATCCCACCAAATTGCCACTCACCAAAGTAGTAATCGACAGCTCCTCCCCGTCACTCCTCCCCTCCAAAGCAACCGGCAGCACTTTGTTCATCGAATCATTAACAAGATCACCAACCCTCGACCGAAGCATAAGAGAATCAGCTGTCAGAGACGGTAATAGAACCGAACTCTTGTAGGGTCTGAAAAGAAGCTGAGGACTGGCATTGTACAGGATCCTCACAGACTCCGAGAGCCGTTTCAAGTGCCTCTCCCAGAACAACACAAACGATGCGTTGTTGTGAGTGCGTGATGTCGTGTACGCCCCTGCAAAATAAGGCCGGAAATGCTGGTCAAGAACAAGTATATATTCGAAAAAAAGAAAAAGAAAAAGGGAAACACAAAGGTGAGTGAGCATGGGAAGAGCTACCTGGGTGGGTTTCGAGGAAGGTGGTGACAGGTGGAGTGCTGGAAGGGTCGGAAACGACGCCGTTGGTGAGTAAGAACCTGAGAGGAGTAGTCGACATTTCGTCGAACAGGTGGTGGGCGTTTTTTGTGTGCTTTGATAATATATATACGATGCGTCACAACAACAACTCGGATGAAGATGTTCAGTTGGCAATCAGTTAAATAACTGCAACCAAGTCAGAACATGAACAAGAGTTACTTTTTCAAACACCGTAACGGCGTAACCGGGTACTTAATTTACACAAGAGAAGTAAACTTACTGATCCCAGAAGCATAGGAAGGTGTTCTCTTTGCCATACAATTAAAGTGTGCAGAGACAGTGATCGATGGAGGGTGTTTTGAATTTGGCGCGATATAGTGAGAATCAACGAACAACGGTTTTACGGATTCACCAAAACGACACCGCACCTTACAATTCTTTCACTTAACGAACAAACTTTATTCATCAAAAGATTTTCAAAAATTCCCTAATTAATCAGTTCTAAACTTTTACTAATCTATATTATTATTAAAAAAAAAACAGAGTTTGCTGTCCAAAACATAATTTTTTTAATTTTATATCTTTAAAATATTAAATAACTTTATGAATGTATCTAATTATTAGATATAACTTTATGAATGTATCTAATTGCTAGATATAAGTACGTAAAAGTCATGAATAACTTTCTCTTATTTTCAGAAATTAACTCCCTACTTCTAGGTGGTTAACTACCCACTTCTCCACGCCCACAGAGTGTGAGTGAGTAGTTTCTAGTCTCTGTCTCTATTAATAAAGTCAGAAGGAGAGGAGAATGGTTAAATTTTTGAACTTCCCAAAAGACCCAAAGTTTATTAATCTATGCTTCTTTTTATCTAATGTCAGATGTATAAAGTGGTAATTTTATATCAAAAGTCAAAACAAAACCTACTCCAATAGAAGAATTCAGCGGGAGAGAAATAAACGTTTACAATTCAAAGTCGGAAATGTACATGAAACTAACACGAACGTAGGCGCGGGCAGGAAGACTTGTTAATTATAAAACAATCTAATTGCTTGTGCAGGCCATTACTCTCAAGTCAAATGGAAGTTTAAAACTGTGTTCCGTGCCAACTTCTAGGTTTTTTTTAATTTTTTTTTATATAAATTCAAACGTACAAATGGCCATTTAAAAAGTTGAAGTCTAGAAATCTTGACCAGGGTAGGGAGTATCTGCAGGTCTGAAACAAATTATATGGATAAAAGGGAGATCTGCTGCATTTCTATTTATTAAGTTTCACAGGTTTGAAATTAAAATACTGTCCAGTATCATCTTCTGGCCTCTTTTAGCTTCAGTAAATCATTTCAGTTGTGCAGACTTCAAAGAGAAAGCTGCAAGCAGGTTAGCTACTCTATCTGATTCTGATTCATTACTGGTTTAACTTTCTCTTCTGTACCAATGCAATTATGCAGACTGAGGAATCGATCTGTCTCAAACAATACATGTCCGGTATGATTATTGATGTAGGAGCAGAATGGGGCAAATTTAGACAGAAAACTGTAAAGATAAGGAAGCGGCAAATAATCAAGAAGATTGGTGTGAAGATAGGTAATTCTCGTATAATGAGGTTGTTAGCAGCTGGAGTATTTAAGAAGATGATCTTTTGGACTTTTCCGTTCGCCAGACGTCATCCGCCAAACGTCAGCTGCCAGACGACATCCGCCAGAGCCAGACGACATCCGCCAGAGCCAGACGACAGGGGAGGTTCATCCGCCAGACGTCGTCCGCTAGTTTACTGCAGTTTTGGCGTCCGGCGTCCGATTGACGTTCATAATACCTTTCTGGAATGGGAACGACGAGATCTACAAGACTCACTTTAGTGAGTTTTGTCAGATTTAAGCCAAAAGATATCGCCTTAATGATCCGATTCGGCATTTAGTATTTTTAGGCTAGTTTTAAGTTTTCTAATTTGTTTTGGATTTGATTAGGTTTATGTTTAATTAGGTTTCCTAGTTTAAATATTATTGTTTATATTTTCTAGTTGTATTAGGTTTATGTTTTGTGTCCTATATATAAGGCACCTCCTACCTTGTAATAGAGGGTGAATCATATTTTATCAAAACCCTAAGAGTTTGTCTCTTGTTTCTAGTGGATTCCAGACCTATCCTATAGAGTACAACGTTGATTGTGCTCTCCATCTATTGAGGGTTCGACGTTGATCAACCCTTCCACCCTTCTACTGCGTCAGTTGGTATCAGAGCAGGCTTTCTCCTGTCTCTTTTATCTACTTGACTAACCCAAAATTGATGAGGAACAAGTCAAGGGATTTCGCCTTTGGTTAACCTTATCAATTCTATCCAAAAAAAAAAAAGAGAGAGAGAGAGAGAGAGAGGAGGATGGAACGTCGTTGGATGTTCACAACGCCGGAGTACGACGACTTTCGAACAACTTGTAGAATCAGAGAAAGAGTATGCTCGGCAATACTTGACAACAATCTACGAGAGAACTTTGTAGCAAGAAAAGTTGTGGATTATTTTCAATTGCCGACAGTGAAGCTAATTGATCCATATTGGGTTGATGGATATGTACAAATATCAGAAGTTTGTAAGGTTCCTATTTCTATGGGAAAATTTTATGATGAGGAGTTTATTTGTCATGTGATCGACATGGAGGACACTCATGTGTATTTTGGAAGGCCATGGCATGAAATTGTCAATGGGGGTTATTGCAAAGATGGCTCATGTTTAATTAGGTGGGAGTCGCACAACATCAAAATCAAGCCTAAGAAGAAGAACATCAAGAATGATCATCCTGAGGTGTGTGAAAAGAAATATGAAGATGCCACTTTCAGGATTGAAGAGAAGCTCATTGAAGTTAAAGAAGCCGAGTCATACACCACATCTTTACCCATGTCATGCGTGCCTAGTTGTGTCCAAGATCGATCTAAAGAGGAACCATTGTCCATTCCTTTTCAAGTGGATGAGTCGCAGTTTCAAGATGATTATTATAAGCTTGTCTATGGTATTGGATTCATGGTGATACCTTCTAGTTTCGAGAGTGTGGAAGTTAATGGATTATCATGTTTTATTCCTACTAATGATCGAGTTGCATTCAAGAGGAACTCGAGGTCGAGTTCTTTCGAAGTGGAGGAGCCTGATGTAGGAGAAGAATGGGGCAAATTTAGACAGAAAACTGTAAAGGAAAGGAAGCGGCGTAGAATCAAGAAGAATGAGTTGAAAATTGGTAATTCACGTATAATGAGGTTGCTAGCCGCTGGAATATTGAAGAAGACGATCTTTTGGATTTTTCCGTTCGCCAGAGTCATCCATCCGCCAGGGTGGTTCATCCGCCAGACGTCGTCCGCCAGGGGAGGTTCATCCGCCAGACGTCGTCCGCCACCAAGGCTAGAACCCGGTTTACTACAGTCTTGGCGTCCGGCGTCCGATTGACGTTCATAATACCTTTCTGGAATGGGAACGACGAGATCTACAAGACTCACTTTAGTGAGCCCTGTCAGATTTAAGCCAAAAGATATCGTCTTAATGATCCGATTCGGGATACAATATATTTAGGATAATATTTATGATTTTAGATTTAATTAGGTTTCCTAGTTTAAATATTCTTGTTTATATTTTCTAGTTGTATTAGGTTTTGGTTTATGTTTTGTGCCCTGTATATAAGGCACCTCCTACCTTGTAATAGATAGTTAATAGAATTTTATTAAAATCCTAAGAGTTTGTCTCTTGTTTCTGGTGGATTCCAGACCTATCCTATAGAGTACAACGTTGATTGTGCTCTCTATCTATTGAAAGTTCGACGTTGATCAACCCTTCCACCCTTCTACTGCGTCAATTATGCCACTTATGGTCGCAATGTAATTTGTGTTTATTGTGTCTTCTCCAATAATATAGAGTCTAATTCGAATATGAATGTGCAGAGCTCCGGCATGACAGACGTGCAAGAATCAAGTGAAAAATGGCCAACAATGAAGGAAATTGTTGATCCAAAAGGGCCATTCGCTCGAAAGTGGAATGTCATATTCATAGTTTCATGTGTGCTTTCTGTTCTGCCGGATCCTGTGTTCCTCTACATCCCAATAATAAACGAAGACATGAAGTGTGTGAGAATGGACAGGAACTTGATGATAGCAGCCCTTGTCTTGAGATCGCTCACAGAGGTATGCTATATATTGAGCATCTTTTTTCAAGTTTACAGATATAACAACTGCTCAGCTTTAGGTTCCGAAAGTTGCTCCTCCATTTCATCTTTCAGGAATATCTTTCTAAACATAGCTATGATCATGTCGCATTCATACATCATAATCGACATTTTAGCTGTTCTTCCCCTTCCACAGGTAAAGAGTATACTTTCTGGAGTTAATTAAATTCTCGTCACAATATAAACATTGTAATGTGTCCAGGTAGCGGTTCTGATTCTTCTTTCCAAAACGAGGGGCTCTGCCTCTTGGGAGACCCTAATGAACTTTCTTGTTCTAGTCCAATACATGCCACGAGTTCTTCGTATCTACCTCTCTTGTAAAGAATCTGCTATGACTTCCAGAGAAGAGACTCCAATATGGATTAAAGGTGTACTCAACTTGTTTTTGTATATCCTTGCCAGCCATGTAAGTCTTTATCTGTTAATCATATGTATAATTTAACTCCCTAATTAGTCGTTGTTATAGATAAATACAAGTTGAATTTCTTCCTAATAGCTACGTTGTTTAACTGAATAAACCTTATGACAAACATGCATATATAGGTCTACACCAGGATATGTTTATTCATCTATAACATTAACTGAAACACTCATAAACTTGTGGACTCCTTAGTTGATATAAAACTGCTTGTTGCATAATTCTTTAGGTACTTGGAGCATTCTGGTATTTTTTCGCCGTTCAACGAATTACAACTTGCTGGCAAAATGCATGTCAAAAGGAAAGTGGATGTGAACCTAATAATTTTGACTGTCATGATTACCATACCCTGAGAAACATCACATTTCTTAGTGAATCATGCCCCATTGATCCAGCAAATGCAAAGCTATTTGATTTTGGCATGTTTCTTGATGTTCTTCAGTTTGGTATACTAGGATCAACTAATTATCCAGGGAAGTTTGTCAAATGCTTTTGGTGGGGCCTGCAAAACTTGAGGTTTGTACATTTGAGAATTGTTGACAAATATTGATTTTGCATCAGGACCTATACATAATTACAACAAGGAAATTAACAAGAGAAACCTGTGAAAAAATGAACGGTTAGAGTTTTGAGTACTAAACGAGTTATACTTATAGCAGTAGTGAGACAAATGTTACTTGTATCGTAATCGAATAGATTTCAATATTTTCTCACAGATTTGGTTCCATCTCCTTTTTGCAGTTCTCTAGGCTCAAACCTCCCTCTCAGTATCCATACATGGGAAAATCTGTTTGCTGCTTTTGTTTCTGTAATTGGCTTGCTACTCTTTTTATATCTCATTGGGAGTTTGCAGGTTTGTGTAGTTATTAGATAGCTTTCCTCTATTTTGTTTGAACCAATTTAATCAAACGTACACCTTCTTATTTACCTCGTGTTCTTTTCAAGATGGTTAGTGGATTCAAGTTTAAATTAATGGTTTGGATTCTCAAGATGATTGCATAGAAGAATTTTATTCCAAACTCTTAAATTCAATATTTGTTGTGGAATAGACATACATGCAGTTGGATGTTGCCAGATTAGAGAATCATAGATGGAAAATGAGGATTAAAAAGAAGATGGACGAGATAGACGGAGAGATAGAGAAGTGGGTAGCTGAAAATGGCCTCCCATCGAATAAAAAGTCAGATATCATGGCCAAAGTGGAGGTAGAATTCAAAGAAAACAGAAATGTTGTGGTGGAGGATATCATGTCTATTCTTCCATCGGATCTTCAAAGCTATGTGAACAATTGTATGCCGCTAACTAGGCTGAGGATGGTAAGTACGCTGGAAAGTAGACATGTTTTCCAACTTGATCATCTCTCTCTCAATTTATTTTTCTTGATTTTTGTCATTCTATCTTTTGTATCTAATCCTAGGTGCCATTACTTCAAAATGTGGATGAGGCAGTCTTGATAGAAATCTCTGAATACCTTAAGCGCAAGAATTACAAAAGGGATGATATAATTATCACAGAGGATAAGCCACTTGAAATGATGATCTTCATTGTAGATGGAGTTGTAAGCATAGAAAAGAGAGGTGCGTCTAGTACATTACAAGGAGGTGAAGAACAGTTATATGGTGAACAAGTTCTCTGTTGGCCGGCATGGACATCTTCTCCGGGCATGTCACATGAGTCTGCTAGAGCCACCAATGATGTTGAAGTCCTGGCTCTCAGGGCGAGTGACATGGAGCATGTGGGCTGTAAATTCAGATCAGAATTCACTAAAGATATTACTCTTCGATCGGATGCTAAGTGGAAACTACTTTTGGAAACCGACAAGGTGGCTATGCTAAGGAAAGTAAGTTTTATATTTTATGTACTTGTAAAAGATGAATCCCGAGTTAGTAACTTGTAAGATTTTATCTCTTGTGTACCTTCTTGATTTTGAATATGATTTTTCCAGGTGCCTAAGTTGGGAACTATGGATGATCAAGTGTTGGAAGCAATTTCTCTGCATCTTACGTTTAATAGATATGAGAACAGTATGCCGCTGCTTGAGAAGGGTAAACCACTTGGTATGATGATATTCGTCACAGGGGGAACATTACTTGTTTCTCATACTGATACTGCGGAAGAAGAAAATGATTATTGGACGAACAAAGAATATGCTATTGAAAGTATTGCAAGGCACAAGGCAGGATATTACTGCGGAGAAGAACTCTTGGATTGGGTGTTAGATAAGTCATTTCCTGCCCTATCACCCACATCCACCTATACGGCCGCGGCTCCGGATAGCGGTGCTGTTGAAGTCCTTGTTCTCATGGCCGACGCATTGGCAAGTGTAGTCTCTCAATACAGGTCGGATTTCAGCAGAGTGATCACCCAAACGACAGATCTTTTAGCTTCTCTCACGTTGCACTGGCTAAAAAAGGTAAGTTATTATCTATCCGTCTCCAGAAAACACATGATCCACTTAAACCCAATCAGTCATCATTTAGGTGCCAATGTTCTAATTGTAGGTGCCAGTGTTCAAAGATATGGATGAAGAAGTGCTGAAAGAAATCTCTAAACATATGAAGCATATGAGCTTTAGCAGCGACACTGTTATTATTTATGTAGGCGATCCACTTGACATGATGCTGGTCTTATTAAAGGGAGATTATGTATATGGTGAAGGGTATCCACCAGTCTCAGTGGGAGATTTCTATGGATTAGAACTCGTACACTGGATTGCAAACTGGACGTCACATACTAATTTTCCTGCCAAGTGGCCCTTGTGCTCGGGTTATGCTATGACACCCGATAATAGTGCCGCCGAAGTCGCTATTATCTGGGCAGATGACTTGAAGCGCATAGTGTCTGAATTCAGGTCAGACTTCATGAAGGAGACCACCCTCCCAGTAGATTCTGAGGGGAAGCTAGCAACTTTTGATCGATTGACTATGATTAAGAAAGTAAGCTTCTCTGCCAATACTTATAACATTGGTACCTTTTTAGACAGAGATATAATTGTTACCTGCAAGAGTACTTCTAACTGAAATCTTGTATACTGTGAAATTCTGAATCAGGTGCCAATACTGGAAAATATGGATGAAAATGTTTTGATAGCAATCTGTTCTCATCTCAAGCCCATGAAATATAGCTATGGTATGCCGAACGGGTCATTCGTTTTGGAGCCGTATGAAAAGATTAATAAGATGTGCTTCATCATAAGCGGACTCGTATCAGTCGTAAGCCATCGAAATGACGGGTACGAGAATTCTGTCTTGTACCGATATTCAGGAAATTACTTCGGGGAAGAACTTGTCGAGTGGGTATTAGATGACAGGATTTACACAGAACCTTGGAGTCGGGGCTGTAGGTGTGTGGGGGAAGTTGAAGTCCTTGTTCTCTTGGCCGAAGACTTAGCTAAGGTGGTATCTCAATTCGACACCCATTTCGTCAGGCAGATCACCTCCGCCTTCCTAAGGGATACTAATTAGAGCATTTGCAGTGTCATACGTATCAATCATGTATCCACTGTCAAGACTCCCAGTATCTCATCATGAACTTGTTTGAGTATTTAGGCATCAATTACATTCTGAAAAATACAAATCGTGTCCCTCAGTTTTGGGTTTACTGGCATGGGGATAGAGGATCCTGCCACAAATAAAGCAAAAAAAGAGAAAAATAGTGAAGTGTCTCGCTTGGATGAATGTCTCAGGTAGTCAGGTTCATCTCTCGCTTGCAGATAAGTTACTCACCCAGCAAGTAGAGGTTTTATTGTGACGTATGGTTTATATCACTTATAAGTTATATGAGACACATGCTATCATTTGAAGTGTTCTCTGTGAGAATTATAATAAGTGTTTTTCTGTAACTGAGAGTTTAGGTGTTAATGTATTATGTTCTCTTCGTGATATCTATTCAGGGGCATTCTAAACACTTTTTAGAAGAAATGCCACTCACAAATAGAAACATTATATCCTTAAACCGCGTTTATTAACGGCCATTCTCAAAATCTTCTCATATTTCTATTAATTAAGTCTATTTGCATTATGAAACTGCTAAACATCTAATACCTACATTACCCTTCTTTCAACATAATTCTCATAAAACTAAATTTAATACAACAAATCATGTATCCACTGTCAAGACTCCCAGTATCTCATCATGAACTTGTTTGAGTATTTAGGCATCAATTACATTCTGAAAAATACAAATCGTGTCCCTCAGTTTTGGGTTTACTGGCATGGGGATAGAGGATCCTGCCACAAATAAAGCAAAAAAAGAGAAAAATAGTGAAGTGTCTCGCTTGGATGAATGTCTCAGGTAGTCAGGTTCATCTCTCGCTTGCAGATAAGTTACTCACCCAGCAAGTAGAGGTTTTATTGTGACGTATGGTTTATATCACTTATAAGTTATATGAGACACATGCTATCATTTGAAGTGTTCTCTGTGAGAATTATAATAAGTGTTTTTCTGTAACTGAGAGTTTAGGTGTTAATGTATTATGTTCTCTTCGTGATATCTATTCAGGGGCATTCTAAACACTTTTTAGAAGAAATGCCACTCACAAATAGAAACATTATATCCTTAAACCGCGTTTATTAACGGCCATTCTCAAAATCTTCTCATATTTCTATTAATTAAGTCTATTTGCATTATGAAACTGCTAAACATCTAATACCTACATTACCCTTCTTTCAACATAATTCTCATAAAACTAAATTTAATACAACATGGGTAAAAGAGTGAACCTACAAACACAAAATGCAGAAAATATCAATTCAATTTCAGTTTCACACAACTACTCCCACGTTCCAAAGATATCTCATCTTTCATAAACCGACGGTGAATGTTGATGGCATCAGTATGGTTTCATGAAGATCATACCCAGAGTTAGATCAAAGGTTTGTAGTATAATTTCTTTTTCAACATTAATGTCTTTATGTGAAGAGTTTTACGATTAAATTTGGTTGATGGTATGATCTGCTACCAAAGGGCAAGGGAGGAAACGGAGAAGCAGAAGAAGAGAAGCGAATGCAGTTCTCACGGCAAATTATAACAACGAAAAGGAAAGAAGTTGCAGTTGAGTGTGTGTTAATCGAAAATAACCGATGAGTTCTAAAGATATCGACGAGTTGTGGACATATATAGAGGTAAACATGCGCGGCTCTTACGCGCGTGTTAGAAGACTAGTAAAACAATGATTTATCTAATAAAAAATAAAAATAAATAAACAAAATAAAAACTTGCAACATATTAACTGCCACTCTAAAGTTTGTCTCGCTCTAACTCAACTAGCCAGTAGCCACTTACCAACTGACACAGTTCGTCTCCTTCACCCCTCTCCTTCAAAGCCAGTTGCCACCGCACTCTTCAGTTCTTCTCCGCCTTTCCTATCCTCTCTCCAAGTTCTTATCTTTACTACCTTGCCAAGACCCTGGTCTGCAATTAAGCTGCAGTGAGACCCAGTTGAAGAATAAACAACTGGGTCTGTGACTGTGAGGGTTTCAAACCAAAGCCTTTCAAAGCTCAAGAGTTCTTCTGAGGCATTTTGTCGAGCACTTGGTGTGCATTGGGTTTCTAACCTTGTTCTTCAAGAAAGATTGAAAAAGATTGAAGCTTTGGAAAGTTTGGGAAATTGGGTACTTCTGAAACAATGTCAGCTTTGCAAAAACGAAACTTTGGTAGAAGATTGAGACCCTTGAATGCTACTGTCTCAACCCAAGAGTTCAATGCCTTCCACACCATTGACCGCAAGCTCTTCTCTCGTTTGGTGCTCAGTCTGGGCCGTGACCCGACCGAGTCGGCCCAAGTCATGGCTTTGTGGATGTGGCTGGAGCAGAACGGCGGCGAGGTTAACTTGGTGTACAAGGCACTGATGACTCTGAGAGACAGCCTTCTTGATTCTATGGCTGACGAGTCGGTTTCAGCCTTGACTTGCATTCAGAGCATTGTGTTTCCTTTCTCTGATTTAGAGAATGTCCCTGAAATTCCAATGCTGCAAGCCATGAGCAACAGTGGTGTGACACTCAGATTCTTTCATGAAAATCGCGGCGAAATTGAGAGTGGAGTCATCACATTGCTCAAAGATGTTTGCTTGAGAGTGTTTGAGGACTTGTTGTTTCAACCCCACATTGGTTTGGACAATGCAGAAATGGGTGATATTGATCAGGGCAATGTGAAGGGAGGTGATGATGCTCCATTGTTTTGGCACCCACAAATGAATAGTGCTAATCTTCACTATTTGCGTCGAGGTTTTGATCCTCATGAGCTTGCGGTTCAACGCAATAATTTGAATACGGAAATGGTTGATGTTCTGAGCTGCTTGATTATGAATGATCTTGAAGCTGAAGTTCAGGTTCACCCTGAGGATAGGACTATTTTCCTGACATTTTCTAGAGGACATCCAATTTCAGAAAACGAGCTCCGAGAGTTCTTCACTAGGTTTGCACCGATTTACATGAATAATGTCTAGATTTTATGAGTACCTCATTGATAGTTACATATTGTTTTGTTTATTGTCTTGACAGGAAATTTGGGGAGATTGTTGATGAAATTCATGTGGCTAAGGAGCCTCTGTATGCCCGTCTTGTGCTACATTCTGCTTCCTCCATTCCGGTGGTTCTTGGTGAGAAAAGCATGGTCCAATTCTACATTGCTGGCAGGCATGTTAGGGCGAGGAAATTTGTGCCCAAGCATGCTCGCACTGGGTGAGTGTAACTCAATAATGTTTTTCTTTGGTTGGAAACGAGTTTCTGTTGAGCTGAATATTGTCCACTTTCTTTCTAGATGTTATGAACAGTGTGTGCCTAGATGTTAGTGCTCTCTGAACTTACCCTGGTTTACTGCTTAGTGTAGGAGCTTTGTGTCAGGGAGGTTACTTTTGATCATTTACGTTCAAAAAACTTTCCTATGTGCTTAAGTCCATATTTTTTTACTTGTATTGTACATTTTATGTTTAGTTTCTGCATATAGGTTGGTGCTCTCTGTATATATGGGTTGGTTTCTTACTTTTTTATATAGCGCTGTAATAAAAAGTATTCAAATATCTAGGCTTATGTTGTAGTGCGTAGCATTTCAAGTGTTCCTCCTTGGAAATCTAAATCTGTTGAACTATATATTGTGCAAATTCTGAAATATTCCAATGAATTATTTTCTTTGATGATATTTGTCTTTGTAACTATGCGAAAATAGATATCATATGATATGATTTCTTCTATATTGGAAGGCAAAGGAGAGACTGAGAAAGAGAAACCCCCTCAAATTATTGAAGGAACGGATTTAGATGCTTTATTGTAGACGTCCCCGGTTTTGTGCCAGGATCTTACTGAGGATCGGACTGTAATTATACCTCTGTGCACCTCACTATTCATAGTTTCATACATGGTTGCCTCACTGTCAACTTGTATGAATGTTGCCTCTACCATGCTCCTGGATGTGTTGGAGGAGGAGATCAATTTCTTTATTATGAAAGGTCAGTTTCCCATCTCATATTTTGTTAATATTATTATCTGAAGCAGACATCTGTCCAGTGCAGCCCTTGTAAAATATCACCCAAAAGGCAAAGCCTGACTGTGGACATTCGCAATGTAAATAATGTACATTGGAAGACTGAATTTGATACATAGGGTTTATTAAGCTTTTGCATCATTCTTCTAGTTTTTACTTGCAAGGCTTGATTAAGATGTCTTTGATCATAATAATTGATATTTCTTGCAATCTTTGTTAGACTTCTGAACCTTTTCTATATTGGTCTTTTGAAACCACCAGCATATGGTTAATATGTGGTATTAATGCACTTGAAGAATGTATTTGGATTCTCAGCACTCATGTTTAGGTTAAGGGAAGTCCACTTGGCGGCTGTATCTTTTGTTAACGAGTTCGTTTGAAAATTCTCTCACTTTCTTGATGTAGTGATGATAATAAGTACAATCTCGCAGTAAGCTATATGTTGTGATTTTGTTGGCATTGTCTGCCAAGTCTGCATGAGTCCCTAACTGGAAAATGAATTGCCCATATGTGTTTCCTAGGAGAGTTCTGTTAATTTTTAGGCTCTATACTGGGTATTTGTCAGATTTATGAAACTTGTGTTTCTTTCCATAAACATCTATGGTAAGTTCAGGATTGTTGTGTGTATTCGGTTTATATACTTGGAAAGCTCATGTAGTCGAGTATTGCAGGTTTTATATTCAAAACTACACCACACTACTTAAAAAACTTCAAAGAAGATGAATGTAGTGTCTCCACTGACGGAGCTAATAATGGAAGCACTCGTGAGACCTTCAAAGGAGGATCACCTCGAACAAAACCGTATGTAAGTGAATGGATAGGTAGTGTTACACTGCTGCTATTGATGGAGAGAGATACAAAGAAGAGTTGAACGAAGAGCTTACATGGAGTGCTGAGAAGGAAAACCCTATTTGTTGGCTCCACTTCACGAACTTGGGTTTACACCGAGAATTTTGATCTTGTAGCATTGGTTGCTGGTTTGCTGTTGATGATCTGTCAATTACGCTCGTAGCTAGCAACTGTTGTACTCCCCCTGCAATGCTCATCAGCTCTCCTATGCAATCCAAATATTGTTTTTCTTAAGTTGTTTTGTTTTTGTTTTTAGTCATGCTTGTTTTTGTTAATTGCAGTTGAAGTTGTGAATGAGGGGGATTGAGGATACGGGCAGGAGACAACAAGAAAGAAAGTGATCTTGAATATTTCAAATTTTCAAGCGTAATATCGCTGCCTACTAAGAACATTGGATTTGATTGTAGTCATTGTACGGTAACCAATCATATTAGAGGTTAATATCACATCCAAAAATTGCAACACTCGGACTAAAAAGAGAGGACAAAACCATTTCAAAATTAATCCCAGAAAGTAATTACTCATTGATTCTACTTATTACTTTCTTTCACTGTTTCACATATACAACTTGTTGGCAGCTGATCCTCTTAGATCTGGGTTCATGTTCATATATTAATTAATATTTTAATTAATTGTAATATAAGAATAATAAAATTTCTTAAAGACTTGACTCTGTTAAGAAGATGTTGAGTCTGCTGACGTGGAAGGACAAGTGTCAAAAATAAAGTGAGGGACAGGAGAGAGCCAGAGAATTCGGGATAGAGGATCAGCTGCCCAACTTGTTTACTACGAAGCTAGCCTGACACCTCGAGTGAATATGTGCGACGGAACAGTTCAGCCTATGCAGTCATTAGATAAAGCTCAGATTTGCAGTGAACCCTAAAACTAGTTCAAAAAGTTACTAGTATATACGGTTAAGAACCCTCTCACTATAGTACTCCAAATCCTCAACAGACAACAATTCATCTCGATCCCTCTCCTCTATTTCAAAGCATTTTGGAACACTTTGCTCATCAAGGTTTTGAATGACAGAGGTTGCGAAAGGTCTTGCACAAAGAAGCGAAAGGATGCCTTTGCTGAAGAAGGCTGAAGAAGATCATGAGAGTACGTAGTGGAGGGAACGTTTTCTTAAACGAGAGGGTACAATATGCGACTCGTCGTTAATAGTTTGAACATACAAGCAAATACCAGAGAAGCCCGCGAAAATGAGATGGGAGTTCAACCGTCGTGTTTGCAAAACCCTCACACCCTCTTCCATCTCTTCAACAATGGCAACCTTTCATAAGCAGCATTTCAGCGCCAAAAGTCACATCCAAAGGCCACCAATGGCACTCCTTCACCTCTATAAAAGTCCAAATCCCTCCCGCCATTACCACAACAAATTCATATTCACAGTTTCAATCTTTCCAGAATGTCTTTCTTTTCTTATCCCGCTGATGATATCACCGTCACAAGAGAAGAGTTCAACTTGTTTCACTCCATCGACCGCAAGCTTTTCAGCCGATTGGTGTTCGGCCTCGGCCGTGATCCCGCAGAGTCGGCCCAAGTCATTGCGCTGTGGATGTGGCTGGAGCACAATGGGAAGGAGTTTAACTTGGTGTACAAGACACTCATGACTCTACCCAACACCCTCCTCAATGCCATGGCCGAAGAGTCTGTTTTGGCCTTGAACTGCATTCAGAGCGATTAGTTCCCTCGTCCTAATTTTGACATCACTACTGATATTCCTGTTCTCCAAGCCATTAGCAAAAGTGGTGTCACCCTCAAGTTCTTCCATGACAACCGAATCGGAATCATGCGAGGCGTCTCGGTACTGTTCAAAGACATTTGCTTGAAAGCGTTTCAGGACGTGCTTCGTCCCAACCAAGAAAGAAGCGCCAATGCTGGTGTGCTTAATCCAAGAATGGGTGCTGGTGCTCCACAGTTTTGGAACCCGGCGGTGATGAGTAGTGCAACTCTTCAGAATATTCGTGGCGGTTTATTTGATCCTTATGACCTTTCAGTTCAGCGCGAGATTTTGAACAAGGAAATGGAGGAGGTTTTGAGCCATTTGACTTTGGATGACAATGAAGGTGATGGCCGGGGTGGAGATCAAGAAGTTGAGCCCCATGAGAGGACTATTTTCTTGACATTTTCGAAAGGGTACCCCATTTCGGAAAATGAAATAACAGAATTTATCACCAAGTATGCTCTTCCGCCCCATCTTGCTTCATGTTTAGTATCTGAGTACGTAATAGTTTCGTCTTAATTATTCTGTCGATACCATTATAACTCAGTTTTATTGATTGTTTTTGCCAGAAAATTTGGGGATGTTATTGAAGCAATCTATATGCAAGAAGTCACTAATCAGCAACCACTGTATGCCCGGCTTGTGGTTCGATCTGATTCCTTCATTCCGGTGGTTCTTGAGGGCCAAAGCAAGGCCAAATTTACCATTAGAGGCAAGCATGTTTGGGCGAGGAAATATGTGCACAAGAGTCAAACAACTTCACCATAAGAGCCAATGCTATTACTGTTACTACTATTATTATCGTTTCTTTTCTGTTCTTTCGTTTGTGTGAAAAATAATGTTAATTTGGTGTTGTTTCGGATGATGTTATGTAATAAATAATGTTAATTCGGTGTTGTTTCGGATGTTGTTATGTACTAAATAATGTTAATTTGGTGTTGTTTCGGATTATGTTATGTACTAAATAAAGTTTATTATAAATTTATATTATCTTCGACCATCTTTGATCACATAATTTTTTTTTCTCATCACAACCCCTTTCAACCTCAGCATCCATTGTATCTCAATCTCTCTACCTTTCCCTCTACCTCCTCTCTATTCTCTCATGAAACTTACGTAAATATGTATATGCAAAGCCTTGTTAATGCTATAGAAGCGTCCATTGTGGGAGTGAGATCGAGATCTTTGGCTGTGAGAGATGTATGCCCCCTATTAGAAATGACTGCAATCTAGGGTGGACGATTCCACTTAATCACTCAAAAGTATTTAGTTATTCCCAGTAGCTATTATTTGGGTTGGTCCTTTTTTAGCGGGAAAATATGGTACAATGCATGACTGAAATATAAACCAAAATGAAAGTTGTGTACGTGGCAACTCACAACTGATTAAAAATACGCTGCCCGATTAGCAAATAAGCAAAGAGGAACTAGTACAATCGATTCTACTAAACGATCAGTACTACTCGTAGTTTAGCAAAAATAACATTTCGTGCTCCTTATAAGTTTTAACAATATTGCAACTTTAAGATCGACACGGCCAGGGATACCATATAATCATACAATTTCATTTCCCAACATTTTGGTTTTGATACACAAAGAACTTGGCACAAGTTATGAAGTAACCAAAATTCACCACCCCGATCACTACCAACATCCAAAACACATTGTCCAACCTCCCTTGATTTATATCATCTGGTAACCAATCCGTGTTCTTGTCTACCAAATCAGTGACTGCAGTGCTAAGATAATACCCGATTCCAATCAACAATGAGATCATACCAGTGGAGGTACTTCTCAATGATTTCGGAAATTCTTGATAGCATAATGAAACTTGTCCTGGGAAATGAAATGCCTCAGCGATTCCCATAACCGACAGTGGTGCCACAAGCCAAAGTGCAGACATGGGAACCTCCGAACCAGGTTGGTTAATGAGGCTATGTGCTCTTACCACTCCAAGTCGTCTCCTTTCGATTAAAGCAGACCCAATTAGGGACATAATGTTTATGATGTGTCCGATACCTATTCGCTGGATCGGTGTTAAAGTTCGTCCTGTGAGATTCTTGAACTTGAGGAGGATTAAGCGGTCAATTATGAAGATGGAGATGGCTGTGGCCAAAAGGTTGAACACCAGGAATGAAGCAGCAGGGATTTTGAAGTGTGGACCAAGGTGTCTATCCATGGTTAGGACTTGGAGTATAGTCAGGCTGCTGAAAATGCCTATTGGGGTGCTTAGGAAGATGCCAGTAGACCATAATGGCAAAATCTTAATTAGGGTTTTGAGGTCTTCCACCTCTTTCACAGTGCATAGCCTCCATGAATTTTCATAGTCTTCAGTTTTCAAGGCTGCACAGTTGAGGAATCTGCATGGAAAGAAAAGCATGTACTCTTATGATATATGTGCCTAAAATATGACTAATTAACTAATAGACGATATCATACATTCATACCTGAAACTTTTAGTTGGTGGAGCACTGTCAGCCAAAACTCCAGCTCCATAATAATAATCATTTTCTTTTGAAGCTTCTGAAGAAATTTTCCTCTTCCGAATTGCTGCAACCAACACCCTTGCTATGCTCAAGAATGGGCTACCCTTTGGTCTAACTTTCTTATACCATCGTTTCCCCAACAAAAACACCACCAATCCAACACCATTTGCGATGCAGCATATTCCGAACCCTAATCCCCATCCCACATTGTCCTGAATATAGATGATGGCTGTGAAACTGAAGATATTGGCCACATACAAAGCTAGAAAATACCAATTGAAGAAAATCCCTTGATCGTTTGGATTGTTGAATTGGTCTGCTCCCATGGTTGCAATTGTGAAGCGGGTGCCTCCAAGTCCTAGTGAAGCTAGGGATAGTGCTGCATATAGGACTGTGTATTGAAACTTAGATGGAGCTTGGCATGCTATAAGTGAGCCAATTGGACATGGTGAGGGCCTCAAGGAGTTGATAGTTGCTATTAGGGTCAACATGATCATACCCTGATGATGAAGGTTTAAGACAAAGTGATATATATTGAACAAAGATTAGATGAGTTACTTTTTCTGTTAGTAAATGGAACAACTTACGATATGGAATACTTTCTTCTCAAATTGACATAGACAGTCACAGCATAATTTTCGTATTGATAGTAAGTTGAAATACGATTCATTACCAGTAAGGAAATGAGGGAAAAGACGCTGACGACGGAGAAGGAGGTGAAGAAGGAATCAGCAATGAAGGCTCCGGCGATTGGGAAAAGATTGTTGGTACCAAGTATGATGTTATTGATCTGTGTAGCAGTTATGGTCTTCACATTGAATTTTGTTATCAGAAACACTATCAAATTCGATGCCCACCCACCGGCTGCTACTGAGAGACCCAGCACTGTGGCTGTGCTTCAAGAAAGCGCCCATGAACAATATCATGGGAAATGTTAACCAAGTATATATATGCATGATTAACACCAAAAGAAAGAATTAAGAAAGAAAATATATTAAGTTGAGCAAGAAGATAAGAAGGGTTACTAACCAGTGACGAAGGGAAATGTTGTCCAGCCTCCTCTAGAATCTTCATTCTCATCGCAAACCCTATTAACTTCTCCTTCTGCTTTGGATGTGGACTGGGTAGCAGAGAGCTTCCTTTCCACTTCCATTCTCTCTTTCTCTCTGTACAGCTCTCTCTAAAATGAACATATATATACATACTAGAAACTGCTCGCACCCTATGAGTGTGGAGAAGTGGGTAGTTAATAGCTTAGAAGTGGGGAGTTAATTTTTGAAAAATAAAAGAAAAATTATTCTTGACTTGTACGTTCTTATTCCTAACAATTAGATATATTCATAAAGTTATTTAATATTTTAAGGGTATAAAAGTAAAAAAAATATATGTTTTAACTGGCAAGCCATATTTCTTTAATAATAGTATAGATGATGCAAATGTTAATAGCTTGAATATTATATAGAAGACGTGCATTGCAAAATTCACTAAAGACAACATATACCAACTGCAGTATGTTATATTAGCGTACGTTCCATGTGTGACTTAGTTTATTTTACTTGTCCCCCTCTGTTATTGCAAACAGATCTAATCGACTGCCTTTTAAAGTTTCGATCTTGAATACGATCGATCCTTACAACATAAAAGTGTGTGTTTATACAAACTTCAAATCAAAGCAAGCTCATATTATAGACGCACAATAGATAATGGTTATGTTTGTATACGCATTTACAAACTTCCAATTATATGATTCCACTCACTGATATATAAGAAGCTACATATACAAAACTATGGTTTAGCAGGAATGCAGGACAATGCTCTATCGTTTTGTTTATAACTACAACCAGTATTATATTTGTGTATACTACTAAAAGAAGTTATGCATAGAACACATGCATGTTTAAGTTGTTTAACTACTGATCAAAATGAGCGATATATATCGTCGCGCATGCATCAGTCTATCATAATTATTATACTCATTTCTCTTCACTCTTTTTTGGCTATAGGGCAACTAAATTGAATCAGAGGTAAAGAAAAGAGGGACTGTTTGGGCCTAAATTGACATTTGTCCGAGATCGTGGATCGATCCGAGAGGTTATTTATTAAAGAATAATCTGATTATTAATCTTTCATTTTTAGAAAGTATTGGGGTTCATCTAGAAATCCGAGAATGAGGTAGTTTAAGGTAATTAAATCCTAATTGATCTCAGAATCTATTATATATGCTTGATATGCAAGTATTGGGGTTCTACATTCTCTATATAAAGGACGCTTAGACAATTTTGAAAGGGTTCTCAACCATCTTACAAACAGACAAGCTTTTGCGCATCGCAAATCTTTCAAAGTCTCTCCGGAGCATCTTTCGCGTACTGTCTCCACAAACTGTAAACAACCACCATCCGACCCTGCCGTAACCTTACGCCATCACCGGTCGTTGTATACTTGTACGGTTGTCGAAGTGTGCCTTGCATTCGTGTCGAGCGCGTCGCTAAGACCTATCGTGTCAGTCGCTACGCCTGTAGCAAATCGAGTCGTTACTCCGGTAACAAAACCTAAACCAATCTGCCATAGATTGGATTTCCCGCGGTCTTGAATTATTGCTATGCTTTGCATCTCAGGATCGAAGTAAGATTACTCAATCTGCAATAGGTTGAGAAGAAAATCCTAGTAGATTTTTATTAGGTCTTGTCCGAGCCCTTTACGCCGGCCTAGTCAACGCCCGCGTAACAGTCGCTTGATCAAAAAGTCAGGTATCGGGAGCAGACAGATACGCTCGCCAGAGATCGTCCGCTTGAAGTTGTACCTAACTCAAAGGTACTGGCACGCTCGCGCACATCGCAAGAGGACTGAAATTAACGTTCGCCACCCCACGTGTTAATTGTTCGCCGGGTGCTGAATCCGCCACGAACAAGGACGATGGAGTGGTGGTGGTAGATCTGAATGTGGAGTACTGTTGAAAGGAATCGTACTGTGGAAAGGAAAAGGAAGCACTTCAGTCTGTCACCTCCAAATCAAATGTGTCAAACGTGTAAATACCCAAAACCAAAAGTGGAAATCATGTTCTGGCATTCATGATTTGGTCGAACTTCATATTCCAATCTTGTGTTGTTATTTGGTGTTATTGGTCACTATATATTTCAGCTTTCATAGTTTTTTTTGTCACAGCTACCAAATTCGCCATCAGATTCTAGTTAAAAAGTTTTCACACATAACCCAAGGGAGTACTTGACCAGGGCTCTTGTATATGCTGCTCATAAGCAATGTTCCGATGATGAAATGGAACATCAGTGTTCTTGCTAGAAAGCACATTCCCCTTGCTGCTCAGTGTTTTTGAATCTAGAATCCTCGTCATTGTTGAGGTTAAGAACTGAAACCCATCATATTTTGAAGCTGTGCTTGGGAAAGAGAGGAGTCAACCGTCACATCAATTATTTCTGCCATATATATTAACACAAGGAAGAAAGAGACAGACGAGGACTAAGCTACTGAAGGTGGCCTAGTGCTTAGTAATTGGGTTACTATTTCCCCTTTCAGTTATGAGATCTGGTAATCTCTTCCACAATAAAAATGTATGACTAAAAAACCATTTAAGGAAAATAATTACACATTGACACAAGTATAATGCTATTATAAGGATCATCGATCATCTTACTCATAAGACCAACTCAAATTTACACATCGAACTGGTGAAATCAAGTGTAAACCGCAGCAAAAATGAGGTATACGGTAAAATATACAGAGACTGGGACAATTCAACAAGGATATGTTTTGACTAATTGACTTCATGCATCACTCACAACGTTAGTGCTAAAGTGAGGCAAGTGCTGATCTGTGGAGAATGTCATAAAGAGAGAGCATAATCTCAGCACCTATAAGTGCAATGATGAGCCACTCCAAAAAATCTGATTTCCTGTTTTGAAGAATTTCCTGAAGAAAGCGAATATTGTGCTGCAAAAAGAAAACAGCAGAATGTCACCATCTTTATCAGTTGAAAACCAATGCATCAGATTTTTAGTAACAAGTATTGAGCATAAGATTTCTAGTACCTCCACAAACTTCAACTTGAAATCAAGACTTGCAAACCGCTGAGTTAATTCAAATTCATCCCTGAGGTATTCCCATATCTGAGCATATTTGGCATCCTTCCAGGCAATATCTGATCTGTAAATGAGTCAATTTATCAAACATACACCAATAGAGATCCCCCAAAAAACAGAATCTTGAAATTACTAGAGCTAAGATTAAGATGCTGCTAATAAAGCTATGTGTTACATGTGACAGAAGTTGGTTCAAGCCCGGTTAGCCCGCAGTGTCTGAACAACTTAAAATAAGAAAAGCCCTGGCAGTATTTGTCAAACTGCATACCATAAGTTAAAGTTATACCTCTCAAAGAGTCCAAGCTTAAGAATCACATCAGCAAGATTAGAATTTGCCTTCCCCACTAGCTGAAATAGTTTCTTCCTCTTCATCTTAAATTTTCCAGTAGTTTCCATTTCACGATTAATGTCGGTAAACTCTGCAACCATTCCATCAACCTAAAAGAACAGACAAAACTTCTGAGCCTGAATCATCATGGAATGTTAACACAAAGTTCAACCTCCCAAGCTTATACGAAAATACCTGGCGAACATAATAATCCAGAGCAATACTTTGACCGAGAACACTACCAATGGTACGAATTCCATCAGTATTCAGGTGCTGCAACATTATGTAATCCAATCCGCCTTCCATCCATGTGTCTAAATCTGGCTTCTCTCTCACCTCATACTCTGATTTCAACACAAAATCATATTCAGATGTCAAAATATTCCTAAAAGCTTACACATTTGAGCTTTTTAACATAAGGAAAGATTAACCTAAATCAAAACATTCCAGTAGAGTATTAACAAAATTCATGATAAATAACACATTAAGGACGAGAACCTCACCATCCTTTCTCATCTCAGGTAGCAATCCAGATGCATGTTTCTCCACAATTTTCAAGTACCCATCAATCTCAGGTTCACGAACATTAAACAATACAATGGACCCATATTGAAAAACTACCATGTAGCGACAGTTACTCCCACTTAAACTAGGACCCAGCGCCTGAAACAAAGAATGCATTCATCTTATTATTTACAAGCATGCAGAAAATATAGTTCAGCGCAAGAAAGAAAGTAGATACAAGAAAGACACTACGGACATAATCATTCCAACAAAGGTGCCAGATGAGTAGAAGTATTACATTCCCTTCTTTCTAATACAAAAGAATTAAAATCAGCCTTTTACTCAATAAAGGGTTTTGACCTTTAACAATCTTGACAAGCAAAATCTTGCTAAATTTTGAACAAAATACAAGGACATCAAGGCAGTTACACCTTCATTACTTAATTTATGTTGTCTTGGCAGGTATCTGCCAGAGCCAATTTAATTTCTTTCCAATTGCTGTCATAACTTTGGTAATAAGAGATAATCATTATAATGGTTTCACGTAGTAGAGCAGTCATTCTGGATCTTAGAGAGATTCTTATCAACGAATTACAAATGAGCTAAAATGGTTCTTTAAAAAGTGAAGTATAAATCAGAGGTGAGAAGTAAGGAAAACAACCTAATATTTCATTGGAAGCCACATATGTTTTGGAAAGTTACAACTTTTTAATTAGAACAGAAAAGAAATAGGGTACAGCTAGTTAGAAACAAACATGCAGGCAACCCTGCAAACCCAAAACAAGCAGCACAAGGATAAACAAACAACATACTACTGCCTTTAAGAAGCCGAAAGACATGTGCAAACAATGTCCAAGAGCACCTTTAGCTGCAATAAGCAACCTTTCCCTTTACAGAACGATTAATTAGACACTACGTTCATATGCATAATACTGAATTAACAACACACATTTCAAACTGTCATCATGTCCCAACTTATTCAACGAATTAGTTGGCCTAAATGTACATGTTATACTTATACCATTCCAGCATACCTCACCTAAATCCATTCACATATATCCATTTTTTTTCTTATAATTAACATCTGTCTCAAGTAAAAAGACACATCAAAAAATGGCTGGCAAACTTACATTGTCAGACTTGGCAAGCTCCCCGAATTTAAACAC
Organism: Potentilla sterilis; assembly: GCA_963682095.1. Taxonomy (NCBI): domain Eukaryota; kingdom Viridiplantae; phylum Streptophyta; class Magnoliopsida; order Rosales; family Rosaceae; genus Potentilla; species Potentilla sterilis. The sequence goes on from OY821763.1 coordinate 47,933,974, forward strand.
AACATAATTGGTCATCCTCGACGTCGGTGGTATGAAGTTCAGCCTGTTCTGCTCCACCAAACTTCTCAAATCCACACTGCATTTCACCAAACACATACAAACTCATCAACCAATCAATTCAAATACCCAACTACTAAAATTAAGCACATTTTAAATTCCAAACCATAAACCCCAAAAAAGCTACCAACTTTGGAAAACCCAAAAGTCACAAACCTAGTGGAGAAGAAGTAAGCTCTGACCGGAATACTGGGCTTGTCATCTTTATCAACAACACTTCCCTTACTCCCTTCGCCGACCTCCGAGCACGACACGGGCTCGTTCCAGTCCAAAACGCCCTCCGTCGAAACGCACCGTATTACAAAAAGCCCAATACTACTAGTCGGCCCAATTTCACGGCTACGGAGGCTCGGAATCGGCGAGTGAGAAGGAGTGGAAATTGAGTGGAAGATTAGGGTTTTGGAGACGGAATTGGAAAGGGCGCGAGGGTTTGTTAGGGTTAGAAATGTACGGACAGAGAAGAGAGAAGGAGGAAGGAGACGCATGGCGTCTATGGCGCGCCGCATTTTGGGTTTTTGGGGTTTTGGGTTTTGGGAATAGAGAGAGAAGAAGAGTGAGCTGTGTTTTTATTATATAGGTTTTGTTTTCTTTATGTGTTTTTTTGTTATATGCGTTTTTGAAGTGGTTTGATTTTTGGGTTCTAACTTGTGCAGCAAGAATTTAATATTTAATGGATTGATCAGTTTTGATTTGTAGTCTTGTTTTGGGAAGAAATGAAACGCTTTAACTAGGTTCATTTTCGGCTTGATTCATAGCTGATTTAGAAATGCGACATAATTTGGATGTTGATAGTGGTTTGTTGATAAATTAATGAGTAGGATATCATCGTCTTGCACGAGTTGTAAAACTTAGAAAAGTAAGAATCCATTGTTGGCAGGGACGTAACCAGGATCAAAAACTGGGTTGGGCTAATTTTAGCTATATAAAAAATTTGCGCACTTGTGAATATTTGTTTGAGGTTTTGAACCCAGTAGGAGACTCATCCTCACGCCTTCATTAAAAGCATATGAGGGGGACATAAAACCAAAAACCTCATAAACTAAAGCTTACAAGCAAAATATATTAGAAAACAACAAGAAATTCTATCTGAATCGAACCCTTCGAGGCCCAAGTTTTCCAAACTCATCAATCACAGAATCATTATCAATACTATTGGCAAACTCTTTCTCAATGTAGAGAACCATCAAATCCTCAAGAAAATCATCTTTCATCTTATTTCGAAGGTTGTTCTTTATAATGTTCATAGAAGAAAAAGCTCTCTCTGTTGTGGCTGTAGAAACTGGCAGAGTCAACACAAGACAAATCAACCTATAAATCATAGGAAATAATGCCGACTTTCTTGATTCAACTAACCGGCAACACAAAACAGAAAGAGAAGCTATTTTGGCAAATCTTGGACCCTTTTGAATATCTGTTAAAACAATATCAGAGATTGAAAACTCACAATTTGGAGCCAATCAGCCAAAGCTTCAGCCTTCAGGTCTTCATATTTGAAAGCCAAGGACTGAACTTGAGGTTGTGGTCTTGTGGAAGGATTGCATTCGTCTGTCAATCCAACAAAACGCTCATCAATTTTAATTTTCCAATATCAATTTCATCCAAATTTGCTAGAGTGAAGGGAACTTTATACCTTTGAGCTTTGGAGTTTTAGCCAAATATGCAAGAAAGCATAAAGACTTGAGGTACGGCAAGGCTTGACAAATTTGGGACCTTGGGTGGCTGAATTAAGGGTTAGAACTGATAGAGTGAAGGGGCAAGGGCTGAAGAGATGCAAATTGAAGAGGAGAGTTGCTACTACGACTCTGCGAGAGAGAGTGCGGCTGTTTCTTAAATTAATTAATTTTTTTTTACCGAGGGCTGGATAAATATATATACCTAAGTGTTTTTTTTTACCCAAATCTCGGTTGGGCTGTAGCCCAACCAGCCTACTACTTAGATACGTCCCTGATTGTTGGCTTGATGTCGATATTGATGGTGCGCATTTGATCTAGCCACTCGGTTGGGTGTGATTGCAATGGGGCAGTGGTGGATGGTGTACGTGCTAGAGGATGCATTGTTGTTGCCCTGCCGAGGCTGCAATGGTTGAGGCCATGGCTTGTAGGTTGGCATGCCAAATAGTGGTGGTGGATAATAATATGGAATCGGTGATGTTTGATTCAGAATTGCCTAATGGTTTTGCAAGCTATTTAGGCTGAGGGTGATGAATACTTCGCAGTTTGATAGGATTAATATTGATGATACATCTTATTAAGTAATTATCTTCTCTAGTGAGTTTCTTCCTTTTCTCATGTTTACAGCGAATCAGATAAAACACTAGTTCATCAGGTAGCTAAGTTTGCTCTGGTAATCTGGTATCAGGGTCACAAGTTTCACTTAGTGGGCATGTCCTCCGACACTTGATATATTGAAATTTCAGACTCATATACATACAAAGTTTATTACGTATAAATAATAAAGCTGGTTTTCTATGTGACAAGGTTGCACTTGTTGCAGATTGGAAAATTCCAGTCTTCCAGATGAACAGTAGTGGCGAAAGAAACTGAAGTTTATAAGTAGGTGGTTGAACTGATTACTAACTGCAAGTACTGAGGCATTTAGATGCATGAGATTGTATTAAGAATACAGGGTGACGTTTTGGAAACAGTTAGTAAATTAAGATGTGAGAAGAGGAAACTATCTTCAGACTTGGTCGGAGATGTGTGTGTTTTGTTGTAGATAGCCACCTTTGACCGGCGTTGGCTGCCTTAGATGGCCAGCATTGACTAGGAATGGCAGCCAGAGATTGGATATGGTCATATAGATGAAGGATGTGGTTGATGTTGGCTAATATCTGTATTGGGATGTGGCCCAGGTCTCTATAGGCTATAGCTAGCTATCAATGTAGTCCTTTATCTAGCATTTTAATTGCATTTGTACCTTAAAAGTCATCAAGTTGAGAACATATCACTCTTGTGCCGATTTATAGTGAGACATGAATTCCTGCCTAGCCCCTCTTATTATATGTCAAGTGTCCACCTAGCTCCCGCTTAACACGCGTATTTTCCGCCTAGCCCCCACCTAGTGTCTGCCTAACCCCTCTTAGTATCCGCTTAGTGTTCGTCTAGCTCCCGTCTAGCTCCCGCCTAGAGTTCACCTAGCCCCTCTTAGTATCCGCCTAGCTCCCTCCTTGCCCCTTTTAGTATCCGCCTAATTCCCTAATGTCCTCCTCGCCCCGGCCTAACCCGCATATTATGCCCCTAGCTCCGACTTATAATGTTGTCTAATTACAAGAGACTTATAATAGCTACAGACACACACAGAACAACTTGATTGACATTACATAAATCCCAAGGGACCAAGTGCATCCACTTCATGAAATTAAGCTGCATTTTTTACTGAGATTGAATGGATTGAATGATGGTGAGTGTTTCATTTCTGTGATATAAGAAGCTTTCTGTTTTTTTAACTAGCAACTTTCGATTATGAACACCATGACACAAATTAAGCTGAACCAAATTAACCGGATGATGGAGAATAGATGATTAAGCTAAAAATGAGCATACAGTCAGATTTCAGATTCAATTATACACACAACAGAGATCTACTTGTGATATTTCATTCCTCTATTATCTAGATGTCCAATCAAATAAGTGCATCCACATGATTGCCGTATTCTTCTGTCCAATTGTTTGGTAGCTGGCACTCATTGATTGGTGTCTGTTTCTCCCTCTGTGGTGGTACTTTTCTTTCCTAACTAGCTTAGGTGTGGTTTCTCCCATCAAATTTTCCAATATGAACACAAATGAAATGAAAGAATGACCATAATCCAACTCTTGTTATGAACTTATGATCTAGTTAGAAAAAGATTAAGCAAAGAATGAGCATACTTCACCTATGATCGGCTTATCTAAGCTTTGCAAATCCATATTCCCAAATGAGTGGAGGGGTTGGTTTTGGATTTTGCTCCTATCATCAATAGACCTCATGTGCACATTGTGCTAGTTGCTAGAGCAACTAAATGACAGATCTCTAGCCATCAAAATCACAATAACTGGGACTAGAGATTTTATTTATGATGCAGAAATGATATGATTTAATAAATGTTCCATTGATTCTGGTATGGGTTTAAAAAGGTTGAGCATCAGAATCCAACTACTACTTCTGTGTCCAGCTTGCAACTTGAATACGTTGAAGTTGACCCAACATGACAGATTATTATTTAGCAACATTAATATGAAGGCTTTCTGTCACAAGGTCTGGCTTTGACATAGCTGACTTTCAGAAACATTTACTTCCTTAATCACAAGTTAAAGAAGTCCAGCATAGAAAGACTAGTGTACACCCAACCAAACTAGAATTATCTGCGGATATGTTCATGTTGATCTTGTGCTTATGTCGAAATCGTTGCCATTTTGAGTTTGGAGGCCAGCAATTTGTGCCTAGAGCTTAGTATATGAGTATCAGAAAGTTATGCAAACTCGCAAGATGAACACATGTGTTTTATGTTCTGATTTTCTCCCAGCATCTAACTGGTATCAATCATTAAGGTTAATCCTAGTTTGGCAAGGATAGCAACACTCTTTATTTTGATTGACAAAGCCTTGATTGTACTGAAGCTCATATACAACAGTTTACAAAGGAATAGCTAGAGAACAGCAATCTATATATATGTTTGATAATATGATACACATACAAAGCAAAAGCACTTCTGCACATTACAGACTAGTGTTTAGTCAAGTTCTGCCTTTTCTCTAAAGCACATTTACAGACTGGTGGGAAATGGGTGGCACAGATTGTAAGTAGAACTGTCTTGGAGAATTGGAAGCTGGTTAGTGGCTGATGGAGGTACGGTAGCTATGGAAGATGAGAATCCTGATGATGCTGCAATAGAGAACACTGGCACTGAAGTAACATTGTTGTTGTTTCCATTCATTTGCCATGCCCAGTTTGAAAACCTGGGTGAAGAAACCGCTTGGATTCTCTTATGATGATCTGTTGCCATTTCCTGCCATCAAAAAAATTTTGATCAGCGTATTCAATTTGGCTGCCTAACTTAAAATCTGTTTTACACAACAAGATGGCCAACTGGATTATTTCACATATATTTGGTTAAGAAATCCTATCACGACTTTTTGCATGTCAATTATATCGACCTTAATTTCATGTTCTATGAAATCATGGCATTATAGATGAACTATAACATGATCGGAGGCTGATTGATATCAGAAGCACTACTTACAGTTTACTGCTACATTGAGGACTATGATAAGTGGGATTAAATTATTAAAAGTAGCCTAATCCTGCACTATTCAAGTAAATGTTTCGACTTTTTGTTCCTACCTTCAGAATCTGACCAGATTAGGGGTTCGGATCCTGCAGAAGGCATGAAAATGACTCATTTGGATTCAAGCACTTACTTGCTGAGGTTTAAGCACTACTTGATTGAGGTTTACACACTAGAGTAGGAGAGAGTTGGAAGATTGCGTAATGGTTATAGTTTCAATCTTAGGCACTACATGTATATTTAGTGGATGCATAAAAGGCAAGTCTTCAAACTCTCCCCTCTACATGGTCTTTAATTCTTTGCAGATAAAGGCTTAAAGCAATAGCAGCATTCATGCCTATTCACATATACCTAATACAATGGAATTTCGAGTAGTACCTCGGTTTTTTGTAAGAAACCCGGATATATCTCAGAATACAAGGCAGGATGCTTAGATAGCATTGCTAGAGCATGAAGTGGTTGTCCTCCTACTGCAGAAGCAGAGTGATTAACCTGTAAAATTAGACATTACTCATCAGCAATGATATAATAACAATCTGAACACAAGGAAAGAAATCCTTGACAAATGAACATAACATGAATGCATAAGTTCTTAAGTAAAATTTGGAGAATAAGATTTACCATTGGCCTCTCTTTGCCAAGTATTTCAAAGGCTTTCCTCTTTTGGCCAGTAGAAGGTTGAGAAATCCCGAGGCTCAAATCAAGATTGTAACCACTGCCTGCATTTACAGCAATACCAAATTCATTGTACCAATTCTATATATGAATAGATCATAATGAGTAACACAGACATTGTTTTCATTGAGGATTACCTTCAGTACTGGCATTTACAACTATCTCCCCTTCATAAATACTAGGATCAAAGTTGGTATCTCCTTCCCTACCATTACATTTGATCAACCTGAATTCCAAGAACCAGTAAAGTTAAGTATCCAAAAGACAACCAATAAGGCTGAATTAGCATCAGTTGAAGTGGGTAGTTTTCGCACTTATTCCCAGGGATTAATTGTCCCATTCGAACTTGGAAGGGACCAATTTTGGGCACGGCAGCGGCAGTTGCTGCGGCTGCGGCTGCCGCCACGCCTCTGAATTTCGAGTGCCCTCGAGAGGCTCCATTGCTCTGGCGACGAAGCACGTGCACAAATTCTTCTTTGTTCAGATGCCTCATCTGCCAAACATTCATAGTACAGGAGATTAATATAGCTTGATATAAATCCAAAACCCCAAAAAACATTGTAAGTCCCATGACTCCCATTCTTTACCTGTTTCATATCTTCCTCATAATCGCTTAGCACGAAATTGATATCAGCATCAACTCCTCGAAACTTGATTGCAGCTCGATCATACGCTCTGAAATCATCAGACCCCCAAGTGAGCAAAATTGAACAAAATAAATAAAACCAAACATGATCATCATAAAATCGAAATTGCTCGTCATATTTACTTACTTAGCTGCAGAATGAGCAGTGTCAAATCCACCTACATAACACAAATCAAAAAAAAAAAAACCCGATTCAAGTTAGATTCAACCCCTCATCACATAGCAAAAATTTATGTTCACAAAATGGTGTGATCATCTACTCACCTAAATAAACTTGCTTCCCACAATCCCTATACAAAAGAAAGATCAATATACATGATTAGTAACCACTTAAGCATAAGAAATTGAATGTGAGAACAGAGTTGTATAGAGAACACAAATATCATACATATACAAGTTTTGTATAGACTAACCATATATGCGATTCCCACCGGCCTGTCCTCCGGTAAAATGTAACTCCTCGGTACTGAGAACTCCGAGATCTCGGTCCCCGGCGGCTTTTCCGGGCTTGCTGCTGTTTCTGCTGCACAACTTTCAGCTCAGCCTGCCCACCGGACTCAGCAAACGACAAGTTCAGCCACTGAGGTCTTGATGTCGTATTCGACGAGATCAACAGTCCCAACTCTCCTCCTCCTCCTCCCCCTCCGCCGTCTCCGGTCACCGGAAACAGCGACCTCGTAGAAAATTCCGGCGAGGGGACAATCTGGTCCTCTCTGTTGTTGCAAAGGCCATGCTTGTCTTTCTTCAAGATGTCAAAGATGAATGGGGAGGTGTTGTTGGAGTAAGAATCTTCCTCTGCATTGACCACAGACGAGTCTGAGGTTCCGGAATCTTCTCGGAGCTTCTCGGCCTCCAAAGCTCGGGCCTTTTCATCGTAACTGGACTGATCAATGGCAGAGCTAATGATGTCAACGTTAAGATCCAACATATCTCTCTACTTTGCAACTCTGGTTGTTGAAGTTTGATCCTTAGAAGCTTCTAAACCCAGAACCAAGTTGCAGAGACAAGCTTCAGGGATTGGAGGAAGGAAGATGAGGTAGAAGAAATGGCATGAGAAACTGGTTGGAAGAAAGTGAAGACTAAAAAGAGAGAGAGAGATATGGGGAAGAAGAGAGGAGCTGTTACACTTGTTTGTGTTCCACTCATGCATTATTATATATTTACAGGGCCTTCATGTTGTGTTTTGTTGTTCTCTGCTAGAATCATTTTCATCTTTCATGTGATTATTGCTAGGAGACAAAAAAGTGTTTAAGGAAGTTAAAAGGTAATTAGTAGGTTTTCCTAATTAGTTAGGTAGCATTGGGATTAATTAGTACTAATTGAGTGAAGTGGCTTGACCTAACCTAAAAGCATAAAAACACCATAAAGTACGCTATGGATTGATTATTGGACTGGATACATGGTATTAAAATGCTTGTATTCCACTCTAGGCATATAAACATGGTAGATTTTTATAGTAAAATAGCATGTATATCAGACTTTCTATTATAACTCTATGTTAATTTTTAGCTATCTCGATAGTCAAATTTGGAGAGCGTGATAGCTAAAAGTTCAAACATTTAAATTTAATAAATTCCTTACATGTAATTATATATAATTTATAAATACATTTAAACCACTTTTTATTTATTTAATAAATATTTTAAATTCAAATCAAGTTAAAATAGTAAAAACTGATACAGACGTATTTCTAAAATGACTAGGTAAAATGACTTTTTAACTATTTTGACTAAAATTTAATTAAAATATGACTAGCATCGCTGAAGATGCTCTCATAATCACCCTCTTCTCACCCTTAATATGGCAAAGAGAAACCGGCCTATTGGCTTTCTGGATCTTTGTGAATCATGAAGCCATTTCACTGCAGAAAGCAAGAACTTGATTTCTGAAGCAGAAGTACTAAAACCCCATTACCATTAACCTGACCCAGAACTCAGAGTCACAGAAAAGGAATGTTTTCTACAGTGAAAATATGAAGGAGGAGGAGGAGGAGGGTGAAAAAGAGCAAGTCAGTTAAAGACTTATAAATTTCCTTAATTAGAAAAGGTCATAGGTCAACTTGAATCCGAATATTTTGCCAGTGGCCGCATTCAACATTTAGGACGGTCAATCCTCTCTATGTGAATTCTCACTCTAACCCTGAGCTTAGAAAAAAAAAAAAACGAAGAAGAAGAAGATGCGCATATCTTTGTGGGGACCACGGGAGGCAAATGGCGAGAGGGGATTGGTCGGAAACCTCCAAGGATATGGACGGAGATATCAGATTGGTGATAGGCGAACTTGACTATGTGTACTACCACGTATTGTTGTTGAAGCTTACGCTAAAGAGGACCACGGATTTTAGGATTTTATCTTTTTTCCTAGCTATCATGTGTGTGTTACATTTAATATTGGTCCCATGAATTAGAGGGATACAATAAATCCAACAGTTGGGACATGGTGAACACCTTAAGTAGCCAAGGTATACAAGGCTCTACAAAAACAAACAAAAGGTGATCAAAACTATAAATAGCAATCATGTATAGCAATATTTTTGGAGTTAGTTGTGTTATTTGTGTATGCTAATGTGAATGTGAAAATGGGGTGATTCACATGTAGCATATATATGGAGTAGTGGCCGGTGGTTAGTTTTGATCCGTCCGATTTAGTTAAAGCTAAAAGACGGAGTTTATAGAATTTATAAGATTGCGTTGATAATGAGAAAACCGTAAATCGATGTGTTTCATCTCGATTTGGTTAGAGTTAAAAAGATGGAGTTTATTGAATTTGAACTTATAGGAGGAAGTAAAATGACAAAGCCGCAAAGATATATTTCATCTCGATCTAATTCGATCACAAGGTCATTACGCGAACATGTGATCATATATGACAAACTTAAAGCAACTTTAACAATGATTAAAGATAGTTACAATACGTTGTTTCCAGAGAAAGATATATAGTCATAGTTTAAACAAACTTGAAGATTAAACATTGGATTACGAGAATGAAAGAGATAAAAACTTATGAAACGTACGATCATGGATGATTATGTTTATTCATTTTTGACTTAAAAAAAAGAAGATGATTACAACAGATCAATAACCATTATGGCTATTATCCACCAAACTTGCAGAATGTAAAATAAAATAAACTAATAAACACACTGATACGCTCCTTTCTAATTAAGCAAGTTTCTAAATCTATGCAAATTCAAAGTATTAATGTATTATTGCAAGTTAATATTCTATTTTGGTCGTCGGACGATGAACGGTCTTCTTATACGGGATTCCTTAAAAACATGACCGACGGTTTTGCGAAGCACACTCTGTTTTCTCCCGATTCTCTTTTCCAGCTACTTCTTTTTCTTATTTTACTCACAAAAGCAGTTAGGTCACCTTGGGTATACCACACACACACACACACCAGAGAGTCTTATCTCTCTCTGAACTAAAAGTTGGTGAATTTCAGATGAATTAAACCCCCATTCTGATATGTTTGGTCCAGACATTTAAAGGTCCTTCTTCGTTTAAAGCAAAAGGAAATGCTGCTGCATGTCGTGGTACTGATCGTCAGAAATCTACCCAAATATTCATTTGGGATGTACGTTGAAAGTTGCCTGACATTTTTACTCTCTGCATTTTCTTACTCACCGTGTTCTAATTGCTCGATCATCCTCTTGTTCAGCTCGATCATATATGGTCGCAATCGCAGAGATATTGAAATCTATAACACTGTTCTACTGGTGCCCAATAAGAAGTGTTAATTATAACGTCAGAACAATCGAGGTCAATGTCGTGTTAATGAGTTAGTCGGTCGGCCGGCTAGCTTGGTCCAGTAGCTTTCGTCTTTCTTCTCGTTTATGAAGTTGTTGGGAAGGTTTCTTATCCTGCATTGTATTAATTCTATGTGTGTCTATTCTTCCTTTTTTCTTTTTTTTTGGGGATGTGTTTAAAGAGAAACAATGTGATGAAGAAAGATAACTTCTTAATATTCACAGAACAACTCTACAGACTTTATACAGAGACTGTCACAATTTAGATCCACATTTTATGTCTAGGATCAAGTATAATCTCGTATACAGCTATTTAACAGAATCTACTAAATCAGTGTAACAAGATTGCTGATTAGGTGGGATTCTTTCCCTCAATACTCCCCCTCAAGTTGGAGTGTATGTTTATCACACTCAACTTGCTGAGTAAGTCTTCAAACTGACACGAACTCAGGGGCTTGGTGAACAAGTCTGCTGGTTGGTCTTTGGTTCGAACATGCACTGTTCTGATCATTCCTCTCTGCACTTTCTCGCGCACAACATGACAGTCAATCTCTATATGTTTTGTGCGTTCGTGAAACACCGGGTTTGAAGCTATGTGAATAGCAGCCTTGTTGTCGCAAAATAACGTTACTGGTTGTGTGTGCCTTACATTCAAATCTTTCAATATATTTAGCAACCAGGTTACCTCACAACACGTAGTAGCCATAGAGCGGTATTCAGCCTCCGCACTAGAGCGAGCTACTGTACCTTGCTTCTTAGTCTTCCAAGAGACTGGTGCATCACCAAACAAAATGCAGTATCCCGTCACTGATCTCCTTGTATCTTTGCAACGTGCCCAGTCAGCATCGCAAAAGGCCCGCAACTGCAATTGTCCTGTAGAAGGCAAAAGAATTCCTTGACCTGGTGCTTGTTTGATATATTTCAATACCTTATGTGCTGCATCAAGGTGTGGCTGTCTAGGCTTATCCATGAACTGACTCAACATATGCACAGCATAGACCAAATCCGGTCTAGTAATGGTGAGATAAATGAGCCGTCCTACAAGCCTACGGTATTGAGATGGATCTTTTAACAATTCTCCATTGGCTTGTGTGAGTGATAGATTCTGGTCCACTGGAAAACGCGACGGCTTGGCACCAAGGAAGCCTGTGTCTTCAAGGATCTCCAATGCATACTTCCTTTGACTTAATACAATCCCTTGGTTCGATCTCGCTACTTCTATACCCAAGAAATACTTGAGTTGCCCCATGTCCTTTAGTTTGAATTGACTGGAAAGGAACCGTTTGGTGGCCATAATTTCTTCCAAGCTATTTCCTGCCAAGATTACATCATCAACGTAAACCAGCAATGCTGTGAATCTACCTTGGTGTGTTCGGACGAACAATGAATAATCAGACCATGATTGTTGAAACCCTGCCATTTTGAGAGCTGTTGATAGTTTGATAAACCATTGACGAGATGCTTGTTTCAAACCGTAAATCGACTTGTGCAATTTACAAACTCTAGTCTCCCCCTTTCGGCCGAACCCCGGAGGAATCTTCATGTATACTTCTTCATAGAGATCACCATTAAGAAAAACATTGTTGACATCTAACTGATGTAAATGCCATCCCTGCATAGCTGCTAGACTGAGTAACACTCGTACTGTTGTCAATTTGGCTACAGGGGCAAATGTTTCACGATAATCAACCCCTTCAATTTGACTGTATCCCTTAGCAACCAGCCGCGCCTTGTAACGCTCAATTGTCCCATCTGGATTGAGTTTAATTTTGTAAACCCATTTGCAGCCAATGGGTCTTTTGTGAGGTGGTAGAGGCACCAAACTCCAAGTGTGGTTGGCCTGCAGTGCTTCGACCTCCTTGTGCATTGCCTCTCTCCATTCTGGCTTTTGCATTGCCTGTGAAAAGGAAGTAGGTTCTCTCTGGACAGTAAGCTGAGTGGTGAAGGCTCTATGACTAGGAGAAAGTCTATCATAAGACAAAACATGGGAAAGGGAATAGGTGGTACCTGAGAGAATGACCGCGTTCCAGGAAGACGATGGTGCAGTACGTGAGGGGAGGGCTGCCTCAACATGAAAGTCCTGCAAAAAAGTGGGAATTGATGTTGCTCTAGAGGACCGGCGTGGTGGTGGTGGTGGTGGTGGTGATGATGGTGATGGTGGTGCAACAGAGGCAGTGGCATCGAGGTTTGAGGAACTGAGTGATGAATTGGGAATATTTGTGGTTGTGGAAGAGTCATGTGGTAGATTGGCAGCGGAAGATACTGAGTCAGGGTTGTTGGTTGGTGTGGGGATGCTAGGATTGGAAGGGTATGAGACTGGAGGGTCGAGATCAAAGAAAGATGGATGTGATTGTGGCTGAAAAATTTGCGTGTTTGGTGGAGAAGTAGGTATAGAGTTGGATTGGAATGGGAATACGTCCTCAAAGAATGAGACATCTCTTGAAACAAAGACTTTGTGTTTGACTAAATCATAAACTCTATATCCCTTTTGACCATGAGGGTAGCCGAGAAACATGCATTTAGTTGAACGGGGATCAAATTTAGTTGGCTTGTGAGGATGAGTTTACGCAAAACACAGACATCCGAATACTCGTAAATGAGTGTAGCTTGGGACTTTCTTAAACAATTTTTCGAAGGGTGTAATGCCTTGAAGGAGTGATGTTGGTGTCCTGTTTATTAGGTAGGCTGAAGTGAGTATGGCTTCCCCCCAAAAACGTTTAGGTAAATGAGCTTGAAAAAGCAAGGCTCGAGCAATGTTGAGCAAATGTCTGTGTTTGCGTTCAACAACACCATTTTGTTGTGGTGTGTTGACGCAACTAGTTTGATGAATGATCCCTTTGGATGAGTAAAAGGTGGGCATTTTAAACTCGGGACCGTTATCACTAAGTACGATTTTGACTCTTTTCTCAAATTGATTTTCGACCAAGGTAATGAAATTGACCAGAAGGTTTCGTGCCTCAGATTTGTGCTTCATCAAATACACCTAAGTGCTTCTAGTGTAATCATCAACAATTGTGAGGAAATATTGTGCACCAGAAAGAGAAGGAACATGATATCCACCCCAAATGTCAACATGTATTAATTCAAAAGAAGACTCACTGGAAGTAGCACTCAAGGGAAAAGACATTCTGGTCTGTTTGGCCAGAGGACAAATAGAACATTGACTTGTATCACAAGCTTTATTTGCAGGAAAGGGAAATAACAAAGAAACTTTGCTGGAAGGGTGTCCTAGTCGTTGATGCCAGAGGTTTTGTGCTTGGCTACAGACTACATTACATGTTCCTTTCTTTATTTGATCAAGGCAGTAGAGTCCCTCCCTCTCAGTTTCCATCCCAATCATCTTCCCCGATCGTAGGTCCTGTATGACACAAAATTGTCTGAGAAAGATGGTTACATAAAATGAATCGAAAGCCAACTTACTGATGGAAATAAGATTCAGATAGAAGAATGGGACACACAGAACGTTATGAAGAATAAAATGAGGAGAGAAAACTAATGTGCCAATATGAGTGACCTGGGCTGTAGTACCATCTGGTAATTTAACTAAACGATTTTTAACAGGCTTCAATGAGGTAAGCAAGGAAGAGTTATAAACAATGTGATCACTAGCACCACTGTCCAAAATCCATATAGTTTCTTTCCCATTTACTGAAAAAACTTTACCTGAGAGTTCCTCATAATTTGGAATGTTACCAACTTGATTGGTTGTTGCTATCTTGTTTTTGCTCAAGGCATCCGCAATTTGATGACAGGTTTCTTGTGAAAGTGGGAAATTCAGAGCTTGAAAAGGCTTTGTAGCATCATCAGTCATAGAAGCTACATGATTCCCTCTTGAGCGTACGTGTCCCCCTTCTGCTGCAGCAACTCTCTCTTCAGCGGTCTTTCTTCTGCGGCAGTAGTCATAGGTGTGACCCTTACCATTACAGTATGTACACTTGAGATGTGCCCTGCAATTCTTTGTGATGTGATTGATTTTGTTACAAATTTCACACCTGGATTCACCTGTTCCAGAATCAAAATTACGACCAGCTTTCTTCACAGCAAAAGCCGCTGCTTCAGTTTGAGCTAATGCTTTCCCATTGGACACTTCTGCCTGCTTCTCAAGGCGTATCGCCATCGAGTATGCCTTGTTCACATTTGGAAGAGGCTCCATTCCCACAATATTGCTTCGGAGCATGGCATAGTTGTCATTGAGGCCCATCAGAAATTTCATTGTCTTTTGCGTCTCAAGGTAGGCAGTGAGTTCCTTGGCTGTGTCACAGCTGCAGGGAGGGATTCCACAAAGCACATCTTTTTCATCCCAGAGACTCTTGAGTTTGGTAAAGAAGGTACCTACAGAACTGGTGCCCTGTTCACATTCATGAATTGCATTCTCTATATGGAACAACTGAACCATATTGGTCTGAGAAAATCTCTCCTGCAACTCAAGCCACATGTCTCTTGCATTTTTGCAATGAAAGACACTGCCGGAAATTTGCTTTGACATGGATGCCATCAGCCACGTCTTTACAAGAGTATTGCAACGTTCCCATTGTTGCTGTTCTTCAACATTGTGGGTTGGTTTCTTGATGGATCCATCAATGAATCCCGACTTGTTCTTGATTGTCAGGGCCATGCTCATAGATTGACCCCATTCAATGTAGTTGTCTTCCACCAAAGATTGCGACACGAGTACCATGCCAAGCTGATCTGAATGATGGAGAAATAGAGGGTGATTGGGGTTCTCCCATGGCTCGGGGATTCTCATTGAAGAAGTCGAAGACTTGCCGTGTTCAACGACCTTCTGATCATCGTCATCAGCCATGAGGTTGTGTGTGTAGTGTGTTTGTTTCACGTTATGCCTCATATCGTATTGCTACTGATACCATAAAGAGAAACAATGTGATGAAGAAAGATAACTTCTTAATATTCACAGAACAACTCTACAGACTTTATACAGAGACTATCACAATTTAGATCCACATTTTATGCCTAGGATCAAGTATAATCTCGTATACAGCTATTTAACAGAATCTACTAAATCAGTGTAACAAGATTGCTGATTAGGTGGGATTCTTTCCCTCAATAGTGTTACTCGTTTAAAGTTTCAAGTAAATTATATATGAGGAATATCAGAAAATTAGTTTTAACGATTTTTTTACTAAGTTTCGAGTTTCCTCGAATCAAAGAAATCTTTCTTTTATCTTGTTGTGTCTAAGAATTACATCTCTATCGTCTTTATAGAATTACTCTTCTCTATATATATTTGTTAAATGAGTGGAATTTTAAAAATGTATACTTTATAGTTGTTCGTTTGTGCACCATGACAAGTAAATGTAGTCACTTATACAGTAGAGATATTCTTTACTTAGGTATTGATCGAGTATATTTATATAGATTATCCCATTGAGTTGATATGTAATTGATTAATTGTTGTAAAACCTTGTCATATTCAACGGAAATGCTCATGAACAACACAAATAAAGAATTATAACCACACCTTTCTTTCGTCAAACTCTAGGGTTTTGGTTTGCAGCGTCTGCAGGATTCTTGTCAATATCCAATGCAAAACGATGAGCAACAACAGCTTTTATATACTAAGCAAACCTATTTCTTTAAATATACACATATAATCAACCTGTATTAGTTAATACGTACTAGAATAAACAAGGATGAGAAGCCAACTGCAGCATCTTTATTTTAGATCAGAGCTAGCCAACCAGACCACCTCAACTTGACGACGATGAACGAGGATCATAGCTTTCGAGTCCCAATAGAGAGAAACCTTAATGGAGACACGACTCTCAGACTCAGAGGTGTTCTTATCAGCTGTCAGTTGTCACTTGACTTTATTATAAACCCTAATAATAACCCACCCACCTATCAACTCCGCCCAGAAACAACTACGAATACAATACTCACTCGAACCCCTTTGAAGAAGACGACCGAATCTGAGCCGTACAATTTCCCCGAATATGGAAAATCCAACGTTGACAGCTTCCACCGGAATCATTGGCGTCCAGTATTCCACGCAGGTAGGACAACCTTTCCTTATCTAGTAATAGTTTTGCCCTTTCGGGCTATTCAAACCTTAAAACCCTAAACAGCGTATTAGCCTATTGGGTATCCTCGTTTCTTTTTTTTCTTTGGCAAGGTTACCTCTTCTAGTATGTAAAAATATCTGAGGGTATCTATCAGAGTGCAACCACCGGCCACCACTGGCTTTTTTGATGCTCCCCTCCACCACTCAAATCAATCCACCTTTCACATGTTCCATACTTTTCTGTTTTCTTATATTGTTTCGAATATTACTTTTTAACTACAATTTCAAATCAAATTATGTGTATCCATGACCTTGACCCAAATTTAGTTTTGCTCATCCAAGTCATTCTATACGAGAATGTATAGGAATATGTTGTACTCTTAATTCAATTTCATTATCTAAACGAAATTGACTTGCACGTTTAAAGTCTCATGATATAATGATGTAGGACAAAAATGAGACAAATTTAGACAGAAAACTGTAAAGGTAAGGAAGCAGCGAATAATCAAGAAGATTGATGTGAAAATAGGTAATTCTCGTACAATGAGGTTGTTAGCAGCTGGAATATTTAAGAAGATGATCTTTTGGACTTTTCGAGTCACGAAAATACAGATTCTGACTTGTGAATCAGTTTGGAGCAGATTTTGGCCATAACATCCATTTGAGGCACATAATACCTTTCTGGAATGGGAACGACGATATCTACAAGACTCACTATAGTGAGCCCGATAAGATTTAAACCATAAATATCGCCTTAATGATCCGATTCGGCATTTAGTATTTTTAGACTAGTTTTATTTTATTTCTAAAACTCTTTTATTTAGGTTATTTGTTTTCTTTTTAATTTGGATTCTTTTAGGTTTCAATGTTAGACTATGACTTTAATTTTGTTTAGGTCATTGATGCCTATATAAACATCATCTTTCTTTGTATTAGGTGATCTTTGATATTAATAAACTTTGAGTTTACTCAATTTCTCTGGTGGATTCCAGATCTTCTCGTGGATTCGAGAAACCTAGTCTTATGGATTCAAGGCTGCCGTTGGTGGATTCCAACGGGATAGTTCCGCTGCATCATATAAACGGAGAAGGCTTACAATGACTTTATTTGATGGCGAAAGCCACTTATTTCTAAATATTAATTTTAAGTTTGATTTTTACGACCAGTTTTGGGTTATTATATAAAAGCGGACATAAAACGTTGTAATCAATAATGTATATATAATTTTACTAGAAACTTGCAAAGAATGTTATGAAAAAAAAAATGCAATAATATATGGACGAGATATTTGATGAATTTGTTTGTTAATAGTACTATGTAGTCACTACGTGATCATTTAACGTAGTAAAATGAGATTTTAGTTCATTATGGAATCTTGTTGCTAAGTAGTCACTATTTTATAAAAAAAACACCAAATACAACATATTATAAACGTATCTTAACTCGCCGACAAGTTTCCTAGTAAAATCATAAGTCCAATATTATTAATCTTTTAGGCTGGATCTATGGTTAGTTTACTTAAAACACAACTATTTCTTAAATATAGAGTGCTAGCTCATAAGATCTAAAATAAAGCACATGAATCACACAAAATAAACGTCACTGCTTATCTCATACGTTTATAGATCTGATTAAACTATCAAACCCCCAATCTCTTTTATAATACTTTAATTTTCTATATATAAGTATTTGTTACCTAGAATAAGAAATGTAATCATTGATTATTTAAATATTACCTCACACGATGTCTTCTTCATCTTTTAAGGATATAAGGTTGAATATTGTATTCCTACATCCTTAGTATAATCACAATATGGTACAGAAGTACATAGGGTGGGTTTGGTACAGTTGAGATTTTAAGTAAAAGCTGACTTATACTTATAATACTTATAAGAGTATAAAGTGGGTGATAACAGCTTCTCATTTTCTATTGAAAATGACCCATAGTTTTTCAAAAAATTACTGACATGTTGTGTTATCAAACTTAAAACTGACTTATACTTATAAGCAGAACTCCAAATGCACCCATAATCTTTTAAGTAAAACTCAATCCAATTCAGAAACATAAAAATAAAATGCTAATAATGGTAACATTATTTTTCCTTGCAATTATTTTGAGTGAATGGGACTAGGAGAGAATATGGACTAAAATAACAATATAAAAAAGTCTTTGTGCCAAGTGGAAAATATTTTAATAGAAAGAGTGGCAGATGGGGAAAGTTAGCAGTAAATAAGAAACAATTGCTTCTGGTATACTTGTCGGCAAAACGTTACGAGGTTTTAAGGTTCCCAATCGACGTGGCTGCTTCCCCTCCTTTCGGTACTAAAAGCTTTCCCCCTCCGATTCTTCGCCCGAGTTTGGGACTTATTTACGAAACTGCCATTTGTTTCGACACGTGATATTAAACGACACGTGATATTCGTCTTGGATTTTTGTTTATTTATTTATTTGGGAGATCAATAATTCGAACAATTTTGTCGGCCAGTTGCTTAAAATATATTTTGTTAATAGGAATTGATCAACAAACTTCATTATGACGATGTATGAGAGAATTATATATTTCTAATTAATAGGCTCTGTTCAAGTTTGGTGATGACTATTGAGTGAGGGTGGTTTCATGATTGATGATTCCTGGAAGTTTAATATGTTTATCTTTATGGAAGTTCAATGATGATTTGCATTTTGATATGGGAAAACAGAGGACTGAGTTTGATTGTCTACCTATTTTGTCGGTATATAAAAATAAGAATTCGGATGCTCTCTTAATTTTTTCTTTCACTTTATTTTTCTTATCTTATATTTAATAGCTCACAATATTTTGTTCTTTTTTTCCTACACTTATGAGCCATTAGATGGAAGATAAGAAATGTAAAGTGAAAAACAATATTAAGAGATGATCTTTATCCTAAAAAGAATTTTAGAGTTAGATTGATGTACGCACTTAATCATCGATACTTGCAATTCAGTAGATTACAGGAACAAAAGCGACTTAATAACAACAACTTACTGTACATACTGATTAAAACAAAAAATCTCATCTCCTATCTATACTGATATTAATTTTCGTGATGTATCCTAATCTATAAGATATTAGGTTTTTGGGTCGTAATCATCTACATATTAGGCTCTTTTGCTTGGATATTTTCATTTGTCATTTTACGTTAATGGATTAATTTAAACAAAGTTTTCTAGAAATAATGACACCTGGGAAACCTAATATATGGAACTAGAAACTAAATCTTTTGACTTAGATTCTCTCTTTCGCTTGATAATCCATCAGATCAGAAGTTCTTAGAAGAGAGTAGAACTAAAATTATGGCCATGGGTAAGCACGAGCAAACACGTAATATATGCAGGTGGTTTACTAACATAATTATTTGTACAGATTTGGCTATCATAGCGATTGCTTTATAAACTAGTAAGATCTACATAGGATGTCAACTTATCTGAGTATTTCTTCTTATCTTATACATCATCACTAGAATAAGCCTGCATATATCGATTTTAAGCCAAGAAATTGAATAATTCTATCATACTGGTTCGGTTCCTAGTTAAGTGGATCATTTAGAGTTGAGATGTCAAACTTTGCGCCAAAGTGAAAGTGGCTGGGAGTGTGGGAAACCCCACATGTTCTAGCTATGGCACGCAATACTTAGCTGTAAAAACTATCACAATGTGCTCCAATTGCATATATATTGTTAGATTATACTTGTTTTTCGAACATGAGATATAGTGCAGAAGACTCAAAGATCTGTGTGAACTGATTCTTTACAAGGGTATGAAATCTGGAATTTCTTTCTGGGTTTTAGTCTAAAGCTAGGATTCTTCCAAGGAAGCCATCTTTCTCAGTCATTCTCCACCAACTTTACGTTTTATAAAAGCTTGAATATAACACTAAGAGCTAGTAGAAGGTCAACAAAGCAAAGACTAGCTTAATACTAAAACAAAATGTTTTGGATAATACGGAAATATAGAATAAACAGTACTAAGAGTGAGACGTATTAGGCCATTTAAACGTGGCTTTACATGCAGATTTTCCAGAACAAGAATGCAGAAGAAAACGTATAAATTAAAGATTTTTTTATTTTTTTTTATAATCAAGAAAGAACTTTATAAATTAAAAGAGTTTCACCGGAGGTGATTATAGTCATACCGAATGATATCAGTAATACAAGATGGAATATGGTCAAACCAAATATATCCATCAAGACACTCAAAACTAATACTAACAACTCTATGAGCAACTCTATTACATTCTCTAAGAAAATAACTAATAGAAACATGTTGAAGTTTACTCAACGCATGTTTAATATCATCAATTAGTGCACCATTAGGAAGAAGTACATGATCCATGAGACGAGTTTCCTGTATATAGCTGTTAGGCAATCACTTTCTACAAATGTGATTTGCCATAAATTAAAGATTAAACGTGAACAAAAAGAGATTATAATTAAGACAAGTGATTAAGACATTAGAATTTCACATACAGTTATTTCTACTGTTGGGTTTGCTCAACAAGAGGAAGAAAGTGTTCTCATGAACAAAGTAGGGTTGTCGACTGATTGTATCAGGTTCTCGTTACTAATCTAGCTAGGGAATTCTTAACGAACATTTGCCAGTCTATTCCAATCAACAACCGATTTGTGATGGGGGTCTTATTTCCTATTATTAAGTTGCATTGGCATGTAATTAGTTTGAAATTTCATGGTTGATCCTAGTAATGTGCCCTACAGTCACACAACTCTAAGATCGATCAACGAATGAAATAAATCAATGAAGCCCAAGAAGAGGCCCTTAATACCAAAACGTGCAAATAATTAGCGGTTTCTTGGCTGAAAAGAAAACAGAAAGCTAAACCTAAACATGGCCGCCAGGAACAACTGCGTGACGACGGAGTAGGCTTAATCCTCAATTGGTTCACCAACTCAGAATCTCAGATGATAGAAAATCGTTCTCCGATGTCTGCAAGCAATGGGGGGAGAGTGGAGGGTCTAAACCAAACATCCATTCGTCTTCTCCAACTCGATTATCTCCGCTAATTGTACTTCCCAGATTCCCAAACTTAGTGACATTTGAAACATCCAAATGTATCAGCGGACATGACCTCGAGTTCCCAAACATGTTGTAATAACCCGATTTTTATTACTAATTTCTTATAATTTAATCGTGAACTATTTAGAAGTTAATTTTTGAGGTTTTGTGTTTCGTATGTTTTAATTAGTTGTTGCGTGACGTCGGAAGTGAGTTTTGAGAGTTAAAGATTTGAAAAACGTTGAATTTCGAAGGGCTAAAAGTTGACTTTCTGATCCGTCATGAATTTCGACAAGTTTCCTTCATGACAGTCGTAGAGCTCGACGATACGAGTTCGTAGACACGTGGCACGCTTGAAACGGACGTCGTATGAAAAAGTTACGACCTGTTGAAATTATTCCAAAAATATGAAATTTCTATAAATAGTAATTTAATTTCAGAAAAAATCAGAAAATTCTGAAAATATCTGAAATTATCGCGAATTACTGTTCATCGTCTCAATTCGAATCCGGAGCTTCTTTCGCGTAGTTCTCCCTCGTCCGACCACCTTTCAAGGCGTGCTACCTGTCAAAATGCTCAGCACGACTTCCTCTTTTGTTTGAGTCGCGCCACGCCAGGAGCCACCGCCCGTGCACGGAGCAGCGAAGCCCGATAGTTTTCGCCGCTGTCGGTGGCGGTGCAGCAGTCGTTCCAGGCGTCGCCGGAGCTCGAGCCACCCACCGTTCGGCTGGGTTTCTCCTTGCGCGCCTCCCTGTGAACGTGGTTTGTGCCATTTCAAGCTCGATCGATCGGATCGAAAACGATCCGATCCGATCTACAGTCGACCCGTTTCCTGCAGACGACCCGACCCGCGTTGACCGACCCGACCCGTGTTGACCGTTGACTGACCCGCGTTGACCGTTGACATGCGTTGACCCGACGTTGACCTGACCCCAGAACTGCTGCGATTCGATCTGACCTGATTCTGCAGCGATCCGATTCGACCATAAACGGATATTTACCATTTCTGGTGAATTAAGGTGAGTAAACCTCAGTGTATTCGTATTAAATACGAGTTGATTATGAATTAATTATAGTATATAGATCGTTATATGCAAAATTATTTTATGGAATTGATATTTGTTTTAAATTGAATGAACTTGATCGACTACGGTTCATTGGTAAGTAAAATGATTTTAATATAAAAATGATTTTCAAAGGGTTTTACGATCAATGACTATAGTTGGTATTAGTGGACTATTCCTGAGTGGATGTCTACGTATGTATATATATATATATATATATATATATATATATATATATATATATATATATATATATTTATATTTACGTGAAATATATAATGTGAGTGTGCAATTAGGTGAATGTATTATGTTATGAATTTATCATATATGTGATTATGTGAGTGGTGTGATGTGTGGTTGTGTTGGTATAGAAACCAACGGTTGAAGTAAGATCTCACCAATAGTGGTGAAATATCTTACATGTGTGGGGAGAGGATCTCGCCTAAGTGGTGAAAGAGATCCTTATGGCAAGTATGTCTGGACCAAGCCTTTGACCGGGTGATTGGTTACGATCAGTTAGAGCTCTAGTCTGTTTGCCTTGTGAGATTTGTAGGGGAATGACGTTGGTCAGTGCGCCCCTAGTCTTACTCTTTTGGTTGATTGTGCATCGTGAATTTTATAATATACGAGTCGTGGTTGGTTGGGAGTGTTTTCTTTTGTTGATTTAATTATTTTTTTCATGAACTTGTTTGTTTTACTCACACGAGCTTTGAAAGCTTACCGTGTTCGTTGTTTACAACTCGGTGCACCAATTGATAGTGTAGGGGTTAGACCTGCAGGTGAGGACCAGAAGCCAGGGAGCGGCATCTGAGTCGCACGGCTAGTAGGTATAGTAGGCCTTGGTCTAACTTGTAATTATCTTTTTGGGTTAGAGAGTAATAGTGAGAGACTCTTTTATTACATCTATTTTGTTAATGATGTAATATTTTGAATGTATCGAGCCACACATTTAAACTCTGTTGTTTTACTTGGTTATTGTATGATAACTTTCAAGTGATTGAGTTTATTTGTAAATTTTAACATTGTCGAATTTGAATTTTATTATTCAAAATTCGGGATGTTACACATGTACCCCAAATCGAGGCCATCAACCTTGGCAAATCAGACATGATGTAGCAATTTTGAGACCGAAGTTCTGTATGCTTTGGCACATAGCTTCCCGAAACTGTGTTCTTTCAGAAAGAGAGACAACAGTGGGGGAGCTATTACTCCACTTGTAAAAGCACAAAACAAGTTGAGGCATTTCGATTTGGGGTATTTCTGGGTGTTAGATGGAACCCTAGAAGTGATTGGGTCGTTGAGTTGGCTTAGATGGAGTGGTGTGACAAAATCACAGATTTGGGGTTAGGTTTTATCGCAAATGGGTCTTGCTCGAAAAGCCTAAAGACATTGGTGCTTGCTGGGTGCAGCGGAGTCACTGATATCGGGGCCGGTCTATTGGTGAAGATGTACGTCTTGCTTGGAAGAGCTGTATTTGGATGGGGAGAGCAGACTGAGTGGAGATGGAGTTATAGCAGTCTCGAAAATTTACACTCAAGAAATTAACTGTACTTGGCTTGGAGTTGATCCATTCGTTCTCCAACTCGATTATCTCCAGCGTATACTTCCCAGATTCCCAAACTTAGTGACATTTGAAGCATCCAAATGTATCAACCAAAATGACCTTGGCACAAACATGTCCCAGAATCGAGGTCATCGACCTTGGCAAACCCAGATATGATGTAACAATAGAACCTAGGTATTATGAGATCGACATTCTGTATGATGTGGCGCATAGCTGCCCGAAATTGTCCAAGGTTTCTGTGAGAAATAGAGAGTACAGTGGGAGAACTATTACTCCACTCATAAAAGCACAAAACAAGTTGAGCCGTTAAGGCATTTGGATTTGGGTGTGTTAGATGAAACCCTAAAATGGTCAGGGTATATTAGGATCCTTCATCATTCTAGGAGCTAAGCCAGCTCGCTTTTGTGATTCACCAACTTATAGTCCTTACTGTGATCAAAACCATACCCTGTATATATCACCGTCAACTTCAACAGATGCACACTGTAGGAACGCATATAGAATTCCTTTTGATCTCTTTGCAAATAGATTCACTTCATAGACCAACAAGACCCTTAATTCAGCAAACATGGAGGCCGGCTATGATGCGGAAGAAGTTGTCCACCAAAGTCCTAGCAATGCTGCTAGTGACCCTTATTCTATGTCACTCACAAGTACATGGAGGCCATCAACCCCAGAAGAAAAGACGGCATCATGTCGCAGGCGACAAGGTGAAACCAGTCCGGCCATGCTATGATGGAAACACGTACTTAGGATGCCATTCTACAGGGATGTGGAAGAGCCTAAGGTCGTAGTACCTGAAGACCAACGGCCTGAGTTTTTCTACATGAAGTGATCGACTCGGTGGGACCATGATCTCCATATTGAGTCGATCACTTCATGTAGGCATTTCATCAATACTAAGTGTGGAGAAACATGATGTGATGTTGGATGCAAAAACAGTAGTTTACTTTATGAGTTAAAAATGTTATATACGCCAAATTATTAATATGAGTAATCTCGTGATAGTTTAGTGATAGATTGAGAAAATTTCATTATTGGGATTGTAAGGAGCTTACTGCAAGTACTTATTTTGATAAGATCAAATTAACAGGACCCTAATGAAGCTCTGGAGCTCATTCAGGATAGACTCATGCATGAACTTAGATTTGATAAGACTAGCTTTTGGTGTAATAGCAAACTTAAGCTCAATGTGAACACCTTAAGATGAAGCATTGTCATACACTTAAGATAACAATGCCTTTTAACTTATCTGCAAGTATCAAACTATAGATAAGGGTCAAGTTGGCAACTTCACATCGTTTCCAGTGGGGAGCCAATTTCAAGTCAGTGGACAAGTAAGCGCTTAATACCCACCTTAATGTCACGTCCCGATTATTCGGGAGTGTCATTGTCGAGCGATGCTGGTGGGGCAGCTCCAGGCAAGTGCGTGTGGGGAGTCCCTTCGGAGTTCAGGCAGGCCGACCCGGTTAAGTTTGGGGAGCTTGTCGCTAGTCAAGGACTTGACGCTGATGGAGGGATTGGATATCCCTACACACACTGGTCGGGGTCTGGAGCTGATCCCCTGATGAGCCCAAAGCAGGGCGAAACCAGTAGTCGCCTCGATGGACAAGGCTGGCTTCCAGAGGATGGGAGCGCCGCATGGGCCAAGTGTGGCAGCCAAAAGGCTAGGCCCGTGACAAGTGGTATCAGAGCCGTCCCGGCATTTGCGTTCGTGCGCCAAGCGCTCACACCAGAGGGTGTCCTCAAGAGGAGGGGCTCCGAGGAGGAGGAGTCGAGTAGGCAGGGGTTCGGATGTCCGCAAGTCGCCAAGCGCTCACACCAGGGGGTGTGCCCAGCTGGATGGGGGTCTCCGCGTGTAGGAGACGAGTATGCAGGGTGCCTTCGTAAGTGGTCGAGAGAGGACCAGCGGAGGAGGACCGTATCCGACACGGAGCATTGTTGGGCGATCTTGGGAAGAGTCTCCTCTCGTCGCTCGGGCAGCGTGGGCCGAAGGCTTGTAGTAGGCGCGTTGCCGTGTACGAGGACGTACACCTTGTTTGGGTGGGGGAGAGTGTCACGTCCCGATTATTCGGGAGTGTCATTGTCGAGCGATGCTGGTGGGGCAGCTCCAGGCAAGTGCGTGTGGGGAGTCCCTTCGGAGTTCAGGCAGGCCGACCCGGTTAAGTTTGGGGAGCTTGTCGCTAGTCAAGGACTTGACGCTGATGGAGGGATTGGATATCTGATAGGAGCATTTTATGCGACGTTCTTAATATGTTTTTACCTCCATTTATGCTTTTCTTAACCCTTATTTGTGTAAGATCGAGTCATTAGAGTGAGTCTTGAGTCTTTGGCATAAATAATATGAAATTGTGCGCAATGATATTGAATTAGAAAAGTTTAGGCAATTCCTAGTCAAACTAGGAATCCTAATTGAACCAGGAAAGTAAAAATGCTTTGTCGTTTCTAAAAACGATGAAGATTGAGATTAGGAAACTTCTTTTGATTAGGAAACCTATTCGGATTAGGAAACCTAGCTTGTCTAGGAAACTAAAATGAATAAGGAAATCGGATTGAACAAGGAAACCTATTTTGAATAGGGAAGATTATTCTTGCCGAAACTTACCATATTTATTTTCTTGACTTTTCAGAAAATATTTCCACAATTGAAATCTTGAAGCAAGAGGAAAAGAAGACCTTAAGAGGCAAGGAAAGCTCGGATGCAAGTCTAGAAGAAACAGGAAAGAAGAGAAGAAACATAAAAATCCTGATCAGAATCGGGCAGAATTCGGTCTGTCAACTTCCGGAATTTCTGCCGGACGAACCACAACGAATTTGGGGAAACCCTTTTATGGGGAGAAAGGTATTTGAGTCTAGTTTCTTCAGGATTTGGAATCGCATCAAAAGCTTTCCTAAGGAAAAAGTTATGCTAGAATCATTGCTGAAAGGTCAGTCTGCCGATTTCAGAAAAGAAGAAAAGAAGGAAGGTTTGGCCGGTTTGTCCTAGCTACAAAAGGGAAGGTTTAATTGCTGAATCATACAAGGAAAGGGACATTATTCTTACATCAAATTGGTAAGAAACTTTTGTGCAAAAAGGAAAAGAATTCAGCCAAAACAAGAAAAGGAAGGAACTCTCAATACTTGCCGGTTTTGCACCAATCCTTAATGGCTAGGGTTTTCCTTTGCTCCCTATATATTGAGGCCGGCTGCCTCTCTTCATTATCATCATATTCTGCACGAAAATACTAGCAAAAGTTCTGCCCAAGTTCTCTCAAGTGAAGGAAGAAAATCATCAAGCCGAAACACATCCATTCTCCCACCACAAAATCCTAAGAACCCTAACCTACCTTCATCCGTGCACTCCACCACTTCTTGCTGAATCTTCCAAGGTTTTTCAAGTAGTGATTCATCCCTATGGCTTGTATTATTTTCTGCCTTGTTACAATCTTTGTTGTAATAATACTTGGTTTAATTTTGGTTTTGTATGAATGTTATAATTTCGGTTTCTATTGAAGTTATGTGATGTTTGTATAAACAATTTCATGTATGATTTCCGAATTCTTTGAATAGGGCAGTGGTATATTCGGCTATGTTTCTATGATTTGCTTGATTAATTTTCATGAATTCTATGCATAAAAGTCTTGTACGTGCGGGCTGCCCTTGTCATGGCAGTTCCAAGGGTCTTGATTTCACTTGCCAAAGTAATTTAGATTGCATCATACGCTGAGTTGTTGTGTCTAAGTCACTTAAGAGGGTTACCATAATTCTGAAAATTTGCATGTTTAAACAAGATGTGTGACGACTTGCTTGTTTATGTGTTTCCAATTTGGCTTTTGTGCTTATATGTTCTTCGTGTTTAACTTCTACGCTGAGTGTTTTTAAACCGATTAGCATTATGATTAGGGTGATACGCTGAGTTAACTCTAATTACTTGTGAAGTCTTAACGATTAGATGGACCGCTGAGGGCTCTAATTAAAATTGGAATTAGGTTAAATCATAGGAATTGCCGATTGTATGCTTGCTGCCTATTTGTTCTTTGGTTCGTGTCATGCATGATTTTGAGGTTCTTTGTGCTATGCTTTGTGTGGAATTGTTGATCACTTGTATATATATAATTTAGATTTTTATTTTCAGTAAGTATTTAATCTCAATTCCGAATCCCCCATTGTTATGTTTCTGTCAACACTTTAATTCTCGATTACCCTTCAAGTTCCCCGGATTGATCGAACCCTATTTATCCATACTAACGATGACATTTTGCAGGGTTTTAAATTAGTGTGAGTTTCGGCTCCCACCAATATCCCTACACACACTGGTCGGGGTCTGGAGCTGATCCCCTGATGAGCCCAAAGCAGGGCGAAACCAGTAGTCGCCTCGGTGGACAAGGCTGGCTTCCAGAGGATGGGAGCGCCGCATGGGCCAAGTGTGGCAGCCAAAAGGCTAGGCCCGTGACATTAAGCTCTAAATACCATCAATTAGGTTCCCAATTACCACATAGGCAAGGTTTCCAAATGCCCACAGATTATAGTTGAATGAATCCAATCTTTGCCAAGAAGGTAAGAATCCCTCTAATCTGCCATTGCATTAACAATTATAGCCACATCTCATAATCTAGAAGATTTATATTTATGTGGGATGATTATATATATAACATCTTTCTCACAAAATTTGCTAGGAGATCGAACTCTCCAGGCTCATAGGTCAAACATGGATTTTCCAATTAGCATGTTTGGGAGGACAAGTATTTGTATTATTGTAATCTCAAAAAGCCAGTCATTGGCTGCTGAGTGCTGCAGTGACCTTGTATCACTTGCATTCAATCAAATTTTGAGTTAGACTTCAGGACTAGCAAACTCTCTTTTCTGTGGTGTCATTTGTTCATATCACTATCAGATTGACTATACTGTTCATTCAAAAAAAAAACAAATACCCTCTCATGCCAACATTTGTCTGTCTGAGGATGAGATTTCACATACTTTTCCCAGAAAAATTAAGAAACACTCATAAGCCAAAGGGGTTTGATTGAAGATGGAGTGGTTGAGCTTTTGACATGGGAAAGGGTTCAACTTGTAGTAAGTCCCCACATGAAATTTTGTGGAAAATGGTGACTTTTGACTCTCCCTTGATAATCAGAACTAAAACATATAGAAAATGGTTCATCCATAGACCTTATCACTTGGAGGGTATCATATATATGAAGAATCTTCTTATGCTTCTAGAGAATAGTTTGAAAGGTCATATATTATATTTCCATAATTGGGCTTATTAGCATTTATGCATAAACTATAGCATCAAGAGTCTAGGTTGATCCTACCACTAAAGAAAGAGACATGTATCAGCATATTCTTCCTCTGCTTCTAGAAATTGGATTAAATTGCAGTATGTGTGACTTAGGTATAAAAGCCTTGAGATAATAAGATCTAGGTTGATCCAACCACAAAAGAAACCTGTATCAGCATTCTTCCTGTGCTTCCAAAGAGATAATTGCAGGTTGTATGAACTTGAAGAAATAATTGTATGGTGTATAAAAGGGTATAAATATAACTTCTTGTAGTTTGATCCTACTACTACTACTACCATTTCACCAAAACAAAGTAAACTGCTTGCAACTCTTTGACTGCATACTTTTCAGTTGTAAGTAGCTGACAATCATATACATCCAGTCTTTGTCTCTTTGAAGCCATCAGATCATATGTTATTATAAAATCCCATAAGACTTTGTACAAAGTTACTAACCCAGCTGTTTGACAGGTACCTTTTCTACACAAAAACAGACCAACATTCCACTCTACATGAGAATTTAAAATTTAAGTTCACATTGTGTATGTGTGAACCCTTCTGACTAACTTGGTCATTCCCTCCAGCTATAAATAAATCCCACTATGTTTGCTTCCCTCACAAATCTCTCTTTTTCTTTCTTTAGAGAATCTGAAAACTTTCTTCCTCTTCTGATTTTCTCTATCTTCAGTTGCTCACACTGTCCCTCAAAATTCAGAACCATGGAAGCTCAATACAGTCCAAGGAAGCCAGAGACAGTTCAGGCAAGGATTCCTCCACCCAGAGGTCTAGTTAAAATCAGAATCATCAGAAAGCTTGTTTCAATGGTGAAGA
The DNA here is from genome assembly GCA_963682095.1 of Potentilla sterilis. Classification (NCBI taxonomy): domain Eukaryota; kingdom Viridiplantae; phylum Streptophyta; class Magnoliopsida; order Rosales; family Rosaceae; genus Potentilla; species Potentilla sterilis. The sequence continues at coordinate 47,964,139 of OY821763.1, forward strand.
GTGCAGCATCAGTAGTGACTGGAATTGGAAAAAAGAAATGAGGAGGAGGATGCAGTTGAAGACTCAGCCTCTAAATGCAGATGTACGAGCCCGTCTTAGTTGAAGTAGGAAGCATCATTAGTACTATAGCTATGTAAGAGTTTTACTGTTTTAGGCCATTACAGAAATGGTGGCAAGCTATGGATTTTGCAGATTCTGTATTGGGGCATTTAGAACATCATTAGTACTATAGTTATGTAAGAGTTCTAGGCCATCATAGAAATGGTGCCAAGCTATGGGTTTTTCAGATTCTGTATTCGGGCATTTATATGTGCATTTTCATTTCAAGCTTTAGTAGCTATGGTTGTTTATGCTTAGTGCTAGATGAGATCACATCAGAAGAAAAAGAACCAGTAAGCCTGCGCTATCAGTGATTAGAGTTCATCTGTTTCAATCACATATAGGTCTATTGTACCAATTTAACCCACAGTTATAGTTTCGGGGCTCGATTGGTATTGCTTGTTTATAATGATGTTTTGCTAAGAACCACCCTCTAGTGTTTTCTTGTAAAACACCTTTCAAATGGCAAACTGTAATCTCCCGAAACTATAACTGTGGGTTAAATTGGTACAATAGATTTATTTTATTAATGCAAACTGTAATCCATTTTTTTATTTTTACTTGAGAAGAATCTCTAACATTCCTTTCATTTTGGTTGTAGTTGAATCTTACCTGTCACATTACACCAGTCAAACTCAATTTGCATTAACAAACATATATCATTTAATGTGCTCCATTTTTTTTTTCTGATTAGAAACAAAAAAGATTACAAGGAGAACCCTATGCTACATCCGTCTCCTACAAGATCAAATCGGAAAGTTGGGAAACCGGTGGAAACTGATTAGACCACCTTACAACATGAGTAACACAGAATGACCTAATTTAGACAAAACATCAGAACCAGAAAGAGAATGTTGTGTCTTGAACTTGTGAAGCATGTGCTATGTCATTCTGGACTTATAATCTCTCATACTATTAGAAACTTGAGAAAAATAAAATTATGACTTGAAATTTGAAATTACTATCATGAAATATTATAAATATATATATAATTCGTATAATTAACGTGTGAAGTTTATTTTTTGACACACTTTTTGGTCATATTTTCACATCTCTACCTTTCGGATGTTAGAATATAATATATAGATCATTCATGTAAAATTTCATCTAATTTAGTTACCGTTAAGGGATCGAAACTATTTATATAAATCACTATAACGAAACGTCAAATAATTATTAAGTTGGATAAAAATTTTCAGAAATGATCTATATATTAGGTTCTAACATCTAAACGGTGGAGATGTGAAAAAATTACTGAAAAACGTGTCAAAAAAATAACTTCGCACGTTAATAGAAATAAGAACTGTATATAGAATAGATAAATTATTAGGGTCCAAATAAAAAACACGCACACTCGTCTAGTCGAGTCTTTGCGCCATTTCAGTCTCTCGGAAAAAGCCACACAGAGCGAGAGCAGCTCCCTAAAACCCTAGTCGCCGTCGCCGATTCAAATTCAATCGAATCGGCCCCGGAAGACCTCAATTAGATTCACATCCGAAACCCCAGACTGCTCTATTTCACTTTGACATCCTCGAATTCGAAGCAGCTATGCCGCCAAAGGCGTCGAAGGCCGACGTGGCCAAGAAGCAGAAGGTGGTGGAAGACAAGACCTTTGGGCTGAAGAACAAGAACAAAAGCAAGAGTGTTCAGAAGTACGTCCAGCAAATCAAGTCCTCAGCTCAGCCCAAAATCGACCCTGCCAAAGCTGCTAAGGTTTGCTTCTCACTTTTGTTTTGAATTCAATTCAATCCTAATGTGCTTAAATATTATTGGGTTTTGTTTGTTTGGATTGAAAAGTAGGTAAAGATTGAAACTTGATGGGAAATTAATGTTGGGTTTTGCAGAAGAAGAAGGAGGAGGAGAAAGCCAAGGAGAAGGAGCTTAATGATTTGTTTAAGGTTGCTGTTAGTCAGCCGAAAGTGCCACCCGGTATGTCGTATGTGTTCTCACTCCACTCACTACCACATTTTCTGTTTTGGTGTTTCACATTGTGGTGGTTTTGACATGGTTTGATTGATTTTTTTGGCGATGGGGATTGGGGATTTGGATAGGTGTGGATCCCAAGTCGATTGTGTGCGAGTTTTTCAAGGCCGGGCAGTGTACTAAGGGGTTCAAATGCAAGTTCTCTCATGATTTAAATGTTCAGAGGAAGGGTGAAAAGATTGACATTTACAGTGATAAGCGCGATGATGACGGTGAGATAAACTAGCTGACATGTCTTGTTTATCCTTTGATGCTTATATGTTGTGTGTGTCTTATTCTGCATGAACTTATGTTTCAGAAACAATGGAGGAGTGGGATCAAGAGATGTTGGAAAAGGTTGTGGAGTCAAAGAAGAATGAGTATAACAATCAGAATAAGCCCACTGAAATTGTATGTCCTATTCCTCTCTATATTGTATATATGTATGTGATACATAAGTGGAAGTTTCTCGAGTATATCAACTATAGAATTGAAGCAAATGTTTAGTTGCATTTGGCACTGAAAAGGAATACCTCCATGGGACATTTGTTATGAACTCGTATAATGAGCTAATGTTGGTGACCCTTTAAGTTTTGATAATAAGCATCAGTTCACATTTAAGTCATTGAATCTGCAATGAAAGAATTGATTTTCATGTTGAAGAGGACTCACCGACTATGGGGCTTAGAACAACTATGTAACTTTGTGCAACTACATGTATTGGATTCAGCTGCTGCATTTATGTATTCTGCTAATAAATTTGCAAGTGGTCTATCACACAATATGTGTGATTTTGGATCGAACCTCTATTGAACGATTAATATATGGTTAGGGTTATTAGATAATAGATGTAGAGACTAGTTTTCTCCTTCAAATGCAAAAGATGAAAAACAGTCACTTAAACTGGTAGGATGCCACAGCTTCACTCTAAGGTCCACGAAGTGGTTTTTGTGAGTCTCTGGGTATAAGAAAGATATGATAGATTAATGACAGATTTACAGGAAACTATATTTTTTTCTCTTTAGCCACAATAGTAGCTCATAAGATAATGTGAACTATCTAACTGTAGCCTGCAGTTTATATCATTCATCTAAGCTGGCTTATATACTGTACAGGTTTGCAAGTTCTTTTTGGAGGCAGTCGAAAAGAAGCAGTATGGTTGGTTCTGGGTTTGTCCGAACGGTAGCAAAGAGTGCCACTACAGACATGCTCTTCCTCTGGGATATGTCTTGAAGTCTCAGATGAAGGCACTTCTTGAGGAGGAATCTGAAAAGATTGCCATTGAGGATGAGATTGAAAACCAGGTGATGATCATTCGCAGATTCTTAATTTTACATTTTCCTTTTAATTCTTCTCTGTTGTGTTATGCAATTACATATACTGCCTCCCTAAATATTTTAGTTTTTTTTTTTTTTTTTTTAAAATTTTTTTATTTCTTATTCTGCTCATCTCTGATCCCTGCAGCGTGCTAAAGTAACAACATGTACTCCGATGACTACTGAGTTGTTCATGCAATGGAGGAATAAGAAGACAGAAGAGAAAGAAGCTGGCCTGGCTGCACAACGGGCAGATAGGGCTAAGAATGATCGCATGAGGTTCTGTATCTTTTATGTGTTTTGAATCGGTTACTGTTAGTTTTTCTTTTATGGTATTGACTTTCGTTTCTTGTATTTCAGTGGTCGTGAGTTGTTTCTTGCAGACGCAAGCTTGTTTGTGGATGATGCTGAAGCACATGAAAAATACCAAAGACATGAAGAAGCTGAAGCTTCTGAAGAGAAGGTATATCTTACTAGGCATGTGCATGTGATTAATACATTTTAATTGAGACTATCTCACTTTTGCTTCGAATGAAGTATTTGTTTGTTTCTTTAAGTTTGCTATTGTAGAAAATGGGGCCCTAGAATATAATATGTTCAAAACAGCACTCTTTTTCTTCCAAAGAAACTGTTAGCGTAGCAGATAAATTAGGGATCCGATTGTGCTCTTGAGCTGGTGACATGGGTTGATTTCTGAATATGTTACTCCTTGGTTTGAGTGCCTAGGACATAATTCAGCTACATGCTTATGTGCACAGTCCAGAAGTAGAGCTTCACAGCCATTTATGAAAAGAATAAGAAAATGTTTTTGATTTAATGTCATACCCTGCCTATTTTGAAAATGTGTATAGGTAACGTCTTGCTGTTCATCTAGAAGTTTTCCTTAGAGAACGTTGAGTTTTCTTGTGTCTTTTAGAGTTTTCTTGGGTCTTTTGTTTAGTTTTCCCCGGGGCATTAGTTGTCATGTTACTGAAAATTAAAGTTCTAGTATTCCTGGAGTCATTTTGCGGGTATTTATGTTGGTGTTGCTGGCATCTCCTGTAGCTTCATATAAGACAGTGTGTCCTTCCAAAAAAACTAGTGAATGTGATTGCGCAAGTTTGTTTGAATCAATTTCTAGCAAGTGATTTGGTCTTCTTGGTTGATTCCAAGATCTGTGCTGGTTTGATTCCATATGTCCCCATATTCTCTTCCCTTTCCTTCAATTCCAGCTCTTTAGCCACAACACCCCTTCATTCCACACATTATAAGTTTATAGCTCTTAACTACACAATATACCCCTAATCACATTCTTGGAATGCCCTAAGTTAATGAGAATGCTGTGCTAGACAGACAGTAATAAAGGGAGGATGGGAATTCTATCCAATGATGTGCCAGAAAAGGCATGAGATGCTACTATGAGGTTGGCATGCATTTCCTCATTCTCATCTAGCTTTGATTTATACTAGTGAAACATGGTGTCAGCTTCCTCCTTTATCGGTGTTTTTCTTAGCTTCTTTCGGTTGTGTCCGGTAAACATTCGCTCTAACCCTAAGCATATTTGTATGCGCTTGCACACCTTCAACATGTAATTGTTTGTATGTCTTTGAGGGCAGAATGTCCATTGGTGGGTATTATTCAGCCTTTAACATCCTACTTCAATTCCGTAAAAATAATTCTACTGGTTGTCCAATAAGTTGGGTGGCATTAATTCTGTTTTTTTTTTCCTGTCCTCATGAACCATTCTGTTCTATATAGGGTTATTTCAGTCTCGTGTTTGTATTTTCCTGTCTTGTGATCAATTAGTTTAACCTTTATTATGAATCACGTTAGTTTTACTTTTCTTCGATCCACACTAATTAGAAAAGCTTATAAGAAGGAATCCTTTTTTCACTAGCGGATATATTATTTCTTTTTGGTTTCTTGTGTGATGCACCAAGGGTGTTGTAAGATAGTAATCTCTTAGGTTATTAGTTATTGCTCTGTAATTATAAATGATCTCATGCTATTTGTCTTCAAAATTGAATATTCTACTGGCAGTGGGGGGATTTGCACTATTAAATCTGTCATCTGGGTTTTCTAATCGTTGTAGTGAAGCTTTTCCTTATATTACTAATCCTCATTAATTGAATCATATGAATCAACTGTAGGACTCACTGGATCAACTAGAGCTTCTAAGCGAAAGGATACTTTTTTTTTCTTTTGCATGTGGTCTCTTGAATATGATTTTGAGAATTTTATTTTCTATATAGAATTCATTTTTCTCAAATGTTAAGCAACCAAAATCTCTGCTCTAGATGGAAACGTATGTCAGTGTGTGTGTGTGTATACATGTGTGTGACTACATTTAGTTCTTGAGGAATGGACATCAGAAACCTAGTGGCACCTACTTGGATGGTTATGCTATGGTCTGCCATGTTTATATATATATATATATATATATATATTAATTTCCTAATTTGAATGAAGTTCTTCCATTTACATCATAATAGTTGCCTTGACAATCCACTTAAGTCCCTATGTGCTCTGGTTCAGATCAAAGGCAACTCGGCAGCAGTGGGACCAAGTAGCTCTACTTCTGCTGCCGGTTCTGAAGAAGTCCCTGTTGATGATGATGAGGACGACGATGACGAGTTGGACTTGGATGAATTAAATGAACTTGAAGCAAGTTTGTCAAGAACAACGATTCAGATACGGGAACCGGGAATAGAGGCATCTTGAGAGGGAGACGGGACCGTTTGCAAATGTGAGACGAATAATATATTATCTATCATAGGACTGTCGATTATCTTATGTTAAAAATCTTGGTGCTCAGGAAGTCTTGTCATTTATGCAAGGAAATTCCAATTTTGGTTCAGACTTCTGCTGTTCAAGTAACATTTCTGTTTGTGTATTACAATTCCTGCCTTTCTTTTATTTTCAACTGCGAACCAATTGAGGCCTATGTTAATTGATGTGATGCAATCACATTTGATGATTCTTTTCTTCGTTAAATCAAGCATCATTCGGTGAGATATTCCAGAATATAGCAAATGACTGTACCCCCACCCGCCACTTGAGGATTTATTCTGACATTTAAAGCCATTTGGGTTGAGAAACGGTCGTGTGGGATGATATGAGAAGTGAGAATGCTGATGGAGAATTGGAGCACAAAGGAACTAGGAACCTTCCGAATTGTAACCGTGTAGGTACTGATTGGGGGTTTGTAAACGTTGAGCTTCCATTGTTAGAATGGTTTATTCATGGGTCATGTTCATACATGCGATTGTTATATGTCTGACTGACTGAGCGTATGCAGCAAATGTTGCTTCTAACCATAACATTCAAGTAACTGATTGTATGATCAGAGAACAGGTACTTACCTTGGATGAGTCATGGAGAGGACATCAAAGGCTTACCCCAACCTCGGTCAAGAGGCCTGGCTATATCTCAAGGAGGGTAAACAGGCAAGCAGCTAAAGACTAAAGAGGTCTTGTCTAATCAAATATCTTAATTAACCAGCACATGTGGTCGAGTTGGTAAGAGTCTTGGTGTGAGAATCTCTTACTCAGGTTCTAATCCTGCGGACGCTAATTGAAGTTAAATCGTAATTTATTCTTGGTACCCAGGGGAGGAAGCGTTTTGACAAGATCTCTCGGCGCGGATTAGTTTCTGGGTCTAAAAAGTCTTTCAGGATACCGTCGTTTGATTGATTCAAAAAAAATTATCTTAAAGAGCATCAATTTTAAAGATGCAAACTTGCCTAGTTAGATTACCCATGGGATCGATGAAGATTATGATCATTATGGCTCCGGACGATCATGCTAAATACAATACCGTCATCAAATAACTGTAACAGGATAACACATTCTCACATATACCATCTACAATGTTCATGAGGAAATTTATTTTACTTTTCTTTTCACAAATCCATGTTGTATCTATAATTGAAAAGGCAACTCAGAGTAGTAGTTCTACAACACAACACACCGCACTCAGATGACCAATGAACATCGAAAACATATAACTTTTACTTCATCAATTATGGCTATATAAGACTAAAGAATTCAAACCATTTACCTAAAGAAAAAGAACAAGAACAGAAGTTGGGATCATATTGAAGCTTAGCTAGACCGATGCTTCAAAAGACATTAACATGAACTGAATACAGTACTTTTCTTTTCCAATTAGCGCGCTATAGCTTTTTTCATCTCCATAGCATGAACATTCCTCACATCGAGACAATTTACATAATACATAGTTACATACTGATCTCACTTTGTTCACCAGTTTGGCCGGTTTCCCCACCCAAATTTCTCTCTTCCCCGATCATGGTGGAATCTTTTGACGAACGCGAACCTGCCGGCCGGCTGTGCTTCGGGGCAGCTTCTTCCTCATACTGCCATTTCAACCGGTCGCCAGCCTTGCTCTCATCCTCTTCCATTTTACTCAATTTGGCATGTACATTTTCTCTCATCTTTTGTTATCACCTCGATCATCAGTGGCTCCACAACTTGTCGGACCGGACTCACATCTGTACGCTTTGTGCTCTTCTCTATATGCATCGATCAACTGCTTATAGCAATAGTGCGTCAAGATCTGCTCAAGAAAATTTATTCCACGTCCCCAAGAATCCAAGATAATTCACAATATCTATTGCGGGTTTGATACAAAGATCAACCAAAGCACCTAGGCTCCTTGAATTGTTTCCATTTTGATCTCACGGAACTTACATATATATCTTTTGTCACTCAAAAGAGACCAAAGTTTCCATCAGCGGAAATGGCATACATGGTTTACTTTCAAGGAAACTAAACGATTACATCATATAAATATGTACTGTGTTTCTTTTTTTCTTCTTCTTTCTTTGGGTTTCTTTATATTCGATCAATCTTTTTTAAATCGGCCATGTCATATGGATTTAGTCTGCCCGACTAGTCTTTCAGATCCTAGGCGTTGTCAAATTTTGCCATGCATGTGGTGTGCTACTGCCGGCTGTTCGTGGCGGATTCAGCACCCGGCGAACAGTCAGCACTGGGGGCGGAGGATGCGTGCTCCTCGCGTGTCTTCTGTGTGCTTAGGCGTGCCAGCACCCTTGGAGCAGTGCCACTCGACTGCGTGCGACCCCTGACGAGTCTTCTAGTCTGCTCCCAATTGACTCTGACTTCCTGACCAAACAACTGTTACGCGGGCGCTGACTAAGCCGGCGTACAGGGCTCGAACAAGACCTGAATAGAATTCTCTAACAGGATTTCCTTCCCAACCCCCTAAGGATTGAGGATCATACTTTGATCCGGAGAAGCAAAGCATAGCTAAACCAAGACCACGGGTGTGTCACCTGAGTGACGACTCAATTGCTACCGGAGTAGCGGACTGACTCGATAGGCTCAGCAACCGCTCGACACGAATACGAGATTAGATCAATCGCAGGTGGAGGCAAATTGCGTGAGTTGCTCCGGAGAGGCTTTGGCAAGTTAGCGGTGCGCTAGAACTTGTGGTTGTTTGTGTTTGGTTGAGAACCATTTCCTAGTTGCTAGAAGAGTTATATTTATATTGTTCATGAAACCCTAGGGCTGTGAGATCCAGCCTGGCGGATCCCGAGATTCACTAGGAGTGTCCTTCCTTATCCTGCCTCCAATCAAATCGGCTAAGAATACAATGAGATCAGATTTCTTCTTGATTTAGGGAACTCACTCTTCATCGAATATTGTCAGGATCACCATTCATTAAAACCGAGATAAGCCAAATCGAGTCCATAGCGAATCAATCATTGATTCGGCAAAGATATCCTTTCGAATGGATTGCTACCCGAAACAATCCCTAGTTATCCCAATCAGTATTTACACCTCATTATCTATTAAGGAAATTCGTATATTGTGTAATTGGATTACTACAAAATAACCCCGATCTGATTAGGTAATCAATATTCTCCCTCCAAGTAATCTTTCCTAAATGATCGGGAGAACATTAATGCTGGGTTCAGTTTCCACATAAACCCCTCTGGGCTTCGGGATAAAAGCCCAATTGAAATAAATTCCAATTGTGGCCCAAACATTGCCCCCCAGTCTCCGATATTGAGGGTCTAACGAAATAGAAGAGAGACTGAGCCCTAAACGTTGGCCCGTCCGCAGCATTTAAATATTTGGACTGTTGCACCGTTTCCTCCCCAATCATGATTTCCCAATTTGAAACGGTATCACTGTTCACCTAAACCCTTAATTGCTGCAAAACCCAACGTTTTACAAACTCAAGAACCCCTTTCGGATTTTTATAAAATCTAGCAAAGACCCCTCGGTTTCTCCCTTAGATCATTCTTCTTTCATTCTCTCTTCAACCAAGAAGAAACCCCAGATCAAATTACAATGGCCTCCACCAAGAACTTCGCCATCCGCTGCTCTACGGCGAACAAAGCCAAGAAACAACTCCTCCCACTCCTCGCCTGCTCTGGGGAAGATAACCAGACTTGTCTTAGTCTTCCCGAAGATGATCGTGCCACATTAGGTCCCTATGTAGTGGGCTATGATGTTGATAACGACGGTGGAGCACACCAGATACTCGACGGCCCGGCCCGCCCGCTGCCGGTGATTTTCCGCTCTGAAGACCCGGTGGAATGCCCAAATTTTCAATCTAACCACCACTAAGCCGCCGTAAACCATGCCGCTTGGCCTCTGGTCAGGTCCTGGATGAAAGCCTGGTACGCAGCCCGGCTTCCCCTTGACAAAGAAATATGGAGAAAGGCTGGAGTCGCAGATGTGCTCAAGCTTTGCTTTAGCCTCAGCCCAAAAGGAGGCAATAGATGTGCTCTCGTTCCGCTGATCAGCCTCTGGAACCCCACAGTCAACGCCTTTGAGTTCAGATTTGGTCATGCCTCCGTAACGCTACTAGACCTCTACGCCGGCTTCGGGTTCCCACTCGGCCCTCAAACCTTTGATGAGAGCTACTATCCCGAGAGGATAGTCCCCCAGAGCACTATTAGTACATTTGGCGTCGGTGGGTTCGAAAAGTGGAAAGACGAGTTCCTTCAGAAAGATAATGAGCTTGGCGGAATAGCTTTTCTGGCTTTCTGGCTCAACAAGTTCGTGTTCTGCTCCAACACTAACAAGATGACCAAGCTCTACCACCGTATGGCGGAGGTAATTTATGCTGGCCAAGAAATTGGCCTTGGTCAACTCGTTCTGGCACACCTCTACCACTGCCTGCACCAGATATCCGCTAAGCCGATGGATTGTGCTCAATCTGGCCCGCTCTGGATCCTAGATATCTGATGCCAGATGCATTTTCCCCAACTCATTCCAGCCATGAAGGGGGTTCCCAAGCCTGATCAAGTTGTGGGGCAAGAATATGTCGGCTGCGCCCCCAGTCCTGACCTCAACTACGCTGTCTGCCTCGACATTTTCTTCAACACAACTGCAAGCGAGTTCTTCGCAGAGGCACAGCGGCTGATCCATTTAAGGTATCCGCGCGGACTATCCCGGGGCTTCCTCCCCTCTACTGAGCAACAAACAACAGGTCGACGGATCTTCATTCAATGTACCTCCATGGCGGACCTACCCCTTCTTTGCGGTGACAAGAAACATCCCGTCCACGAGGTCTATGCGCCTCACTTCTTTGCCCGGCAGTTCGGCCTCACACAACTCCTGCCATACCCGCCGTTGAAGAGCGTGAATCTTTTTTCAGCGTGGTGGAATAGCAAAGAGTTCCCCCCAGTATCTGGTCTTAGCCAGAGGCCATGCCTGGAGCTTCTAGACTTGCGAAACTGGGAATACTGGCCAAACGTGAAAGCCTCCATGGATGCTACTGGCTCATATCAGTGCTGGTGGGCACACCTGCGAGGCGCGCTTTTCAACCAGCTGTCCGTCTTCTACTTCAGGAGGCTCTTTCGGAATCAGGGCCCGCACCTTACCCCAGCTGATCAAAAGGTGTTAAAGGGCGATCCGCTGTATATTGACCTGCCCCCAAGAAAGGTAACACACCTCCGCCTTTAACTGCTATTTTGGTTTGCCAGAAAACATCGCATAACTCTTAATTGTTTAATGAAACAGGCATCTGGACAAACCTCCACGGATAGAGGGAAACGGAAAGCTGTTTGTGGGTCTCATCCGCCCCCTAAGAAAAGTAGAACTATCGTTGAGGCGGATGAAGAAACCGATGAGGAGGAAAACACACCTGTAAGCGAATTTAACTTCTCCCTTGTCTCTTATGATTTTTAGATATCAGCTCAAAAATACTTACATGACGTAGATATCCCAACTATACCCCTTTTTGCAGGCACCTCTACTTCGGAGAAGGCGTTCCTCGTCTGCTGCAGCCGCCAGCCGAGGTCCTGCAGTAATTGAAATTTCTTCTGGTGAGTCCTCTAACCCCTCTGAAGATTCCACAAGTTCTTCTAGTTTCGATGAGGACTACCCGGACCTCTATAAAAATCTTCAAGAGATTTGTGGTGATCGTTTTCCTCCACCCGTTCCCCTGCGCTATCTTGATGCAGGTACTTCTTCCAATCCAGCATTAGCAGTTGGTCAGAGTTCTATTCAAACCATCCTGACGCTTCCTGCCGCTGCAGAAACTGGACCAGAGGCGAGAGAAAACCCTGATGATATGGTGGCGGAGGCCCCAGCAGATGGGCCTCTATTATTGCCAAGTGGTGCGCCTGGCAGCTCTTCCACTGTAAATCCGCTGGCCTCAAGCTCAACTCATAAAGTGGAGCAAGAAGAAGAAGCAGAGCCAGACCAAGGCGCAGAGCAGCCAGCAACTGACGAGCCTTCCTCCCCTCCAACTGATCTCTCTCCAGCAGAAGAAGAAGCTCTTGCTGGCGTAGAATCTCTGGCGGATGCTGCCCCCCCGGGTTGAACAAACTCCAACCCCTGCGGATGGTCCAACTGAAACTGATCAGCCAGAGCAAACAGGGCAACCAGGATCTCCTCTGGACCAACCAGAAGAAACCCCTCTGACAGAGATTGTTGAGGTATGATGAAAAATCCACCTGAATTACCATTTTCCCTTGGTTAGAACTATTCCTAACCTTCCTTTCTTATGAACATGTGGATGATGAAGATGTGGAGACTGTCAATGCCTTTCCACTGACAATGGACCCTGGCACAGCGGAAGCTTTTGTTACACTGCCCCCCTTGGCCCAGACTCAAGCCCCCGAAGGCTTGGCCATCGCTTCTTCATCAACTCAGCCTTCTGCGACCCCTGGCAGATCTGGTTCTGAAGTTCAAGGGCAAACTGCCCCCTCCTCCATCCTGGCTGAAGATCTCTTTCTTCCTCCTCACAGTCCTGAAGAGGAACCTGCAGATGTACGGAAGGCATGGGGATTCCTAGAGTGTCTGGGAGAGAAGGATCCTGCAGATGCTCAAGTGGCGGACGAACTCTCCTCCGCCCTTGAGGTTCTTAAATGCCAGTTCCAGCAGTTGCCCCCCGAGCTCCAAGCCGAGGCCAATGCTTCTCTCCTTCGACTTCCTGCAGAGTTAAAGAGCCTGCATGAACATCTGCCTGCCCGGTCCCCTCAGCATGCCAAGCTCCAGGAGGCTTACACCGCTCTCGCCAATGTCGCTAATGCCTACAAAGACTTGGTTGCCACGGCTACTAATGATCCGGAGGCGGCCGAAATAGCTAAACTTGAAGATATGAAGGCGGCCCTAGAGCAGCAAATTTCCCTCCTCCGCCAGAAACAAGCCAACGTGCAAAAGAAGTAAACCAGCAAAAGCTCCTGGCGACCAAGTTACAAGAGGAGAGGACACAAGCGAAGAGAGCAGCCGTAGAGCTAGATCGCTGGATAAGCAAAACCAAGGCCACCATCAAAAGATTGGGCCTGCATTTGTATGAATTTCGGCCTAGCCCATAATAGAACTGGCTTGATGTATGTATTTTGTTGATTTAATTAACAATTTGAGCCCGTTTACCAAGCCCCATTTGGTCTGATTCAAAAACCAAACCCTGCGCATCTGTCTTATCAATACTGTCAGAACTGTAGAACCGTTTCTCAAAAATTTGAATTTCAAACGCAAAAACGGTTCCAACATCCAACTGCCTAATAACTGCGCAAGTTCATCGCAGCCCTTGGATTGCTTCTAAATGAGACTATAAAAGCAACATCCCTGGCCGGACCTGAGAACCCCAAAACTGCCTCAGAATGTTATTCCATGTTTCTTTCCTTAGGTTCTCCTATCAGCCGCTATGGCTTCCTCAATCCTTTCCCCCAGATCTAGTTCGGATATTCTCTTGAACACCCCGAATCATAACACCCCATGTTAAACAAATCTCGAACCATAACATCCCATGTTATGTCCCGGGCGGATGTGATCATAGATTGGTAGCTGCTGATCTAGCACCCCTCTATTCGCATCGGCCGGAGGCCTAGCACGGATGCAGTTTCAGGTACCCTCCTCTCGCCTCATGCTACCATCAGTCTTCGCACGAGTCGAGACCGTGCCGACGGGAGGATGGTCAAGCTTCAATAGACCAGTTGTCGTCTTCGATATGAAGGAAATTCTGTCTCAGTTATCCTTTTCCGGAGCTGAGACCGACCAGACAACAACGGAGATGGATAGCGCTGGTCTATTGGGCCCCTGAAGCAACGAGAGATTGTAGGCAGCGGATGTCTATTTGCCACTCTGCTTCGGCGCCAAGATAGTCTCTGCCAGCCAATCTTCATGCTCCATCCACCATGCTCTCGGGATCTCCCTTTTCAACCCCTGCCCGGAAAGAGTCCAGATCGAAGGACTGGCGAAAATCCCCCACATACAGAGATGGTATCAGAGCTAGTTCGCGGATATGTATAATTAGTTTCTTCGTGTAAACTTAAGTTCCGCCTTTGTAATAGCCACGGCCGCAAAGCCCCTTTACTTTGTAAATAAAATATCATTTTAGAAACAAGACTTGCATCGGAAACCCTATTACCAAAGGCGAAAATTAGGGCACACCCCAAGCGGATGTTCCTGAAAACTCTAATTCAAAGGACAACAGGGCTTAACCCTAAAGAGAGTTCAGAAAATTTCAAAAATTTCAAAAATCCGCCACAAAAGATAAGCGCGGATATTGCCCTTATGTTGCCCCCCTAGTTCACTGGGCTGCGCGGATGCGCGAAGACAGAGCAAAGCCGAGTAAACTAGATAGTAAAAAATAGGTGGCCTCCCCTAGAATGAGCTATGATTGAATAAACAGGTAGAAGCCCATCCGCCATGAAGCAAATCTGGCCCACCAGAGACAGAGGACAGGCCCAGCCTCAGGCGGCCCCAACGGATGCGTGGGAAAAGTAAACTGTTATTAATGCAGAATTTGACAATCACCGAACCGTAGTGGAAGCCCGAGAAGTCGCGAGTCAAACCCCCTTTATTACGTACCGGTTCCCAATTGAACAGGCGACCGAAACAGATAGTTTCGTAAATATGGGCAAACCACAGCATTAAAGCCCCGGTAACCCCCAACCGTTGGATTCCCCCCGAGATGCAGTATAAAAGGAACCCCTGGTTGCAGCGAAAACCTCATCTGATTGGCCAACTTAGAGCAAATATGGCAACCATAGTATTGTTTGCAAATGGCTCAACCCTCTGGCTACCACAAGCCTTTCCACCAGATAAGCTGAAATTCCGGTTAAACACCCCAGTAACCTCAGTCACCTAGCGTTAAACAAACCCTAACCCCGGTCACCAAGCGTTATGCGCCCTTAACCTGTGCTTCGAGTTGTTTAACCAACACCCGGCCAGTCTTGGCTGTTCCCCATGCCGAGTAACGCTAGTGATCCGGTTAGGTGTCATCATCAACGGAGGAGGAGGTCCCACGCCTTCATTGACACGTTCATTCACCTTCCTCTCAGCCAACTCAACTTCTCTTTCCTTCAGCTGAACTTGGTGAAAGTGTCCACCCGTTGGTGATGGTTGAAATATAGCGGTGGAAAACCGTCGCTTGGAGTTTCCCCTAGCAGATCTAGAATAGGCGCGAGAAATCCGCCAGCCTCAAGACTTAGAGAAATGTAGACATGGTTTCAGAGCTAGTTAGTAGCTCTTTGTGTTTCCTTTCCCCTGTAATGCCCTTTGGCCGCAAAGCCTTGTTATAAATAAAGCAAGTTGCAGTTTCAATATTTATAACCGATCATTCGCAAAGGTGGAATTTTATTGATGATAAAAAGTTTAAGAACATAAACACCCCAAACAGATGTCGAAGTAAAACAGGGAAAAGCACAAAACCCTAACAGTTTTGCAATGAAAGACTAGAAAAACCCAAAATTCGGCAGAAACACCCCTAGCGGATGTGCCGCTTTAACTTATTGCCCCCCGAGCGTGCTGGACTAAGAAGAACTCTGACCAGAATCCTCATCCGCCGGGGGAACTTCAAACTCCCAAACACTTGGAAAGTACTTCTTAAGATATCGCCCATTGATGGGGTTTCGATGAACTTCTCCTTCCAAGTCTCGAAGCTGATAAGCTCCCTTGCCTACAATACGATCAATGACAAATGGACCCTCCCATCGAGCACTCCATTTACCACGACCCGGTTCGTCCAGGGGCAGAGCTACCTTCCAGACCAAGTCTCCTTCGCCATATGACTTACCCTTGGTCCGCTTATCATATGCCTTGGCGATCCGCTGCTTCTCGAGGATGATGCTTTCCAAGGCTTCTAGCCGCTTCTCGTCAAGGTCTTCATGTTCCTGGAACATGGCCTGCACATAGTCGTCACCAAGCAGTTGGTGTTGCTCACGAACTCTCAAAGAAGCTACATTGATCTCCAATGGCAGAACAGCATCATGGCCGTACATCAACGCATAAGGAGTAGTGCCCGTAGGAGTTCTTTTGGAAGTCCTATAGGCCCAAAGTGTGTTATCAAGTTGAGTGTGCCATGATCTTGGGTTATCCACGAGCATCTTCTTCATGATGGATATGATAACCTTGTTAGTAGCTTCTGCTTGACCATTTGATTGAGCATAATAAGGAGAAGAATGTAGGAACTAGATACCATAATCCGCTAGCCAGGTTTGGGTTTTCTCAGCCATAAAGGCTGCCCCCCGGTCCGCCAATATGCATTCTGGAATGCCATACCGGCAGATGATATTTTGAAACACAAAGTGTATGACGGTGTCTGCATCACAGTTCCTGGTTGGTATAGCTTCTACCCACTTCGTAAAGAAATCAGTACCCAGCAAAAGAAACTTGTGCTGCGAAGATGAATGTGGGTGAATCTCTCCTACAAAATCCAATGCCCAACCCCTGGCGGGCCAAGGCTTGATGATAGGTTGTAAATGAATGTTTGGAATCCGCTGAACTGGTCCATGCTTTTGGCAATCCTGACAACCCTGAGCAAAACTATAGCAGTCTTTTAACACAGATGGCCAATGATATCCGTATCTCCGAATAAGCCACCTCATCTTGGGTCCAGACTGGTGCGAACCACAGACCCCTAAGTGTACCTCTCTCATAATCCGCTTGGCTTCAACACCAAAGATACACCTTAATAGGACTCCATCCTCCCCTCTCCGGAATAGTTCTTCTCCCCTGAGAAGGTAATTAGTCGCAAGGTGTCTGATTTTTCTCTCAGACGGTGCAGATGGGTCCTTCAAATATGCTATGATTGGCATCCGCCAGTCGGTATCAATAGGCTCGACTGTAGCGACCAACCACTCTCCGCGGTCCTCCCGGCGGATAGCAAAAGATGGTAGAGTCCTGCGCTCTACCCGAAGGATTCTTTCCTTCACTCCATGGGCTAAACTGATTCTTGTGGCCAATTGTGCCAACTCATTAGCTGCAGAGTTCAATTCCCTGGGAACATAGTCCAAGGAGACGTCAATGAAACGATCCAGCAGCTCAATAGCCCGCTCGTAATAGTGCACCAAATGGAAGGAAACACACTTGTAGACCCCCAAAAGTTGATTAATAACTAGCATAGAGTCTCCAAGTACTTCAATTTCTTGTGCCCCCAGGTCTAGCAATAACTCCAACCCAATGAGCAGGGCTTCATATTCTGCTCGGTTATTGGTGCACGTCCACTCCAGCTGAAAAGAATAAAGATATTTGGTACCTGTTGGATTCTGGATACAAATCCCGGCGCCCGCCAACTTACTGGTACTGCTACCATCAAAGTATAAAATCCAAGGCAGGTATCGGATCATATCAACAAACTTTGGCGGCTCTGTGAATTCCTCCTCAATAGGATGGTGTAACAGAAAATCCGCAATGGCCTGACCCGTCATAGTCTTGAGTGGCGCGTATTGCAAGGAAAACTCTGAAAGGGCTAACACCCACTTGCCAATCCTACCCCTTAGGATAGGTCTCGTTAGCATGTACTTCACCAAATCCGTTTGTGCCACCACTATTGTTGTGAATGAAAGCATATAATGGTGGAGCTTAATACCAGCAAAGTACAGGGCCAAACATAGCCTCTCGATTGGTGAATACCTGGTCTATGCATCTAACAGTGTCCGGCTAATATAGGAAACTACATATTCAATCCTCTTTCCATCTGCCAGGGTCTCATCCTGGGCTAGCAGTCCTGCAATAGAAATATCAGATGCAGAAATATATAACTTGAGAGGAGTACCGGGCGTAGGCGGCCGAAGGACCGGCGGACTAGCCAAATACTCCTTGATCCTGTCAAAAGCAGCTTGGTGCTCAGGACCCCACTTAAAGACTTCTCCTGGTTTAAGCTTGAACAGAGGAGAGAAAGGCACAACCCTGCCCGCTGAGTTGGATATAAATCTTCTGAGGAAATTAATTTTACCCAACAAGCTCTGTAATTCCTTCTTGTTCCTTAGTGCTGGTGCGTCTAACACAGCCTGTACCTTATCGCCAGCCACCTCGATGCCTCTCTCATGCACCACAAACCCTAGAAAGTCACCAGCACAAACCCCAAACACACATTTAGCCGGATTCATCTTAAGCTGGTGCTTTCTCATGATAGTGAACACCCCTCGCAGATGATCAATGTGGTCTTCCTTCTTCTTTGACTTTACCACCACGTCATCAATGTAGACCTCCAGGATGTCCCCCAATATCTTACTGAAGATAACGTTCATCGCACGTTGGTATGTAGCTCCTGCATTGGTTAAGCCGAATGACATACTCAGATATTCAAATGCTCCAGTAAACCCAGGGCAGCGGAAGGTTGTTTTGGGGATGTCCGGCTCGTATATAGGAATCTGGTGATAGCCTGCCGTTCCATCCATAAAAGATAGCAACTCATGACCCGCTACTGCATCCACCAACATATCCGCTATAGGCATAGGGTAAACGTCCTTAGGTGATGCAGCGTTCAAGTCCCTGTAGTCCACACATACTCGAATCTTGCCATTCTTCTTCCTGACAGGAACAATGTTGGATAACCATTCCGGATATAGAGTCGGTCTGATTATTCCAGCTTCAACCATGCTTTGAACTTCTTGTTTGACCGTCATTGCAGTTTCAGCATTCATCCGCCGTTGCTCTTGTTTAACTGGTCTGCATCCCTCCTTGATGAGGATGCGATGGCAAGCCAAATCCTTTGACAAACCCGGCATATCTTGATACTTTTCTGCAAAGCAGTCCTTAAACTCCTGCAGCAACTCTATCAGTTGCTGCTTCAAATCTGGTTCAAGGTACTGACTAATCCCCACCTCCATGGGCTCAGCTTCTGTTCCTAAGTTGACCTTTTCTACGGGATCACGTACCTTGGGTGGAGTATCATCCAGTGCTGCTGGAGCAGGCTGAATTGCTTCCACCCCTGTAAAAGCCTCAATATCTTCTTCCTCAATGCACTCCACCAGTGCAACCTCCTCCCAGGCCATTTGCTCTAATCTATAGATAGCCAATCGTTGCATTAAAAGAGCAAAGACCTCTGACTCCTCTTGCGAGAGGGCGTCACTCATTGGAAACATTGAGAAGAAGTTCAATGGAAACTGGCCGGCTATAATCTGCCATAGCCTGGGCAATTCCCCATTGAGACAGTTAGTTCTGGGTCACCCCGATTGGATACCCCTTATGATCGACCCCCTCAATTCTGAGAGGTCTCATATTCCTGTTGTAATAGCTGGCCTCCAACTGGACAACAACTATAGAATAAGGACGCTCATCCGCTTTGATGAGCACTGGTAAATCCGCGACTGGATCCCACATGATCATCTCTTGATGAAGAGACGAGGGAACTGCTAGTGCTTTTTGGATCCAGTCCCTCCCTAAAATTATATGATAGGGAGCGTTCGCCTCTGCAACGAAGAACGCTTGATAAGCTTCAGATGGTCCTATCTTTACCCTGAGCATGACCACCCCAGCAGTACGAGTAACATTCCCCGAAAACCCTTTCACCTTGGAAACAGACTGAATAAGCTTCTTCTTTGGAATCTTGAGCTGCTCCATGGTAGTGGTGGTGATGATGTTCACTGCGGCCCCTGTGTCTATTAAGACCTTGCGGACCTTGATCCCCTCCACCTCAGCCGTGACATACAAAGGCTTCATATGTTGGGACATGTTAAACGTGGGCTTGGCGAACATCACGCACTGCTTCAAAAAGTCTTCGGTCCCTTCAGGATACTCGTGGCTGGACCGAAAAACCCCAGGCTCTGATTCTGCCTCACTCTCATCCTCAGGCTCCTGTACTGAATAAACAGGATTCAACGATTCCTCATTGTCAATAAAGTGAGCAGTGGGCACAGGCTCTGGCAGAGCATAAGCCGACGAAAGAATGAAAGCCATGTTGCAATGGTAAACCATAGCTCCATCCTCAGGCTGCTCCTCGTCCATCGGTACTTCCTCCTCATCCGCCGCTTCCGGTTCCTCCTCGTAGTCGACCATTTCATCCTCCTTGTCGAGGTCCGCGTCTTCTACTTCAGAGTCAGCCTTCACGCTGGAGGCGACTGAGGATGGCCTAGTTGGCACATTCATCTGCAGCTTTTTAGCTGCATACTCCACAAAGTTAGTAGGCGCTTTCGGTTCCTTTGGCCTGGCCTAAGATATGGTAGTGGGCGGCCTGCTCGACTCCGCCAAAGCTACACTGGATTCCTTGGGAGCATTCTCCCTCACAGGAACCCCCACGTTACTCGTGCTGGCAGCCAATGATGTGCTGCTCTCCTTAGGTACCCACCTCATAATGGTGGAACCCTTGCTGGTGTCAATCACCATCATATCCTCCTGAGCTTCCGATACCCCCTGCTTCCCGGCAGCTTCTGGTTGTGTCCTCCTTAGGGGCGACTGCCTGGCTTTTGAACGCTCAGGAGAAAACTCCAGCTTTCTCCTTGGCCTGGACTGAGGTGCTCCAGTGACTCTTGGCAGATCCGCCACCCTGTCGTGCACATTCCTCTAAGGTGCCGGTGGAGCTTCTGTGTATCGCTGTCGTCTAGAATCCACCTAGGACTTAGTTCTTACTCTGTAGCACCTATGGACTTGCTCCACCCGCTCCACAGGTACTGACAGCTCATCCTCAGTTACCCTTCCCGAAGCCAGATCCGCCAAGGTCCTCTTCGCCTTCCCAAAGCGTCTCATTTCGTTTCGGGTGGTCACTGCAGCAAGCTCAATCGCCTTGCCGTCTCCCTGGGTGTACCATCTGTCCGCCTTCGGATCATTCCTAGAAGCTGGCGGAATATAAACTTCCACAGATGGTTCTGGATTCGCAGCCTTATGCGAACCCCCAACCGTAACTGACTTCACTCCGGACGGTCCTGGATCTTGTCTGGGCCTCGCCCTGCTAGCATAACTGTCCTCGGACCCATGATGGTATTTCACCCGCTTGTAACTCTCCCTGCCTGACTTCTCGGGAGGCGGATGCTCTAACTTAGCCTTCTCGAAGGCTCTCTTCTCAGCTTTTTCCTCTGCCTCCTTCAAAGCCGCCTGAAACTCATCATAAGTAATCGGCTGCCCTGTATTCAATCTACAGGTGAGGCAGAGTTTAGAATGAGGGACCATCACCATGTCCTCTTCTTCAATAGCCCCGACCCAAAACTCTGGGCAGGGACTAGACTTGCTGTCATCGAACTCCAGCCTTCCATCGTTCAGCCACTCCTGCAGCTGATCCTTCAGGCCTACACATTGAGAAGTATAGTGGTCAATAGAACGATGGAAAAAACATGTAAATCCGCCATCCCCACTGTTGGGATGGCATTGGTAGAATTCTTGAATTTCCGGTGCCCCCTGGTGCACCATTACTTCCCAGATTTCCTCCGCCTTGCTTGCGTCGTAGGTATACTCCTGAAACCTGGAAATCTGCTTCCCACACTGCTGCGTTAGAACCAACTCAGAACTTATCTCAATCGCATTCATCCGCGGGCCGTTCTTAGCAGTTGCCCATTGAGGCTCCTTAGGGTTCTCCAACTGCAGGGTGTTGTCATTAATCCATATCTGCAGCTGATCCTTCAGCTTCACACAATCCTTGGTGTTATGATTGTTCATATTATGGAAGCTGCAGTACGTCTTCCCCGCCATGTAATCAGGCTTGGGAATAAATCCGTCATGGTGCAGACGCCCCTGGTTGAACAACTCTTGCAGAATCTCGGGAGCCTTGTGGGCGTTGTAGGTGTATGCCTCAAAGGCTGATTTGGTTGGAAGCGGGGCGACTAACTTCACAGTTTCCCTGACCGGCCTCGCTATTTTGGACTGCAAAGGCTTCTGATCGGACCTCTCGATAGCCGCGACCTCGAGCTCTAACTCCTCATCATCAACCCATGTCAGGATTGGTCTGGGAACTGCATCTGCCTGGATAGCTGCCACAGTCTTAGCAGCGGTTGGAATTGGAGTTTTGGGCTTCAGAGTCTCCGGATAATAGGACATAGGAGTCCCCTTCCTTCTTTCGTTCCTCTCCCTGGACCGATCAACATAGTGCTGCTCCTGACCCAGGCGATTAGTCAGATCCGCCATAGTGGTCACGTGGACCTACTTGAAACCCTGGCGGATCTCATCTACCAGGCCATCAATCGCCATCCTCACTCCATGCTCTTCTGGAATCTCCATCTCGCAACGGGTTAGTTCCAGCTTGAACCTTCTTAAATAGTCAGTGGCAGACTCGTCAGGCCTCTGTTCAGTTTCTGCTAGGTCCTTGACCCTAATCTTTGCTTCCACCACACCAAACATGGTTCTGAAAAGAACCTCCATAGTCTTCCAATCTGGAATTGATCCCGGCTTCAAACGCTTATACCAGATAGCTGCTTCCCCTGCCAGGGATGTAGGAAAGAGCTTCAACTTCATGATTGGGTCCTCAGCATACTGACCCGATTCATTGGTGAAACGCATGATGTGCGTCTCAGCATCCTTCGACGTCTGGCCGGTAAACGAAGTAAAACGGATTGGCTTGAACCCAGCAGGGAACGAGATCGCGTTGATTTCTTGAGTCAATGGGTTCTCGTACGTCTTGTTGACGTCGGGTAACCCCTGCAGTTCCCTGAGCTTTTCGGTAAAAATCCTGCCAATATCGTCCAAGGTTAGCTGAGCCACGACATTCGCTGGTGGCTCCAGCGGATTGTTATTAACCAGCCCCGTAGGAGGGACTTGACCTCCATTCTGATTGTTAGCAGCCCCAGTATTAGGTCCGCCTGTTCCTCCACGACCATTTGCTCGTCCCCGCCTATCCTTTGGCTAGTTTGCATTCGTATTTGTACGGTCAGACCCCTCAGACTGGTCGAACCGATCAAAAAGCTGCCCCATCAAGGTATTCATGTTTGCGAGCGTGGCGTTGGTAGCCGCCAACTGCTCCTGTTGCTGTCGCTAGCAGATATCAGAGTTCTTGACATGGGCAGTCAAGTCATCCCCCAGCCGGCTCTGCTGTCCGGCAAGGTACTTGAAATTGGCAGTGAACCCCCTCTGCTCCGTCTCCATTCGCCTAACGGATTCACTTAGATTAACGACCACATTATTGGCCTTCTTCAGAGTTTCATCTGTACGACAAGATTTGTCGATCAGCATCCTCAGAGTGTCCGTCACCTCCGTGGGAGATGCGGTCTCCCCAGTAAATTGTGCCATAGGTGACGCAGGCGGATCCGCGGACTCATCCGCGAACCCCTCTTCCAAGAAACCAAATGCAGCTGCCCGGTTGACAAAGCCCAGAGCGCTGTTGTCAACCTGAGAAGCAACCGTCACCTCTACTATCTCTCCCTCAGTCTGCACAACTAGTGTCGCAGAAACCGGGTTCTGATTCTTCCTGCTTCGCACGGCCTTGAGGGCTGCAGCAACTGTTGCTTCATCCCCCAAGGTCCCGCCAAACACTTCCTTAGCTTCAGCGTCAGTTAATCCCCTACACTCAGCTGTACCATGCTTGATCAGCTCCTTGTGAGAATTCTTCAAACAATACATGGTTACCCTTTTGTAAGGATGACCCGTTGTAGATCCCGCAATCTTGACACTGGTCCCACTGGGCGTGCCAAAATGTTCATGGCGGATTCAGCACCCGGCGAACAGTCAGCACTGGGGGCGGAGGATGCGTGCTCCTCGCGTGTCTTCTGTGTGCTTAGGCGTGCCAGCACCCTTGGAGCGGTGCCACTCGACTGCGTGCGACCCCTGGCGAATCTTCTCGTCTGCTCCCAATTGACTCTGACTTCCTGACCAAGCAACTGTTACGCGGGCGCTGACTAAGCCGGCGTACAGGGCTCGAACAAGACCTGAATAGAATTCTCTAACATGATTTCCTTCCCAACCCCCTAAGGATTGTGGATCCTACTTTGATCCAGAGAAGCAAAGCAGAGCTAAACCAAGACCACGAGTGTGTCACCTGAGTGACGACTCGATTGCTACCGGAGTAGCGGACTGACTCGATAGGCTCAGCAACCGCTCGACACGAATACGAGGTTAGATCAATCGCAGGTGGAGGCAAATTGCGTGAGTTGCTCCGGAGAGGCTTTGGCAAGTTAGCGGTGTGCTAGAACTTGTGGTTGTTTGTGTTTGGTTGAGAACCCTTTCCTAGTTGCTAGAAGAGTTATATTTATATTGTTCATGAAACCCTAGGGCTGTGAGATCCAGCCTGGCGGATCCCGAGATTCACTAGGAGTGTCCTTCCTTATCCTGCCTCCAATCAAATCGGATAAGAATACAATGAGATCAGACTTCTTCTTGATTTAGGGAACTCACTCTTCATCGAATATTGTCAGGATCACCATTCATTAAAACCGAGATAAGCCAAATCGAGTCCATAGCGAATCAATCACTGATTCGGCAAAGATATCCTTTCGAATGGATTGCTACCCGAAACAATCCCTAGTTATCCCAATCAGTATTTACACCTCATTATCTATTAAGGAAATTCGTATATTGTGTAATTTGATTACTACAAAATAACCCCGATCTGATTAGGTAATAAATCAATATTCTCCCTCCAAGTAATCTTTCCTAAATGAATCGGGAGAACATTAATGCTGGGTTCGGTTTCCACATAAACCCCTCTGGGCTTCGGGATAAAAGCCCAATTGAAATAAATTCCAATTGTGGCCCAAACACCGGCAGTCGCCGTTGTGGACGAGGTAGCAGAGACGGCCGGCTAGGGTTTCCATACGCATGGTAACAATTAGCACAGTGAGGATCGGCTTTCCAAGATGCTGCTGGAGCTTGACGAAACGTACGGTGCCGCATTCGAAACTTGACAGACGCAACCCTCCGCCAGGAACGGCATGGAGAATCTGAGAGAGGATCGGGAGGCACATGTAGTTGTAGTACTGTGGTTTGAGGATGAAGACGACGTTGAAGACGACGGAAGTTTCTTGGCGGGGAGCGAAAGGATGGCTCTGATCTTCAACAGCGTGCCATTGGCCGCAGCTGTGTTGTACTCCGCGATGATATTGGCGAGGTCCTCGTCGTTCTTGATGGAGATGAGAGTGTCTAGATCGTCGGTTGGAAGTTGGCAACGGAGAGTGACGGTTGCGCCACACAGCTCTCCCATCTTCATCAAGAGCTCAGAGAACGATATGGAGCGGGGTACGGCAAGGACGCGGGTTACGCCGCCAAGATAACGGAGCTTGCTGTCAGGGTAACGGGGGAGGATCTTGCCGTCGTAGCTGCAGAGGAATTTAAGAGCGAGTTTGGTGGGGAGGGCTGAAGGTCCGCTCATGGTGGCTTTAACTTTAGGGTTTGAGTGAAAGAGAGAGGACTGGGGATTTCGGTGAAGAAAAGGAAACTTGGAGTTGTATTTATAAAGATGAGAATAGGCAAATGCAATCAAGTCTTTTCCTTTTCCTCATCGGAAAGGGACAAGGTAGGGCAAATGCAATGACCTGTTTTCCTTTCCTTAACGGAGTGGGACAAGGTTTACATATAACACATATCAATTTTTTTATACTTTAATTTTCAGCGTTTTCATTTCTCTTAATCCACTTTAAAGTTTAAACTCCAACAACCAAGTTTCTATCACTACTACAAGTGACCATATTGACTAACTAAACAACAATTTTGAATAGGAGTAACCTTAATATAATTAGTGTTCTTATTGTTTAACTCAAATATTTGTCGATTGATGATTTCGAACTTTTAATACGGCGAAACTTCAGTTCATGATGTGAGATGGGGTTAGCTAGAGAGATAAATTTCATACGATAATGATATTTGACGACCCTGGTTGGACTTTTCTTTTTTATCATTAGACATATATAATTAACAAGGTTGGTGATTTATTCTTTAGAAAAATCTCTCTGATTGTGAGATCATTTGGATGATTGGAGAAAGAAACATTAATAATTAATTTACGGAAACAAAATCATGAAATCAACATAAATTGGGAAGATTGAAGCTGCAAAACATTAATTGATGCTTCAGAAAACAATCACATTTCACAGGTATATACAACACTGGCTTTTTCATGGGAGGATTAGTACGTAGCTTTGATTGTCTTCATAGCTCTAGTCTCACTTTGTGTCATCTGTCATCGGTTTGTTTTTCATGGGATGACTAATAGCTAGCTTTAATCGGCTTCATAGCTCTAACATTCCTCACCTCAAGACAATCTTGAAACCGTTTTCTCATTTTGTTCATCGGTTTGATTTCTCCACCCAAATCACTCATCCTCTTCCCTCTTGATGGTGGAACCTTGTTACAAACCTGAACTTGCCGGCTTTGCTTCCGAGCATTTTCTTTCTCATACAACCGTTTCAACCGGTCACCCACGTCATTCTCATCCTCTTCCGTTCTCTTCAATTTGGCCGGGCGGTACGATTCCGACCAGTTGTAACTTATTCTCCTTTGCTTCATCTTTCGAATCTCCTCATCAATGGCTCTACTCCCAAAGTCCTTCTCGAAAATTCTCTTGTGAGTCGCGGCCGCGGAACTCAAATCTCTACCCTTTGTGCTCTTCTCTATATGCATCAACTGCTCATTAGTAGCTTTAATCGTCTTCATAGCTCTAACATTCTGCACCGCAAGACAATCTTGAAACTGATTTCTTACTTTGCTCATCGGTTTGTTTTCCGCAAGACAATCTTCTGAACCTGTGAAATAGGAGAGGAATGAAACCTGTACTCCCCCAGACGAGCAACTAGTTGAACCCCCACATCCAGAGCCAAAATCGACTTTTGATTCGCAGTCTCTGTCATTTCTCTCCTTCCAAACATACCACATCCAGAGCTAAAATCGACTTTTGATAGGGTCCCAACTTAACCACCTTTAAGGTATTGAGTTTTAATCACAAAATGTCTCGGTACAATTAGGTATTATCCACCCACTTATAAGTTTTATTTTATTTTTCACTTTTCTGATGTGGGATCTCTCATCTTTAACAATGTCAGCATGACTGAGTATCAAAACTATGAGTACGTAAGAATTTTTAGTGTATTGGTAAACAAATATAAAAGTACTCTACTTCTGTATCGAAGTCTATTTTTTTTTTTTAGTAAATTACACAGTAGCACCTAACCAAATTTACAAACACAAATAACTCACTTCAAATAATTTTTAAACAAAAAAGGACATGAGTCTGGCCCAAAATTGAGTGGATCCAAAACTAATTGAATAATGGGTTTTTTACCCAAAACTACAATTTTGAGTACATAATTACCAATAGCAAGGTTTCCTTTTTAAATTACCATTAGCAAGGTTCCATCCAAAACTAACAGAATCAGTTAAGTCTTAAATTACACAATTACCCTCATTAAGCCTAATGCTAATACTACTGACCCTCAGTGAGCCTAATGCTACTGATCCTCAGAACTCAACCTAATATACTGACCCTCAGTAGCTCCGCCGCACTTCAATAATACTGACCCTCAGTAGCTCCGCCGTCCTCCGCCGCACTTCAATAATACTGACCCTCAGTAGCTCCGCCGTCCTCCGCCGTACTCCGCCGCACTCCGCCGTCCTCCGCCGCACTTCAATAATACTGAGCCTCAGTATCTCCTACTCAAAACCCTAATTCTCCCAAAAAAAAATTCCAGATCTCTCACCCTCCACAAACCGGCCTCCACCGATTCAATCCCAACCACCAAATCCCACCACACCCTAACCAACAAACAAGCAAAAATCCAACACACAAACAAAAAATCCAACACACAAAAATCAAACAACATGCAAGAGAGAGAGAGAGGCTTCAGATTGGCGGCGGCGGCAGAGGGAGGTCGGCGGAGGTGGGGGAGTAGGGAGCAGTGGTTGTCGTCGTCGTCATGTCACTGCCTCGCGCCTCGCGCCTCCGCCTCGCTGCAGCCTCGCGCCTCCACCTCGCGCCTCCAGATCGGGAAGGAGAATAGGAGAGTTTCGGTGGCTCCAGATCGGGAAGGAGAGGAGGAGGAGAGTGTCGGTGGCTCCAGATCGGGAAGGAGAAGAGGAGAGGTCTGCCTCGCTCCCTCGCGCCTCCGCCTCGCTGCCTCGCTCGCTGCCACCTCGCGCCTCCACCTCGGCCTCGCTCCCGCCTCGCTGCCTCGCTCGCTGCCACCTCGCGCCTCCACCTCCGCCCCGCGCCTCCACCTCGGCCTCGCGCCTCTCAGCCCTTGCTCCTGAGAGAAAGAGAGAGAGAGAGAGGCGGCTAGGGTTTGTATTTTCTGTTTTTTTTTTAAAAAATATATATAGATGGCATATGTTGTAAATTTTAGATTTTCAGGGTTAATTATGTCATTTAATATTGGACGGATTAAAAGTCTGTTAGTGTTAAATCCTGCTAGTGGTAAACAAAAATCAGACCTTGCTATTGGTAATTATGAGTACAAAATTGTAGTTTTGGGTAATTATCTATTGAATAATTGAGGTTGAAATGCCTAAAATGCCACTGATTTCGCTAAAATTACTATGCTGCCACTCCACTAACTAACAAGTTTCTCTCTCCTCCTTTTTGAGTTATTTCCTGCAATTTTAAGTTTTCCTGCCAAACCGTCTACAATTTGGAGAAGATTCAAACTACAAAATTGTTCTTCATCTCATGGGCTTTCATTTGAGTATAGTGTTGTATATATTTTGAGAAACTTTGAAATATCGAATTTCAACCACCACGAGTCACAGTAGCAGTAGCAAGTTTTGATCGGTGAAAAAGTACCATGAAGCAGTACGTAGCAGGTTTTGATCGGTGAAGAAGTTACATGGAGCAGTAGTAGTAGCAAGATTTTGATCGGTGAAGAAGTTCCATGGAGCAGTAGCAGTAGCAGTAGCAGGTTTTGATCGGTGAAGAAGTTTCATGGAGCAGTAGCAGTAGCAGCCAAAAAAAATGAGATTGAAGAAGTTCAATGGAGCGTGATTAGGTAAAGCAATAAACTTTCATGTGAGCGATTGACACAGTAGCATCAAATATCCTTCTTCTTCGTCTTTAATCGGAGTACAAAATTTTAGGGCTGGGCGTTTGGGCCCGAAGGACCGAAAGCCCGGCCCGAAAACCCGAAAAAAGCTCGAAACGAGCCGAGCCCAACTTTTTAAAAGACCGGCCCGAAAAAAGCCCGGCCCGAAAATAGGAAATTCGGTCCGAGCTCGGGCCCTGTTTTTTTTGGGACCGAAAGCCCGGCCCGGCCCGATTTTTTACTATATATATATAGTAAAAAATCGTGCCGGGCCCTCCTCGACTTCGAGTCCTCGCCAGTCGCCGCCTCCTCCAACTCTCTAAGATCGGCAAGACGGCAAGACCTCCAGCTCCGGCTCCGGCTCTTCCTTCCCTCGTCTCAGTCGTCTGTCGTCTCCTCCTCGCCTCCTGCCGTCCTCCTTCTCCGACTTCGTCCGAATCGCCACCAGCTCATGCCCTCCTCCTTCTGCGACTGCGACTGCGACCTCCGTGGCTCCGTCTCCTCCTCTGAGTCCACCGCCCCACCAGCCCACCTCCAAGGCTCCAACCTCCAAAGCAGCAACCTTTGCCGTCGCCGCCGAGTCCGGGACAGTTACCTTCCCCCAGCTTCAGCTTGCCTCTGTGGAAGTCTGGCGCGACTCTGTGCCTCTGCGTTCATCGAATTCATGGCGGCTTGTGCAGCTTTGTGGTTGAGGAATCGAATTTGGTGAGTGATGAAAATTGGGGCAAATCTTCAAATTAGGGTTCTTTGATTTCATTGTCTCTGCTTTCAGTTTTCAAATTGGGGCAAATTGAAATTTTTGTTACTGAATCTGTGCTTGTTCTTGCTGTTGAAATCAAATTATGTATGTATATGTGCTTGTCTCCTGTTTGTGTATGAATCTGTGATTGTCTCCTGACTCTTCTCCGACTTCACCACCGGCCCACCACAGCAGCACAGCGCCTGCTCCTGCGCCCTGCCGTCTCGCAATCCTCCATCGCAAAACCCGAAAAAACCCGAAAGCTCGGCTCGGCCCGACTTGGTCGGGCTCGGGCCGGTCCTTATTTCCGAAAAAGCTCGGCTCGGCTCGGACCGAGGGTGTCGGGCTTTGGAAATTTTGGGCTCGGCCCGGCTCGCGCCCACCCCTACAAATTTTGATTTGATTTGATTTGATTTGTTTTTTTTTTTAAAAAAAAACTGCACAGTAGCACAGTAGCAAAAATTGGACTTGTATGAATCGATTTCGATAACAAATTCACTAAATTGACAGGTTTTGTGGCACGTTGGAGGCTGTACTAGGTTTCTTTCATGTGAAGTAGCACTAGCAGTAGCAGTAGCAGCCAACGAATGAACTGCTACTGAGAGAGGTGATGAAGCTAAAGGAGTTGCGACTGAGAATGATGCAGCTCAAGGAGATGCTACTGAGAGTGGTCATGTAGCTGAATGAGCTGCTACTGAGAGGTGATGCAGCTGAAGGAGCTGCTACTGAGAATGAAGAAGCTGAAGGAGTTGCTACTGAGATCGGTGATGCAGCTGAAGGAGCTGCTACTGAGAAGTATGTGAAGAATTGGATTGCAATTGTTTTACGGAAGAGGATTTCAAATTTCCTTCTT
Organism: Potentilla sterilis; assembly: GCA_963682095.1. NCBI lineage: Eukaryota > Viridiplantae > Streptophyta > Magnoliopsida > Rosales > Rosaceae > Potentilla > Potentilla sterilis. The sequence goes on from OY821763.1 coordinate 47,994,681, forward strand.
CTTCTGGTACAAAAGAGAGGTAAAAATGTCAAATTTATAGTGACATGTGGCAGCTTAATAGCATATTGTACTAATTTGTAAATTTAGTCATAAATTGCTCAATTGAATATGTAAGTGAGTTATTTGTAAAACAAATTATTGTCATGTACCTACCTGTAATTTGTTATTTATTTTTTTGATACATTGCTTGTCTGATGCTTCCTTTTTGTTTTGTTTTTATTTTTACTTGTTTTTTGACTTTGTCCAAATTTTCTCAGAATTTGATCAACAGTGATCATGACATCAAACCGCTAAAGCAACTGCAATAAAATGTCTCAAAGTAAACATTAATCAAGAGTTCAAGACTAATCTGATTCGTTATCATCAAATCCAGCCTTACAAAGTAGATAGGATACAAAAAGCATTACTTTTTATTTACGAGATCATATCAGCAAAAGGCATCAAAGAAGATGCAAGTATTCAACAAAATCAGCAGTCAAGACTAGCCTAGAGATCTCAGAGATTAACATAGACAACAACAGCAACGATTAGCTTCAGGAGTTCAGTTCGTACTCTGACTTACACTTCTCACATGCCATTCTAGATGTGCTTGCTCAGGATTGTCTCAACAACACCTTGAGCTATAGGGTGATAGGTTTCACGGGCCTCAGCATATACCCTCTTGGCTAAAATCTTCTCCTCATCTTTACCAGTGCCTTCTACAAGAGCAGTATATAGTGAGACAAGGAACTTCTTCCTCCCCACTGCCTTCAAAGTTTTTTCCACCTCAGCATAGTGATCTTTGCACTTAGAAGCAATTGCCAGCAGAAGAAATGCCACCTTCACTTCATAATTTTTCGATTCAGACAGATTGTAGCGAGCATTCAAGTCCAAAATCTGCACATATTGTAGAACAATACATTGAGAGAATTAAAAATAAATAAAAATGAAACTCCAGTATCTTATATGCTAACATGGACATCTACATAAAGTGTTATTCTAAGGAAATAAGTAGACTGTAATTTACGAAGGGTAAATACAAATGCTAATCTATATCGGAATTTCAATGTTATACATGAGAAACAATAGTTGTGTTTCCTAAAAGGTCAAGGCCTCAACGCCCCAAAAAGCTACACAAAGTCTACCAGCAGCTGGAGGCTTTCCAAGTCCAGTGACCAACTCCTGGAATCTTACATTTCAATTCTAGAAGCTTATGTTTCATGTACAATCAACCATATTTACTCTCAACAAACAAGGTGGCAGTTATTGTACTAACAGAAAAGTATACACCCAGCTTGTAGGAATCTTGGCCATCTACAAATTATTCACTTATCAATTCAAAAACATCTTAGTAGCTTAGTCATAGTCCAGTGATAACAGAAGACATTGATGTATATAAAGAGACAAAATAAGTATTTTTGGTCTGTGAGTTAAAGTGATCTATATAACTTGATACAGACTGAGAAACAAAAGACAGATTGAGTGATTTTGAGCCCTTGCAAAGATCAAGTAGTGTGTGGAACAATGATTTTCATACAAACTAAGAAATAAGGTAATACTAAATGAAGCAGGCAATCATCTGAAGGCTGTAATAAACTAATTCACAGAAACAGAGGCAACATTAGCATTTGAAGAGTAGGAACTCAACATTACCTGTGAATCTTCAATAGATTTGGGCAGGTTCTCCAAGTAGAGCTCCCACTCCATCCCTCCCCAATCAGCAACTTCATCCTCCCTTGGCATTCTACCGAGCTTAAATTCATTCGCCATTGATATAATCTTTGTATAGATGCTGGAAACTGGTTCATAGGCATCAGGAGGGATACCAGTGCCTTCAGTCCACAGAGCCAAGTCAATCTCTTTCTCTATTCCAGGTAGGTTTGCTTTCAGAAATTCGAGAAATGTTTCGGTATCAATTGACTTGAACTTGAAAGTGGCAATATACTTCTTCGTGAATTCATCAAATGCAGGCCTTCCAACCTTAATATTCCAGACCAAACAAAATACAATCAAAGCCCTTCTATAAGACAAGTCAATAGACAAAAATGTAACAATCAACCTACCTGACGTTCAATGCGCCACAGAAACTGGAAACCTTTCTCATATGGAACTTTAGAATACACATCGTCTGGGTCCACTCCTTCCTGATTGGTTTTCAGCTTTGTAAACTCCATGTTATCCTTGAACCTCTCCATTTCCTTATTCAAACTCCTCCACCCGATTCCAATACTCAACGCAGTTCTGTCCTCACCTTGCACGGCCTCAACAATTCTTCTCTCCGCATACGTCGTGAAACCCTGTCATAACAACATTAACAAGCTCAGCTCACTTGCGAAAACAGACATCTAAACATACTCAACCGCAAGCTGCTCAATATATCAGCAATCTCCAATGCATTAATCCAAATTCTCCTAAACCATATCTTATAGTTGCAAAATAATCTGAATGCAGATATATACATAAATCGAACAAACCTGACATCCGAATATGGAACATAAAAAACTTCCTTCAAACCAAAAATGCAACAAAACAAGCAGTAACTAACTAACTATGCATTTTCCTCATTTTCCATACCAACTTAGAATGTAAAAACACATGAAATTATTGATAATATTAATGATAATGTGATGTACCTCATTCAACCAGAAATGCTCATTAGTCTTGTTAGTGATCAAATTCCCGGTCCAGCTATGAGCCAGCTCATGCGCCACCAACCCCGCGCCGCTCGAATCGCCTTTCAGCACCGTCGGCGTCAGAAACGTCATCCTCGGATTCTCCATTCCTGCGTAGGGAAAGCTCGGCGGCAGCACCAGCAAGTCAAACCTCTCCCACTCATACGGCCCAAACAAAGCCTCTCCTTGCCTGATCATGTCCTCGGCGCTCGAAAACTCCTTCGCCGCCGCCTCCAGCACCGCCGGCACCGCCTCCGAGTAAACCCTCGTCCTCGGCCCCACCTCCCTAAACCCTAGCTCCCCGACGGCGAAGGCAAACAGGTACGGCGGAATCGGCTGCTCCATCACGAACTCCTCCACCACCCTCCCCTCCGCGCACCACGCGCCGTCGCCGCACGCCAAGGCCGCCCCCTCCCCGGCGATCGGGTCCCTCCGGTCGGCGTGGCGCGCGGACATGACGGCGGAGAGCTGGCGCGGGACGTTGAGCCTCGCCGAGTAGCACACACGCGCCGCCGGGGTGTCCTGGCATGGAAAAACCGAGCGCGCGTGGATGGGATGGCACTGCGTGTAGACGAACGGCAGCGTCTTGTTGAAGGTCTGCGGCGGCGAGAGCCACTGGAGGGCGGAGGAGGTGGGGGCGGGGGTGAAGGTTATGATAAAGGAGGAGTGGTTGGAGAGAGTGATGGTGAGGTGGCAGCCTTTGATTGGGTGAGGAGGGGAGAGGGAGAAAGGGAGGGGGGTAGAGGATTGGGGGTCGAGGATGGAGTGGAACGTGAGGCCACGCGCGTCGAGTGAGAGTGGGCCGGAGTGTGGGGAGGGGAGGGTGAGGAGAGCGGAGGCGTGGATGGTGGAGGAGGAGAAGTCGAAGAAGAGAGAGAGGGAGATGTGGGTGGCGAGTGGGTGAGTCGAATCGGTGAACGAGTGAGGGTCGATCGGAGCCATCAAAGGAAATTAGGGTTTTGCAGAGAGTGAGAATTGGTCAAAATCGAATTTGGGGGAAAATGAAACCATCCACCCAAAACAAAAGGATATTACACAGGCGACGAAATAATTCTAGAACCCATTTTTGCACGTTTTCCAGTCTTATATAGCAACTAAAGCATATATGTGGAAATTAACACTCTGATTAGATTTTCAGGATGACTTGACCGGCTTTGCAAGCTCCTTAACAGTAGAAATTGATAACGCGTCTGCTAGGCTCGTGAAGGACTTTGATTTACCATCGTAGAACTTAGATATTCCTCTCTTGACAGGCAAAACCTCCTCAAGCTGGTCCATGGACCAAAGCCCCTTTAAACGAGCTCTGAACCTCAGCCTCCTCACCCTTCGAGGACCCATTAGGTTCATCATCACTGTTATTACCAACTGACGACGACTTCGAGCTGCTAGAGTCGTCCTCTAACTCCAAACTACGATGCTGATATAACCCTTTTTGTGTCGTAGATCGACATACATGGCATCCCATGGATGAACCTCCGGGAACGTTGGATCATACCATTCCCTCTATTCCCATTTCTGTACATAGCAGTAGACATGATGTTGGTTATGGTTCAAAGTTGAGAGGCTTTGATTTCAAAGATTGAAACTTTGGATTGAATAGGAAAAATGACTGGAATTGGGTATTAGCTGGTGAAGAAGAAGAAAGAGATGACCATGGGTTGGGGAGTACTTGATTGGGAGTTTTCCTTAATCAAATTCCCGTGTCTTTGAGTATGATAAGCTAAGAGAGACTCAGACATGTTTTATGGAACTGGGTGTGTGCGTATATGGGTATGGGTTATTTATAATGAAACTGAGTCAGCTTTCCTTTTCCTGAAAGGAATGGGAAAATGCAAGTTTTTTGGAAAATAGATCAATTAACTTAAAACCCACTCTACAACATGTATGGCAGTCTATTTATTTTAAGAGGTAATGACTCCAGCAGAAACAAAGTAGCTGGTTTTATCCATACATCATTACAAGAACTAAATCATCATTTTTATGTAGATAGTAAGAGCAAACAAGAAAGTGAAAAGCTAGAAGTGTACATTGAAACCAGAAGTGTAATATATAAGCAGTTCAAAACCCAATTGAATGTAATATATAAGCACCCAAAGATACAATGGAATAAGATATATGATTCCTCATTCAACCAGAAGTGTACATTGTTCATATTAGTGATCAAATTCCCATCAACAGCTCCAGCTCCGTGGCTACTTCTTTCATGGAAGGCCTTGCCTCTCTTGTTCTCCTTGTGCATCATCTTTCTGCAATGCCTGCCAGTTTTTCGCTGTCTCAACATTTCCGTCACTGACTATTTCATGATCAAGAATATGATCCAGGCGACCCTCTTCTACTTGAGCAACAAAGAAGGATGCTAGGCTTCTCTCTCCTACGGGCCCAGCATTGGACGCTGCTGTTTTAGTCGTTAGCAGCTCCATTAGCACAACTCCAAAGCTATACACAAAGGTTTAGAAGTTAGAACTCTACAAATGCATTATTAATTTATTCATTATTCAACATGTCAATTTTAGGTTTGAATGCATCTTTGTTTTTGTTACTTTTTAGCATCCCCTGTTTTATCCTTGCACAATTGATTGTATGGATCAAATCAAATTATGTATTTGCTGCATTGTTGTAAAATTCATTTCGGGCATTTTGTGTGAAATGAGAATTTATGGCCGTCTGTTTCCGTGTGTCTGTTCAGTGCTGTTGCCTCATTTTGCATTTTGCCCATAAATAAAACAGGTTCCCTTTGACTTTGTTGCTATTCATTCTTGAGTTTCTCCTGTGTTACGCTATTTTGTAATTGTTGGCTGTTTCTCAAAATGATTTGTGATGATCTCCTTTGTATTGCATTCTAGTTATGACTTGTTTAATTATAATTTTTTCGGATTTGATTGTAATTGGGTGCAAGAAACCAACGGTAGTTGAGAACTACAGTATTTGGTTGAGGTATCAAAGCAGGACAGGGTATCACAACGTGTACAAGGAGCACCATGACACAACTCTGAATGGGGCTGCGGATCAGATGTACACTGAAATGGCTTCTCACCGCATGGTCAGCTTTCCTTGTATTCAAATCATCCAGTTTGCGATAATTCCAAGATCAAGTTTCTATTGATTTCCAGAAAGGTCAGGCACTCAGGCCACCAACCAGAAGTTAAGACCACATACAAGGCATCAAGGCCCAACTGGTTTGTCTAACTTATTCATGACTCATTTGATGAACATGAAAGAGGAATTAGAATTGGATTTTATTCTGATTCTTTCTGGTAGAGAATTGGACTTTGAGGTACTTGCTTTTGGTCACTTTATTTTATTAGACTTTGAACTACAAATGGTCAGAGTGCCTTTGGTTTGTTCCATTTCAAAAGTTTCTATTAATTTGCTTCTCTTTGCGCGGTTAGATTGTAACCCATCACCTGTTTCATTTACTTTAGTTTCTCTGCTGATTGTCTGGTGCCGAGAGATACACTGCTTGGAGGCTGAATATAAACGAGGCAGTTAAATTTTCAATTGCAAAAGCCGGCAGGCATCTATGATGAAATGTCAGCTTACTTTCCCAGGTGTGCTGGTGATTGATGTTTTTATTCAGTTTTTGCGTTCAGGGAGAGTATGTATGGTAGGGGATCTGTTAACATTCCTTTTCAGCTTCTGACGGGATATTGCATTGATATTCTTGATGTCTGAAGCATTTCAGCATTGGTCTTCATTGTTGAAGACTTGAAATCTTTTAGTCTTAAATGTTGGCATTGATGTTTTTAATTGTCACTTGGTCGTATCACTATATCAGCCTAAAGCCATAGATTTTGTGGCCTCCGTAGATAAATTGCAGTTTTGGGTGCTTAGGGGGAATAACTTTCGACTATTTCATGGGCGTCACTGAAAATTCTGTCACACAAAGGTCAGATATTTGTGACATCTTGAGCCATACGTACATGACTAAACTGAGAAGAGGCACCAAATTAATCAGTAAAAGATGAGACTGCCTACCATTACAGTCTTGACTTCTTAATAACACTGATCCACTTGATTGCTAAAAGGTTAAGCTTTCAAGTCCCAATTAAACAGAGAACTAATGGTAATGTTTCACTGCGATCTGAGCATGTTGGTGGAGTTGAACTGAATCTAATGGGCAAGTAGGCAAGAAAGAGTTTCTGGTTTTCGTTGAGGCGGCTATTACCCCAGTCGTTCAAAACCGCACTCTCGGGTTTACCCAATTAAGTTCTCCTCTCAATTTAGTAGAACCCCAGATCAGCGTAGGACTGCTTATCATCAAACTTTGAAGCAATAGTCCCCAAATCAGCACAGTTCTTGCAACCAAAACCATATTGGAATCCATGTTAGAATTCACAATACTTCTCCGCACTGGCGAGTGTGAACAGCAACCAATTCGACGTAGCGAGTGGCGACTAATTACTCGTGGCGAGAGAAGTATATCACACTGTTCACTTGGTGAATAGTGTTTGAAGAAGAGTAGATGAACTGAACTTATGCAGTCTTTTTTTTTATCTAAAATTCTTATTGATTACAGTGAAAACACTTCCCTTTTATAGGGATACAAAGTAACCTACAAAATATCTTAAGCTAGGTAAGCTAGAGATCAACTTTGATGTAGGAAGGATGGCAGCCAACATTGAAGAGCAGATTGACCGTTGCAAGTCAAAGGCCGTGCGTCAGAGACGTCATCCACCAAGGGTGGTTCATCCGCCAGACGATATCCGCCAGACATCATCCGCCAGACGTCGTCCGCCATCAAGGTTAAAGCCCGGTTTACTACAGTTTTGGCATCTGGCGTCCGAATGACGATTGTGATACCATTCCGGAAAGGGAACGACGCCAGGAATCAAACTCGTAGCTTTGCTACACATGTGTGGGCCTTTTCGGGCTTTCGAGTTCGTTTAGGGCCTCAAAACGGCAGTTTAATATGTTTTCAAGATTTAAATTTTTTTTTTTAGTTTGTTTTGGACTTGTTTTGTTTTAATCCTTTGGGCTTTAGGTTTCCTTGTTAGAGTTGCCCTAGGGTTTTCTTCTCAGTATTTAAGCATCCATTTGGGATCACATATAATCAGTTAATCAAATTTTATCAAAACCCTAAGAGTTTGTCTCTTAACTTCTGGTGGATTCCAGACCTGTTCTATAGAGTACAACGTTGATTGTGTTCTCCATCTATCGAGGGTTCGACGTTGATCAACCCTTCCACACTTCTACTGCGTCAAACTTGACAAATTATAATAATATAATACTACAAATATCTAGCAGAAAATCTCAGTGGAATGAACAGTAGATAGTTGCTGAAAAGTATATCAGCTTTTCAGTCTAACTTCTAGTTCTCTCAGGAAAGCATTAACTTTAACAAACCATGCATACTCTTTCTCCAGACTCCATGCTCCTCGTAGTGTCGAATGATCGAATCCCACAAATGTTTACTGAATTGTGTGTGTGTGTGTTTGAGTTATGTTTTGGGTTCTAGATAGGCCGTATAGTTTCCATACACTATTGGATGTAACTAAAACAATATTAAGGAACTTTTTTTTTTTAACGATAGAATGACACAAAATCGGGACAGTTGCACCAACCTTTCTTTTTAATCAAACCTACGTGCGGTAAAACAAACAATCACCGCAGCAAGAATAAACTTACTTACTTTCAACCAAGAATAAACTTACTTACTTTCAACCAAGAATAAACTTACTCATTGTACAATTAAACACGTAGAGGTAGTGGACACTCTAGCTACTCCAAAGGCGCGCTTGATACATTTGATTGTAAACTAACTAGAGAAACTAACGAGCGAAACTAGCGATCCTTAGTTTCGTAAACTTTATTTCAAAAAAAAAAATTGAAGAAATCTATTGTAATTAAAAAACCCAAAAAAAAAAAAACAAGGGATCGGAATAAACCTAGGATCATCAAGGGGAGCACATTAGAACCGGCCAGCAACTATGGCCGGAGTTCGACACCGCACCCGTGCACCTCCACCTCGCCTCTTCCGCCCTGACGACTTTGATCATGTGTAAAAAGCATGTAAGATAGCACGTATACATGAGGCATGGAGTAGCGGCACAAAGGACAATTGGAACAGTTCTCCCTGAGCCACGTTAAAATGCAAGTCCCATGAAAAAGGTGCAAGCAAGGCAAGCGAGTAACTACTTGATTTTTTTTTTGGTCGAAAGATACACTATAATCAACAATCTCAAACTCGTCCAAACAAATAACGCACGATGATGACCCTCCATTAGCTTCCAAGCTATCCCTGTGCACTCTCTCCAGTCCAACATTGATTACAAACTCAGCTATATCAGGCTGCACCGCCACCTCGTCCAAACTGCGCAGCCGAATAGTTACCTCGTAGATGACCACCATAACGGGCATCTGAGGAGACGCAGCCGAAATTCCATGCCTTATTGTTAAAAGAATGTGGGAATGCTCGTGTTCCGGGATACCCATGCTGGACAGAATCTCTTCCATGATCTGTCCGGAGGCTCTGTGATTTTGCATGAAACGAGAGAGATGAGGAACCATGATGACCTTTTGGACGGGGATGTTGAGTTTTTCGACCATTTGGTCCGGAGCTTCGCTACTGATGACGTTGTTCTTAAAGCTTACGACGGAGCGAGTGAGCCGTAATCTCAGTATAATCATGTCCGGGTCTTTGTAGAGCGGGACTCCTACTTCCCAGGGCAGCACTCGGCTTTTAAAGTAGGGTCCAACGTAGCGTTCAGTCTTTGAGCTTGCTTTCATTTTCATGGCTTGGTAACCTTGGTTAATAGCTTGATAGTTATCGCGTGAGAGCATCGTTAGAACTTAGAAGAAGGCGAGTGATTCTTCCATGTTTTTAGAATTATGAATCGCTGGATCCGGCCAATAAATTGCGTGTCTGACTTGGTTTCATACTTTTTCTCCCTTTGTTTTCAAGGTTTAAAAATCGCAAACGTTTTAAGGTAATTTTCTTATCAAGTATGTATATCGAAATCTAACAACATATAAGAAGACAATAATAATCCGTGTACAAAGAAAAAATATTTTAAAAGATAAGTGAGGAGAATTTAGAGTCCTTATCTTCATAGGGGGCTTGTGGTTAAATTTTCAATAAACCCATAGAATACTATTACTTTATCAAAACAAACTCTATAAAATTACAGTGGAACCTCTATAAATTAATAATGTCGGGATTATAAAAAATTATTACTTTAGAGAGATTATTATATTATCGATAAATAAATATATATTACTTTATAGAGAGTTATGTTAATTACTAATTCTTTTTGAAATATATAACTTAATAAGTCTACTTTAACTACGTTGTTTATTTCTATAGCCAGATTCCTACTCATATTAGATTTATTTACTTTCCAATTCTGGTACAATGTGATGCTAATTTGTAATTATGTAACTTCAAAAATGGTAACTTGCTACATGTGTTTAGTGTTTACAAAAAATTAAGAATAAAGTTCAATTTGGTTTACACAAAAGGAAAAAAAAAAAACAAATGACTATAAGATGATATTTTTAGCATAACTAAATTAAGAAATAATAAACTAGCTAGGGCTGGGCATCCGGATTTCGGATCGGATTTGAAGCAAATCCATATCCAATCCGAATTATTCGGTTTGAGATTTTCTTCATCCGTATCCGAATTTTAAAATAGCGATCCGAATATTAAACCAATCCGGATTTCCGGATCGGTTCGGATCGGATTCGGTTTTTATCCGAATTCAAAAAACCTACTTTCTTAGGAATTAAAATTTCAAAATGCATCAAACAATCCATAATCATAATTCCATAAAATGATTAAAATCAATTACCAAAATCATAAAATCCATCACCATAACTATATTTCCATACTTAGTACATAACCAAATTTAAATTTATCATAAAGGGTTGACATGAGAGAATGAATTGGGGTGTTAGGGATTTTATATGGATAGATCATTAGATTAAGTGTTGGAGAGTACATGGTAAAGACATGGAACCAACGAATAATAATGCGATACGTATGTAAAAAGTATATAAATGTAAATTAAAAAAATTCGGATTGGATCGGTTTTTTTCGGATGGTTTATGAGGTTGACCCAAATCCAACCCGGTTTAAAACGGATCGGATCGGTTCATTATTTTTCTCACCCCAAATATTTCGGATCGGTTATCCGACCCGGAAATTTCGGATGGATCGGTTCGGATTCGGGCCAAATTCGGATTTATGCCCAGCCCCTATAATAAACTGTTAAATTTCCTTAAATTGCATTACAAATTCTATTTACTTTTTTTTTTGTATTTCATCAATTATTAATTATTTTTGCTCTTCCACCGCACAGCTCCACCATTTTACACTTCCTGTGTGTCGATTCCGGCTTTTTTGCCACCAAACTTTCTTAATTTGCAGCCTTTCTCTCCTCATATCGACGCCATGTCGCTTGAGGATGTTACTGCAAGCTTTGCAACCTCTCTGGCTTTGGCCAGTGATGGCGTCCTTGACATCTCCCACCGTCCCAAACCACCACAGCGTGGCCAGCCACAATCCTTCCTTCTGGCGAAGCCTCTCACTCCACGACGATGCTCTGTCCCTGATTTGCAGCTCACGTTTACCAGAGCGTGGCTTTTGCACGGCAGATTTCAAATACAGGAGCGACCCCTAATCGCCTATTTGTAATCAGTTTCGATCTCAATTGAGATCGCAATCGTGTTGTATGGGGGGGACCCTGGTACCATGATCGAGCTCCTGTAATCATTCAGGAGTATGATGGCCTGGCTCTGCTTCAAGATATCCCAATGAAATCTCTGTTTTTCTGGGTTCGAATCACCAACATTCCTCCGGCAAAAGAGCAACCTGATATCATTGAGGATGTGGTCGTCGTTGCTGGTTCCTTTATCAAGCATGATGATCGGGACTGGCGAGCCACGAAAATGGTGTGGGTTCAGGTTGACCATGATATTGTGAAGCCTTTCATTCACAGGACAACACTGAAATTTGCAGCAGGGATTGAGGCTGAAATTTCGTATTTTTATGAGAATCCGGTGGGTAAATGCAAAATATGCAATTTGATTATTCATGTATCAGGTGAGTGTGAATTTGCTAACTAATCCATTAAGACTGCCTCTGTCTTGCAGAAAGAAAATCTGATAAGCACTCCGGGTGGTTTGCCATTTGTGAGCAACTCTTTTTCGACTGGTGCTTTTTGTTTCAAAGGTGGTAATTCCTCCTCTATGTTGTCTACTTCCAAATCGATGTTTCATATTGCTACACCAAAATTGCGTAAGCCTGTGGTTATTAGAAAGGAGATATTGACTGGTTCTAATGATGCTGGAGCTTTAGTCCCTATGGATGTCGATGTCATGCTGCCTATGAATGTTGTTGCCTTAGCTGCTGATATAAATGCTAACTCACAGTCTATGCCTATTTTGGACTTGATTGAACCAACTTTTACTGAATCTGATAATTCTGAATGCAGTATTGATATTACGAAGATGTCGGTTATAAGTTCTGAAACAGGTACTGCAGACACTAGTGAAAAGGACACCATTATATCGAATGTCATTGTGCCCATTGCAACTTCTGCCATTGTTACTCCCACAGATTCCAGTACTATATGTGGAAAACTAAAGAATCAGTTGGATGTTGCCCCAAGGAACCAAGCAGAAGTTAGGCTCCTCACCAATCAAACCAATCACTTACTTTGGTCACTTCTCACATGCCATTCTAGATGTGCTTGCTAAGGATTGTCTCAACAACTCCTTGAGCTATTGGGTGATAAGTTTCACGGGCCTCTGCAAATACCCTCTTGGCTAAAATCTTCTCTTCTTCTTTACCAGTGCCTTCTACAAGAGCAGTATATAGTGGGACAAGGTACTTCTTCCTCCCCACTGCCTTCAAAGTTTTTTCCACCTCAGCATAGTGATCTTTGCACTTAGAAGCAATTGCCAGCAGAAGAAATGCCACCTTCACTTCATAATCTTTCGATTCAGACAGATTGTAGCGAGCATTCAAGTCCAAAATCTGCACATATTGTAGAACAATACATTGAGAGAATTTAAAAAAAAAAATTAAAAAAATGAAACTCCAGTATCTTATACGCTAACATGGACATCTACATAAAGTGTTATTCTGAGGAAATAAGACTGTAATTTACGACAGGTAAATATAAATGCTAAACTATATCGGAATTTTAATGTTGTACATGAGAAACAATAGTTGTGTTTCCTAAAAGGTCAAGGCCACAAGGCCCCAAAAAGCTACACAAAATCTATCATTAGCTGGAGGCTTTCCAAGTCCAATGACCAACCCCTGGAATCTTACATTTCAATTCTAGAAGCTTATGTTTCATGTACAATCAACCATATTTACTCTCAACAAACAAGGCGGCAGTTATTGTACTAACAGAAAAGTATACATCCAGCTTGTAGGAATCTTGGCCATCTACAAATTATTCACTTATCAATTCAAAAACATCTTAGTAGCTTAGTCATAGTCCAATGATAACAGAAGACATAGATGTATATAAAGAGAGGAAATAAGTATTTTTGGTCTGTGAGTTAAAGTGATCTATATAACTTGATACAGACTGAGAAACAAAGGAAAGATCGAGTGATTTTGAGCCCTTGCAAAGATCAAGTAGTGTGTGGAACAATGATTTTCATATAAACTAAGAAATAAGGTAATACTAAATGAAGCAGGCAATCATCTGAAGGCTGCAATAAACTAATTCACAGAAAAAGAGGGAACATTAGCATTTGAAGAGTAGGAACTCAACATTACCTGTGAAGTTTCAATAGATTTGGGCAGGTTCTCCAAGTAGAGCTCCCACTCCATCCCTCCCCAATCAGCAACTTCATCCTCCCTTGGCATTCTACCAAGCTTAAATTCATTTGCCATCGATATAATCTTTGTATAGATGCTGGAAACTGGTTCATAGGCATCAGGAGGGATGCCAGTGCCCTCAGTCCACAGAGTCAAGTCAATCTCTTTCTCTATTCCAGGTAGGTTTGCTTTCAGAAATTCGAGAAATGTTTCGGTATCAATTGACTTGAACTTAAAGGTGGCAATATACTTCTTAGTGAATTCATCAAATGCAGGCCTTCCAACCTTAATATTCCAGACCAAACAAATACAATCATAACCCTTTTATAAGACAATGTCAATAGACAAAAAGGTAACAATGAGCCTACCTGACGTTCAATCCGCCACAGAAACTGGAAACCTTTCTCATAAGGAACTTCAGAATACACATCGTCTGGGTCCACTCCTTCCTGATTGGTTTTCAGCTTTGTAAACTCCATGTTATCCTTGAACCTCTCCATTTCCTTATTCAAACCCCTCCACCCGATTCCAATATTCAACGCAGCTCTGTCCTCACCTTGCACAGCCTCAACAATTCTCCTCTCCGCATATGTCGTGAAACCCTGTCAAAAAACAACAACAACAAGCTCAGCTCACTAACAAAAACAGACATCTAAACATACTCAACCGCAAGCTGCTCAATATATCAGCAAGCTCCAATGCATTAATCCAAATTCTCCTAAACCATATCTTATAGTCGAAAAACCTCAATGCAGATATATATACATAAATCAAACAAGCCTGACATCTGAATATGGAACATAAAAAACTTCCCTCAAACCAAAAATGCAACAAAAACAAGCGGTAACTAACTAACTAACTATGCATTTTCCTCATTTTCCATACCAACTTAGAATGTAAAAACACATGAAATTATTGATAATATTAGTGATAATGTGATGTACCTCATTCAACCAGAAATGCTCATTAGTCTTGTTAGTGATCAAATTCCCGGTCCAGCTATGAGCCAACTCATGCGCCACCACCTGCGCGCCGCTCGAATCGCCTTTCAGCACCGTCGGCGTCAGAAACGTCATCCTCGGATTTTCCATTCCTCCGTAAGGAAAGCTCGGCGGCAGCACCAACAAGTCAAATCTCTCCCACTCATACGGCCCAAACAAGGCCTCCCCTTGCCTGATCATGTCCTCGGCGCTCGAAAACTCCTTCGCCGCCGCCTCCAGCACCGCCGGCACCGCCTCCGAGTAAACCCTCGTCCTCGGCCCCACCTCCCTAAACCCTAGCTCCCCGACGGCGAAGGCAAACAGGTACGGCGGAATCGGCTGCTCCATCACGAACTCCTCCACCACCCTCCCCTCCGCGCACCACGCGCCGTCGCCGCACGCCAAGGCCGCCCCCTCCCCGGCGATCGGGTCCCTCCGGTCGACGTGGCGCGCGGACATGACGGCGGAGAGCTGGCGCGGGACGTTGAGCCTCGCCGAGTAGCACACACGCGCCGCCGGGGTGTCCTGGCATGGAAAAACCGAGCGCGCGTGGATGGCCTGGCACTGCGTGTAGACGAACGGCAGCGTCTTGTTGAAGGTCTGCGGCGGCGAGAGCCACTGGAGGGCGGAGGAGGTGGGGGCGGTGGTGAAGGTAATGATAACGGAGGAGTGGTTGGAGAGAGTGATGGTGAGGTGGCAGCCTTTGATTGGGTGAGGAGGGGAGAGGGAGAAAGGGAGAGGAGTAGAGGATTGGGGGTCGAGGATGGAGTGGAACGTGAGGCCACGCGCGTCGAGGGAGAGTGGGCCGGAGTGTGGGGAGGGGAGGGTGAGGAGAGCGGAGGCGTGGATAGTGGAGGAGGAGAAGTCGAAGAAGAGAGAGAGAGAAATGTGGGTGGCGAGTGGGTGAGTCGAATCGGTGAACGAGTGCGGGTCGATCGGAGCCATCAAAGGAAGTTAGGGTTTTGCAGAGAGTGAGAAGTCAAAATCGAATTTGGGGGAAAATGAATTCTGGGGTTTTTTTTGCTTTTAAACTTTGGAGGGAGAAAAATAGAATTGGAGGGAGAATCACATACGGGCGGGTGTAGCATACGGCTGTGTACTTTTTTTAATTAAAAAAATAAAATTAGATTCCTAGAAGCATAATCTTTGCTTCTGTTTCAAGCTTAGGTCGAAAGTTGGTGATTATGTATGTTTTTTCTATTAATAAAGAGTGACCTTTTGCATGGTATTTCAATTGTTTAAGGATGTATATATATTTTTGATGGGGTTGGGAAAGTATGGTATGATTTATCCCACTAAGATTTGAGATGTAAAGTGATGGCTCGAGGTGTTAAATGGTTATGGATGCAATGACTCAGTTGAATTATGTGATCTCAAGGGGGTAAGAAAGTAAACCTATCATGCATTAAGTCGAGCCAAGATTTAAAACTTGGTCACAAAATTGGTAACATATTAGTTGACAACATTACTCGAGTTAAGTCATTTAAGTTTGATCCCGACCTCCACCAAGCTGGAATTTGCCATCTAAATGCCTATACGGTTCAATATCGCCTCAAAAACTAGGGCTGGGCATGGGCCGGGACGGGCCGGGTTTCGACTAATCCAGGTCTTGATGCCGTAATTATTTTTGGGGACGGGACGGTACGGGGTTGTTATTTTTCATACTTGATCTCGGAGGTCCTAAATCCCATTCGGAAAAAAGACGGAACCGGGACTAATTCGGAATCCCGAAAAAAAAAAAACTAAAAATTGTACAGAGAAAAAAACAATACCTAAATTATTTTCGTTGGTTTCTCTTTGCTCCGATGAAATCTAATCAATATTTAACATTTGAAGACTTCAAAATCAAAGTACTAGAAAAGATGCATACACAAAGCGCTAAAAGAGCGACTTTTACATTAAATAGTTTATTTTGATCAATCTAACGGCTCACATAAAACCACTACATACAAGTTTTATAATAAATATTTTAATTTTTATATTAATATGACGAGACGAGATTTAACGGGTTTTAATTAAGTGATCCTGATCCCGTCCATTTTCTTTTAATATGAGACGGATTGGGACGAGATCCTCATTTTAATTTCGAGTCCCGTCTCATCCCATTAATTTTCGAGACAAGATTGGGACGGAATTACGGGACCGGGTTTGGTTGTCCAGCCCTACTAAAAACTGCATAAATCTATTTAATTTGTTTCAGTTTTCATCTCTACTATTAGAAAGCCGGGCGTGGAAATATTTCACCAAATTGTGAACTTCCTATATTGCCCTGATTTGAAATACAATTCAACTAAACTTACCTGTACGGACGTATAGTTCGGCTCAAATACGAGAGGGATAATATTATAAAATATTGAAAACAGGGCTATTACAGTAAAAACAATGGGGATATGACATGACTGCGACAAAGAAAACTGCATGCATCACGATCTGCAAACGAGAAACTGTTCGGGCACTATCCCAACTGAAACGGAGACTTATAACGACGTGGTGTGATCAGAGTATATATGGCTATATTAGTCTTCAACACTCTCCCGATTTGCAGTTCACATGTAGGAGATTTCCTGTAGAGCGGAAGTTTCACACCTCCACCCATGTTCAATTGTAACTACCGGTTTCGGTTATGTACAAAAAGCGAGTTGAGGCTGCTGATGAAAACAGAAGAGCAATTGTAGATTCCGGGTAGGTCTCTATACCTAAATTGAATTTTGTGGATTCTCTTCAATTTCTGAACAAATCGTGACCCGTTTGGTTTAGTATGCAATTGACCATGGTCTAGAATTCATTTTCTGTGTGTTGTGTTTCCAGGGTTCATGATAAAAAAGCAGGATTCGAGAAATACCAAGGTAAGGCATTCTTATGTAGTTGTGCATGCTTACAGATTAAATTAAAGTTTGATTCATGCAATTGTAGCCTTGAAGGCTTAAGCTTTTTCTTTTATCCAGGTCTTGATATTTGACATGTTATAAGTGCTCATACCGGGTTAGTCTTCTCATGCTCATATGTTAGGTAGGTTTGGTTTCTTAGATAAGTTGCCGGAATTGATGTTGAGAAAATGTAATGTTTTCTTAGGTTTGGTTTCTTAGATAAGTTGTTTGATCATTATTTATTTACATGTTCTAAAATCCTCTTATTGTTTTACCAGAATTATTGTTTAGTTTTGGATGAATCAGAATTCGGTCTTTTCATTTGATCTTTTTGGTAGAGCTAGAACGGATATACCTGTACGGACGTATAGTTCGGCTCAAATACGAGAGGGATAATATTATAAAATGTTGAAAACACAAGTGTCACTATATACGGAAGTGCAGAACAGCCAGCGGTTGGAGGGAAAAAAATCGCGTCGAACACGATCTCAGATGATGGAGGATAACTGCAAGCGCAAAAACACGACAGGAACGGAGACGGGGGATGATGCGGTAAGTTATCGGGGTAGGTGTGGTTTCCTATAAAATGGGGGATCATACCCAGATTCAGTCCCAAAAAAAAGGAAAAATGGAACATGAAAATCGCCTCAGTTTTGCCGTCGCTTTGCAACGATCCGATTCTTCTTCTTTTTTTTGATTCAACGATCTGATTCTTTTTGTTTAGGTTTTTTCAATTTTTCTTTTAGATTGCTCATGGTATCTTGGCAATCCAGGGTAATCTTATTATTCTATATGCGTGGAGATAAAGTATCATTGTATCAAGGTATGTAGTGCCAGATTGTTCTTTCTGTTTCTATACTTTTGTTACTTCAATTGCAATTTAAGTTCATGAAACAAATTCATGAAGGATATATATTTTGGTAGATGCATCTGATGACCTTTTTTCTTGCGTTTTCTTTTTTGAGAGGGAGGGAGGGAGGGTTATCAAATTCACTGTGGTTTCCTTTCTCTTGGTTTGTTGGTTGTGATCCTTGGTTAATTGATTCTACGTAGGTACGTATGTTCAAACCAATTGATTTCACTTTGGTTTCCTACAGCTAATGTAAATGCGTTTTATTCATTCAAAGATGAAACACAGAGTTGAAGGGCAAGATTGGGAGGATCCAGTATATGCAAAGTTAGGAGTTGGCCTTGGTTGTTGGTCATTGAGAAAAAACTGTATATTGAATGTATCACAATTGATCAACTAATAAAAGATCAATGAATCTGTTGTGCATGAAATTTGAGAAATGAAACCTTTATGTTCAGCTGTTATGTGAGTATTGCACTAATATGCTATGTCTATATTGTGTAGATAATGCAAATGGATATATAATAATATGAGTTATTTTCTCTTTTCTCTCCACGGTGGTTTATGGAAAAATTGACTGTATAATTGGTAAATTCATATCAATTTGACTGTAAAATTGAGAATCTGATATATGAACATGGTCTTTAATCTTTTATTCTTTAATTTGGTTTTGGACTTCCGAATTCTGCATAGTATCAAGCAACTTATGAAGATTGTACATGAGTTCTCATTATAGCAGCAAAAAGAGTGTCGATTTCAACAGCAGAAAATCAAAATTGAGAGTTGATGTAAAGAAAAACATATGATCGTATGAATGTACTCCCTAAGAAAATGGAGATTTGATGTTAAGAAGGAAAAAGTATATTAGACAGAAAATAAACAAATTGCACGCGTGAACGCGGCCTTTCCTAAGAAAATGGAGTTGGACTTCATGTTTTTAATGGTCCAATGTATGCAATTGGCAAGAGTTTTCTATATGCTTTGTATATCAAGATCATAATATCTCTATAGTGTTTTTTTACAATTCTTTGATAACTAAAAAATAATAATGCACACGCGTGAACGCGGCCCTTCCGCACTTGCGTATGCAATGACTGAAAAAGGAGAGAAATCAAGATTGGTGAAGGATAAAGAGATTGTTGGAGTCCAGAGATCTCCCAAGGATTTTTAATTGTTTCATTTTTCAACCTAATTGGCTACTCTATAAGATGTCTTTTGATTACTTTTCTTGCAATGTATTGAATCAGTTAAGGCTGATCATAAATTTTTATTTTAGATATAATTTTTATTTTTCAAATATTAATTACATGTGTCATGAAGAGATGATTGATTTCTTAGTCCGGGTTACTTCTCTTTCCAGCCTCAATGTCAATTGTATAATAGCATATTTATTTACGACTTTGTAAATAAGGTCTATACTGATGGTCTAGAAGAATGTGAATTATACTCTGGAAGAGCAACAATATTCTTCTAATTTTTTTTTTAATTATGAATGGGAGTTGGACTTCATGTTTTTAACGGTCGAATGTAATTGGCAAGAGTTTTCTATATGCTTTGATCATAATATCTCTATAGTGTTTTATTATAATTCTTTAATAACTCATAAATGATATTGCACACTCGTGAGCGCGGTCCTTCCGCACGCGCGTATGCGCGTGCAGGAAGGCTAGTATCAAAGAATGTGAAAAACAACTGATTCAACTTACATTACTATGACTAATCTAAAATGCTCGTTTACTAATCAAACCGAAAACCAAGTTCGTTTACGATCGAACCGTACCGACCCGAAATTGTACCGATTAGTAATTAAAGAGGCTAATCCGTGGCCATAATTATTATTATAATAAAGGCCCACATTATACAGAATAATTGCTGAAAGCCCAGTGGAGCCTACATCGCATCGCATCAGATCAAAACTCAACCCCCACCTCTCTCTCTTTCTCTCTCAGAAAATAGAAGTAAAAAAAAAAAAAAAAAACCATCTTCTTCTTCAAGCTCTGAAATTTAAGAACTTTCCCAAACACAGCGAGTGAGGGAGAGTCACTGAAACCCTAGAAGACTTGGAAAATGGACGACTACACGAGGGAGATGATGGACCTCAAGACCCTCGTCACTCGTACCCTCGAGAAGAAGGGCGTCCTCGCCAAGATCCGGGTACGAATTCCCCATTTTACCCTCCACCCCCTCTCTCTCTCTCTCTCTCTCATTTTACCCCCATTTCGTTAAAGCTTTCGCCTTTCGATCTACCCAGTTTGAATTTCGCTTCTTAATCCGACCCAGAATGAGGTTTGGAGGGCCCAATTTCAGTTGTTGACTCAGTCTAGGGTTTTGAAATATTTAAAGTTCGTAGCTTTTGCAATTTGAAAATGCGATCCATGTCTATGCTCTGATTTGTAATATATGAAGTTTTAGTGTTGATGTGAATAGGAAAGCTCAAATTTTGATATGGAAAGTTTATTTTTTTGGGTTGTTCTCAAATTTTGATATGGAAAGTTGATTTTTTTGGGTTGTTTGTTTTTGTAGGCTGAGCTGAGAGCGAGTGTGTTTGAGGCGATTGAAGAAGAGGACAAGGTGATTGAGAAAGATGAAGGCTTGCCCCCGGCGCTATTGGGTAGCTGCAATGATCGTGCTAAGCAACTCCATGCTTCTCCTTCGGGTTAGAGACTAATCCAAATGCTTGTCCTTGTTTTGATAAGAGTATTTCATTGTGTTGTTTTTGGTTTCGTATGCTGAATTTGGGTTTGGCATTGTCATTTTGTAGGGAGGTTGCTTACGGCATTGGTATGCGAGTACTTGGACTGGGCGCAGCTGAACCACACGATGAAAGTTTATCTGCCTGAGTGTAATTTGGTAAGTGAACTTTTGGTGCTGAAAGTTCTGAGCTTTGTAATAATTTTTGAAATAGTGAGCTTCCTATACTAACAGTGTTGCTACTTGCTTGGATGGCAGCAAAAGGATTCCTGGAAAGCTGAGTTGAAGGACTTCAGTAACAAGAATGGATATGACCTTAACAGAAATGGGGATAGTGGTCCTTTGCTTTTGGATGTGCTTGAAGGATTTTTGAAGTTTGAGGTTTGTTATTATCTGCTCTGAACAAAAAAAAATGCTTACTTTCCATGACCTTTGGATAATGAATGTTTGCCTATAAAATTCAAGATTAGGGTCCCAAAAACGAGAAAAAGCCAAGCTTTCAGGATCAAGTCTGTACTCAAATAGCGTTTAGACTGTAGTCTTACATGGGAACATTTTATTTGCTTCTAGTTAAATGATGCAAATGCTGGTAATTGATCCCTGATGGAATAGTTATATTGGCACACCTTAACCAATATGCATAACTTCAAAAACTTTGGGGGTGTTTTTCTGCCTTCCATACTTGTATTGAATGCACAAATATATTTTGAATCAGGTTTTGATATAAAACTTGGGTGTTGGATAGCAGCATTAGAAATTATTGTGGCATTGGTTCTTTGCTATTTAAGTCAATTTCTAGTTGTCCAAAGGCAAGTTTATTTCTATATATATATGGTACTGTTAAGGAAACACTTCTCGTACGTCGTTTGACCATTGAAATAGTCTGATTAAGAAATTTTGGCCAGGATACTATGTAAGTGTAAAGTTTGGGTAATAGCATCCTATAGATCTATAGAGAGGAATTCTCTTGGTGGTTCACATAGTAATTGGCCCTGAAAACTATAGCTACAGTGTTCGTGGTGTAATGTTCAACTATGTATGGTACTGCTAGTTAGTTATATTGTGGGTACAAGGCTCTTGTAGAATCGAGCTGATTAGTGCGACTAGTCTGTTGCCAACACATCCATGTCCCTGAAATATACTTATGACAGGAGTTGGTATTCCCCAGAGTGTTGGGTTATTTGAAGTGCATGTCCTTAATGATATTATAATGCTGCATCCAAACTGAAACTGATATTTCCCTTTGTTGCCTACATGATTATGTGTTTGCAACTGTTTCTTTATCTGAGTTCTAACAATTAGAGCTTGTTTGAACAGAATTTATCTCAAGCAAGGGGTACTGGAAGGAGGCTAACTACTTCAGAAGCAGAGTCCTTATCCAATTTAGACTCTCGGAATATGCGAAGACCTTCATCATCTGTTGCTGGAGGCCTACCCCCACTGGGAAGGTAGTGAACCAACTCTACTGATTAAATATAGTGTATTTATTTTGTCTTCTTTTCTATACATCTTAATTAATGTTGGTTTTATTGATGTGGTTATGACAGGCCTGGTAGTGCTTCCCAGTCATCTGGTGAGTGAAAATGCTGTTTCTTACATTCTTCCTCTATTTGCTTGCCTTTGTTCTCTATCTGATACAATCTCTCACATTCAGATCGAAGAGGTGGATCCTCCATGTCTAGCCACAGGAAAGATGAGTACAATTGGAGATATGACAATGAAGAACTTCCGGAAGCCATGGAAAACCTTCAATTGGATAAAAAAGCTCGAAACCTAACCACATCCTGGCGGTACATTCTGAAACCCTGTTAACTAATATTCACATAAACTAAAGGAAATACTTAATTTTCAAATAAAACAGAAGTTCAGCAGCAGCTGTATCTAAGGATATTCTGGGACTCATAGCTCATGTGCATTGTTTCAGTTAGGCACTCATAGTTCTTGTGCATTGTTTTCTATGCTTCATCTGTTTGATGTGACTGTGCAGGCACGCCGGAGATGGAAGTAGTGAGGATGACAGCAGCAGGTCTGACCAGATGTAGCTGAATCAAGTGATGATGACAGCCTCTTTAGAACTGCACCTGTATTTTATTCTGTATTTCATCATCCTTTGATGATAGTTATTTTAGTAAAGGTCATTCTGTACTCTGATTTGATCTCGAGTGTTCATCTGTATTTATTTAATTTCATTTTTGACCATCTTTGGAAACAACTTAATATATCAGCAATTCCCTTCCTTGCTTACAAGTCATTCTCAGTTCTCTTCAGCCTTTTTAAATTTCATGCTAAATGCTGCTGGTTTGAAATTCACAAAAGAAAGAAAAAGGAAAAACATTTATAACGTGGAGAGCGTAGTGTTAGATTTTCTCACACGTGCCGTGACGTGTGTTTCCGGAAGCCAAAAGCTCAAAAGCTGATAGTAGTCTCCTGGCTTTTAGGAAAAGCCAAAAACCCAAACACTGACGCCCTTCTTCTTATTATTACAAGCTTTTCTCCATCTGTTTCTGCTTTCTCTCGCAGCACCTCAGAAACGTTTGACTTTTGCTTCCCTCCTCCTCCTCCTCCCCATGGCGGTTCTGAGCCGCGTTCTGAGATCGAGAGCGGCGGCGGGAGTTGACCGTTTGGCAGTTCGGAGCTTCCGTTCTTCGTCGTGGTGGCGAAATTCCGAAATTGACCTCACGGCGGCGCAAAAGGCTCTACCTTTAAAGCGAGACGTGAAGGACAGAAACGTCCAGTGGGTTTTCCTCGGCTGCCCCGGCGTCGGCAAAGGGACGTACGCCTCGAAGCTGTCGACTCTCCTCGGCGTGCCTCACATCGCCACCGGCGATCTCGTCCGCGACGAGCTCTCCTCCAAGGGGCCTCTAGCTCATCAGGTTGCTTAGGGTTTTCAACTTTTGCCCTAATTTATTTAATTTCGAGTTAAAATTAATTGAAATATGAAAACAATTTGCAGCTTTAATTTCGAGTTAAAATTAATTGAAATATGAAAACAATTTTTTATTTAATTTCGAGTTAAAATTAACTGAAATGTGAAAACAATTTACAGCTGGAGGAGGTTGTGAATCAAGGAAAGTTGGTTTCGGATGAGATTATAATAGACTTGCTGTCCAAGCGTCTAGAAGCTAGCTTAGCTAAGGGTGAAACCGGCTTTATTCTTGATGGTTTCCCTCGTACAATTCGACAGGCGGTAAATTTCGACTAAATTTTGATCAAGCTTGTAGCTTTACTTGTTAATTTTTAGTTTTGTAGCATATTGTATGTCCAGAATGGTATCGTCGTTGTTTTTACCATGATATTGTTATGAGGGTGAAAGGTATTTAAGTTCTTGAGTTGTTGCAGCTAAGGATTAGTTGAAATGTACGCATGAGCGTACGGTATTTGAGGAGTGATTGCTTGGTTATTGTGTTGTAACTGTAAAGTAAGTATCTTGGTTTAAGAGCTTATGCAATTTTTTTATTTTTTTTTTTGAATCTGCCGGTCTGTGTTGCAAATATGGGTTTGCTTTGTAATGTGTTTGCTTATGGAAGTCACGTTGTAATTTGCTTTTTAAGTTGCTTTGATTTCATCTCTCTAGCTTCATGAGCAGAAATGAGTCGCTTGGGTTTGTAAGAGACCTGTTCCTCTGTTCTGCATGTTGGTTTTCCACAAGATTTTACTTTGAGTACATATGTGGTTGAATGTCACGTGAACACTATTTACAAGATTCCTGATGTAGTGGGACTTTTCAGGTCATCTAGTGTGAATTTTCTTACGTTTACAGTAGCAGCCCAATGACTTTTGCTGTTTTTCATGTGATGGAAATTAGATTCTGACGTTCCATTAATTCAGTTACCCTACCTATCTCTGTGCCCCTCATTCAGTTATATGTTATGGCTTGCCTTCTAAGCTTTTGTTACTTTACAGGAAATTTTAGAGGGAGTAACAGAAATTGACTTGGTAGTCAACCTAAAGCTTCGGGAAGAAGCTTTGCTTGCAAAGTGCCTTGGAAGAAGGATTTGTAGTGAGTGTGGAGGAAATTACAATGTTGCCACCATTGACATTAAAGCTGAGGAGGAAAACCCTGGTATGTACATGGCTGCACTTCTTCCGCCTCCACATTGTGCATCAAAGCTCATCTCACGATCCGATGACACTGAAGAAGTTGTTAAGAGACGACTACGTATTTATAATGAAATGGTATTGTTTCTGCCTCTTTGGATGTTCTCTTTCATCATTTCAAGGAAGCATGTAACTAGAGTATAGTACATGACTGAGACACTGCTGCCTATAGGATTAACTGATCAAGTCACTCGCGTTTTTCGCTCCTTAGGAGTGATCGCTTAGAGACTGCTATGCATATATAATACAATGTTAGTATTGATTCTTTGGAACACTTGACAACATTGAGTACATAGGTGTGACTTCTCCTTCCAGCTTTTATGGGTCTACATTTAGATATTGGCCTTTGAAATCATGCTTATGCCATTAGTCTTGTCTTTTTAAATGATAATATATAAAGTCACTAGTCTGCTATAATAACAAAATCTAGGATTTTGTTTCATTCAACGATTTGAGTATCTCATATAATGTTGTCTTGCAGAGTCGACCTGTGGAGGAGTTCTACCGCAGTCGAGGAAAATTGTTAGAGTTTGATCTTCCTGGAGGGATTCCAGAATCCTGGCCAAAGCTGCTTCGAGCTTTAAATCTGGAAGATCATGACGACAAACAAACTGCCGCAGCATGATTTGTAAATTCTGTACCAATATACATTAGACGAGTTGGTTTCCATTAGGTAAAGCTAGATCATTCATTCTTTGCATGTCAGGGAAGCTGGTGCATGTAATTTATAGTTTGAAAGGAAACACTTCTATATGCAATAAGAGCACAGAGAGGCACATTTCCTTTCAGAGTTATGTAAGTGGTTGGGGAGGTAAGCATTGTAATGGTCAGTCACGTTGTTTGTTTGAATAATTATTCTTTCTATGGGCAGCAAGTAAAGATTCAGAACAGTACCATTTTGCCAGTTTCTATAAACTTGTGAAGAAGTCCGCAACCCTATATCCATGACTAGCGGTGATATATTTCCAGATGAAAGCCCATACTGAAGTATTGAGCTTGAAGGCATACACGGCTCTATTGCGAACTGAGCTACAAAATGGTAAAAGTAAAACAAAAATACTATTTCCATTGATGCAGTATGGCAACTAAAATGGTGATTTGGATGAGGATAGAACATTGTTCAAACTCTGATAATCTAATCCTAATGAGGATAGAACGTCTGACACAAATATAACAGCTAATGACAATCACTACTCACAGTGTTTCCATCACTTGGACATTTTTATTCGTAGACACATTCTAGGGAGATGGAAGAGAACAGAGTTGAATGACAGTCACTAGGTTAGCCAGAATAACTTTGATACCCAGAGTAATGTTGACTGGAAATCTTCCAAATGAAATTGATTACAATACTATCGCGCTGAGGTCAGATGTCATTACAAAGAGATAAAGAGTCCACAACCCACATTACATCCCCAAGTAAGCATAGATGCTTTGCCTCATCAAACAAGCATGTTGTTTGGGACCTCCAAAGCTCCAAAGCTATTCATCCACATTTTGAGATTCATCGCGTATCATGGTCCTCATCAAGTCCTGCTTCCAGGATAGAAATACTCAACACTGTTCTCCTTGACCTTGAAATGGAAATTACACAGCTTGTTTCTTGATCTCTCCTTCTCATCAATGCTCTTGTTCACAACTGTCAACTGCAACCAATAAGAACAATGAGGATTTTGTAAGATGAGTAATACAATGGAACAAAGCATTGTAATACAGCCGACTACTCAGAGGACACAACACAAGAAAAAGAACAGAAAACAGCTCTCATAGTCATGGAAATATCACGAAATCTGAAATGACAGAATTCAAGAAACTGAAATCAGCAGGAGCACATGAATTTTGTCAAATACAAACAGAAAATAATCCATTTTCCATAGTGATCAGACTCGAAATGTAAACCAGTTATCAATATCTAATGAAAGGGGGACCATACAGAAATGATGTGAGCAAGCATACACAACATAACTACAGTCAAGGAAACAAACAGGAGTAGTTTCTAGTTTCTACTACTCTCTCAGGAGAAGATTTGCACCAAACAAACATCATGGCCCAAAAACCATTACCAGTTTTATCTAGTAATCTCAACATTCCAAGATCTATCCCTAGGGAAGATTCTAATAGGATCAACACGGTTTAATCTAATAGTCCCACAATTACCAATTTTTTATCTACTGAACTAACTAATAGATTAGTGAAGTTAAAGAAACTAGAATCATGATTTCCATATACTAGAAACGCTACTTTAAACCTATATAAGAAAAGCTACTTAGACAATCTCAAAGAAACAACATGAACTTAATAGTGAAAGACAAAATGTGTTCTAGAAAGTACCTGTCCATGCACATCTGAAGCCAAACCAGTGGCCAAAGGTTCTGTCTTTATCAGAATATCTGCTAGGTACTCCATCTGTAAAATCAGTGTAGGCCTCCCCATGCCTGCATAGATGTCCTCATGATTGAGCATGACTAAGGAACATCCCTGTGACAAGACAATAAGCACCATGATAACATAACTAAACTGAGAGAAAGTATCGCAACAAGAGAAAACAAAGAACAGTTTCAAATTGATTCCTTACAAATTCGGATATCAAAGTGTGGCAATAATGCAGAAAATCCAAGACAAGATTCGTACTTCCGTTAGCAGTCACCTCCATTAGAGAAACATCATCTATCATAACAGTAACACAGTTCTTGCTTTCTTCAGGCAACACACTTATAGTCTTCAGAATTTCCACATACAATTTAACCATCCCACCATCACCACTCTTTCCATCATTTCCATCTAAATCAATCACACAGCACTTATGTCAATGAGAACCAATACTAAAAGTTCTCCTCTACTAGCTAACTTCGACGATACGATTTTCATAATTTCATTCGTCGAATACTAAACAAAAGCCTATTTGTGTGTAAAAAAGAACACATTTTATACCTGAATTTCTCACCTGGCCAATAATCACCAATCATATCAAAGAAAAAGAATTTACTATTGTCCCTTTGTGCAGCTAAATTGCAGCCCTGTTTATAAAAACAAACCCAAATATCAAAATCCCAATTCAAATTCAACTTCATACAAGAAAGAACACATTTTTACACATGAACAAGTGATTCAGCAATAAAGAATCAAACTTTAGTTAAAGGGATTAGTGGGATTACGAGCTTTCGGAGGATTCGATCGTAGTGAGAGAAGGGTTGGGCGAAGGCGACGAAAACGACGACGTTTGAGGAGTGAAGAGAGCGCTTAAGGAGGTGGTGGAGAACGAATGCGGCACTGGTCTCGACGCAGTCTTCGATGAGGACGACGCGGCCGGTGAGGCGTTGAAGCCCTAGAGCTTCGTCCAATAAGCTTCGGGTCTCCATCTTCTTCTTCGTTGAAGCAAAAAGCACCGGAGGTTTTAGGGTTTAAGGGACTGGAAATTTGGGGTTTTGATTTCAACGGTTTTGGGTTTTGGGGATTTTACAATTTATAGATGGGGTTTTGATTTCACCGCGCCCTTTTTGAAAAAAGGCCTCTCTTTTTTCACTTTTTTATCCTCCCAGTCAGTTACTGTTTTACCCCATTTCTTCGTCGGGATAGGGTCAACGCCGGGAACGGTGTGGCGGGTGTCGGGAGACGTTGCAGCGGTGAACCGTTGACCGTTGCTACCCGCGAACGCGATACAAAACAAATCGGATTGGTTTTGTATGACTAATATTGTTCTTTTGTCTAAAGTGTTGAGATGTTAATAACATGTGCGATGAGGGTGGGTAGTAAAAGGACGTCACTTTTGGATAGGCCATCAAGAATGTGTATGGGTTAATTATTTGTTACTTAGGAGAATTGAACAGTAGAGATGAACAAATGTGATATATAAATTGGTCTAATAATCGATATCTCAAAATGTGATCAAATAAGGGATCTCTTAATAGAAGGGTTCTCCTATTTTGATAGTGTCAAAAGTTATTTTTATGGCTTTAGACACCAAAAAATTATACAAAAAACTGATACCGAATAATGTGGCCTATACCACATTATCAGTTTCATTTACAATGTAAATGACATGGAATTATTTATCAATATCAAAAATAAAAATTAGATTATTGTGATTTTTTACAAACTTTCATAACTTAATGACTAATAAACTTGCCATAGATTGAAAAGGAATCTAAGTTTCTTTTCTTCTCTCCTATCATTGATCCCAACCAAAGCACCATGATTGGGAGAATTCTCCTGATTCCTACATATCATTTTTTATCTTTCTTCCTCACGCCTCATACCATATGTTGCGAATTGTGATTTTTTTTGTTGTTGTGAGATTGTGAGTTATCCATCACAAATCTCACCAAGTATGGAAGATATATGAAGAACATAGATATATTTGGTAGGAGAGGGCGTTGAAAATATAACTGTATGTATGGTTTAATTATCAATTGACTCTATAATTATACATGGTTCGACATCCATATTCCAATTGATTATATTTCTATTTGCATATTCCAATTAATCATTCTCAATGCATAATTCAAGCAACGCGTTTGTTTTAAGGTCTACAATGTTTTATGACTTTTCTAGTTTATTTGAATTTTGACAAATGATTGGAGAAGTTTTACCTTTATTGTTTGGTTTTTAATCTCAATTATTTTGGTTAGTTTTGAAATTGTAAAATTTGAATTACAACTATGTTTCCATGTCACTGTACATTCAGCAAAATAGTGACATTGTGGCATATATGCCACATTATTTTGTATTAAATTTTGGTATAAAATTTTGGTGTCTCTAGCGGTACCACTCTTATGGTGTGTTTGGATGAGAATATTATGAAATTTATATGAGAATTTATAATTGATGGCATCTTGATTCCATTAATTAGAAATCTATCAATTGCAAATTCTATTGCTTGGTTATAGATTAAGAAAGTTTTTAAAAAATTAATATCAAATAAAATATTAAAAGTCTTATTTTAGAAAGATAATTAAACACTACAAAAGAATTTGTAAATGACATCTATTTTGTGAGGAATTCAAGAGAGAAATTTAAATAATGAATCTCTTCGTTTTCTTTTCCACAAAAATTTAGAATTTCCTATTTGATAATGTTAAACGACGGAATTGGCTTTTAGGAATTATGAAATCCTGACTTTCAATTAAATTTCTCCGAATTTTCTCTCGTCTAAACACACTCTTATGGATTTGTGTTTGTAAAGTTTCATTGCTTTCTCGAATCTAAATTTGCTTCGGTTTTTTAGATTTGACTTTCTCATATTTAGTGAGTCATGACTATGATGTAACTTATTCTTTTATATTAATATTGTGACACCCCAGGACATTAAAAACAAAAAAAAACTAGCTACCAAAATGAAAAATGGTTTGTTTAACCACTTACGACATGTTTAACTATTTTAATACCTTCCTAGCAATTTCCAGTTTCTGGATTTGTACAAACCTGACTGACTCTCCTTTTTGGTCATGGAGTTGAAAGTACTGTTGTAGTCTAAGATGTAGTGCCGTCTCAGAATGAAGGCTCATTTGTTCATTACTGGGCATATGACACACATCCAATCAGTGTCTCATCATTCCTATTTTCCTCATGTGTGACCTACTCTTCAATATCTTCTTCTCTTCCCATGGAATCTTTCCTATTTGATCAGGGCACAATTTCAAACCATTCTCATTCAGATCATAGTAATCATGAACTCATCAAACCCTCTTTCATTCCAACCAACCTGCACCTCCCTAGTGATTCTAGTACATCTTTGAACCCGGCTTCAGATGGGTATGCCGGTGACAATTATGACTACAATAATCCGGTTCTCAAGTATATAAGTGATATTCTTCTTGAAGAGGACATTGACGATAAGCCCTGTATGTTGCAGGACTGTCTGGCTCTCCAAGCTGCTGAGAAATCTTTCTATGATATCCTTAATCAAGAGGATTCTACAACACTAGACCAAAGCTTTGAGAACTTGAATGATTACAGTGAGAGTTGTTTTAGCAATGATGGTGCTATTTTTGGCAAGAGCTATGGGGTTGCTGATCCCTCAGAAACTTGTCATGTCCAGTCTTCTTTTATTGATTGTCTATCAGATACCTCTTTGGTTTCTGATTCACCTTCAAAGCTGCAGAGAGTTGGAAATTCCGGAAGGGTGGAGGAAGCAAACCTGCATGAAAATTTTAAAATCATTGACGCAGAGAGGTGCCAACCGATGCTTCAAGGTTCTCAGACACAGAGAGGATCAGATTCGGCGTATGAGCAACAGAGTGAAAATAGGTCAGAAGGAAAGAAAAATCGTCGAAGGAAGGATGGTCATTGTGTAGAAGAATGGAGAAGCTACAAGCAGTCAGTTGCATATTGCGCTGACGACTCTGAGTTCAGTGAGCTACAAGAAATGTTTGACAAGGCATTGCTCTTTCAAGGTATGAATCATGAGTCCGATGATTTTAGTTCTCATCATGAGTCTTCTAATGAGCGAAGCAGGCACGCAAAAGGATCTAAACCGGCGCGTTCAAAGAGACAAAATAAAGAAGAGAAAGTGGTCGATTTGTGCACAATGTTAATTCAATGCGCGCAAGCTGTTGCAAGTTATGACGAACGAAATGCAAGTGAACTACTGAAGCAGATTCGGCAGCACTCGTCTCCCTATGGTGATGCAACCCAGAGAGTGGCTCATTACTTTGCTGATGGCCTCGAGCTACGCTTAGCTGGCACTAGGGTCCCGTTGTATTTTCCGGTTGCAATTATGCATAAATCACATGTTGACATATTGAGAGCTTACCAGATGTTTATAACTGCATCCCCTTTGAGGACCCTGCCACAATTCTTTGCCAATCTGACAATTATGAAACTAGCAGAGAAAGCAACAAGTCTTCACATTATTGATTTTGGTACTTCTTATGGTTTCCAATGGCCCTCTCTCATCCAGTGGCTTTCAGAGAGACATGGCGGACCTCCTAACCTTCGTATCACTGCGATTGAGCATCCCCAACCAGGTTTTCGTCCCGCAGAGAGGGTTGAAGAAACCATTCGTCGCTTAGCAAAATATTCTGCAAGATTTGGTGTACCATTTGAGTTCCATGTCATTGCTCGGAAATGGGAAACTATAGGACTTCAAGATCTCAAAATCGACAGAACTGAGCTGATTGTGGTGAACTGTCTGCACCGATTAAAGCACGTTCCTGATGTTTCACTGATGGGGAACAGTCCGAGAGATGCTGTCCTAAAATTGATCAGGAAAATCAATCCAGAAATATTCATTCATGGGGTTAGCAACGGGGCATACAATTCATCCTTCTTTCTTACACGTTTCAAACAGGCACTCTTCCACTTCAATGCACTCTTTGATGCCTTTGAGGCCACCATTCCTCTCGAGGATCAACAACGACTGTTATTCGAAAGCTTTTATTATGGTGGACCGATAATGAATGTAGTGGCATGTGAGGGACTCGAAATAGTTGAACGGCCTGAAACTTATCAGAAGTGGCAGGTCAGGAACGTGAGGGCTGGGTTCAAGCAGCTCCCCTTAGACCAGGAGCTGTTAAATAAGGTGAAGGCTATTTCGAAGTCAATGCGTTATCACAATAATTTTAGTATTGATGAAGATGAGAAGTGGATGTTGCAGGGATGGAAAGGAAGAGTCATCGCGGCCCTTTCTCTATGGAAACGCGAGTAGGAGTTTCACAATCTGGTATCTTGGTTTGGTTCCCAATTTTTTCCTGTAATCTTTCATATATGGTCTTGTGTATGCTGCTCTTGTCATCATTTAGTTAGTTCAACTCACTGGCCAGTTCCTTAATTACTTCCTTACATGCGCACTATAGTAGTTAGCTGCTTTATAATGAAATGGTATTGTTTCTGCCTCTTTGGATGTTCTCTTTCATCATTTCAAGGAAGAATGTAACTAGAGTATAGTAGATGACTGAGACACTGCTGCCTATAGGATTAACTGATCAAGTCACTCGCGTTTTTCGCTCCTTAGGAGTGATCGCTTAGAGACTGCTATGCATATATAATACAATGTTAGTATTGATTCTTTGGAACACTTGACAACATTGAGTACATAGGTGTGACTTCTCCTTCCAGCTTTTATGAGTCTACATTTAGATATTGGCCTTTGAAATCATGCTTATGCCATTAGTCTTGTCTTTTTAAATGATAATATATAAAGTCACCAGTCTGCTATAATAACAAAATCTAGGATTTTGTTTCATTCAACGATTTGAGTATCTCATATAATGTTGTCTTGCAGAGTCGACCTGTGGAGGAGTTCTACCGCAGTCAAGGAAAATTGTTAGAGTTTGATCTTCCTGGAGGGATTCCAGAATCCTGGCCAAAGCTGCTTCGAGCTTTAAATCTGGAAGATCATGACGACAAACAATCTGCCGCAGCATGATTTGTAAATTCTGTACCAATATACATTAGACGAGTTGGTTTCCATTACGTAAAGCTAGATCATTCATTCTTTGCATGTCAGGGAAGCTGGTGCATGTAATTTATAATTTGAAAGGAAACACTTCTAATCTTCTATATGCAATAAGAGCACAGAGAGGCACATTTCTTTTCAGAGTTATGTAAGTGGTTGGGGAGGTAAGCATCAGTCACGTTGTTTGTTTGAATAATTATTCTTTCTATGGGCAGCAAGTAAAGATTCAGAACAGTACCATTTTGCCAGTTTCTATAAACTTGTGAAACCCTATATACATGACTAGCGGTGATATATTTCCAGATGAAAGCCCATACTGAAGTATTGAGCTTGAAGGCATACATGGCTCTATTGCGAACTGAGCAACAAAATGGTAAAAGTAAAACAATAGTACTATTTCCATTGATGCAGTATAGCAACTAAAATGGTGACTTGGATGAGGATAGAACATTGTTCAAACTCTGATAATTTGCTAGTGTGGTCGGTATCGTTCTTTCTGGGTTTGTTCCAATTTTTTCACGAGACCACTGAATAAGGGCATCTGTATGTGTACTCTTTATTTTCACTGATAACCTGAAATTATGACTTACAGCCTCTTAACAAATTTAACTTGTAGGAATCCGAAATCTTGAACCGAATCCAAAAACCTCAAATATGTATGTATGCAAGTGCAGGGAATCAGAAGGAGCTAGCCTCAATTTTAGCAGAGTTGGCATCATCTTTTCTCCAAAGGAAACTTGGAAATTCTGTTTAAGTCTCATCTTCACCAAACGGAAGGTAAAGCATACTCGTATACCATTGACAGTGTCATCATATATATGATCATATGAACACAGTTATTACCTCCTGTAGGCCGATTAGTTTGCATTTCCAGCATGACTCAAATCACCGAATCTGCATACAAACTATCACAGAACATCGATATCAGATGTTTACATACCAAAGGTGATCTCATATGTTGATGCAAGAAATGCTACCACCCTCTTTGAACTGCAAAAGCAAAATTTAGAAGGAGCGCTGTGAAAATATGAACTGTGAAGAAAGAAAACTTGAACTGATTATAAACAGGACGACCTACCTTGCTAGCTTTCGTTTTGTTTTCATTCCCACATGCCTTGGTGGTTTTCCTTTCTTGCCTATTTCACATGGTTCGGCGGCTTTCCAAAAGAAAAGAAAAAAAAAACAATAATTCTGAAGATCCTCATAGGGGTAAAATTGTCTTTTCAGTAATTTAGCAAAACGTTTCCCTGCTTTTCCGACCGTTTCCGACGCGTTTCCGGCAAGTATTTAAGTGTATGATGTCTCTTTGCATGTGGACACGCTAGTAAACGTTTGGAAACGTTGTTATCCTCAAAGGGGTACAATTGTTTTTTCAGAAATATATCCAAACGTGTCCGGCGTGTTTCCGTACGTATCTAGAGTGTTTCCGAGCGTTTCCAAACAAGACTTTATTTATTTATTTATTTTCTTTTTTTTTTAGGATATAGAGACCTTATTCATCTATCAAATGTTTCTTTGAAAAATCTACCCTAATAAGGTTATTCAAAGTGAAAAAAAAAAACCACCATACAGATCGTTTTAGATCTAAATAGATCCTCAGTCCATCAAACCAGAACCATATTCCTAAATTTTGCCACACTTGTTGAACCCTTCACACAAGTGTCGGGCCGCCCCTAACAACGAGTCCCATTCGGCCACACTCATCACATGCAGGCGAGGCTAGACACCGACGTAACCATGGAGGTGGCCGGACGAGGAAGTTTTTTCTCGTAAGGTTTCTCTCTATTCTCTCTTTTTAAAATTTTACTTGGTTTAGTTCATGGGGTTGTGTTTGAATCTGCAAATTTGGGTACCCAAGAAGGATTAATGCAAAACTACGTTGATTTTTTTCCCCTATTATTAAAACAAGGGTAGAAGTAGAAGATGAGAGGAAAAAGTTGGATAGCTGGGTATAATTAGAACTTTGCTGGGTATATTTAGCAACACCCTTAGTTTTTTTTTTTTTGAATTTATGTTGCCCGCCAGCTTTTAACTCTATGCAATTTGTATTTACATCTTACTGATCCATCTTCATGACTCATGAGGTCATGATGCCCAATGTTTTCTTTTTTCTCTATTGGGACCTTCTAATCTTAACATAAGCTTACCCTTACTATAAACATGCAAAAAGTCTAATGTCTGCATAATAATGCATGTGAACTAATGGCGAGAAACACCATATTCTGCGTTAGACACACATAAGTGGAGTATTGAGAATTGTCGTATTTTAGTGTGTTTAGTACCTCTTGTAATCCTCATCCTCTACATACAAGCCCTTATTTAACATTTTTTTTTAATTTTTTTTTATAGGATATAGAGACCCTCCTCTTACTCATCTATCAAATGTTACTCTGAAAATGTTATTCAAAGGGAAAAGAAAAGGAAGGAAAAAAAAAAAATCACAAAACGACATGTCGTTCAATACCACAGAAAGCAATTAATGTTGCTTGGGTCTTGAACCCTATCCTCCTTTGTAGTTTATATTGTTATCAACCCACCTCTTCCTTATTATCGAAAAAAAATCCACCTCTTCCTTCCTGCAGATCTGACGAATCTCAGTGATGGGTTTTTTATCTTCTTGCTCTGGGTAGTTTGATTTTCAATTCGTTTTTTTTTTTGCCTTTTATTTTAGGAGTTTCTTTCTACATTCCAGTTGGTCTTGCTTGAATCAAACTCTTCTCAAGTGAGAAAATTGCAAAAGTGTTTTAAGTGAGAAAGAGGGAAAAAAGAATAGTATGAGTAAAGCCTAATGAAATGAGCAGAAGTACATGTTGAATGAATGCTATGAGTTCACGTAATGCACCAAACATAACTCATATATAGCTCATAGCTCATGGTAGTTATGTTTGCTGCAGTACGTGAGCTCATAGCACATTCAACATGTCATTCTGCTCACTTCATTAGGCTTTACTCATGCTATTTTTTCTTCCCTCTTTCTCACGCGAAAGACTTTTGCAATTTTCTCACTTGAGAGGAGTTCTACATTTCTTCTTCAAGACTTCAAGGTTAGTGTACTCTCTTCTTTCATTAGCTCAATTAGGTTGGAAGAGCAAGATATTACTTCTTCAAGGCTTCAAGGTAGGGCTGTGACTTCCGAACCGAAAACCGAAAAAAAACCGTATCGAAATCGAATCGTAATCGAAAAAAACGGAAACCGAATAAAAACCGAACCGAAAGGGAAAAAACCGAACCGAACCAGATACATTCGGTTCGGTTTCGGTTTGCTGGTCCGAACCGAACCGAAAAAACCGAACCGAGCCATATTTTCCAAAACGACGTCGTTTTGACGTTTTGATATGGAGTTTTGTGATACTGTAATGGAAGGTACGAATGGCTTGAATATCGTTTATTTTTTTATTTGATTAGTTGGCTTTGTTATTATGCATTTTAATTGTTTCTCTGTCTTTTGTTGTTACTTTGTTACGTAGAAATCCATAAGGAACTTTCTGAGGCTTCATCAAATATGGGACCTCCTACAAGTGTCAATCAAGCTTGATGTTGGTGCCTTGTTGGGTATGTTGTTGAGTATCTCTCTTTATTACATACGAAAATATTTGCTTATTTAGTATGTAGTTATGTACTATAGTTTGATTCTTAACAATGTTTATTGGTGTTGTAGGTTTATGAAAGTGAGAAGAGTGGACAACTTGAGAATGAAGTGTTTGTGATATTTGGATTGTAATTTTTTTTTATCGAATGGACTGTAGACTTTTAACTTTGGTTTATAACTTTATATTTGAAACTTGAAAGTTGAAACTTTAAATTTGTGTTGTAAACTTTCGGACTTTATAACTTTCGGACTTTAATTCGGTATGTATTTGACTATTTGTTATGGTTTAAAATTTTGAATATGTGATTTGTGATTATTAAGTATTGAGTAGTTATATTTGAAAAACAATTTGTAAAGGAAAAAAAATGTAGTTACGAATTTTCGTCTTTTCGATCACTTTTAAAAGTGAAAACAGTTTTCAAAAGTTCAGATTATTTTTTTCTAAAAAAAAACAAAAAAACAAAAAAACCGAAAAAAAAACCGAACCGAACCGAACCGGTTCAAATCGGTTTTCAAAAAAAAAAATAAAGAAACCGAACCGAACCGAACCGTTTAAAAATTTCAGTTCGGTTTTCGGTTCGGGGTAAAAACCGAACCGTTTGAACCATTTAACAGCCCTACTTCAAGGTTAGTGTACTCTCTTCTTTCATGTGCACTTCAATTCAGAAAATTTGTTAAATTCAGATCTATGTTTTTCCTTATGTCATGTGCTTTCTTTACAAGATTTGCTTCATTATAACCTCACTTTAACTATGATGTTCATATTTATATTATACATTTCACTTTCCTAGTGGAGTTTGGTTTCTGATATCTTAGTTTCGTTAATTTGTGTGAACTTTGGCATTTACTTTGGTACCCACGAATCTAAGCTAGATATTCTTCTGTTCGTTTCTGCCGATCCAAATGGTCACTGAGGTTTATAAAGTTTGTATATAATGAAGGCAAAGGACTAGACCTGGAAAATGCCATAATTAAGCTCTAATTTTTGTAAACCAAGCATCAACACTTTCATTTCACACATTAATTTTGTTTATTTTGATGAAGTCATATAAAAGCTAGCCTGCTTACGATCTAAAAGCTTTAATGAATCATCCTTATTTTAATCTCAGGCATTCATATCTAAAAGCTGGCTTGTTTTGTAGGTATGAATCCCGTAGAAAACATTAGTGAATGTATGCAGAGTTTTCGCCCAGATTCAATGCAATCTTTGCGGATGTACATGGATGCTCGAAATAATCTTAATGAGACTATTGAGGCTCTTGACGAAGCACCAGTGGATAGAGACGCTCTGGAGAATGAAAGGGATGTTGAGACCGCGCTCAGAAACATTAGTCAAGAGATGTTAAACCCAATAGCAGGTCAAGTGCAAGGACTCGAAAATGATAGGGACCAAGCTCAAGCAGATGTCATTCAACAACTCACAACGCTCCATTTCTGTAATGTAGAGATAGCTGCAGCACAAACGCTGAATGCTTACAAAAATGGTGTTGCAGATGCTCTCGAGAATGGGTTGAACAACGAAGAAATCCTAACAGTTAGTACATCTTCTGAAATGGAGTTCGTTATTGCTAATCTCAATAATCAGCTAAATAGGCAACAACATAGAATTCAAATCCTCCGCTTTATTTCAGAATCGAAACGGATTAGGATAAGATTTTTAGCAGAAACCAACGGTTTTCAAGTTGTTGAATATAATCAGTAGGCTGACATTGTGGTTTTTACATAGTTATCTTTGCTATGAAGATGTTTTATTAAGAATTGTTCTAATCTTGTGATTGAATACATGATCATCACATGAATATAATCAGTAGCCAAAAATTTGCTCTAACACACTTGCACATTCTTCACAGTTCAGTTTTGGTTGCTCGCTCGAAATGATGTTAAGATTTTTTATGTGACAGAACCAACACCTATTCATTATTAGCAAAGCCAAAAAGTCTAAAGACTCAAATAGTGAAATTCATTTTCTTCTCTTAAAATTTTTATGCTATCACTCAGAAGATAACTCATAAAAATGGACTAAATTGAAGCAAACCAGATTGTGAAGTGATCAAGAAACAACCTTGCAGTTCCGGGCAATACACGCATGCTGTGCAAATGGGCATGTTTAAGATATATACAACCTTCAACAACATAAAAACCCCAACAATTCCAATAGTTAGATTCCCTTAAACCCAAAAAGTACAATTGGCATTGATGCAAGCACATTGCCTACAACATCTTGAACACTAAAAATGCCAGTAATTGATACACCAACCTTGTTTTCCCATCGAAGATTGAAGGTGGGTGTGAGGTTGAAGTGAGAGTCGGTGGAAGAGCCTCTTGCACACTTGTCACACAAAACAAAACCGAAGTAAGATGCACACCTAGTTAACCATTTCCAAACTTCTGCTATTGGGTTTGGAAAATAAAGGAACTTTGGAGAATTGTAACAGACCCAGTTGCCATACTGAAGCTCTGATTGTCTTAGCTTGAAGTCGAAGCTTAGGAAGACATCGTATACCCAGTTTCCGTACGTATCTAGAGCGTTTCCGAGCGTTTCCAAACAAGCCTTTATTTTTTTTTTAGGATATAGAGACCTTCTTATTCATCTATCAAATGTTTCTTTGAAAAATCTACCCTAATAATGTTATTCAAAGCGGAAAAAAAACCGCCATACAGATCGTTTCCGATCTAAATAGATCATCAATCCATCAAACCAGAACCCTATTCCTAAATGTTGCCACACCTGTAGAACCCTTCACACTAGTGTCGGGCCGCCCCTAACAACGAGTCCCGTCCGGCCACATTCATCGCATGCAGGCGAGGCTAGACACCGACACAAGTATGGAGGTGGCCGGACGAGGAAGTTTTTTCTCGTAAGGTTTCTCTCTATTCTCTCTTTTTAAAATTTTACTTGGTTTAGTTCATGGGGTTGTGTTTGAATCTGCAAATTTGGGTACCCAAGAAGGATTAATGCAAAACTACGTTGATTTTTTTCCCCTATTATTAAAACAAGGGTAGAAGTAGAAGATGAGAGGAAAAAGTTGGATAGCTGGGTATAATTAGAACTTTGCTGGGTATATTTAGCAACACCCTTAGTTTTTTTTTTTTTGAATTTATGTTGCCCGACAGCTTTTAACTCTATGCAATTTGTATTTACATCTTACTGATCCATCTTCAAGACTCATGAGGTCATGATGCCCAATGTTTTCTTTTTTCTCTATTGGGACCTTCTAATCTTAACATAAGCTTACCCTTACTATAAACATGCAAAAAGTCTAATGTCTGCATAATAATACATGTGAACTAATGGCGAGAAACACCATATTCTACGTTAGACACACATAAGTGGAGTATTGAGAATTGTCGTATTTTAGTGTGTTTAGTACCTCTTGTAATCCTCATCCTCTACATACAAGCCCTTATTTAACATTTTTTTTTTTTTTTTTTTATAGGATATAGAGACCCTCCTCTTACTCATCTATCAAATGTTACTCTGAAAATGTTATTCAAAGGGAAAAGAAAAGGAAGGAAAAAAAAAATCACAAAACGACATGTCGTTCAATACCACAGAAAGCAATTAATGTTGCTTGGGTCTTGAACCCTATCCTCCTTTGTAGTTTATATTGTTATCAACCCACCTCTTCCTTATTATCGAAAAAAAATCCACCTCTTCCTTCCTGCAGATCTGACGAATCTCAGTGATGGGTTTTTTATCTGAGGAATTCGACAACCAATCGGTATCGCTTCTTCTTGCTCTGGGTAGTTTGATTTTCAATTCATTTTTTTTTTTGCCTTTTATTTTAGGAGTTTCTTTCTACATTCCAGTTGGTCTTGCTTGAATCAAACTCTTCTCAAGTGAGAAAATTGCAAAAGTGTTTTAAGTGAGAAAGAGGGAAAAAAGAATAGTATGAGTAAAGCATAATGAAATGAGCAGAAGTACATGTTGAATGAATGCTATGAGTTCACGTAATGCACCAAACATAACTCATATATAGCTCATAGCTCATGGTAGTTATGTTTGCTGCAGTACGTGAGCTCATAGCACATTCAACATGTCATTCTGCTCACTTCATTAGGCTTTACTCATGCTATTTTTTCTTCCCTCTTTCTCACTCGAAAGACTTTTGCAATTTTTTTCACTTGAGAGGAGTTCTTCATTTCTTCTTCAAGGCTCCAAGGTTAGTGTACTCTCTTCTTTCATGTGCACTTTAATTCAGAAACTTTGTTAAATTCAGATCTATGTTTTTCCTTATGTCATGTGCTTTCTTTACAAGATTTGCTTCATTATAACCTCACTTTAACTATGATGTTCACATTTATATTATACATTTCACTTTCCTAATGGAGTTTGGTTTCTGATATCATAGTTTCGTTAGTTTGTGTGAACTTATTTTGGTACCCACGAATCTAAGCTAGATATTCTTGTGTTGGTTTCTGTTGATCCAAATGGTCACTGAGGTTTATAAAGTTGGAATATAATGAAGGCAAAGGACTAGACCTGGAAAAGACCATAATTGAGCTCTAATTTTCGTAAACCGAGCATCAACACTTTCATTTCACACATTGATATTGTTTATTTTGATGTAGTCATATAAAAGCTAGCTTGTTTTGTAGGTATGAATCCTGTAGAAAACATTGGTGATTGGGTGCAGAGTTTTCACCCAGATTCAATGCAATCTTTGCGGATGTACATGGATGCTCGAGATAATCTTAATGCGACTATTGAGGCTCTTGACGAAGCACTAGTGGATAGAGACGCTTTGGAGAATGAAAGGGATGTTGAGACTGGCCTCAGAAACATTAGTCAAGGGCTGTTAAACCCAATAGCAGCACAAGTGCAGGAACTCGAAAATGATCGGGACCAAGCTCAAGTAGATGTCATTCAACAACTCACAGCCCTCAATTTGTGCAATGTAGAGATAGCTGCAGCACAGGTGCTGAATGGTTACGAAAATGATGTTGCAGATGCTCTCGAGAATGGGTTGAACAATGAAGAAATCCTAACAGTTACTACATCTTATGAAATGGAATTCGTTATTGCTAATCTCAATAATCAGCTAAATGGGCAACAACGAAGAATTCAAATCCTCCCCTTTATTTCAGAACCGGAACGGATTCAGATAATATTTTTGGCAGAAACCAACGGATTTCAGGTTGTTGAATATAATCAGTAGGCTGGCATTGTGGTTTTTACATAGTTATCTTTGCTATGAAGATGTTTTATTAAGAATTGTTCTAATCTTGTGATTGAATACATGATCATCACATGAATATAATCAGTAGCCAAAAATTTGCTCTAACACACTTGCACATTCTTCACAGTTCAGTTTTGGTTGCTCGCTCGAAATGATGTTAAGATTTTTTATGTGACAAAACCAACACCTATTCATTATTAGCAAAGCCAAAAAGTCTAAAGACTCAAATAGTGAAATTCATTTTCTTCTCGTAAAATTTTTAGGCTATCACTCAGAAGGTAACTCATAAAAAGGAACTAAATTGAAGCAAACCAGACTGTGAAGTGATTAAGAAACAACCTTGCAGTTTCGGGCAATCCACGCACGCTGTGCAAATGGGCATGTTTAAGATATATACAACCTTCAACAACATAAAAACCCCAACAATTCCAATAGTTAGATTCCCTTAAACCCAAAAAGTACAATTGGCATTGATGCAAGCACATTGCCTACAACATCGTGAACACTAAAAATGCCAGTAATTGATACACCAACCTTGTTTTCCCATCGAAGATTGAAGGTGGGTCTGAGGTTGAAGTGAGAGCCGATGGAAGAGCCTCTTGCACACTTGTCACACAAAACAAAACCGAAGTAAGATGCACACCTAGTTAACCATTTCCAAACTTCTGCTATTGGGTTTGAAAAAGAAAGGAATTTTGGAGAATTGTAACAAACCCAGTTGCCATACTGAAGCTCTGATTGTCTTAGCTTGAAGTCGAAGCTTAG
Source organism: Potentilla sterilis (assembly GCA_963682095.1). Classification (NCBI taxonomy): domain Eukaryota; kingdom Viridiplantae; phylum Streptophyta; class Magnoliopsida; order Rosales; family Rosaceae; genus Potentilla; species Potentilla sterilis. The sequence goes on from OY821763.1 coordinate 48,037,527, forward strand.
GAAGACACAGTATGCTGGTGTTTGGGAATCTAAAACGTGTGGTCGAGACTTCAAAGTTGATGCAGTAGGAGCAACGCCTCTGAAACTGACTTTCAAAGTGGTTGTCATTTTCAGTTTGTTTTGGTTGGAAAGGTTGTTTACAAGAGTTCTCAGACCAGAAAGATTTCAAGGTGAGAAAAAAAGACCAGATGATTCACAACTTGGCTGATAATATATATTTTGTTAATTTGGGGGGTCATCTTATATAGTATTGGGTTAGCCAGAATAACTTTGATACCCAGAGTAATGTTGATCGGAAATCTTCCAAATGAAATTGGTTACAATACTATCGCGCTGAGGTAAGATGTCATTACAAAGAGATAAAAGAGTCCACAACCCACATTACATCCCCAACTAAGTATAGATGCTTTGCCTCATCAAACAAGCATGTTGTTTGGGACCTCCAAAGCTCCAAAGCTATTCATCCACATTTTGAGATTCATCGCGTATCATGGTCCTCATCAAGTCCTGCTTCCAGGATAGAAATACTCAACACTGTTCTCCTTGACCTTGAAATGGAAATTACACAGCTTGTTTCTTGATCTCTCCTTATCATCAATGCTCTTGTTCACAACTGTCAACTGCAACCGATAAGAACAATGAGGATTTTGTGAGATGAGTAATACAATGGAACAAAGGATTGTAATACAGCCGACTACTCAGAGGACACAACACAAGAAAAAGAACAGAAAACAGCTATCATAGTCATGAAAATATCACCGAAATCTGAAATGACATAATTCAAGAAACTGAAATCAGCAGGAGCACATGAATTTTGTCAAATACAAACAGAAAATAATGATCAGACTCGAAATGTAAACCAGTAATCAATATCTAATGAAAAGGGGGATCAAACAGAAATGATGTGAGCAAGCATACACAACATAACTACAGTCAAGGAAACAAACAGGAGTAGTTTCTACTACTCTCTCAGGTGAAGATTTGCACCAAACAAACATCATGGCTAAAAAACCATTACCAGTTTTATCTAGTAATCTCAACATTCCAAGATCTATCCCTAGGGAAGATTCTAATAGGATCAACACAGTTTAATCTAATAGTCTCACGATTACCAATTTTTTATCTACTGAACTAACTAATAGATTAGTGAAGTTAAAAGAAACTAGAATCATGAATTTCATATACTAGAAACACTACTTTAAACCTACATAAGAAAAGCTACTTAGACAATCTCAAAGAAACAACATGAACTTAACAGTGAAAGAAAAAATGTGTTCTAGAAAGTACCTGTCCATGCACATCTGAAGCCAAACCAGTGGCCAAAGGTTCTGTCTTTATCAGTATATCTGCTAGGTACTCCATCTGTAAAATCGGTATAGGCCTCCCCATGCCTGCATAGATGTCCTCATGATTGAGCATGACTAAGGAACATCCCTGTGACAAGACAATGAGCACCACGATAAACATAACTAAACTGAGAGAAAGTATTGCAACTGGAGAAAACAAAGAACAGTTTCAAATTGATTCCTTACAAATTCGGATATCAAAGTGTGGCAGTAATGCAGAAAATCCAAGACAAGATTCGTACTTCCGTTAGCAGTCACCTCCATTAGAGAAACATCATCTATCATAACAGTAACACAGTTCTTGCTTTCTTCAGGCAACGCACTTATAGTCTTCAGAATTTCCCCATACAATTTAACCATCCCACCATCACCACTCTTTCCATCATTTCCATCTAAATCAATCACACAGCACTTCATGTCAATGAGAACCAATACTAAAAGTTCTCCTCTACTAGCTAACTTCGACGATACGATTTTCATAATTTCATTCGTCGAATACTAAACAAAAGCCTATTTGTGTGTAAAAAAGAACACATTTTATACCTGAATTTCTCACCTGGCCAATAATCACCAATCATATCAAAGAAAAAGAATTTACTATTGTCCCTTTGTGCAGCTAAATTGCAGCCCTGTTTATAAAAACAAACCCAAATATCAAAATCCCAATTCAAATTCAACTTCATACAAGAAAGAACACATTTTTACACATGAACAAGTGATTCAGCAATAAAGAATCAAACTTTAGTTAAAGGGATTAGTGGGATTACGAGCTTTCGGAGGATTCGATCGTAGTGAGAGAAGGGTTGGGCGAAGGCGACGAAAACGACGACGTTTGAGGAGTGAAGAGAGCGCTTAAGGAGGTGGTGGAGAACGAATGCGGCACTGGTCTCGACGCAGTCTTCGATGAGGACGACGCGGCCGGTGAGGCGTTGAAGCCCTAGAGCTTCGTCCAATAAGCTTCGGGTCTCCATCTTCTTCTTCGTTGAAGCAAAAAGCACTGGAGGTTTTAGGGTTTAAGGGACTGGAAATTCGGGGTTTTGATTTCAACGGTTTTGGGTTTTGGGGCTTTTACAATTTATAGATGGGGTTTTGATTTCACCGCGCCCTTTTTGAAAAAAAGGCCTCTCTTTTTTCACTTTTTTATCCTCCGAGTCAGTTACTGTTTTACCCCATTTCTTCATCGGGATAAGGTCAATGACGTGGACGGTGGGCGGGCGTCCAAAGGCGTTGCAGTGGTGACCGTTGACCGTTGACCTTTGATACCCGCGATACAAAACAAATCGGATTGGTTTTGTATGACTAATATTGTTCTTTTACCTAAAGTGTTGAGATGTTAATACCATGTGCAATGAGGGGGAGTGGTAAAAGGACATCACTTTTGGAGAGGCCATCAAGAATGTGTAAGGGTTAATTATTTGTTAGTCAGAAGAATGTTAACTACTTTATTGTCATAAGAGTGATACCGTGTTTCAAATATTAAAAATAAAAATAAAAAATATTCATAATGAAGTTCTTTCGCGCTTGTTTATCACAAAATGTGGGTTATACAGTTTTTTAACTACCATAATTGAGGCTGCAAATTTAAATTTCAAACCCGACATGAAGATGAAGAAGCTTCTGATTCAACTAAAAAGATTTCATCATTAGTGTAATAATGAAAAGCATACAACTATTTACTTTTCTTTTTTACCAAAAAACAAAAGGGTAATTTACACCCTAAAAGTCACCCAATTTGACTTAGTTGCTCTTTCAAAATATATCAGTTGTAAATGGAGAAGCACTTCTTAGAATTAAGAAGTAAATGGAGATGACCTTTCCACAGAACATATTATTGGAGTTGATGTCCATGAGACCATGACTCCATTATTAGCTGTCACTACTAACCCTAATCACAAAAAAGTTCAAAATTCATCCAATGGCTTCATCGATACAATTTTTCTTCCAATGGCTCTCATTTCTTTAGAGTATTGACTTTAACATTCTTGGATTCTTAATCTCATTATTTGTTGTTAGTTTTCAAATGTAACTAAGAGAGCTACTAAACATTCAAATTTTTTAACGCAATCGATGAGTTGATGCTTCATATTACGGATATCACTTTCATGCTATTACTTAGATTTTATTTAATAACTATTGATATTAAGTACAAAATTATTTATTTATATCCAAAGTTAAAAATAAAAATAAAAATCACCAAATTTTTTTTTTAAAACAACGTTCCACTTTTACGTTTTATATTGTAATTATGAGGATACTATGATGATATATTCAAATGAAAATGAAAATGTGGGTGAGTACAAGTGAACCTAATTGAGTGAGTCAAAGTGAAAATATTGGACATTTGGAGACTCCATGATGTCATACAACACTCCAACACACAAGGAACACCCTAGCTTGGCAAAAAAATAAAAAATGGGTCCAACAATGAAAAGAAAGATTATATAGGAGGAGGAAATGAATAGAGTCATAAGTTTCAGGCAAATAAAAAGAGTCTCTGCCTGATTTTTCAGGCCAAAAAAATAAATAATTTAAAAGAGACTATTCCTCTCAATTTAACCATTTGCTTCTGTCTAAATTTAAGCATATCTGTCTCTCCAAGTAATAGGTTAAAGAGACGGAACCTAAAGCCATGAGTTGGTTTTTGTGTTCTGGAAAAACAAGCAAAAATGCAAAGAAGAAGAAGAAGCAGAGTTATAAGCCAGCAGATCAGATCTCATCACTCTCAGGTATCTCCTTCCACAATGCTGAAATTTTTCATCAAACTAGTGTCAGATTCTTAATATGTTTGAAAAGATTTGACCTTTATTACCAGTTTTTTGCATTGCTTTGATTTGCTGAAATCTCAGATTAATGTCAGAAATGCCATCTTTGTTATTTGCTTGAATCTATTTTCTGGGTTTTTGATTGCAGTATTCTGATTCATATTTCTTTTGTTACCCATAACCGATTGATGGAGATTTGTTTACAAGTTGTTTTGGCATTCTGAGTTGTTGTGATTAATGAGTATTGTGAGTTAGTTTCATCATCAAGTTTGGTTCTTTATTTCATACAGTTTCTACTGTTTGAGAGCCATTTTTTTAATACGATGATTTCACTATTTCAATATTTAAGTGAAAGACATTGAAGATAAAAGTAATGAGCACGATGAAAGATTATAATAACTTAACTTAACTCGATTGCATCAAACGATTTAGCAAAGCATTTCTGACGATTCTAATTTGAAGGAATAGGGAGTTCTTTTGTGGCTAAATGGATTTCAATTTAATTTACTTCTTCAATAAGTTTGAAAGCATGCATTGCTCCTCATAGTTCAGACACTGTCTGTGGTCTATAGATGATCTGAGTTGAAAGTCACGGTGGAAGCAATTTGTGGGTACTCTCTGTCTACAGAGATGAGTTGTTTGTTGTATCATTGGAAAAATCCAAGCTTGAACTCTTGTCCTTGTGCTCTTTTTAAAAGCTTAATGATTGTAGAAGGATTTTTTTGTATTGTAATGTCATGATTGTCATCTATGTTTCTTTTGGATATTTCTGCTAAGTTACCTGTTTGTATTGGTGCCCCGTCTCACTTTTTCCTTTCTTTTAGATCAAGTGAAGGCAAATTCAGCATTAAAGGAAGGGTCTAAGGGCAGCGGCTCTGATCACATTGCAGCACATACATTTACATTTCGCGAATTGGCAGCTGCAACAAAGAATTTCAGAGCAGATTGTTTTGTGGGTGAAGGAGGTTTTGGTCAAGTATATAGAGGGCACCTGGAGAGTACTAATCAGGTTCTTCCAAACTTTTACCATTTCATCTGAATGAAAATTACAGTTTCTATAACTTATTTCTTGTGTTCCAATAGGTGGTTTAAGTGTTTATCAACCTCATCTTAAGATTTCTTCTCATTTTCATGCTGTTAGATTTAAAAAATTTGAAACAGTCTTGGGGCTCGCTTTAAACATTTATAACTATTTGTACAGTAGATGTTTTTATCACGACCATATTAAGTTTGTTCTTACTGTGAGAAAGTAGATTATTGGGAAAAGTTGACCAAAATCTAAAATTGTTATTCTCTGGTGAAAGTCATCACCTCCTGTAATAGTTGAACTATGCAAGTTTAGTTGGCAAACTAATCTGCTGATGGTCTCTAATATTTGAAGGTCCAAATCACTTCAATGAGTGCGACATCATGGACATACATTTATTAGATGTTACTCATTGTTTAGTGCAATATGTTGGCGGGATGGTCTGTTATCATATCGCTGCCATCTGTTGTCTTGCAAACTTAAAAAATAGCTAATGATACTTCTTGTTTTGTATGGTTTCTGTTCCTTTGTGTTTGATTTATTTGACTTTACATAATGGGCTTGTGTTAAGACCTGAACCGTTATCCTTTCTGTGTACGTAGGAAGTGGCTATCAAGAAACTTGATTCTAATGGACTTCAAGGGAACAGGGAATTCCTGGTTGAAGTATTAATGCTAAGTCTGCTTCACCATCCGAATCTTGTCAACTTAATAGGCTACTGTGCTGATGGGGATCAGAGGCTTTTGGTATACGAGTACATGCCATTGGGATCCTTAGAAGACCATTTGCATGGTATATACAAACAGCATTATCTGCATTTTTTTTTTTTGTTTATTGCCGAAACTTCATATTTATAAAGTCTTGAGGTCTTGTTCTTATTTTTACTTGGTGATATTTAACTGACGGATAGTAGAAGTGGGTCTTGCAGTAGATAACAAACCATGCAATAACTGACGGATAGTTATAGAATTGTATGAAGATTTGGGAAACATAGTGTCTGACCTATAAAGAATGGGGAAATGTTCCAGAACCAGCACATTGTTAAGGTCTAGATATCTTGCAAGCTAGTTTAGTAACTGTGGTGGCACGTGCGTCATGGAGCGTATTGCTTCACGGAGCTTATTGCTTTAGAACCAATGTTTCGTCTACCTTCTTTGTAAATATGTGTGTGTTTTTATCTAACATGCTGATATATGACAGATCTACCACCCGATAAGAAACAACTCGACTGGAATACCAGAATGAAAATAGCTGCAGGTGCTGCCAAGGGCTTGGAGTATTTGCACGACAAAGCTAACCCTCCTGTTATATATCGGGATCTTAAGTGCTCAAATATTCTACTTGATGAAGGTTACCACCCTAAGCTATCTGATTTTGGCTTGGCAAAGTTAGGTCCTGTAGGAGATAATACTCATGTATCCACTAGGGTGATGGGAACCTATGGATATTGTGCCCCTGAGTATGCAATGACTGGTCAGCTCACATTAAAATCAGATGTATATAGCTTCGGGGTTGTTCTTCTGGAAATTATTACTGGAAGAAAGGCAATTGACAATTCAAGGGCTGCTGGGGAACACAATTTGGTTGCATGGGTAAGAATATCGTTCCTTCTATCTATTCTTCAAATATTTTTGTTTCGGAATCATCAGAGGAGAAACTATATATGTGTGTGTGTGCAACACTCAATATAGAAGAATTCTGTCACCTTCATTAAATAGGAATACCTACTTTTAAGTTACTATTTTGATTTGAATCATAAGAAATTTTTCTAGGTGCTGAACTAAAACTGAAGTTCTTAAAGTTAATGCTAGCAGATATAATATCGTGTGAGTGGAAACTACATTAGGATGAACATTTGTTTCTTTTTAGTCTTAGATAACTAAATCTTGTAACTTCTGCTGATCAACTCTTGTTTGCAGGCCCGACCCTTATTTCGAGATCGTAGGAAATTTTCTCAGATTGCTGATCCATTGCTCCAAGGACAATATCCGATGAGGGGAATGTATCAAGCTCTTGCGGTTGCTGCAATGTGTGTCCAAGAACACCCAAATATGCGACCTGTCATAGCAGATGTAGTCACAGCCCTTAATTATCTTGCTTCTCAGAAGTATGACCCTCAAGTGCTTCGAGTCCAGAACTCTCGCACAGCAGGCTCATCAGCCTCGTCTACTCCTAGATCAAGAAGGGAATTCTGAAGTTCACGAGGGAAGATATATTTGATACAGTTTCGTCATTGGATGCTCATGATGATCACGATTGTTGTCACCAGTCTAGCTGTGGCACTTTAGGATGTTTTCACAAAATGGGTTTTAGTTGTGATTCAGCAAGCAATAGTTCGGAGGTCAGAGGTAGGCATTGTCGCCCATGGTGCCTGTTTATCGAATTTTGCTCTCTCTGGTAGCAGGTGCATTGTCTCCCAGTCTCCCCCTATCCTCTTATTGTTTCTGTAAGATTCTTATATGTACAATTGAGCATGGGGTGTTTTGTATCTATAGAGAAACTGTTATTCCATTGAATCATACAAATAATTACTTACAGGAATTTTACCATATTGGTGATTGCACAGAAGCATTTTATATGAGCACCAAGTTTGGAGCTTTTAGTTTCATGTATCTTCCCTCCTCTTTGTGGCTCAAAACTCATCAAATCTCGAGCTGCAAAGTTCAAATCAGCAAAAAAAAAAAAAATACTACCTACCCTTTTGCGGGTAGAGGTGCCCCTATAACCCAGGGGCTCGGGTTCTAGCTAGAGTGTTGGAATAACAGAATTGGATTTGCTACCTACCCATCGTGAGTAGGGCTCTCCTGACCTGCCAAGCAAAGTGCGGTTGCATAATCTCAAATACTCCGTGTGATTTGCAGATTTGCTACCTACCCATAGCGAGTAGGGTGACCTTAATCTGCATGTAGTTACTTATAAACATCTGTAGAATTTACTTTTTGTGCGATATGGGATGTTACCGTAGTAATTCTTTTAAGAGTAGGACATACAGCTTGGTACAAACCCCAAATAAGCTTTCGTTCAATGGTAGTCCGAAGATCTTATGTTTGATTCCTTTTTGTGCAAAACTCATCAAAAGCTTCAGTTGCAAAGGTATGATCAGCAGCGCGCATTGATCCTAAGATCACAGTCCCAAGCATCCAAGCATGTCTTCGTATTCTTCAAGGTTGGTCCCCCCCCCCCCCCCACCCCTTCTTGTATCAATCGGTCTTCCTTCGGCTTAGTTTAGTATTGAGGTGAAAATATTCAAATATTGAAAAATTGAGTTATAAATAAATAACATCATACCTGCTTTTTTAAATCGTGGTTTTTTAAACTAAATTTTATATAAAAAACTTACCAAACACACAACCAACTCATAATGATGATTATAAGTGCTTATTTCCCTCAAAATTCAATACCAAACTAAACCTTCCTCAACTGATGTAACTTTCGTAAGGACAACACTCGACAATTAGCCTCAGATGCTCATCGTCTTACAGCATCATCAGCACGAAACATTCTTCAATTTCTACTTCTTTTTTGTCTGAATTCTTCATTTTTTTCATATATATGTCAAAGAATGTGGTCTTTTGTTTGCTCCATGACCTCGTTTCAGCAAATTATTTGGCCTTTTCAACTTAGTTAAGCTCGTTACGATCATGGAGTACATTTGAATAACAAACGATAAATGATTCCGATCTGGGAACAAGTTTATATCATGTACAAGTGTACAACTATACAGTACTGAAAATCCTCATTAGAAAATCAGCCTGGAAGAGACCCTCATTAGAGGTAACTAAGAAGTGTCGTGCAAACAGATTGATGAAGATTATGCACCTACGTAAACCATTGCTATCGTACCTCAAAGTTATTCTGTTATTTCCTTTTCTCCATTTTCCCATTTCTATAAATATACCCCAGCATACTAGCATTCTCACATTGCAATCAGTAAAGTCTGATATTAGGTTCAGCATATGAATTAATCCACGAAATAGCGGATTCAAGAAATACAATAGAATTTGAGAAGCTACATCGTCAAGCAAATATGAAATAGCGAATTCAAGAAATACTGTGGAATACTCAAGAAACGCAAAAATTCTCACTGTATGAATCAAGTACCGACAATTTTTTTATTAGGAAATCAACCTGGAAGAGACCCTCATTAGAGGTAAAGAACTGTACGTTTAGAGAAGCGTAATACAAACAGATTGATGAATATTGTACACCTATGTAAACCATACTATCATATTTTCTATATTCTCTTCCCCCCTGAACTCTAGTAACACTACTTACGGAACAAACAATGAATGGATAAAATTGGTTGGTCTGTGACATAAAAGACGAGTAAATCAAAACTATTGCACCCTGGACTGACATACACAGAAAGTAATATCTACCGAGCTAATACCACACGATGGCATCACTAATGGGGAAACAAATATCTATAGGGATATCAACAGAACCTGCAACGTTCTACTATTTATCTTGTACTTCAATGCCATTTGTCTCTTTAAGTTCTGCATTTGTCTCTTTGCACTCTGCGGTAGGACTTTGTCCTTCACTGATAGGCTTGGCGTCATCCGCCTCTTTATGTTCTGCATTTGTATCTTTCTTTTCTGTGGTAGGACTCTGTCCTTCACTGGAAGCACTTTTTCCCTGGTGCAGCATATAGATATTGAGAATAATAGCACAAGTGGAAAAAGAACTTGGAAGTTTCTCAAAAGAGAAAAAGGCATATTCTAGCATAATGGTTAGGGAAATTTGGTGCGAGGATACACTATAATTTTGGATCAATTTCTCCGTAATGGTTAGGGAATTTAACAAGCATAACGCATTGAATTGGGTTTCAAATAATAGACTGAAATTGAATTTCAGAGACTGTTGAACCTTATGCCTCTGGTTACTATATGAACACAATTCTAATGCTCGACTAATTATAGATTTTCATTGCTTTCTACAGCACTTAAGAATAAGAATATTGTGCCAGACCTCATAACTGAGTGATACTTCTATCCCATAACTGAGTGGTACTTCTCTCCGTATGTTCACCTCCTACCAAAGTAGGAGCTGAAACCACAGGCAACAAGGCCACTAGGTCTAAGTCAAACGGTCCAATCCACCCAATTCCTAATCTGCTCTACACAAAATGAGTTCAAAAGTCTACAAGAACTAACCTCGCTGCGATTGCGCCAACCAAGTCCAAATGGTCGAGAGAGCAAACTAATCTTTCTTGCAGGGAACTCTTGTGTGGGTTCTTGGTTGCTTTTAGGTGAACAATCTGAAGGTATAGATCTGCAAAACAACGTTGTGTTTCAATTTCGTCTATGACTTTATTCTTTGCATATGATTTTTCACAACAGTTTCTCTAAGGTGTATAGGAAATTCTTCTATTTCATAACAGAACTTTTTGAGGAAAAATTACAATTTAGAAATATGAATAGAGAGATTTAGTATAGAAGATAGAGGCGAAACCGAAAACTCATATAACTCACCAACTACTACACAACGACTACATAAAGGTAGACATGGAAGCATACCAAGAGCAACTACAGGTGATAAATCATTTCGAAATTCACTAAATAAGAAAGCAGGTGGGAATACCGTGGAGAAGGTTGTGTTTTCTGTTGACCAGTCTGGTACTGTAAAGTAGCCTCCAACATTGATTCCGCCATAACAACTCTCTTCTCCATCTCCGCAAGGGAAGCACTGGCCTCTTCATACTTTTCCTGCATAGACAGAACATATAAAAATAAATGAACTGTTTATCATGACCAGTTAATGGTATCATCTACACAAAAAGTTTGATAGAAGTACATGCGCTAAATAAACACCTAGTCAAACTGTCTCTTCAGACAGCTCAAACACTTTCATCATTGAGCAATATCTAGATCCATTAAGTTGGCAGCACGGAATTGTATATTGGGCAGAAAACACTCGAATTTTGAAGAGACAATTAGTGCCAATACCACAGTGTCATATACAACTAAAGACATTGTGCCCCCCTGAAAATGACTGTTAGGAAAAGGAAAAATAACATTTTTGCAAGCAATTTAGCAAACAAAATACTGTAAGGGGAATCCCACATAAATTTACTCATCAATACATGTCCAAAACAAAATTTCAGAAGTATGGTTAAATATGCAACCTGAAGCACTTGAGCAGCATATCTCTGTGCTGCAGCATCTTGCTCAGAAAATCTCCGCGCATCTTCAGTTAATCTCTGCTCTTGCTCTACTCGCATCAACACCTAAGAGACGGAAAATGACCTTGTAAGATGAAAGTATTTAAACAATTACGGAAATAAGATCAAACTTCCAAATACATAGGAAAAGGAAATGAAAACCTGGAGCATGACACTCTCCTGTTCCTGCTTATCAGAAAGGGCTCTGCGAAGATCGGCAATCTCTTGCTCTAATTGCTCAACCTGACACAGTGACATAGTGAATGAGTAAGTGCCTGTGTATGAACTATAGTTACTACTAAACTTTCAAGTACAGATGCAAGAAAACAAGAACTTTGCATGAGCATTTATCTTAAAATATATAGATGCAATAAGCCTGAAACTAGCTGATTCCAGAACATATTGGCTATTCATTTGTTTGTCATAATCCGTTTTATTGCCAATACATTGAGTGTAGAAAAGTCTACAATTCTCAGAAAACTGTAATAACAATACAAGCTCTAAAATTAGGTAAAGTTGCTTCCAGCTTGGTTATTTTACATCTACAAAGAAACTGCAAAACTTCTGTAATTCTGAGATCAAATCTATCAAAAGACACAAGAGATACAAAGGAAAAGCAAGGAGCAGTGGGCATAATGAGAGCCTATCAGCAAAAGAAAATCAATATACTAAATTTCAACTTTTTTAGTTTCCTCACAATGGTTAACTAAAAATCTACAACTACAACAAAAATAATTTAATAAGATAACACTGAAAAACGAAAAGCTATTTAGAATAAGCCAATAAGGACCACTCTTAATCAAAAAAAAAAAATCCACGTAAAAAAGACAGGTATAAAAAAACTGCAACATATAAAAGTTTTTTGGAACTAATACCCTAGCATGCAATTGCCGACGATTATCCTGCTTAACCATCTCCATCAATGCTGTCTCCAGCTCCTCAGCTCTAGAAAATGGTTAGGATCATGAAAGTCAATGTCACCAGACATATTCCATACCTTCATCTTATGTAAGTATAGATTTTATAAGCTTAAAATTGTATGACAAGAGAAGATATTAACCTGAGTTCAGCAGATCTTTTATCTTCCAGCTGCTTGCATAATTCAACCTTCAACCACACCACCTGCAGGTAGAACCTTATATAAATCTCATAGTAGACTCTCGGTATACTTTAATTCAAAATCTACTTGCAATTACAATATTAAACTTTGAAAACTCTATTTATGTAATAATCCATGGTTCCAGACTTCTGGATGTACAAGTGAGCACTGTGGGATAATATGTCATAACATTGTTAAAATCACATATAGAGACCAAAGATGCTTATTCATTTCCGAGCTCTAGGCTTAAATATAATCTAAATCTCTATACCCAGCCCAGATAACGGTGCAAACTGTCTTGAAAAAAAAAATTAATAATACTAATTTTATCAATCACACAGAAGTGGAAGAGACGTTCCATGTCGTACTTTTTTTGTTCCAAAAAGAAGATATTGGGAATCCATGGACAGGTGTACACTGACGGAAAATGTGTGTGTGTGAAAACAGAGGTGTCTAATCTATGCACTGAGTAGTAAATGGCTAAAACAAACATTTCTTTCAAGAGTCCAACCTGCTCTTGAAGATCTGGAACAGAATCTAACTCCCCATCCCCAGTCAAGCTAATAAGAATTTCATCTGCATTTGTGGACCCAGACTCTGAACGTGATAAATCACCATTTCTTTCTGCTTTCTTTGTTTCTATTATCATTGATTTAGGATCTTGCTTAAAATTGTATAGCTTAGAAGCTAGACCCTGAGAATCCTTCCAAGCCCGAAGTCCCTTTGATCTTTCCTCAATAGCATTAATCACAGCTGGCCGATGTTTATTCCTCAACTCCTGTAATCTAGTTTCGTTCACATTTTGGTAACCCATGCAAGCTGTCAATACTAGTTGACTGCTATCAAAAGTAGAGCCAGCCAGTGATTGCAGCAGAGTGACTGCGTCTCCAGCATCCTTGGTAGTAACCAGCGCAGGGCCTACAAAGTAACTGAGCTACATTAAGTTTCATAAACCAGAGAAGCTTACAGGCAACGCAATACGATATTCATGTTCTAGTACCATCATTATGTCTAACTTTTTTCTTGAATAGTATAAACAATATTTAAAAAAATACAAAAACATTTTGTCACCCAGTACCATATAACTCCATCAAAGCAAGTGCGGTCCTAAATAGCATCACGCGGTTCCCCTCAAATAGAAGCACATCCCAGACTCGTAGAACTGCAAGTGAATAGTAAACCATCAGAATTTAGGTAAGCTTTAAATTTAGTACCTCTGCAATTAGTTTATTACTGAATATAAAACCTGACCACTTTCCCATGGCAGCATGTTCATGAAAATGGATAGGAACCATGGTCCAGTCACCCATGCCACTTGCACTCCCAGGTAATCTAGATGATTGACTGCAACATGAATAAAGGTGACATGTGACCATCCAACCAAAAAATAATGTATAAAGAGAGGCATTATACTGTTTATATAGTTATGATATACAAACCTAATTTAGGAAATCTCTCGTGCACCAACTCCTCAAAAACAAGTTGATCCACCTGTAATAATAACAATCTGGATTTATACAGTGGTTCCTTACTTTGCTAATATTTCTCACTGAAGAAAGACCAAACATACAAAAAATGAGAAAGGTGAAAAACAGAAGCAATTACCTGAGATTCTATCATTTCCTCAGAGTAATAGCCCTCGAAATAATCATCTAGGATTCCCATCAAAGCCCTGAGAGAATTTGCCAACGTTGTAAATACATGTAGAAAATGTGTCGTGACTATTATACTAATAAGATGTATCTGACTTGAGCTTCTATTTCTCCCAGGAAAGTTTTACTTTTTGCTTAAGAGTTATATATATTAAAATAAATAAACTCAGCTTTGTGTTTTTTTTCCTTTTTAATGACACCTTAGAAAGTAAGTTGATTATCAATTTATAAACAAATGAATAAATAAATACTTTACTGTAAGACAAAAAGTCAATCAAGTTTCTAATCTCACCAAAAAGCATTTTCTTCAGGCATGAGAAGTAGTAATAAGCCAGCAAAGAAATTCATGGCCTGCATGTAGATTAAAGCAAAAGTGCTTTTAAGTCAGAGACAAGTGAAAAAATGTGGACATAATTGATAACATGTGATGTATCATATGGTACATAAAAAATAAGATCAGTTAATACAATGCAATATCTCAAACCAAAAAAGATCATGTTACAACTCCACCCCAATTACCTGACAGTACCCCACAGAAGGATTGTGTCGCGCATATGCAGTAAGCAACCGCCTCAAAGCATTTCTACCATCGACATCTAGAGCAGGATGACCTGGAAATGTACGAGGTAGATCCTGCAGTTCAAATCATTGTCAATAATAAGGACTTGGATTGATAGATTATCTCATATACAATAGCAGAGACAGAGTAAGAAGTGAACAACCTTCTCAATCTGCCCTTTCCACTTTTCAGGTACATATGTAGAAATAGTTGTTGACAACTTGCTGTCTATCTCTGAGTCCACGCTATGTTGTTCCACATCACTGCCAGCTTTAGTTTCAGAAGCTAGCAAATCCTGGTAATAATTATCAACACGCCGCACCTTCACACCGACAAATGCTTGCCAAAGCTGAAAGATTGAACTAAGCAATTATAAAATTTGCTCATGAAATATAGAAACAAATAAGCATAAGCAAATAAAGAACATAATATGCACCTCTCCCCTCAGAGCCATTGGTACTCCCCCACGAACAAGAACCTCCAACTCTTGTTTCCAAGGAAATAAGGATTCTGAAGGGACTACGTCAGAAGCAGCACCTGTTCCAGAGGCATTACTGTCACTTGAAGGGCCATCTTGATTTGGATCTGACCTCTCCACGTCATAGAACTCATCCTCAGACTCCTCCTCAGATGCTCCTTTTGGGGGTCTAAACTCTTCAATAGGATGAACTGGCTTTCCATTTCTCGTGTCCTGCTCTGCCTTTGATAGATTGTTCTTCTTCTTTACACGTAAACTCATCATTTCTTCAATTTCGTGAAGAGATGATCTAATCTCATTCCATATTTGGATCCCATGAGCTTTTGTCTCCTTTGCCAGTTCCTCACTATCATATTTTGTTGGAGAAGTAGAACCAAGCTTCTGTTCACTTAAATCAACGTCACCAACACCCTTCTCTGAACTGGTATCTAGTTCTTGCTCTGGCGTTTCAGCTTGCAAGGCCTTATTATCTTCTCCATTAGGTAATCCATTTACAGACAATTTTGCAGCCTCTGCTTGCCGTTGCAGAAAAGAGGTCCACCTTTCTGATCTTTCTTCTTCTTCTTCCTGAAAACATTAAGTATATTACATAATCAGGTACAACATGTCAAGCGGAAAACACAACATTCTGTTCTGCATTCTTGCTTTGCACGTTTTTTAAGGCAAACACAAAAAAATCAACTCGAAAGTGGAAATTAAGAGTAGAGTAAAACCTTGTAGATATTGGCATATTCTCGGTACCGTTGAACATGCTGAGGCCTCACAGCAAATCCATAAGCATCCCTGTCCAAACACCAATGCCAATTTCATTCAAAATTTTCAATAAATTAGCACAATCAAATCCACCTACCTATAGCTTCTTCTTTAATATCACTAACTTGCATCACTGAATAAGATGAGTACAAATACAATGTATAAAGATCATCTAGCTCCGAGCACCGTCGAGCTCCGATTACCTGCAATCGGCATATCCTACTTCCCGTGGAGCTCGGCATTGCCTCAAAACCGAACGAAAACACAAATCCTACTAAACTAAATCCAGCTAATCAGGATCTTAAACCCCGACTCATCCCAATCCTAATCTACTCAAAACGACGCCGCATTCGGCACATTCACAACTAAAACAGCTCCGATCTCACACGCTGACTCAGCTTGACCAAATCCACCACGATCGGAGCAGCTAGCACCGAAATACAAACACGTGGAGGAAGCAGAGGCAGTAGTAGTAGCAGTAGCACAGAGAAAAGCGTACCTCTTGTTCTCGTAGGCGACGCTGAGCGGGTTGAGCGTGGCCTTCGCGGCGGATTTCATATCTGGATCGGCGGAGATATAGGAGTTTCAGTTGGCGATGGTGAAGAAGAGAGTAGTGGAAATTGACCGGACTGAGACTAGTGGACCTGACCGGAGATTTGAGAAGTGTGTAGAAATTGTGGTGAGATTGGATTTGGTTTTGGAGTGGTGGTGGATTTGGAGAGAGAGAGAGAGAGAGAGAATAGGCACATGAGGAAGCGAGATTGGCGTTACATTATTACATGTGCGTTCTCCATGGATTTCGACACGGACTTCGAGGCCGAGGAGGAAGACACTTCTCTCAGGCTTATTATTATTATTTTGAAGAAACGAAGAAAATGTTTGGGTAATATTTGACTGGACTGGAGCCGGCGAAGATACGTAGGTTGATGCTCATTTATGGCTTTGATCAGAGCTTTCTTTGGGGTCATAGTTATTTTTTTGGGTGACGTTGCTTAGAAGAGTAAATGCTCAATCGCCTAAACAATCAAGTGCCGATAAAATCCATAACGATCGAAATTATAGTTAATATTATACTTTGATCTAAACCATTAGAACATATAGTGCCGGGCGTAGGAAGTACTAGCAAGCATTGTCTTAAATAATGCGATTATACTGCGTTTAGCCTATTTATAGAGTAAGTTAAATGACCTTGGTCAACACTATTTTCCTTTTTAAAGCCTTTGTGTTCCTCGCTATTTAGTCCTCTCAAGAGGTAGAGGACATGCTAATACCGACTCAATTATGAATTTGCACTAGATGCACCGAGCTTGAGTAAGTGTTATTACGCGTGGACTTAGTTAAGCAAGTTCAGGGTAAAACAAGACTATCTTTAAAATTGAAGTAGTCTACGCAAACACTTAATATTTTACACATAACGAATAATGATTGCCAGATTTTTGTGAACAAGAAACATGTAAAATGTCATTTATGAAACTTCAAGGCATTATGGAGTTTTTAATATTCAAAATTAAAGTACAGTAACTTATCCTCAGTTCCTCATTTGGCAAACATGAAGAAAAAAAATGAAAAAAAACCCATGAAATGAGTAAGGTCACCAAGGTAAGACATGGAGGCCCACGATCATCATTCATATCATATCCGTATGCATATGCAAAAGCTCACCATTTATCCCAGAAACCAATTTAATTACACTACAAATAGTACAATAAATTCCTTGTACCTAATTTCACCAATGTGAAATCAGTTCATACCAAAGTACAATCACATATTAAGAATTTAAATTTCTTCAGAATTATTGAACCTTACACCAGGAGTTGCATTGTTGACATTATTGATTGCATTGAAATTGTACGGTTCTTCTACCCATAAAATTGGCATGAGAGTGATGAGTGCCTTGATCACACAAGGTGAGGGTAATTATATGATTTTGGGGTTTAGACTCAATTAAATAGTGCGGCATGTCGGTGAGTGCATTTGTTGTCCCCATATTCGATCGAGTGTAAAGGCCCTTTTTCGTAAATGCCGAATACTGTCTTCAAAAGTTTATGTCGGTAAGGAAGATCTTGCAATAATGTACTCATACAAGCCAAAGCTTTCTTGGGTATGCAAGTTATAGGAACTTGGTTCTCATTTTCAGAGGAGAAAATGACCTTCTACTTGCTTTGAAGTTACACATATGATCTGCCTTTTAGCTTTGCATGCAGAAGCAAGTGTCAACTGGGTTTAAGGCGTCAGCTTAGGATTTGTGTCATTGGGTGAAACAATAAGATGGAATGTGGCTGGCACACATTTTTCAACTGCAAGATATGAAAGAATATTGATGTTCTTAGTTGTGTTTTGTTGATCCCAATAGTGTATTGGGTTATAAAATCAAAACTTGTTGCTTAAGATATACAAATTTACATGCATGAATTTTTTTTTTTTATTCGACGAATAAGCCGATAAATTGAGTATAAAAGGTTTTTTATACGAACATGACGAATAATGAGAACTAAAATTGTATCGTCGATTTGGTTATATCGCGTATAGATCTCATATTATTAGTCTGTTTAACACTTTAACCTCTCTAAAACGATAAAACATACAACAATTTGATCTACTCATAAGTAAGAGATTTTGAATTTGACCCTTAAAAACACGAAATTACCCTACGTAGAATAACCACACAGAACAAAAAAAACAAAATATACAAAGAGAAAAGAAAATTCACATAAAAGAACAAGACAAAAGTAATTTTTTTTTTCCCGAGAAAACAAACGGAGTATTTCTAGAAGTGACGGGCACAGCTTTCCCCCTCTAGAACTCTCCACCCGAATCAAAAAAGACCCATCCTTTTCCGGGGGGCTTATAACAGAGAAGGAAGAAGAAGAAGAAGAAGAAGAAGAAGCCAGAGCCCCAAAAATCAGTTATAAATAAAAAAGTAGTGAAGAAAGAAGCCCAAGGGTGAGAGAGAGATAGAGAGCAGTAGAAGTAGAATTCAAGTAGAAGTAGAACTAGTACCACACACACACAAAGCAAATTAAGAGCAAAACCGTGAAAGCATGTCAGCCCTTGTGCTGAAAATGACCACAGCAACCTCTCCTATAAAACCCATCCTCCTCCCCAATTGGGTACGCACTCGCTCTCTCTCTCGCTCCACCCACCACCACCCCTTAACCAAAGCACAAACCCCAAACCAAATTCGTAATCTCAAACACGACAGCTGGTGGAGAATCACACCATCAACAACAACACTCGTTCGTCATCAAATTGGGCCCAGATTCCGCGGCCCACATAAATGCCTCTGCTTCTTTTCCTCGTCTGTTAGTGGGGGAGGTGGTCGCTCCGAGAATCAAGGAGAGGAGGTTATGGCCGGTATGGGCTCTGAGAATCACAAAGGACATGAGGAGTGGTTCGACAGCCGATTGTATCCTGATAAAGACGGATTCATATCTCCTGATCACCACCTATCGCCGCCTCAGCATCAGTCGCCTAAATTGCTCACCTTGCCCACCATTCTCACCCTCGGCCGCGTCGCCGCCGTGCCTCTCCTCATTTGCAGTATGTTTTTTCGACCACTATAACTGTTTCTCGCTGTTGATTTCTGTGATTGTTTACCATGGATCATCTGGATTAGATATGCTCGGATATCGAGGCATTATGCTCTTTGTGTTTGAATTGGCTGTGAACAGCTGTTGTTTGTTGGGGTCCAATAAAATTGGAGTAGTCAATTGATTAGGCTGATGGTTTTCTCCATGAAAATTGGAGCAAATAACGAGGCGTTATGCTCTTGCATTTTGATTAGGCTTAGATGACTGTTTTTTTTGTGATATTGATGTTTATCTTGTAGGATTCATGGTTTGTTGGTGATTTTGGTTAGGATGTGTGATGCAGTTGTGTTTGATATGGCGGACATGGTTTATTGATTGTCGATTTTTGTAGCTTTCTATGTGGATAGTTGGTTGGGAAAAACTGCTACAACAAGTATATTCATCATTGCAGCGATTACTGATTGGCTTGATGGCTATCTCGCTCGCAAGGTTAGCTTGATTTTCTTTATCTCGACTCTGGGAGACCATTTTTTTTAGTGCTGGGAGTCATAAAGACGGAGACTTTTGTTGAACTTGGATTGGAATTTTATAATTTGATTATCTTCGTTATATTTCAGATGAGGTTAGGATCTGCTTTTGGTGCGTTTCTGGATCCGGTAGCTGATAAGGTATTTCCTTTGTTATCAAGTGTAAAGCAAACACTTTCATTGTCAATATCAGCTAGTTGCAATGAAAAGAGTGCTTTTTGTTGTTACCACTAGTAGTTTACATCTCTTTCACTGTTCTAAATTTGATTATGATTTCTGCCAAATTCAGCTCATGGTTGCAGCCACACTGGTTTTGTTGTGCTCCAGACCTCAAGATGTTAATGCATTTGGGCAAGTGCCATGGCTATTGGTTGTTCCTTCAATTGCCATAATAGGTAGAGAGGTATTATATGAATTTACTTGTCTACTGTATTTCTTTAATTCTGAATTCATCTACTCGGCGCTTGTTTTTTTTTTTTGTTGCAATTCTAGTTATGAACTTAAAAATTGACCTGCAACTGGTATATTTTGTTGAAATAAGGTTTGATTGTAATTTGGTACTGGGAAGTTTGATTTAGTAAAAAGGTACATTAACGGTATTTAATATAACAGTGTTGCATTTACATGGTGAAAGTATCAATTGCATCTTTCCAAGATGTGAGGGTTAGGTAATCACTTCTATGGTGGAATATCAAACTGCAGTTTGCGAATGTATATGGTTTCTTATCAAATATAATTGACTGTGGCGTGCAACTCCTTTCTGCCTGGAAATCCATGTTGTCCTTGACTTTTTGTTGACCTCGTTTAGGGCTCATTTGAAATCAGTTTGCCTATGTTGACTCCAGTGAGGAGTTTTCATATTAAATGCTCTTTCTCTCTCCCCACTTTTCCCATCAATTTCTCTTGACTTCTCTTTTGCAACCGCTCTGATCCTTTAATTTTTCAGATTTTTGTTGACAAGATTGCATTTCTTAATCAATCCGCGTATTATTTTCAGATAACCATGTCCGCAGTTAGAGAATGGGCTGCTTCTCAGAACACCAAGCTTTTAGAGGTCTGTTTCGATTCCCTAGTCATCTCTAAACCATTATATTCTATTTCCAATATTAGAGAAGCTTTTTGTTGCAAGGAATCACTTGGATGATAATTTTTTTCAGGCTGTTGCTGTAAATAACTTGGGAAAGTGGAAAACAGCCACACAGATGGTCGCGCTAACTATCCTGTTGGCCACCCGAGACAGCAGGTACGTTGTCTGTTTTTCTTGGCTTTGTTGGGGGTACTCTTAGGTCAATGCAGATGAGAGATATCATATATGCAACAAACTGTTGGATCATTGTCTGTAGTTTCTGACCCCTTTGCTTCCTGCTAAATTGTGCAGTCTTGGAGGGTCAGAGTTTGTAGTAGCTTCTGGGGTTGTTCTGCTTTATATATCAGCAGGGCTTGCTGTATGGTCTTTAGCTGTGTATATGAGCAAGATATGGAAAGTACTGCTGAGGTAGCCTGCGGGTGCTGCTGCTCTATCTTTACGGATATACATATCGTTTGAGCAATCATTGCAAAGAACTACTTGTCAGTGCTCTGTACATGAACCCAGTGATGATCATTGCACATTGGAGCAGCATTTTGCTGCTAGTCGATGGAGGAGGATAACATTATTGCTAAAGTTCCTGCAGTATTAAGTAAATTTCATATTTCGGGGTGGGTGGTATCATTGTGTTTTAATGGCTACCCTCAACGCTTTATATTCTCACTGCTGTCAGGTTGGTCTGATTTTTTGGGATAATATTCGGGATACAGATGTTGAAACAAGCTTTCCTCACATTACATAGTTTGGTTCAATTCTTTTATCTCCCTTTATTTGCAAGATGCTGGTTCTTTGAAGCCGAGGTGAGGCTGGGGGATGCATTATTAATTCATTTGCTGCTGAAGTTTGGTGGCGAAGGTTTATGGCTGTTGATTTTTGAAAGTGTAAACCAGAATTACCCATGTTTAAAGACAACAGCTCTTAGAGTAACTCTTAATTGTTTACCTCATCTTAGAGAACGTGTTAAATTTCTTTTTCATGGTCTTACACAGGTTGATATTTCATCAATCTATCCATAAACAACTTCAGTGCAAGTAAGCGTTTTGCAACAAACCATCTTCTGAGGCACAAAAACTTGAACTTGCGTTTTGTGACATGCCTGGCTTCTTAATTGAACATCCTAAGTTTCTACTTTGTAGTCATTTCATAAGAAGCTACTTACGTCTAAAACAATCACAAAAGTGAAGGAAACCAAGGTCCTGGTTTAAATGGTGTTCCAACAAATCCTATAAGGAGGTCACAGACCCAGTTCGGCTAGATTATCATACAAGGAATAAAGATGCAGATCCACTAATTAGACTGCCTTTTTCAACTGGCTATGGTGATTTTCAGAAGTTTGCTACATGATTTGGTTCACCATGCAATGCCATACGGAGATGTGAAGGAAAGCAAAATTTATTTGCAGCAACCCCTTCCAAATTTTTATTCTGATTTCAGACCTGAGCCTGCACAACAAAAGAAATGATTTGAGAACTGGCAAAACTCTGAGTTTGACTTCCTAACTTGCAGTAGAAACATGTTACCGGAAAGCGTTTCTTGTAGATTTCAACATGCACTTTAGGATCACGTCGGGTTCTGTTGTAAGCATCATTTCTGTTCATCTCCTTCAACATCGACATAGTCACATGAGTAATGCACATATTCATGTCTTAGAATTTGGGGCTAATCGTTGAGGAACTCAAAGCATAAGTACCTCGATCCATGCTGCCAGTTTAGGTCTGCCTGCAGTTATGTCAAACTTCTTCACATCCAATGCAAAAGGCTGAAATCTTTCAATGAATGGAGCATAAGCTATATCCACCTGAAAATGAAGAACAAAATATGAAACGCTTGAACTGATCGAGTGAATGTCAGAAGTTTAGTAGACAGGTTTGATTGCCTTGTCAAGCTCAACAAATGATAACCAAATCATTATTTGGCAGAAAGTAGATATAGGTGCCATATTACCAGGCTGAACTGGCCAAGAAAGAAAGGTCCATCTTCAAATTTTGAAAGAGCAGTTTCAATATAGTCAAATGCAGCACCTGCTTTAACATACCACCCTGTTTACATTAGCATATATCCTTTAAATATCAGAAGAAGAAAGTGGTTAGTGCTGAACTCACCGGCAGCTGACTCAGTTCCATCTCCTTTGAAAAATGAAAACACAGATGTGCTGAAGGAGTCGGTGTAGGAAAACAATTCTTCTGCAAATTCTCTCTTTGCAGGATCCTGTATTTACAGATTATGATTAGCTTTTGTAATGTAGAGGGAAGTCAACCTGAGCAACAAACGTATTACATGTCTTACATTAGGGAACAGTGAAGGCCCTTCAAAGTTACTGTCGATATACTTGATCAAATCAAGACTCTCTACTTTGATATCATTGTTGTGTTCCAGTGATGGCACCTGCATTCAGATTCCATATTAGCACAAGTTAGAGCTTGTTCCCAGGTTCATTAACTCAATAGCTTCTCTCTAAACATTTATGATACTAATCTAGTACAACTTAACCAAAACTAGTGAGGTATCTATAAGCTTTGCATCAAGGCCAAATTTAGATATCCGATGAAACGACAGCATTCGATAGTCCATTGCAACTTATTACTAACTAACTATATATTAGGGGTTTGCTACATCTTGTAACTACTAGTTTCGGCATTAGAGGATGAACTGAAACCTATGCATTCAAATGCAGCAACAAAAGCATGTGTAAAATCTTATACAGTTATTCAAATGCAGCAACACAGCTATTCACAAAATCTCACCTTGTTAGTAGAGTTCACTTTTTCTTTATACCAGGAAGGCCTGTCTAGGAGATCTAGAGGAACCAATTCTATCTTCTCCTCCAATCCCTGTTCCCAGAAATCAACAAGGATTAAAAGGTTTGACCTCGCAGCGCAAACCAGAATAACCAAAATACCTTACTCAATATTGTAATATTTTCTACATTAAAGTAAAAATTAGAAGTTCTCCAGAACTAGGCAAACATAAACATCCAGTTTGGTTGCTCACTACAGCATTCAAGCCAAAAAGCATAATAATAAAAAGTTCAATCTCCTCAAACTTTTATGCAAGCCATTCAAAAGGCAAATCAGAACGAGAGACCAAATTCATTTAGTACCATACTATGAAGTGATTAAGAAACAACCTTACAATTCCGGACAATCCATGCGCGCTGAGCAAATGGGCATGTGTAAGACACATACAACCTTCAACAACATAACGACCCAAAATTTCCAATAGTTAAATACTTAGATATATTTACACAAACCAATCCATATAATGAGACCTATGCAGTGTACACTACAAAAGCAAACCAAAAAACAAGTGCAACTTGAAAATCAAGTAGTCTACACGACTACACCAACCTTGTTTTCCCGTCAAAGAGTGTAGGTGGGACTGAGCTGGAAGTAAGAGCTGGTAGAAGAACCTCTTGCTTACTTTTCACAAAACAAACATAATCAAAATGAGGTGTTTAGGCCCAAACAAGGTGCACAGGTTCTTAATTAAGTATGTTACAACTTTTAGTTACTGGGTTAGATGAGACTAGTGACATTACCCAGTTGCCACTATTGTAGAGACTGAAGCTCTGATCTTCTTCCCAAAAGAAGGTTGAAGACGAAGCTTAGGATGACATAGTATAGTGGTGTTTGCAAAGTTTGCTACCAGTGCTTTCTTGGGGAAAGAAACAGTGACTGAATCTGAAAACTGATGTTGAGAAGTTTGAGGTGATGAAAAAGGAAGAACAGTGCCTCTGAAACTCACTTTCAAAGTAGTCATCGTTCTTTAGGTTGGTGCGAGAGTTCGTTACGTACTTGGACTAATATATTGTTGGAGGAGAGAGAGAACAAAGCAGGTGGGCTTATTATATTTTCCACCCTCAGGGTGTTAGGACTTTCAGATGGCACCAGTGCAACCTTCACTGAAAAGTCGAGAAAGCAGATATCACAATATAGTGTGAGTATACCAACTAGAAGTAGTGGAGTGACCATTAGCAACAAGTTTGTTTCACAGAACAAGCAAATGATGCAATTCTGGATTTGGCTTCCATTTTCTATCAATGAATGGTGCATAAGCTATATCCACCTGAAAAATAAGAATAACACTTGAAACTTTCCAAATAATCAACCAAGTTTTGATAAGCTCAGACTAGTAGAGCAGTTTAAATTGCTTTTAAAGCTCAAGACAAATGAGAATTGAATTAGTGATTGGTAGAAAGCAGATATAGCTGCATATTACCAGACTGAATTGGCCAAGAAAGAAAGTTCAATCTTCAAATTTGGAAAGAGCAGTTTCAATATAGCCATTACAGAGCTTAACAAGGTTTCCACAATTATTTTCAATGATAAACAGAACAAAATGGTCGGACATACACACTCACACACATATAACTTCTAGAATTAAGATACTCATATATAGTCTCATACACATACCGAGTCAAATACTAGGAAGTGGGAAGGAGTTGGGATATAACTATATAGCCTATTGGTAATTATCGATTTTGTATTTTTTGGTAATTTTATACTTTTACTTTTATTTTATTTTTTGGTAAAAAAGTAAAATTAGATGGTAGTAGTAAGTAAACTACGACGCATAGACACGCGTTTCTTTCCTTTCTTGCGGAAAGGCTGCGAGCTCTCTCTCGTTGTTTTACAGTTGCTAGGTTTTGTAAGTTGTGACAATGGCACCGAAGACATGCAAGGTGGAAGTCGTTGAAGACGTGAAGTCCGGTGAAGGCGCAGCGGTGAATCCCCGTGATGTCTAAAAGGTGAAACAAAAGAGGACAATTGTGATAAGATACTGGTGAGGCAATTTCTATCCGTTTTTTTTATAGATTCGGGATATCGTTGACCATGTAATTTTAATTTGTACTTTCTTCTGTTCATATCGTTGTTCATATAATTGATTTTAGTTATGAGGATTTTGTTTAATTGATTTTTTAGTCTAATTTTAACTCTTCCGGTATTTACAACAACTTGTGATAAAGGAATTTGAAGTTTCATGTCCTTATAGAGTTATATTTAGTTAGTTAAGCTAGGTTTTACATCTCTCTCTCTCTCTCTCTTCAATACGAGTTACTACCTTAGAGGAGCCGATTGTTATGGAAACCCTTGCATAAACTCCAATGTGCACATGAGATTGTTCCCTTGCAGTCTAATAACATTCGGAGTTGGATCACTAAACTTGAGACATCGTGACTATTAAATTAAAGTTATGTCAATAAATCAGACACCACTATATTCGTATGCGTTTGCCACTAGCCATACTATAATTATGTACCTTACTAATGCAAAGTCTCGATCGACTATCAAGATTTTGCATTAATAAGTTTCAATAGATTTATTGATTAATCTCATCATATGTGCACACCGGTTTAGTTATGGTGACATTAATCTAACCATGAAGTTTAAGATAGATGGAGCAATTCCTCACACGCGAAAAGAAATTCTTCATCACATTCAAAAATCAAAATCCGAATTCAGGAATCTTTGTATGCAATTCTCTCATTCACAAGAAAAGAAAACGGAAGAAGAAAGAAAGATGTTTAATAACAAAAAGTAGAAATGAAGAGGCCTTGAGAAAAACCCATTATGCTCGATTCGAATTCTGATGGAATCAGAATCCATAAATTAAGATTAATATAAAAAACTAAGATAACTACTAATTCATTCTCTCACCCCGATAACTACTTCGAAACTACACTCCTACTTGGGCCATATGGACCTTAATTTCCTACCATAAAGTTGGGCTAATCTTAAAACAATTAATTATTATCCTAACAAATTAAAACTCAACCCATTCACCAGTAATAGAAGCAATATGT
Organism: Potentilla sterilis; assembly: GCA_963682095.1. NCBI lineage: Eukaryota > Viridiplantae > Streptophyta > Magnoliopsida > Rosales > Rosaceae > Potentilla > Potentilla sterilis. The sequence continues at coordinate 48,064,313 of OY821763.1, forward strand.
CGTCGTTTTATTTTCGTTGTGTTTGTAGCTAGTTGTTATAATAGATTGACGCTAGTTGTAATTAGCAATATTTTATTTTTAGTCCCTATTCTTTAGTGTCTCAACGTTTCAGCCCCTGATCTTTTAATATTTTGTGGAGCCTTCTCAAATGTTGGTTGGAATTCTGCCCAGAAACCATAAACGATGCCATTATCGTCGTTAGTTTAGGAATAAAAACTGTCATAATTTCAAGGGTATTTTGGTCAGCTCACTCCCTTACCCAGCTTTCTCTTCAGCTTCAAATGTCTTTAGTTTAGGATGTGCAGTTTACTCATGCGAATATCAGCTCTGCGTAGAGGGAGCTTGGGTATAAGCCCACGACTGATCTGCAGATTGTTTGGGCCGAAACAAACATTTGGTTGAAATCCGCCATCGAGGCCCATGGGGTTATTCATGAAAGGATAATCTATTATACATTTAATGTTTTCCTTCTTGGAAAGGATTTGAGGTTCCTTTAGGAATCTGTAATGGGGGTGGTTTAAGGTAATTGAAGCCTAATTGATCTCTGAATTCATCATGCTTGATACGCAAGTATTAGGGTTTGGTATCCTCTATATAAAGAGCTCTTGTACAATGTAGAAAAGATCCTCGATCATCAAACAAACACACAAGTTTTTGCTCATCGCAAACCTTGCAAAGTCTCCCCGGAGCATCTTACGCGCACTGCCTCCACAAACCGCAAACAACCACCATCCAACATCGCTGCAACCTTACGCCCATCACCGGTCGATGTATCCTTGTACGGTTGTCGAAGTGTGTCTTGCATTAGTGTCGAGAGTCGCTGAGACCTATCGCTTCCAGCATACCGGACATCGTAGCCGCAACCTGCCACCATACGTACAGAGCCGCACCTCGCTGCCATACGTACAGAGTCGCACGCTCGCCTCGTGTCCGCGTTCGCTGAAGCACCCAGAGTCAGTCGCTACGCCAGTAGCAAATCGAGTCGTTACTCCGGTAACAAAACGTTAACCAATCTGCTATAGGTTGGAACCCGCGATCTTGAAATTGCTCTGCTTTGCATCACAGGATCGAAGTAAGATTATTCAACCTGCAATAGGTTGGAAGAAAATCCTAATATACTTTTGTTAGGTCTTGTTCGAGCCTCTTTACGCCGGCCTTGTTAACGCCCGCGTAACAGTCGCTTGGTCAGGAAGTCAGAAATTGGGAGCAGACAGACACGCTAGCCAGAGAAGTACGCTCGTCATAGGTCGTCCGCATCAAAGTTGTACCTAACTCAAAGGTACTGGCACGCTCGCACACATCACAACAGGACTGAAATCGACGTCCGCCACCCCACGTTTTGACCGTTCGCCGGATACCAAATCTTCCACGAACATTTTGGCACGCCCAGTGGGACCAGTGTCACGATTGCGGGATCTAATCCATATCGACGAATCATGCCTTCTTGCAATAAACTAGAACATAGGATGTTCAATACGCACAACTCAGCTGCGTGTAGAGGTTTAACAGATAGTAAAGTAGGCTTCAAGTTTGGAGGTGTGACGACCAACGATGAGGATCTTGATGAGGTCGTCAATGTTGGCACAGGGGTTCCTGAAATTACAATGGCTGATAGCCAAAGCGAACCCTCCAACATTCTGAATGAGAATACGGCTGATACCTCAGAATCATAAGAATGAGGGTCCCTGAGAAGATGTGCATAAGCTGTTTGAAGAAAGGATGAGGGTTATGCATGGTTTGCCAGACACTAACCGAACTTATGCTAATCCGTTCCCCTCAGAGGTGAATGCCCTCACTACCAGAAAAGGCATCATAGCCGACGATATGAAAAAAAACGGCCGACGAATTCTTTATTCGTCGGCTATAACCATTATAGCCGACGAAATTCGTCGTCTGTAGTGGTATTTCGTCGGCTAAAATGGTTATAGCCGACGATATCGTCGTCGGGTATAGTTTTGCCGACGGCGTATTTCCGACGATGTTATAACCGACGATATGTCGTCGAGTAATGGTTATAGCCGACGAAATCGCCGGCTATAATAATTATAGCCGACGATATCGTCGGCTATAACCATTATAGCCGACGACTTAAATTCGTCGGCTATGATGCCTTTTCTGGTAGTGCCTTCCATGGCCGCAGAACTTTAAGTACGTCCGGTTCACCCAATTTTCTGGGGAGTCCTTAGAAGATGCTGAGACTCATATTACTCGCTTTAACAACGAGTGCGGTCCCTATGTGAACAACCCCATACTCAAGCTGCAAGTGTTTGGTACATCGTTAACAGGGTCGGCATTAGCATGGTATAATGATTTAGCGCCAGGTTCGGTTCCAGATTGGAGGACTATGGAAATCCTGTTTAATACTATGTTTGGGGTTGTTGAGGCCAGGGTCACTGTGAAGATCTTGGCAGAAACAGAACAACAACCCGGCGAATCAGCCATGGATTTTCTAAAACGCTTCAAGCTGCAGGTAACCAAATGCAAGGAAAAGCTCCCAGAAGATACTATAGTGGACTTGACTATTGCTGGGTTAGAGGAGGAAGTCCAGGCTGGCTTTCAGCAGGTTTATGTTGCCAATATAGCCGATCTGACCAATAGGTTGGCCAATCAGCAACATTGGGTTGATCGAATGAAGGAGAAGAGAGAGAGAGGAAGAAAGGCGTTCCTATGTCTTATTATCCTAATTCTCTAAAGCCTAAAACAGGTGTACTCCTTCTGGCTCAAAGACGGTGGCAATTGTACATACCGATTCATATCCAAACCTGGCTTGGGTTGAGGAGGAAAACGACGAAGGAGTTGTGGTTGTAGAAGTGGTTGGTTGCCAGCAACTACAATCAAAGAATTTGAGAATGGCCAAGGAGCCAATCAAGATTACGACCTCGATGCCGACTAAGTCTGCCTTTGAGACATATACTTATAACGCACACAAGGCTCCAGAGATCTTGCAAGAGCTATTCAACTTAGGCCGGCTTAAACATGATGGGGGTTTCATTCCCAAGTCAGACTACATGGCGGGTAAGAAGTATTGCAGCTTCCATAACATGACTAACCACTATACTAAAGATTGTGTCAAGCTCAAGGATCAGATCCAAATATGGATTAATGATAATGTCATGAAGATAGACGCTCCCAAGGAACCTACTTGGACAGAATCTAAGCCGTTCCACCAGGTGAACACGATAGATTTTATTTCCAATCCATGTCAATAATCGAGACCTGGCGAGTGCGTGTCCAAGTTTGCATATTACACATATGATGCGAATAGGGCCCCGGAGATTTGGGAATTCTTGATCCAAGAAGGGATGGTCAAGCCTGCTACTGCTCGCCTACCACAAAAGGAGATATGGGCAGGCGAATCCTACTGTGCCTTTCATCATTTTAGCGACCATTGTACCTTCGGGTGTGTGGCGTTAAGGGACTAACTTCAACAATAGTTGAATGATGGAACTTTGAGGTTTACTGGAGAGGCGGTGGCTGCCATACCCGAATTTTGGATAAATGCCATCGACGAAAATAAAGAAGCAGCACAGCCAACTAATAACAATGGGCATCCGCCAGAAAAGGAAGAGATGGTGATGGTACCACGCTCTAAGCTATGCCTTAATTGTAAGGTAGGTTGTCACCTACCTATCACACATGAAGAGCTGCAGATGGCACTTAAGGAGGCAGAGCAGACGACCTTAGAAAAAGCCAAGCGCACTCATCCAGTTCCTGAACGATCCAGGCATGACGCTTACAGGCGAACGAAATATCATCCTTATGAACGTGAAACATATGCTAGCAAGCTAAGGTCTCAGCTAGATCCAGGATCTAGTGGGGTCAAGTCTGTGCCGGTTTATGGTCCTTCCAAAGTAACAGAGTCTGAGGTTACAGCTAGGCCATACATTCCACCAGCGTCAAGTTCAGAGCTCAAGACCGACATGTGGTATCAACAGCAAAATGGTAAGGCTGTAGAGGTACCTCCTAATCCAACTAGGAATATGCAGAAGCGGTATGGCAAGGCAAAAAGAACCTTGGATGCTTTGGCCACAGGGGAGTTGATCCCATCAGAGCTTTCAGTCCCGATTAGACACATACGGGACACCTATAAGCGATATAGGGCCAAAACATATGTTGATACTCGCCGAGCACGAAGTAGTCAGGTTTCGCCGCCTCGCAGAAGAAGTGCTCACGAGAGGCTTTCGGAGTCGGATCAAGCAGCGGGTGCACCAAGGAAGTCACCAAGGAGGAAATTGGACTACTCCCCAGAGAGATCACATTAGGTCAGTTGTATCCGACAAAGCGGATCCTCAATCTAGGGAGAATATCCCAGAGGTTGGAGGAAAGAAAAACGCCAATATCCTGAAGTGGAAACCGAAGGAGGCGAATGTTACTCAAACTACCAGGGTAACAGGAGTTCCTGAGGGGCAAGCAATTGCCAATGAATCCAGGCTCGCGAAAGCAGAACAAACCAAGCCTATTACGATTTTGGCTCGGCCAAAATCCTCGGGCATTCCTCCCGGAATGTCCTTGCCTCAGTACGTAGCACAAAAGCTAGGTACTAACCCACCTTCGAGAAAAGCGGAGGGTGAGTCCGGATCCCTGCCTTCGAATATGGAGGCGGATGAAGATCTACCAGAAGCGGATGATGAGATGGGTTAAAGAGGTTTGGGTTGGGCTTTCTAACCTTTATCAATTTCACTAGGCTTTCAATTTCAAAGGCTAGGGGGCAATGTTTGGGCCGAAACAGACATTTGGTCGAAATCCGCCATCGAGGCCCATGGGGTTATTCATGAAAGGATAATCTGTTATACATTTAATGTTTTCCTTCTTGGAAAGGATTTGGGGTTCCTTTAGGAATCTGTAATGGGGGTGGTTTAAGGTAATTGAAGCCTAATTGATCTCTGAATCCATCATGCTTGATATGCAAATATTAGGGTTTAGTATCCTCTATATAAAGAGCTCTTGTACAACGTAGAAAAGATCCTCGATCATCAAACAAACACACAAGTTTTTGCTCATCGCAAACCTTGCAAAGTCTCCCGGAGCATCTTACGCGCACTGCCTCCACAAACCGCAAACAACCACCATTCAACCTCACTGCAACCTTACGCCCATCACCGGTCGCTGTATCCTTGCACGATTGTCGAAGTGTGCCTTGCATTAGTGTCGAGAGTCGCTGAGACCTATCGCTTCCAGCATACCGCACATCGTAGCCGTAACCTGCCACCATACGTACAGAGCCGCACCTCGCTGCCATACGTACAGAGTCGCACGCTCGCCTCGTGTCCGCGTTCGCTGAAGCACCCAGAGTCAGTCGCTACGCCAGTAGCAAATCGAGTCGTTACTCCGGTAACAAAACGTTAACCAATCTGCTATAGGTTGGAACCCGCGATCTTGAAATTGCTCTGCTTTACATCACATGATCGAAGTAAGATTATTCAACCTGCAATAGGTTGGAAGAAAATCCTAATATACTTTTGTTAGGTCTTGTTCGAGCCTCTTTACGCCGGCCTTGTCAACGCCCGCGTAATAGTCGCTTGGTCAGGAAGTCAGAAATTGGGAGTAGACAGACACGCTAGCCAGAGAAGTACGCTCGCCAGAAGTACGCTCGCCAGAGGTCGTCCGCATCAAAGTTGTACCTAACTCAAAGGTACTGGCACGCTCGCACACATCACAACAGGACTGAAATCGACGTCCGCCACCCCACGTGTTGACCGTTCGCCGGATACCAAATCCGCCACGAACACAGACGGGGTTGAAGAAATTCGTTAGGCGGTACCTGACTTACTATCATGGTGGGAAGAAGGCTGCTGGCTGAAAAAAGATTCTTTTGATTGTGTGGTAGATCCTTTGAATTCTTGTTTATTATAATTCTTACGATTGTTTTTTAACATTTCTGTCATTGCCCCAAGTATCGTTTTTTCCATATATCTTAATGAGTAATGCCATATTGGGAGGAAACCTTGTGAACTACATTGAAGAAGTTTTGTGGTTAGGGGACATTGTTTTCTGAGCACTCCCGTTCTGTACTATGAGAAAATGAGGATCATCTCTTTCTTTTCTTGGAATGTAATTGTTGTATCTTCGTCATTGTAGAATTCATGACTGATAGAGCATATGCTAATTGGTGGACATGTATCATTGCTATGCAATTCAATAAAATAGCACACGATAGTATGGTTATTCGTATTTACTGCTGTATGACCTATATCTAGGTGATTTCATCTGATGAGTTATTGCTTTTTCATAAAACGTATGATGTATATATAGTTTGTGTTTCATGAATCCATAACTGTGGTCTTTTAAGGAAATCTTGCCGCTGAGTTTGTTATTCTGCTCGCTAAATCTTTTTGTATCAGCTTGAGGTTGTCATGTTACCGTCCTGCATGCCTTTTGCTTTGGTTATGGCTCACAGTTGAGGACAGATAATTATTCCATGCCACTTACACTCGATTCTCCTTCGCTTTCTGGTTTATATTGAAGTTATTGTGTATATATTCTGTCAGGGTTTATAATCTATTTTTGAATCTCGAGGAACAGCTGATAATTCATCACAAGAACTTGGTAAGTTTCTATTGGATAAACCCCTCATTATTGTAGTTCTTCTTGTTAGAGAGTAATATTTTAGTGTCTTACTGTAAATGACAGAAAGGCAAAGCATTTCTGAAAAGTGTAAATTTTAGCGATACCGATATCCACATCGAAAAAAGAGTTAAAGTCCGCGCAAGGATTTCTATATATAAGCACAGTCACGGCTTGTTACAAAAAAACACAATTGCAAAGGTTATCGTGTCCAACGCTTGCAAAAGCTATTCTTTGTTTCCTCTTTTTGATGGCTGGAATCCAGTAGGAATTCAATCATTTTAATTTATTCCTTCACTGGTTCCATCCATCAAAGAAAAAAATCAAAGAATTTTTAATTTGGCTGGAAAAAGAGGGAGATAATTCACTCCCCCAAGTCCCTTAATTCAGTCTAATTTTTTTGTTAAACTATTGAGTTATTAACCGACAGTAATGAAAACACTGCGAAATTATGTAGTAAAATTCAAAAAACAACAAATAAAGAAATCATGTAATAGCAGATATTATTTTCATAGCTTGTTAATGCCTCAGCACTAGTTTTGGCTCCATTTATCAGAAATGTTATATGAGTTGCCTCCTCTCCACGAGCTCTTCTGGAATTGAAGACTAAAACTACTTGCTAATTAAGATCTCCTAGAGCAATACTTCTTTTGGCAGTTGTTGGCTGACCATATTTTGGAATGCGAAAGGCAGATGTACGTACTCCATTACAGTATATTAAGTGACAATTTATGTGAGAGAGTGGCTTTATATGTTCATTTATAAACATCGAATCGTTTTTCTTGTATCATTACTGAAACAAGTACTTCAGCCATACATGTATTATTCACATGGAATCTCTGTATAAATTGTCTATCTTAGTCCTCTCGGAACTGTAGTTGATCACATCTCAATTTTATGTCGTTAATAGATTGGCAGGTTATAAGATATATATATATCTGATGAGTGACACCTAAATGCTCACAATATTTTCATAAATAACCACATCGGAAAAATGCAATTCATTTCAATGATCTATACTAATAACCACATCGGAAAAAAGGCACCAAATGCTCACAATATTTTCATAAATAAGAAATGATGAGATAGAGCCATAGAGCGATTAGAGCCACCATAATCGGACATGATATTTTGATAAATACTAAAAACCCCTTCTGGTTTACAACAGCTTCACTTATTCCCTCACTCGCTACACCACCATAATCGGCCATGCCGTTATTTGCCACATCTCTGGTATTGTGAAAGTGTTCCTGACAACAAATATCATATGTCTAGTGTTTAGCTTAGAACTGAAATCAGCTACTTCGTTTCCGTAAGATTGCAATGTTCAATAACATAGAAGACTGACGAGTACAAGACCGCAAAAAAGAACCCAAAAGAAATTGGGTGAATGAGAAACTACCTTATCCGGCGAGTTTGCATCTGGTAACATATTCACATTGTCGTCATTCCCAGGATTATTCTCAACTAGTCTGATTGAATTTTCTCGACGACCATTGGCTCCTGGTGAGCTTGGTAATTCGACAACTTGGTCAGAAACACTCGATGCCACAGAGGTACTGCTATTAACCTTCCCTCCAATGCTGGTGGAGGGTAGTTTACATGTGTGCCTTAATCTGTAAGTAATTCTAAGGAATTTCTGATCATCGGAGCGTTGTACTTCCTTTACGGCCATGCAGCCTCCAACATTTTGAGGATTGCATACGTAATAGACTCTGCTAAATAGAAACAAACTAATATTACGAAATGAAATGGATCATGCTTGCAAGATTAATGTCCTCTGTGAGACATTAACTAGTTTCATACGAGACCGTGTATAAACAACATAAAAAAGGGATAATACTGTTTCTACATCAAACAGTTACTAGAGAAACGGTTACAATACGTATGTACTTTCGGTAATAGTTTCATGAAATAGATACTTACCTTGTGTCCCTTTCTCCATACTTTCTCCACCTAAAGCCATCAAAAGGATCTTCAATCTCCGTATCCGGTGTCATTCTTACTTGGTATGTCAGCGTTGGTTGAATTCCCCAACAACTGTGCCTCCCAACGTAAGTGTCAAGGATTGATGGGTCAATGGGAGTAGGCATAATAATTTGAGCTAGTGGTCGATGATCATCACATACATACACGCTTCTGCCAACATGATAATTTGATGTTATAGGAGAAATGGAACAGATCTGATTTCAGCTAGTGCTCTGTAAAGCGTCGAGTCATAAACTGCGCTCGAGCTCATTCATAGCTCAATGTTGAAAACAGATTTCATCCAAATGAGAGAAAATAGTGATGGTTCATATGTTTGATATCTGACTAACTACATGAAAAAATGTGGAGTCTCGTTATGAGCCCAATCTTGAAAAGAGACTTCATCCAAGTGATGAGAAAAAACAGCAAGTTACAAATGTATCATTGAAATGATATAAATCAAGTCGATTATGTTATGATGTTTGATAAAAAAAAAATAAAAAAAAAATCAAAGATTTCATGTTTTGGTCTAAGAAAATCAAAATAAATTAATATGAAGAAGAATTCCTAGTACCCCTCACAGAGCCAGTTAAAACCATCATCCAGATTATTCCCTTGCATCAGACCCGATACATTATCACCTAGTTGCTTCATATATTTCCCAGTTTTCCTGTAATAAACGTGAAAATTGTTTCAAATCAGCTTTTAATCATTCATAAAAGTAGTTTAAAAAAAAAAGTATGATGAAAAGAAGTAGTCAATCTTATATTCAGCGTATAGACATAGAGATTAAACCTGAAGTAACTAATTGCGTCTTTATAAAACTGTTCCTTATCTTCATCAAAGGTGTCACTTGTGATGTCACTTGTACTGGGTTCAACCCCAAGGCTCCTCTCAGAATTATCAACTTGTACCATTGGTTCCTCAAAATCTTCCACATTGTTGCCAAAAAAGAATCGAACCCCGCACCTTTCTATGCGAGGCTGAAATCCTTCATCTACTTCAAGGCTAAAAGGGTATACCTCGCGCGAGAATTTTATCTCAAATGTGGCCTCAGTGTAAGAGCGTTCATTGACTGCCTCTCCTCCATTAATGCCAAATTCAGACCATGGCTCATATCTCACTAATATGTGATTTGATTTCAACCCACTGATACCGAAGGGGCTTGTTTTGAAAGGACTATCAAACAAACAGAAACTGAAACGGTACTTGCAGTCATCTCCTTTGAAGGTACAGAAACATCGAGCTGTCAAGTTAAGGTATTCAAAACCCTGGCACTTATTAGTAACGGCGCATATAGCGAACCCTAAAAACTGGTTGTCAAACCAATTTTGTGGCAGCCGGGCAGTAACGGAATTTCCCCCACGCTGACGGATGAACTGTTTTGGAATTTCACTTCCGGGAAGAGAGAAATAAAAGGGTCGAAAACAAATACCCTACAACAACAACGAATAGGAAAAATAAAATTAACTTCTTCGATCTATCCGCAAACGCTAAAATATCAGAAGAAAAAGAAAGTTTATAACTTTATACCTGAGGAGGGAAATGAGTTTCTACAATATCTCTGAAAAGATCTTCCTGTACCAGCTGATTGCAATTAGAAAATTTGAAGCACCGACCGATATCATAGGGAGACTGTGGTGCCGAAACAGTTTCCAAAGCTGTGCAGTTATGTGCATTTATGTAACTTATACTTGATGCAAGCTCTGGGATCGATTTCAGTCTCCTGCAACTGTCCAATTCAAGCCGTTCTAAGCAACCCAGTTCATTGATGATTGCGGGTAAGCTCTCCAAATTGTTATTTCCTGACAAGTCTAATACTTTTAAGGAAGAAAAATGAGCAATACCAACCGATAATTCCATCAGATTGCAACCACTGAAATCAAGTACTACCAGAGCAGTACAACGATCTTCTATTGATGATGGCCATGATGAAAGGGGAGCCGCCATTTGTCTGCACCTCCCAAACGATAATCGACTGAGCTTCAAATGTAGGATAGAGACCGGGAGTTGTTTTAGACCACTTCCGTATACTTCAAGTCCCGACAAAGACTCTAAAGTTCCAATGTTCTCTGGCAACTTTTTAAGTTTTGAGCAGTGGCTCAGGTCGAGAGATCTAAGTTGGGCCAAATTACAGATACTTTCTGGAAGACATAGAAGGCTTTTGCAGGAAGACATGTCTAATGATTGAAGCCCCTTAAGACGGTCAATTGACGACGGTAACTCCTTAATTGCAGTTCCCATTAATTGAAGCTTTGATAGTGCCTCCATATCTCCCGAAATCTCTGGGAACATCTCAAGGTTTAAGCAGTTGTTAAGATCAAGGGTTTTGAGAGATTTCATATGCATGCTTCTCGGAAGACTCTTGAGTCCATTGCAGTTTGCTAAACTAAAATTAACAAGGTTTTTATGATAAAAAATGGATGGGTGAACCTTCGTTAAACTTGAGCAATCTCTGAAATCTAGTCCCTTGAGATTTGGAAAGCCAGTTATGTCGGGAGTTTCTTTAAGATTTCGAGACCCACACAAACTGATAAGCATCAATTTGTTCCCACACTGCAAGCCGGCACAACCACCAAAACATTCATTAAACATATTAGACATCTGATCCAAAAATTCATGACGAATTAGTATCTAAAAGTGATTCTCGTACCTTAAATCCTTCCCAGAGTTGTTCAATGTGACTGTTCTTCATGTCGAGCTCAAGAAGATTCTTGGGGTCAAAGTCGGATGGCAAGCACTTTAGGGGGTATCTATGCCATTTGAGAACCCTCAACTTAGAAGACAGAAACTTTAAGTCCCCAGTCAGGTGATATTCACCCGCATCACTTAAGTACCTATACCCGTAATAAGTGACAACGAGCACCCTCAATTTTCTCATACGTTCAAAAGCTTCAGCATTGAAGGATCTATTTTCCTTGTTCGGCAAGTCAAACATCAATCCTTCCACACATTCCGAAACCTATGTGACCAAAAGTGGAATTTAGTGAGTGTCTGGTAGCCTCACTTAATAATTTTAGTAAGATCCGCACATGTTAGAATAGTTAGTAAAGGGATAAGATATCTATGACATAAAAATTTGAGAAAGAATTTATTTATGCATGAATTATGATCATACCGTATTTTCACTCAGCGCACACTCAGCATCTTCACTCCAAAATCTCTTTCGCTTCCCATCTTCAGCTTTAGATTCGATCTTCTTACCCATTCCCTGTATTAAATCATGCATCTCAAGCTTACGGGACTTTGAGATTGTTATAAGAGCTCTGTCAACTAGATTCCTTATCCCAGATTTGGCAGAGGCATGGAAGTCACATTCGTCAAGAACTTTTGTTGCATAATATAAATCCGTTCCTCGAAAGAAACATGCAATATCTAAAAATATTGCCTTCTGTAAATCATCCAGTCCATAGTAACTTCTTTCAAGCACGTTTTGAATATCCATGTGGGGCGTGCTCATTATTTTCTTCAACTCCCGTTCCCACTCAAATGCACTCTCGAGTGGGCCAAGTAGACCTCCCATGACTTCAAGTGCTAGAGGGAGACCTTGAGCATATTTTACAGCACGCTCTGATAGATGAACATACTCTTCTGGGGGTTTGTCTGTTTTGAAGGCATTCTTGCTGAAGAGTATCAGAGCATCAGATTCACTTAATAACTCAACCTCATATTTCTCATCAAATCGAGTTAGTAGGCCGCGATCCCTAGTTGTTACAATGATTATGCTTCCTTTACCAAATGGAGCTCCATCTAGTAAAGTATCAATCTGCTTTTTTTTGTCTACGTCATCCAGAACAACCAGAACTGTACGTCTCTGTAGCTCTTTCATTTTGTCATAAGCTTGGTCCTCAGTTTTTATTTGACGCTCCACATCAGTGTCCAACAATTTAGATAGAATATCTTTTAGCAGACCTACTCCACCCTCCTGGAAGTTTTTGTAGACCTTTTCAACAAAGCAACAGCAAAAAAATTGGGAATGAATTCGGTTAAAAACTGTCGTAGCAATGGTAGTTTTACCGATGCCGCCCGTTCCCCAGATTCCAACTTTGCGAAATTTATCCATCTGAAGAGGTGGTGCTAGTTTCATTTTTTGTAAACGGGACTGAATTCCAACCAAGCCACTCTCTTCACTTCCTGACGACTTGTGAATCAACTCCTTAGAGACGCGTTCTACAACAGCATCAATAAGCTCGCTATCATCTCTGCAAAATTTGAAAAGAAAAAAAACGAATTTGAATTCAATATTGTAAAAGTCCAAGCAAGACATGAAAATTAAGGTATTAAATTGAAGTGTGCGTCTATGATAATGTACTCTAAGAAGTGATAAACCGGTTGACCGTTGACGTACGGTTGCCACATTTAACGTGACTAGAAACCCCACCCAGTTCTTCCTATTCTGTTTTCTCTATTCTTGGACACACTCCTTCATTTCTATTTACTATAGCAAAGGAACTGGCAAATGCAAAATCCATTCGGTACCCAGAGCCCAGATTGAAGAACAAAATACGTACACCTACCCATTTTTTCTTCTACAATAAACTACAATCTAAATCGAAACCCAGATTCAGTAATCTGAGATAGAGGGTTGATGAAAGGAAATAAGATCCCAGATCGTATTGTATTAAAAAGAGCAGATTCCCAGATCCTATATGCATACAAATTATATAGTTAAGTTATGGATGATTAACAACTGACCAACTGTATAGAACAATGATTCAGAAAATAGCTAGGTCCAACAATTATTTGCAGGCCTCTTTTCAGTTTTGGATCTAATTAAGTAATTATACAAAACTTAGAAAAATAAAATATAAGCTGGTATAGAGTAGAGCAAGGGTCAGTTTTGTTACCCAAATTCGTCGGAACACGATCCAGATATCTTGGAGGCTTCGAGTAAAGCTCTTTTCCAGCTCTCCAATTCATTATTGTCCACTCTGCCGGCGCTTGTATGCTTGTCAAAAGCTTTGGCAAAACTTTCCAGCTGGTATCCAACGTGCGAAGGTTCTACTCCGTCGTAGAAAATGGGAATCACAAGCTGCTTCTGCTGCGCCTTATGGCATTCCATGATCTTGACCAGTTCTTTCAAGCACCATGTGGAAGTCGCGTAGTTTTGAGAGAAAACCACAATCGAAATCTTTGCTTCGGCAATGGCCTTGAATAGATTTGAAAGGTCGTCGCCTTGTCTGAGATTTTCAGTGTCAAGGTAGGCACTGACTAGTTGCCGTTCCAGAGCGTTGTGAAGATGGCAGACGAAGCTCTTTCGAGTGTCTGGGCCTCTAAAACTAATGAAGACATCTTTGGAAGAGGAAGAAGAAGAAGGGGAAGAAGGTCTGGGAGGATCATCCATATTTGATCATCAACTAATGGAATATGATTATATGAGTCAGTTTATATGGCGAAATGGAGACAAATCTCTCTCGAGTGTCTTGGCCTCTAAAACTGAGGAAGACATCAGCCGTCAATGAAGAAGAAGAAGAAGCACAAGAATGATTCAAACATGTAAGAAGTCGCTGGATGTACAGAAACAAGATGAACAAGTCAGCTGGATGTAGGTGAATTACTAATATATTAGTCACTTTGAAACTCCAAAGCAGCCTCCATGACCCCCTTCAAGATCACTACTAGCTTTTGTATCAAAGGGCACAACTATTTTTCTGTGTCTATTGTGCCAATTGGGACGGATTCAGTGCCCAAAAGAGTATAGGGACGAAATTGTACCGTCTCTATTTGTGTTTAATGCAACTTGGGCACGGAATAATCTGTCCGTACCCAATGGGTACTACTTCTACATCAAACCCTCACGCGCCTGTATTTGCTAAGCCAGTTTTCTATGATTTTTATATAATACAATGAGCCGATGAATAGTACCTATCCGTCCCCATTGTAAAGTGTCAATAGTGGGACATTTCTTCCTGGATGCGTGGCCAAATTGTACAAATTTAAGAAAAACATTATGAGAAATTTTCAATTAAATGTCTGTTTCTTATATACTATACTGTGCCCTATTTTAGTTTTACTAAAACACCCCGGATAGAAATTGGAACAAATTTACTACGCTGTAATTTGTATAAACATCAAATATATACTCTCTAAACATCGAATCCAAATACAATTCAACTTTCCAAATAAAATGAATCAATTAATCCTCAAATATAAATTGATAAAAACATATTTATTGAATAGAAGTGCATGGAAAACTATGAACACACTTGCAAAAAAGAAGAGAAAATATACCAACACATTTGCAGCGGCACAGTAAGATCTGGATCAACCCATCATCATATATATAATCATCATCTATATACATAAATAATGCTAGGAATTTGTCCTATGTTCACAAATCCTATGCATCAAAAGCAAGATCATGAAGGCAGCCAAAATAGCTTCCATATACCAAAAGCAAATTTCATTATAAGCGACATTGATTGGATAGATTGAAATTTGTTTCTAACAAAAGATCCAACATAACTAAGTTTGGATCTGGAAGCAAGTAATCTTTTATGTCTTCTATACATATTTGAATTAACTTGCAAATATATCCAAAATGACAACAAGTTCTAAGTCCTAAGTATTACCAGGATCTTCATGAAGCATATTATACACTACCGGATCGACCTGCAAGTCAAATTAAGCAGAAAGTTAAAGGCTCTGCCTAATCTCAATTCCAAACATTAGTAATAGAATCGCAATTACCTCTCTTGGAATAGAACCTTGCTTACATCTCCAACTCCTAGAGATCCTTTCTTTATCAATTCTGCAATCTGCAAGAGTCATCGAAGAGTCAGCGGATAAAATCATTATAATGCAGTGCAAACAACCCTTTTATTTATTTCATAGATGTCAAGAAGCTACCTCATCTTCTGTTTCCTCAATACTTGTGCAGTGCAAACAACCAGAGTACAATATAGTCAATATACATTAATCAACAAGGATGCTAAAACTATCTCACCTCTTCAAATTGATTGCTCATACTTGGAGGACTGACAGCTAAATAAGCAAATGCCATTAGCTCTGATGGCCAGCCAGTAATTCGTACAGGAAAACACTCATTTCTGCTTAAAACAAACACAATTTCATACTCATATTAAAAAAAAAATTGCAACAGAAAGGAGGAAAGTGTAAAGTTGGAAATCATCTGCAAGAAGTCAATTGAATGTGTTGAAAGATAAAGATTAGCAGATAATGGTTGGCCTACATCGGAATTTGAAGGAAACCTTAATTGTATGATTTTCAATTATTTCTTTTACAGTTTATCAATGCAAATCTACTTGATGTACATCTCCAGTTATGAACAAGATTCAATATTTACCTGCTCACCTGGCTGATATGGCCCGGCTGTTGTAAAAACAACTCCCTGGGATGATTTATCATAATCTAAAAACGTATCCACCTACACCAGTCAAATTGAAATGTACATGCACAGTGAGTAACGTTATGCAGACAACACATATCATACTTTTAATCATTTGTATAAATAAAAGTATCATCAACAGACCTCACAACTATGATTCAGCATACACAGATAAAAATTAAAAAAAATATGATTGTATCATGACAGTGAATGCATCAGATATAAGCATAGTTTCAGAGCCATGTTCTGAGTATCTTGGAGATATAAAAGGATGATTACATGTAAGGACTTGAGGTATGCAGATTGTTGATTAACAACTGACCTCGCTCTTTGAAAATAACAACGTCACACAGCTTTCGAACAGTATCAAATCAGAATGAGAACTTACTGGCATACATGACTTAACATGCATATACAAAAATGTCTCAATTTGGTTTACAAGTTTTATACCTCTTCCGGAAATAAATCAGGGTGCTTTGTGAATATCCTAAGCATTAGATCATCGTATTTCCCTCTATCTAATTACTGAATCTTAAAAATGCATTTCATGTTGTAATGATCATGATATTTCCATGTGTTCATAACTTCATATTGTGTCCAGTAGTAGGCTCAGAGGACCAAGTAAGTTGTCGATATCTTGTTGATTATCAGTTCACAATCGACCGTTGTTCTCTGACGCTTATTTAGCTGATCCATAGTCGATTTTTCTTTAACCAGTTGATGAGTCGATCAAGAAAAATGTTGAAAAGATGGGGTTAGAAATTCTGTCATTAGTGTTTGGTTGATCTTTTGATGTTTTGCTAAAGAGGCAAGCATCACTCTGTAAATAGATGGATGTATACTAGGTGGGATGCCGTGAGTTTGTTTGAAAAAAATAAATAATAATACTTTTCTATATTATTATTAAAGAAATAGGCTTTGTTAGCAAAAACATTAAAAAAATGTACAATTTTAATCCTGAAACATTAAAAAACATTAATGCTAAAAAAATAAATAAGGATAAAATTGTCAAATTACAAAATAGCAGATAATAAAAAAGAAAAGAAATAATTTTCAGTAACGACCCATCTATATCTTCAGTAACCATCTACCCATATCTTCAAAAACTACCCACGTATTGAAAAATCAGTAAAAAAAAAAGGAAGAAAAAAAAAATTAAAACAGTTTTTCTCATAATTCTGAAATAATTGCATACACCTATCGGGGTGTGTTTGTAGCTAGTTGTTATAATAAATTGACGCAGCTTGCTAGTTGTAATTAGCAATATTTTATTTTTAGTCCCTATTCTTTAGTGTCTCAACGTTTCAGCCCCTGATCTTTTAATATTTTGTGGAGCCTTCTCAAATGTTGGTTGGAATTCTGCCCAGAAACCATAAACGATGCCATTATCGTCGTTAGTTTAGGAACAAAAACTGTCATTATTTCAACGGTATTTTGGTCAGCCCACTTCCTTACCCAGCTTTCTCTTCAGCTTCAAATGTCTTTCGTTTGAGAGGAGTTGTGCATTTCTTCTTCAAGGCTTCAAGGTTAGTGTACTCTCTTCTTTCATGTGCACTTCAATTCAGAAACTTTGTCAAATTCAGATCTATGTTTTTCCTTATGTCATTGTCTGTCTTTACCAAGTTTGCTTCATTATAACCTCACTTTAACCATGATGTTCATATTTATGTTAGACATTTCACTTTCCTAATGGAGTTTGGTTTCTGATATCATAGTTTCGTTAGTTTGTGTGAACTTTGGTACCCATGAATCTAAGCTAGATATTCTTGTGTTGGTTTCTGCCGATCCAAATGGTCACTGAGGTTTATAAAGTTTGAATATAATGAAGGCAAATGACTAGCTAGATTGGGAAAAGCCCATAATTAAATTAAGCTCTAATTTTCATAAACCAAGCATCAACACTTTCATTTCAGACATTGATTTTGTTTATTTTGATGAAGTCATATAAAAGCTAGCCTGTTTACGATCTAAAAGCTCTGGTGAATCATCCTTGTTTATTTTAATTTCACGCATTCATATATAAAAGCTAGCTTGTTTTGTAGATATGAATCCTGAAGAAAACAATGGTGAATGGGTGCAGAGTTTTCACCCAGATTCAATGCAATCTTTGCGGATGTACATGGATGCTCGAGATAATCTTAATGAGACTATTGAGGCTCTTGACGAAGCACTAGTGGATAGAGACGCTTTGGAGAATGAAAGGAATGTTGAGACTGGCCTCAGAAACATTAGTCAAGGGCTGTTAAACCCAATAGCAGCACAAGTGCAAGAACTCGAAAATGATCGGGACCAAGCTCAAGCAGATGTCATTCAACAACTCACAGCCCTCAACTTGTGCAATGTAGAGATAGCTGCAGCACAGGTGCTGAATGCTTACGAAAATGATGTTGCAGATGCTCTCAAGAATGAGTTGAACAACGAAGAAATCCTAACAGTTATTACATCTTTTGAAATGGAGTTCGTTATTGCTAATCTCAATAATCAGCTGAATGGGCAACAACGAAGAATTCAAATCTTCCCCTCTATTTCAGAACCGGAACGGATTCAGATAAGGTTTTTGGCAGAAACCAACGGCTTTCAGGTTGTTGAATATAATCAGTAGGCTGGCATTGTTGTTTTTACATAGTTATCTTTGCTATGAAGATGTTTTATTAAGAATTGTTCTAATCTTGTGATTGAATACATGATCATCACATAAATATAATCAGTAACCAAAAATTTGCTCTAACACACTTGCACATTCTTCACAGTTCAGTTTTGTTGCTCACTCGAAATGATGTTAAGATTTTTTATGTGACAGAAACACGTATTTATTACTAGCAAAGCCAAAAAGTGTAATTGGCATTGATGCAAGCACATTGCCTACAACATCTTGAACACTAAAATTGCCAGTAATTGATACCAACCTTGTTTTCCCATCGAAGATTGAAGGTGGGCATGAGGTTGAACTGAGAGCCGGTGGAGGAGCCTCTTGCACACTTGTCACACAAAACAAAACCGAAGTAAGATGCACACTTAGTTAACCATTTCAAAACTTCTGTTATTGGGTTTGGAAAAGAAAGGAACTTTGGAGAATTGTAACAGACCCAGTTGCCATTGTTGCAGACACTGAAGCTCTGATTGTCTTAGCTTGAAGTCAAAGCTTAGGAGGACATAGTATGCTGGTGTTTGGGAATTTGGCTTCAAAGTTGATGCAGTAGGAGCAACGCCTCTGAAACTGACTTTCAAAGTGGCCGTCATTTTCAGTTTATTTTGGTTGGAAATGTTGTTCAGAGTTCTCAGAAACCTATAGATTTCAAGGTGAGAAAAAAAGACGAGGTGATTCATAACTTGGCTGGTAATAGATTTTGTTTTTTTGGGGGGTCATCTTATATAGCAGAGTGAAGCTCAAGCATTGGAATACAACACTATCATCCACACATTATCCATACAAAGACATGTTCTTCATTATTGTCAAGGCAAATGAGTAGCCAAATTATTCAAGTTCTGCAGAAGTTATTCTCATTTCTCTAGTCATTGACTTTCCATCTCTATACTGAAGTCTCTTGTGGGATTGGTCAAATGTAAGAAATAAAAGAATTTATGAAGCATATGGCTATACATCAGTAGAGGAAGAAAAAGAAAACCAAAAAACCCAAAATCTGCCTTTAACCTCTCCTCTTTGTAAAGAAAACAAACCCACTCCTCTTTGTAAAACAAACGGCTCGTTTCTTAGTACAATGAAGAAAACAGGGGGTTTGTGTGATAGATGACTAGAACCTCCTAATCTAGGTGTTGGCGGGGACGCCGCTACCTCCCTTAATTGAAAGCAGATGTCCGTGTGAGCGGCTACGACTGATCAAATGTGTATCTAGGAACAGAACTATTACTGTAATATCGTCGTGGAAATGTCTCCTCACCCCTCGGTCTATCTTTTTCAAGTCTGAGTATCTCATTTCTCTCTTCTTTGCTGCTTCACGAAGTGCGGCTTTGACAAGTTTCCTTGCAATACCCTGCAGAAATATGGCACACATTAGAGTATGTCTCATAGCAGCTCCAACAATAGACGATTTCCAACTGAGCTCCCAATGACAATCAGACAAACAAAAACAATCCACTATGATCCAAATACCTCCCAAGTTTTTTTTTTCCTGATGCAAGAGGAGAAAATCTTCCCCAATGTTATTTAGAAACAGCTACACATTAACAATCCAATAGAAAAAAAAAAAACTTGAAACTTGAAAGGTAAATCATACATTTCGTGGATAGTTCTGAACAATGTCAACTGCCTCCTGATTGCTCAACTGCTCCCATAGGCCATCTGATGCAAGTATGAGAAATTGATCTTCGGGGTAGAGTTTTTGCACTAGTATTGTTGGCTCAGCTTTGAGGATCGGCTTTTGGAAGGGTTCTGATAGTCGAAACTTTGCCAACAGAGGTTCTTTGTTAAATTCCGACCTTTTCAGGTAGGCATCACCAATGGACCTTGAAATCTGCAACAGAAACAAATCATTCTAAATTAAGTGCTCTGCCATTGTGCATGTTGTGTCATTTTTGAGAAGCAAACTTGTACCTAACTCAGTTTTAGGGCTAAACATCTAATTCACAAACAACGAATGTGGCACCACCTCCTAGTTGGGAAATACAAATTAAGACATGTCCATTGTGGAAGTACTAGAAAACTGGGAAGCCATGTGATAATATAATTATTCACTTGAGTCACAAAGAAGTGAAACGGAAGCAAAAATCACTAATGTGTTGAATAACAGTAAAAGACATGGAAGTAATCAACAAGAGATTTAGAGCATATTAGAAAAAGAGTCACCTGTATCAGACCCTTCACCCGCCAAACCTTGTGCTTCATTACCACAATCCGAGGATCATCGGGGTGCAACGAGTGCAGCTCTTCTCTCACAGATTCTATGCTTGCATTGTGCTCAATTGATAACTGAACAGCTTTTACCTGTTTAACGGTCTTTTCCATTCTTCCTAACACTGCCCGAGAATCTCCCGCATTAGCTATGTATAGCAGTCCACTACATACTATGCCTACCAAACAACATGCACCAACCGAAGCAAGCAGTGGCTTTATCAGCCACTGCTTCCTTACTGAATTTAGAAATTCCTCTTCGGTTGCCAAGAATGCTTTGGTGATAGCATCAGCTGACATTCCCTGATTCTCTGACGTGAATTCTGCACCATGAGAATAGCTGTCAAGTCAGTAAATATATGCATTAGCTTATAAAGATGGAAAACAATAATGATATATATAGAGATATCTAGGTCATCATATATTCAAATGTAACACCACACATATACACACAGAGCTTCTTGAATGGTCGATGGAGTTAGGATATTAGGATACTAGTGAATGCCAATTCACTCAAAAGCAAATTATGCGTTCTTTACTATGCTCATCTATCTGCCATTGAAAAACTTGGTTTAAGATTTAGTTCTCATTATTTTGGCCAACAGCCCTAAACTCAGAAGCTAAAACCGAATTCCAGTTCTGATTCAAACATCATTGGCCTAACAAAAGTGTATTACGATGAACTGTGACTCTGAAGATACTCCTAGACAGAAAAACTAAAAATCCACCCAAAGAAAATCCAAATGATCTCTAATTTCTATGTTGCTTTGTGGCAAGCATGCACAAACAGCACCAAAATGGCTAAACCTTACTGCTAGAGGCTATGGCAAGATGTAAGAACATTTGGAAAACAATGACCAAAATGCATTGATATAATCGAATTCTCCTATCAATAGAAGTATAGAATGAAACAGCTCAAACAAATCTATTTATTTATCTTATTGTAATTCCAAAACTTCCCAACAAGTTGAAAAGATGAATCATAAGAGATCAGGTAAAAGAATTATTCGTGAAGTCAAGGAACAACGTACTCTTGAGATTCTTGAACAGGTGATCATTTACAAATCGGGCCGCTTCTGGACCTCCATGTCCATCATAAACTCCAACAAATGTTCCATTGGGACCTGATTCAAGCAAGCTCAATGGTCCTGATTCAAATTGGCTATGGTCTTCCAACAACTTGTTTGCTTGAATTACTGCCATAGAGAATTCACCATTAATGTGGTTTCCTAAATCTTTATACCACAATAAACCATCAACTCGACCACTCGAATCCCCAGCTCTATTAGAATTTTCACCTTCAACCACAGAAGGTCTCCAACACGGTGACATAAACCTCATTAGTGTAGTTGATACCATACCTCACATATTCTCAACCAAATGATCCGGCAATTAAATGATTCATCGAGTTTATGTTGTGGACATCATCTAATCCTAGTCTCTCTTCTATTTTCTCAACAATTTCAAGTCGCAAATAACAGCTTCCACAAATCAAACACTCATCCACAAATAAGGACATTAATCTCTAGGGATGCAAAAGCATCGAACAATCTGATCGGTATACGAACACCTGCATATAAATTCCACATAATAAATTAAAACTCAAAACATGATCAATCAAACATATATGAAGGAGAGAAAAAACTAAAAAGAAAGTTGGAGACAAACATCAAACTGCATAACAGCAATTACAAACAATCAAAATGCAAACTTCATCAAATCCATAGACCAAAAGTCACCAAATTAACACCTAGTGTCTGAAAGATACAAACTTTATTGGGAACAAACACCAAAACCAAACCCACAATTGTCAATCATATTCTTAAGATCAAACAGATACAACAAATAAAAAAAGCTGCTTACTTTGTGTTGCTTATGTTTTTGAGAAATTCCAGCAACCTTTGTGTTATGAAAATTCAATTACAATAGGAGTTCAAAATGACAGCTTTATCAAGATTTCCCAGACACCGAATGAGAGCAGAATTGGAATGTTCTGACAGAAAAAAGGTTGTCAGAAACAACGTGGGAAGTTAGATCGACCAAACAAGAAGAGAGACAGGGATAGAGATAGATAGATAGATTGGAAGGTTTAAAGAGTTCTCTTTCTTTTATGATGTTTTTAGTTGTTGTTTTTGGTTTAGGGAAAGAGATTATGCATACAATACAACAAACCCCCTCGCCCTTGGTTTGAAAACCATCGAAAGGGAGAGAGCTGAAGGCTTTTTGGGTAGGATTTTCAGTTTTGGTTTTCTAATTTATGGGCTCTGAGGTTTTGACTTTGACCTCCAACAAACCACCATTTTAGGCAACTTTTACTCATCTCTCCTTCTCCTTATTATAGCAAAATGAAAGTTCCTTGTCAAGAATAATTAAAGAGAGAATTTTGGTTCCACTTTGCTATATTGTTTGTTTTGGGAATTTCTTGGGAATAAAGTTGACCCCCTACTTGTAATACTTGTTTAGCCAAAGAATATTATCTTTGAGCTCCCATCAATCACTAGGAGGAAACTGACCCTTCATCACATCACAGACTTGCTAGTTTACTTAGAGGAGACAGCTAGATTTATTTCTCAATCAACAATGGAAATGGGTGTGTAAATAGCACAATGAATATTTTTTGTGTCTAGCGTCAAGTTTCTTAGTATACGTTTGATAATTCTTTTAAAAGTATAATAGAGTCAATCAAGTCTCTATTATTTTGTAAAAAACACGCATGACCGTGTTTTTTAGTGATCGATTTAGTGCTAGTTTCTAGGCTTTTAATTTGTTAGTTTGTGGGTTTTGAGAAATGACTCTCTTCTTTCATGGTAATAGCGAAAGAATAGTTCTTTGTGCGCTTACCACACAACTCCGTGAATTAATTTGAGTTTCAAGTCGTTTGTTTGACTCATCTTTCAAAAGTCCAAATTTATGAAAATCTCATATTTAATAGTTTTTTTTTTCATTTGAGAAATGAATACACTTTATTTTGAATTAAGCAAATGCAACAACAAGAATGACAACATAATTTAGAATACAATGGTTAATTATACCATAATGACTACATAACGTGAATCGATTTGACCCAAATTAATCCCAATTGTCATAATAGAAAATCTGTAATGAACATAAAGATGAATTATTTCACTCTCTTCCGCATTGTATCCCAATATCGACATACCACATGCAAGAACAATTCACCATCACAATTACAGTAACAATACGCCTAATTATAACACCAAAGTCCTATAAAGATATAATTCTCAACCTCTCAATATAAATCTTATGCAACTAAACTTTATGATCTTCGACCTAGTAAAAGAAATCAGTATTATTTTTTTTAAATAATGATCATATAAAAAAATGAAATCAGCATAGTAAAAGGTGCCCCATTACCAAAAAAGGACAACATTGCTGACGTGGAGGCGCCTAAACATTTCCACCAGACTCATTCTTTCACTAAACGACGATGTCATTTTGTCTCACACTACTCAACTCTCGCATCACAACTCCACTCACCTCTCCGATTCATCCAAAGTCCCCACGCGCCGTCGCCGGCGAGTCAAACATGCCGGCCAACTCGCTCCGAGTCGCCGCCGCCCAGATGACCTCCATCAACGACCTCGCCGCCAACTTCGCCACCTGCTCCCGCCTCGTCAAAGTACCCACCTTTACACTTCTTCATTTTTTTCATAAAAATTTAATCTTTGAAAGTTTTATGTAAAATTTGAATGACCCAGTTTGTGAAATTTGAAGGAGGCAGCTGCTAGTGGAGCAAAGCTGATTTGCTTTCCTGAAAGCTTCTCCTTTATAGGTGCTAAGGATGGGGATAGTCTCAGAATAGCTGAGCCTTTGGAGGGTCCAGTGATGAAACAGTACTGCTCTCTTGCAAGGTAATGTAAAAAAGTAAAAAAGGTGAAAACTTTAGAGCATACATTTGGTTTTAGAGTGTAGTTGGAGTGACCCATTTAGTGTTTGGATTGTAGAGAATCTGGGATTTGGTTGTCACTTGGAGGGTTTCAAGAGAAGGGGTCTGATGATGATCATTTGTTTAACACTCACGTTGTGGTTGATGATGGTGGGAACATCAGAAGTACTTATAGGAAGATTCACTTGTAAGTCATGCAGTTTTTTAGTGATCTATTTTGCTCGAAAACTGTGGTGGTTGTGCAATGTGCTTATAAGGGATTGAAGTTGTTTTTGTTATTGAAGGTTTGATGTTGATACTCCTGGTGGGAGGTCATACAAGGAAAGTAGCTTTACAGAAGCAGGTAATGTGTGCCGACTAGTTTGGCTGGCATTGTGGTTTCGGATACTTTTTGGTTTGAGGAACTCAGTTTGTTTTGGTCACACTGTCAGGGAAGAATGTTGTTGCTGTAGATAGCCCCGTGGGGCGTTTGGGTTTGACAGTTTGCTATGACTTGAGATTCCCAGAGATTTACCAGCTGCTCAGGTTCCAGCATGAGGCACAGGTACAGCTAGATTTTTCTTAGATATAAAGTGCATTGATTTGGGGGGTTGATGTTTGTTAAGCATGCCGCACTAACATCTTTTATTACAATCTGAAGATTCTGTTGGTACCTTCAGCCTTTACCAAAGTAACTGGTCAGGCACATTGGGAGATTCTTCTTCGTGCTCGTGCAATTGAGACTCAATGCTATGTATGGACTCAAATTTCATCTCCACTAGTATAAAATTTTCATAATTCAACTCGGACAAAAGTTTACTGACAGATATTGAATGGTGTGTTGCTCTTTGCTGAATTTTGGTGATGTTTATGTTACTTGCTCGTCAGGTTATAGCTTCTGCACAAGCTGGAAAGAATAATGATAAAAGAGAAAGCCATGGCGAAACTTTAATTATTGATCCATGGGGAACAGTTGTTGGTCGACTGCCTGGTGAGAACTTAATTTCTCTGCTCATTTTAACCACTTGGATAGGAGTTCAGCAGCTTTAGGTGGCCCATAGGTCTGTTTCAATGAGAAAAAATGTTGGCCTGCAAATAACCAGGTTTTCAAGTAATTGTCAAAACATATATATGAATCTGTTGTGTTATACCTGATACATGGTTGTTTTGCGTTGGTTTTTATGCTTCTGGTATTAGAGTACCATGTATTACAACATAATCATAACATTTCATCTTCTGTGTCTTAGATAAGCTGTCAACCGGGATTACCATCGCTAATATTGATTTCTCCTTGATCGATTCAGTGAGAGCAAAGATGCCAATTGCCAAGGTAAGTTTTGTTGAATGAAGTTTGGTTAATGAAGTATGCTAATTAAACATGTATCGAACATGTTGCCCCTGTAGTTTGGTGTTTCAAGTTAGAGGGATGAATTGTTTGACAATTGACATGTACTTTATCATGGTATAGGGTAGTATAGCAATATTGCTATATTCATGGTTGTATGCCCCCATAGGAGGTTGTGCATGTCATTTTCAGTTTATGAATATTACTATCTTGTAGTCAACTCATTGTTTCTAATTTCTTTCATATTTCAGCAACGGAAACCCATTGAGTTCTGGAAATCTGCATCTCTATGATTTTTAGATGCTTTGTCCTG
Source organism: Potentilla sterilis (assembly GCA_963682095.1). Taxonomy (NCBI): domain Eukaryota; kingdom Viridiplantae; phylum Streptophyta; class Magnoliopsida; order Rosales; family Rosaceae; genus Potentilla; species Potentilla sterilis. The sequence goes on from OY821763.1 coordinate 48,090,586, forward strand.
TTTTCCCCTTCACTGAAAAGGATAGCCAGAAAAGAAAGAGAAGAACTTATGTTGCACTTGTAAATGAAGAATAATTCCGGAAATTGAATATCTTTTCACCAACTATACATGTCTCTACTTTCTTTCATTTTCAGAACACAAGCTTGTACTTTACAAATACAAATTATGTATTCTTTTGATCAGTTTGAAAGAATGGAATTTGCAGGATTTTCCAATTTAGAAAAACATTTTAATATTTTGTCTCTATTTTTATCACTCTATTCATACTCTTATGACACTGATTGTCAAGAGTTTCATAGATTCAAGATGAAACTCAGAACTGAAGAAGGCTTGGGTTTTGTTTGGTTGCAGAGAACACAATCAAAAATTTCTCATTGAAATATCTGATCAATGCCAATTTGGGTTTTATTCGGATTAATTATTGTTCATAAAAGCTGATTCATATCAGATAACAGTAGTTAAGAATCTCTTTTAGTCATGAAGGGGTCTGAGTTTGTGACTTGTGAGTCATATTACTCAGCAGCAAATTGCCGCGCATTTCTTAAAAGATTTGGCACAGGATTGGTCAGAGATCAGATCATAACCTGTAGCAGTTTATCAAAAGAAGCACAACATCCACTTTCCAAGGAACTGAGAATAGTGGGAAACGAGAATCTCTTTCTTTCCCAAAGTACCTTTAGATTATGTGTGTACCCTTCTTTTATATCCTTAGAGAATCTAGACCTACTGTATAGTTCTCTCACTCGGTACCTCTCACCCAAAAACAGACTAGAGCAGAAACAATGCCAAAGTTTCCAATGAAGGCAATAAGCATTTTGAGTATTTCTTCACTAGTCTTCATCATTTCTCTGCCAACCAATGCAATGCGACCTACCAACCATGGCTTCCATGGTTCCAAACAAAACTGCACCTACTCCATTGAGATTGAGACAACCTGTGCACAATCTGCCCAAACCACAGACCATGTCAGCGTCAGGTTCAGCGACTTGAAGGGTGATCTGATCATAGTGAAGCATCTGAACAATCCTAAGCTCTTGTTTGCTCCTAAAGGTGGTTCAAAACGTAGAGGGTATGGCGGGTTTGGGAGATGCGCCGTAGACGTGTTTGAGGCCAGTGGACCATGCATGAGCTCAAGGGTGTGCTCACTGTACTTGAAGAAGGTCGGATCAGATGACTGGCGACCTGGCTGGGTGAAGGTGCTTCATCATCAAGATGGCAGCCATGAAGAACCAGTTTCTTATGTGTTCTATTTTAGGACATTTGTTCCAGAAAATGTTTGGTATGGCTTTGATTATTGTCACTCCAAAGGAAGTTTTGTACCTCATGTTGTCAGTTTTGAGGACTAGTCTGAGAGTACTGTACCATTTTGTCTTCCTGTCCTTAGCAAAATAAGAAATTTTTTTCACACAATTGATCCAGGAAACACTATGAGATTCATTAACATGCTTGATTGATTCAAGCAGCGAAACCAACTGTAAAGATTGATAATTACAAACGAATCATGAACAGTTTCACTTCTTTTTACTCTATCAAGGAAGAAAACGAGGGAAAGGTATTCAATCTCACAGGCAAACTTTGAGGGGTATAGGACTATGAACAAGGTGATTACGTACCCTAAACCTGATCTTGGACAACTATCGAAGTAGAAATTCTCGTGTATTATCGGGACTCGCTAGAAGATCAAATGGTTTGTTCACAATGGTATCTTTCAGGATCGTAATCTGGCCTTCTTTGAAGAGCACTTCCTCATCAAGGGTCTCTATCTTCTTCTTCAACAAATTCACCTCTGAGTTCAGTAGCATGTTCTTCTCATTGTACTTTTTCACCTCCTCCCACATCATGTCTCTCTCTTCTGAAATTTTAGGCAATATCCCTCGCGTAACTGTTAACTCCTTCGTGGATTCTTGGAGGTCGCTTTGAAGCTTGTTGATGTTATCATCCTTCTTGAGCATCTGTTATTAATGCGTAAGAAACCCAAAAGAAAAAAAAACAGTTTAATTATAGAAGACAAGATTGCTATAACTGGAAGAAAAAAAAAAATTTACTTCAATATAATGTTAGTGGGAACAGACCCAGATGGATAATATGCATATGCAACAGAACGCAGAATATTCTATGTGAATCAAATATGACAATGTACTTTCTTTCTCCTGGACCTGTCTTCGCTGTTTTATTTTCGTTGTAAAGCCTTCAACATCAACTATAACGTATAGGACTGAAATACTATGGCAATATGTGTTATATTGTTTCTTAAAGCCTATTGTGCTTTCTCACATACAAAGCTCCAGATTCATTCACATTACTACTACTGTAAGGCTGACCACAGCAGATGCTATAACATTGAACATAATTCAAGTGATATGATGGGTTACCAGTAATTCAACATCTTTCAATTTGTGGGTGAGGCATGAAAGGTTGTCCATTGCATTCTGAACCTCACATCTGAGGATGTCATTTCCTCTAACAGCTGCAGCGAGTTCAGCTTGCAACTGCTCCACTTCTAGCTCTTTAGAATGTATCTTCTCTCTCAGTAAACTTGAAAGTATAGTTTCCGACTTAAGCTTATATCTCATGTCATCCTACACATATAAGCAAGAGTCGTCAATGACAGTTTATGTAGTAGAGGACTCTTTTCAAAATAATATAGAACAAAAAAAATCATATTCTGTGATCTTAGTATGAGAACACCAGAAGAGTATATTACCTCTGGGGTTTGATCATTTGGATGTCCTTCATCAGCATACATGGACTTAGATTGATATTCTGAAGCGTCGAGACTGAATTTTTCATGGAACAAATCAGACATTTTCTGCAAACTTCTGGTTAAGCTTTCAGTACCACGCTTTAACCCCTGTACTTTCATTTCAGATTCAACAAAGAATTGTGCATCCAAACCCTGATTAGCTTCTTGGAGTTGGCCAGCCTTTCTTTTGACAAATTCCAGAAAATCAGAACACAACTGGGAGCTCTCATTAAGGAGTGATAGCCCCTGATTTTGCAAGCAGCCGACCCGCGCCCACATCTCCTTATCTAGCTTGAAAGTTATAGCACCACTGCCTTTCCCATTGCCTCTCAAACGGTCCAACAAGTGTATATTCTCATGCCTAAGAGAATCAACTTCAAGCCTTTGAGATTCCAACTCTTTCCTTAAGGCCAGTTCTATTCCAGTCAACCTTAATTGCTCCATCTGCAATTTTGAAACATGCTTATTGAACCTCTCTGATGATTGGTTTTTCCTGAACTCCTCACTAAAACCTTCACGCAACCCATCAATCGTCTTCTCTTGTTCCCGGCAGGTTCTTAATAATCTTGTAATTGATTTATGCAAATCCTTGCACTCCTTATCCCTGTCTTCAAAATTCTTACTGAGGCAAACACGATCTTCCTCGGATGCTCTGTACTTCTCTTGTAATTCTGAAAGATTTTCTTGTAGACCTTGATTCTCCTCTCTCATTTCCTCCATCCTAGTAGTGAGTCCCTTAAGCTGTTGCTCGGCATTTGTTATGAAACTTCTACTCTCCGTTTCCCTCACATTAAAAGAAGAGACTTCTCTTTGAAGTGAGACATTTTGCTCTGCAAGCTCTCTAACTCGTTCACGAAGCCTCTGCTCTTCCGACTGATATTTGTCAAGCTTCAGTGACCAGTCAGTCGACCTTCGGTCTAGTTCTGTCTCCAGTGCTGACTGTAACTCATTCTTCTCCTTCTCTAGTCTTCTGGTTCGTGACTCTAGTTCTGCCTTTGCCAGTCTCAATTCTTTCTTGGCAGAGGCCCTCTCAGCAATTCGTAACTGAAGGAGGTTTGAGACCTCAAGTGCAAAGCTTACTCTCTGCTCTGTCAGGTTTCTAATTGTCTGAATTAGTGATGGCACATTGTACCCAGTGTCTCTAAGAAAGCTTTCCTGCTCAAGTTCTTCAGAGAGAAGCATGACTTTCTCCTCAGCTTCCTCCAGTCTTCTTTGTAATTCCACATCCAGGTCCTCTCCAATCTCATCAGAATTTACACCATTACACTTTTCTCCATAGAACTGTTTCTGCATGCTCAAGTGATCATAAGGTTCATCCAAAGGATAAGTTTTCTGGCTTACCAAGTCTGATCTTCCATATATATCCTCAATGGTGAGTGGGATGTCATGGTCAAATTCCTTTGTGTGTGATGGCTGCATAACATGAGACTGTGAGAGCCTCTCCACAACATTTTTTGCAAGTCTCCTGGGAGATTCATGCCCAAATCCGTTTTCGGCCCAATCTTTGGATGATAGACGATAACGAGAACTTTTGGCCTCTCTAAATGAATGAGCCCTGGGTGAACTGGGGGCTGTAATATGAACTCGAGGAGGGCGCCATCCACCACCGTTTCCATTCCCATTTAAGTTCCTTTGGGAAGAGTTGTGCTCTTGTCTGCCACTTTCCTCCTGCTCTCCATCTATGTAGCGGTCCAAAACTTTGGATGAAACATTACTAGAGCAAGTAGAAGAGCTCCCCGACGAACCACGTTGAATTCTAGGAGAACCAGGACGTTCTAATCCATGTATGTTGTTAACAGCTGGAGCTTCATACTGTTTAACCTGATGCCGCTCAGGGGTAAAAGTCTGACAACTGGAACATATCAACAGCCCATTAAAGTTAGCACCTCAAGGATACAATTCCACATACACAGGTCTTGACATAATGTACTGAAACTTTAGTGAACAGGTTCTAGTTCTTAAAAATTATATTAACACAAAAATCTCACCAAGATGATTGGCCACATTGTCGATGAGGAATACTACTTGCACTACTACAAGGAGATCTACTCTGATATCTTGTAGAAGAAAATTCTGCTTGCACTGGCTCACTTACAAGAAAGGCTGCTGATGATAATGACCGACTCCTTCTAAGGCCTGGACTGTCACTGGAATGCTGGATATCAGAGACCTGCTTTCGAGATTTAGAAAAGAATCCTTTAGGGCTATGAAAACTATTATCAGCAATGTCACCAACTTGACTTCCGTTGTCTGATGGCTTTTCCCAGTATACTTGCTTATCAGTTGATGGAGGGGATTTGTTGTTTCCATTGCTAGAACCAGACGATCTGAAAAAGAAGAGCTTCTTCATTTGTGTATCTTTGGCACAAGTTGCTAACTGCAGCACATTAAAGTTCTGAACCAGATGGGATCTCCCTTAACCTATAATAACACAAAAACACGAGCACCATTAGCACTGGTGGGGAGTGGTGCAAGAGAAAAGGGCTAATGACTCATGATGAAAATGATCAACTCAGATGTCCTATAAGATGCTTACTGGGAGACAAGAAACTAATAATCATATAGTAATGGGCATAACCATCATGAGAGAAACATGAACTTTAACAACAACAGCTGAGATAAGTACAACAGACACCTGGATTAAGGCAAAGTAAGTGAAATATTTTGATTATTTTATTTTCATAGACCTTATAACGAAACTGAAAACACAATACCAATCACTATGGGCGGCATTCATACCCTTTTTTCCCCAAAACAAGATTCCAAAACTGAAAGTAAATAAACAATGAAAAAAGCCTTAATCCAAGGAGGAATTTCTTAGTGTAAACCATGATCACTCAAAACCTTACTTCCAGTAAACAGAAAAGAACTCTAGAGCCTTATGCATTAACATCTCTTAACCTTCTTCCCCCAAAACGTAGCTCTTTAATTCATATGAAACACAAGCAGTATAGGCTTCAGACTTTAGATATATGTAAACAAATAATTAACAATTTTATACAGAAGTTCACGTGAGAAGAAATTACTGTATCAATAAAGATATCAGCAAACGTTCATAATCAAAAGTATTATAACAAAAATGTGTCAGTCAGCAGATCTGAATGATCCAACCTCACTCTGATCTGAGCCTTATCAACCTCAGAGCCAAGCTGGCCTGAAAAGACCATATTAGCCTCTAAAACCCTAAGCCCCAATTCCCACACAGTTAAATAACTACAAGCCTGAAAATAAAAATAAAAATAAAAACTAAACTAGTCTTCTATACAATTCTCACACAAAAAGGATCAGATTCTTCGACAAAACCGAGGCATTTCATCATCAACATCATCACAATCATCCAAATTCATAAACAAACAAGCTCAACACTAAAGAAAACCAGATCCAGATCATCTATATCACTCATATTCTATAAATTAAATCCAGATTTCTATAAAATCGAAACATAAAAAAAAAATAGAAATGAAAAATCAACACCTCAAAAAATCAAGAAAATAAAGAAATTCAACGAATTCAAGTGGTAAGAAACCAAAACGATACTTACACTCGAAGCAGGAATTACAGAAAAATTTCAATCTCAATCTGCTGAGATTTCTAAGCCGAGAAAAAACGAAGAGAAAAGCTACTCGAATCCTTTCACTTTTTTTTCTCAAACGGTCAAGAAAAGTGAAGCAGCAGAGCGAAGAGAATAAATTAAACAGAAAAAGAAAGGAATTCGAAATTTGAAAAATCAAAATCAGAGCAATTATGGAAGAATCTCGGAGTTTACTTACTTGCTAAAACCGCAGGTTCTGCTGCTGGAAAAAATTCAAAATTCAAAAAAGAGAGGAAAATATTAATGAGGATGATTTTTTTTCCAACTCAGGAAATCCGAATTCCAAGGGAGAGAGAGAGAGAGTGAGTCATACCAAACGACGTCAGAGGCCGGCGTTTCGACCGTTAGAGTCCAAAACGGCCAGTTGGATTCTGCGAGGGAGATGAAGAAGAAGTGTGAGTGAGACTGGGCCAAATAAGAAATACGATTTTATATTTAAAAAATAATAATAATAAAAAAAAAAAACAGAAAATTTTGTTATTAATTTTGTTATTTTTATTTTTTGAGGGGCGTCGTTGGTCCGAAAGAGAAGCTTTTGAAATATTTTGTCGCCTGCGGAAAAAGCGGGGAGGGAGGAGCGGGTCTGAAAAGGGCGGCAATCGGGTGGGATTGGCTCCACTTTGTAAAGATAGAGGTTGTTCAATAGTGTTATGACACGTAGCAAAATGGTGATGTGCTTAGCTTAGCTAAATTCTCATAACCGTGAGCACAATACTAAAGTGGGATGTAATTACTTGTCAATATCAAGTCATATTGTTGTAGGAAAAGGAGCCTAAGCCGAAGGTGTGACATTAACAAAAGTTAATTGTCTTTTTAATCATGATACTATATAACAAATAAGACTCAGTAGCCAGCCACCGGAGTGATCGGTGACGATGATTCCAAGCGTGCAGAAAGGGAGCGGAAGATGGATATTGGTTTGGGCCCTTAGCTCCGTTGTGGACCTATTGGGCTGGACCTACAAGGCTCATCTCATATTTTCTTTTCTTCTTTGTACGTGGTCTGGTACAGTTAAATGGTGTTAATGCTAGGGTTTGCATGGGTTTATTAGCCTTTTAGTTTATTTTATTTTAATTCTGCATTTTATTTTTGATCTGAGTTTGTTTTTCTAGTTCAACTCTATTTTTAATTCATGTTGAGTCAAATAATTGTTGAAGGAAAATACCATAAATGTGCCTTCGTCAAAGTAACTGACGATAACGAATTAGGAAATTAGTATCAATCTGATGTAACGTTTCAATCAGTGTTTATTACCATTATTGTAATTGATGTTTCCATTGTAATCGTCACCCTATATAAAGGGATTCTCTAATGAAATGAGTAGACCAATTTCGATTATTCTACAACACGTTATCAGCACTTTGCCTAACGCTGAGATTTTTAGCCAAGAAAAAAAAAATAATAAAAAATTTTATACTGAAAAAAAAAAAAACCCTAGCCACAGCAGCAGCCCGCCCCTCCCCCGCCGCCGCCGCCGCCGCCGCTAGGCCTGCCCGGCTCTTTTTTCCCTGCCCAGGCCAACGTCCGACCCAGAACCGGCTCGATCCTCCGGTCCCGGCCCTCCGCTCGACCTCGATCAGGAGCCCCCCCCCCCCCTCGACGCCACTCCGATCTCGACCTCCGATAGGCTCGATCCTCCGGTCCCGGCCACCCCGATCTCGACCTCCGATCGACTCGATCCTCCGGTCCCGGCCACTCCCATCTCGACATCAGCCCTTCCCTTCGATCCATCGACGCCGCTCCAGCAGCCCCGATCCGGTCCCCCCTTCGTCCAGCAGCCCCGATCTGATCGCCAGCACAGCCAAGATCCGATCCCGCTTCTACCGACGACAACTCGTCGGGAAAGGCTGCCTCCCAGAAGTTCTACCGACAAATATTTCGTCGGCAGAGTTTGTTCGACCCGGTTGCAACTCAACCTGACCCGACCCGGCCTTGTTGGGCCTGACCCGGTTCTGCTGACCCGACCCACGGAAAAAAAAAACAGAATTTTCTTTTGGGATAAAATTTGAAGGTAATTTTAAAATTACCGCATAGTAATTCTTATTTACTGTGACTATTTACTGTTTTATGAATTTAATGGTAAATATGAAATTATTTAATTGATATGGTAAATGTATGATTAAAATGACTAATCATATGAATATTTTTTTATGTGACATATCAATTTAATGATGCGGCGATGAATATACAAACGACAAATTTGGAGTCAGAGATCGAGCAATCGATTCATATGCAGTTTATTTGGCAAACTTACAAGTAATATTTACATTGACGCTCTGCTTTCATTATATTTTGTTTCAGTTATTTATATGATATAATGCTCTATTAAAATTGATTGCATTAGTATAAATATGAAACATGAAGCGTTATATGTTCATTTTATTAGTGTTAAATAATTGTTTTATTTAACATATTATTTATTTTGAACACTGCTCTGATAATGTAATTTCATGAGCTTCGTAATATAAAGAAAAAGTGACAAACCTATAATGTGGAAAGGTATTTTCACGAAGTAAGAAAAATATGACCATTACAAATTTTGGTCTTGAGATCCAATTTTAATTTCTTGAAAAAAATTTCATCATGGATATCTTCTTGATTATATAAAAAGCAGTGATAATGAAATTTCATTAGCTTTACATGCAATGAATATGAAAAAATCAAAATTTTATTATGATAACGAAATTTCACGAAGCATCGGATTTACCATAATGTATATTGGTTTATTTTAGTTGTCGTGAATGTCATAGACCGCGAAACTAATATATTTTATTCTTCCTATATTTTACAGATGGTTTAACCATCACAGTTTGACTTTGACACATTGGGCTCTGAAGAACTTGAGTACCAAATTCCCCTATTGAGCCAACAAAGGCTTGAGCATGCTATATTTATACGAACTGCTTTATGTAAATAGCTAAATATATAATTTCAATATCTTGAATGACAACGTAAGGTCTGAAAAGAAATTCCCTGGAACAAATTATGCAAAGTAATGCAAAGTAATGCAAATTATGTAATTGACTTTTTTTAGCTTTGTAGTGGAGATTTATTCTCCTACTTGACCAAATAGGGGCTTGTGTCCGAATTGGTAATTACTGACTAAGCGCCTATTGGAATACAATACATTTTCTTTCAAAAAAAAACCGTTCTGTATAATTTATTTTATCTTGGGCGGGGCCTCGACCATCCCAAAAAACTTCGGCCTTACAAGTTTATATAAGTCATCCTAGACACCATGATTCAATTGGGTCATTCTAGCTCTCTTCGCATTACTTCATGTGTCCTTAATGATCACTGAGGCAAAAGATTGTTTAAACAAAGATCACTTTAGTGCCGGTGTGAAGTTATCAAATGGACTTGGCCTTGTTACTTGTTAGCTTCATTTGGATTTCTATGTGCCTTTCAATCCTAAAGTTGATCTAGAAGTTAAACTTAAATGAATATTGATAGGCAAATTATGATTGTTAGTGAGAGCCAATTTTAATCACTGTTCACGAAAATCTATAATAATTAAGGTCTAAAAATAAATTTCATTTTCTTAAATCGATTGTATTGCAACTAATATTCAGACAAATTTAAGATAATTTTTTGTTCGATTCTTCTTTGCCAACTAGCGATTAGGCTTGCAGTGGGGGAGATGACTATTGCAGAGCCGGCAAAGGGGTCTTTTCTAAGTGATGATGTGTCAATCACCGACTCTATGGTGACTAGATCGGTCACCACTGAGCCGGAGCCTGCCAAGGATGGGACACCTCCCCTTGAGGTGTAGGTTTGTGCCCTAATTTTTCTTAACTTTTCTTTCCTACTTTAACCGAGTTAGGTACACCATTGGGGCTTTAGGCATTTCCTTAGTTGTGAGAGGTACGCTTAGGTTAATTTTTAGGGCTTTTTATTTCTTTGGTTTTTACGAACTTTAAGCTTTGCTTTTGCATTTGTTATTTACTTGAGCATCGATTGTAATAGCGGTATTCGATAACTCCATATTAGGTCGTCATGATTAATTCCGGTGGAGATCAACGGTTCTATTAGAAAATAAAACTAGCAGTTAGGCTTATAATACATTTATATTTCAACAAAACGTTGATAAAAAAGATGTCTTCTTCGTTTGTTTTTTTTTTTTTTTTTTGGAGAAACCATATTTTGTTGGGTGGGGTAACATGTGGTATACCGATTCCATGCAAAAGTGACTCCGGTCGACTAGTTTCATATGATTTCAAATTAATCTACCTCTATACTGAGGGAAGCAAGTTTATTGATCACCCTGATGCCCACCTATCTAAATTAATGCCACATGTGTCTATAAAAAGTTTGATTTTATTAAGAAAAGAGACATTTAGTATTGATTTAGATGGTGATCGATGGTGGGTATTGGAGTAGTCAAGTTGAAGGTGGGTGACAAATTTGCATAATTTTTTTTTTTTTAGGAGAATGAATAACTTTATTTGCATAAACTATACGACCGATTGTGCCTGGTCAAACAGGAGCCGAAACTCCACTACAAACTAAAGAGTTCTGAAATAAAGCAACGAAACGAAATAAACGAAACTAAAGTTTGAATAAAGCAAAATACGTCCAAAACAAGCGGACAATAAACTAAGAAAGTGAGTAACCATCAAGGTAGAAGAGATGACTCCACCAAGACCTTCAAGCCCAAGATCACACGGTGTACCTTTCAGGAAGAGGTAGAGCAGCCCTCCCTCCTCTCATGATGGGATCCTGGTGCAAGGTTGCACCACCTCACGCCACGTCGGCCCCGTTGCCAACCTCCGCGGCTGACGCCGAATCCATCAGACCTCCACTTGCAAAATCACCTTCTGGGTTGTCCATCCTCCCTGCAGTCCCGGACGGAGACACCATCGAATCGAAGTTTATATGTGATGCCATCTTCTAGTTCTTGCTCCCCCTAGGGCGTCCACATTTCTTCGGGGATTTGCGAGCAAGGCCAATAACTCCATCATTACCCACCATAAAGCCTAGGTCACCCGGTCCAAGCTCCAAAGGTATAATCTCCAACCAGTGCTTGGTGCGCTTGTCCTGACGTGAGTCCTCCTCATCCCGAACCCGGCGAACTCCGGTCACCTGCAATGGAGATGAGAATTCTAATATTGCTCGGAGCTGTACTTGGCGTTTCTCCTTCGGAAATAACCCCGAGAGGGATGAGAGCGAAGGAGAAGAGGAGATAGTCATACCTGGGGCTGAGTTTTCCCTGAAGATCATCCCCGGTTGCGCAGCCCTTTGAGAAGGCAGCGCTGCTTCCTCTTGCGTACCTTCACTAGGGCACGTTTTCCCTCCATGGTCAATCCGGTAGCAAGTGCGGCAGCAACCTAGAAGCCTCTCGTACTTGTACTCCACCGTGATCACATCAGAGGGAGAAACCCTAAGCCGACGTTCAAGTTTCACCGGGGCATTGATCGGGAGGATTAAGCGAACCCTAGCAGTACCACGACCCAGGGCAGCGTGATCGATCTGGAGAACCGGGCCGATCGTCTCCCTGACAAGCCGGACGGTGGCTACCGTAAGGAGCACAGGCGGAAGCCCTGAAATTGCCACCCAAATCCAAATGAAGTCCAGTGGCACCTTCATGATGTCGGAAAAACCATCATAGTCGTTGAGAATCACCATCGCCCTCTGGATGCACCACAGACCACCCTTCTTGATCCTCGACAGATCACGTTCATTGTTGAACGTGAAAAGGTACCTATCTCCCTGTGTCGTGATCTCCACCGGGGCCGAGGTCTTCCACATGGACCGCACAGCGCCACGGAAAGAGTCAAAAGTCATAGCATTGCTGGTGTTGAGACGACCAACCAGGTAGAAACGGAAAGCAACGAACCCATTTTCCGAGCTCCGAAGATCCTCCAGGTCCACCGGCTTCTCTTCTGAACCGAGAGAGAGCTTGGACGCCAGACGTGCAGTCATAGAGGCTACTGACGCCGTCACTCCCGCCTTATGAGTCGCACCGAGCAGCTGTCTCAAAACCCTAACCCTAACCCTAGGTCGAGAGAGGGAATAAAAGAAGGCTGCGGTATTTTTTATAATTTGCATAAAAAAATTTGCTTAACAAGAAAGAACAAAATTACAAAAAAATGACCATAGTTGTAGGAGTCCGTCCATCAAATGAATACTTAGCAAGAAAGAACAAAATCATTAGAAAATGACCACTTTTAGTCTATTACTCACCGTGATGCGCCCGGTCGCTCTATTGTTAAATCGTTAACATCACGATCATCCAGCAATTATGTGTGCCAGTTGCCAATAACATATTGTATGGATAATAAATGAATACTATGCTACGTACGAGGACAGCTGCAAGTCAAACAATTATGGAGAAAACCCAACTCAATTACCACATCGTCAAACTAGATCGAAGAGATCAAATTGCAAAATAGAAATCCATTGAAAGTCAAACAACTCCAACAAATCAGTTCTCCTTCCTCCACCATCATACCATCCTCATCACTCGACCTCAATCATTCATCACCAACCTCGACCTCTTCTTGTCATTCTTTGATTCGAAATTCTTCCTCGAACCAAGTCGAGGAGAGCCGGTAACGATTCCAGTTACGCGAGGCCGGAAGCTGAAGACGAGGAGAGCCGAGATCACCGCCGCTGCAAAACGGGTCGTCGACCCCCAGTCGGTCTCGTATAAATGAAAGTTGGTTCTCGAAGAAGAAGATGGATTTTGAAGAACGAAAGAGAAGTACAACTTGGTATAAAAAATAAAATTAAAAAATAAAGTAAACCTAGAAAAATAGTAAAATACTGACGACGATTCCGGAAAGATAAAATAGGGGTAATGTTGAAGAGGAGAGATCCCATATTGGAAAAGTGACAAATAAAATACAACTCATAAGTGAATAGATAATATCCAATTGTACCGAGGCCTTTTGTGATTAAAACCCAACACCTTTAAAGTGGCTAAGTTGGGACAATATCGGTACAGTTGATCCACGGACTACGCTTGTCACCGTTTAACATGGTATCAGAGCGGGTCCCTCTCCAATTGCTTCCCCAGCACTATTGGGTTTTCCCCAAGCATAATGGACTCAAATTTGGGTTCATCGAATTGCCATCAGAGAAATTCTGATTGGTTTCATACCAAGTGTCCGCAGTGGGCCTTGGACCATACATACCAATTTCTGTTGTCAGAGTTGGACCAAATGAATTACACGTGCAAACCTCCAACGAAAATTAGGTTGCACGTGAGGGGGAGTGTTGAAGAGGAGATATCCCACATTGGAAAAGTGACAAATAAAATACAACTCATAAGTGGATAGATAATATCCAATTGTACCGAGGCCTTTTGTGATTAAAACCCAACACCTTTAAGGTGGCTAAGTTGGGACAATATCGGTACAGTTGATCCACGGACTACGCTTGTCACAGTTTAACAGGTAAGACCTTTCACCTAGCCGACAAGGTTGGTCTACGGTGGTGTCGTCCCATTCCAGACTTCGCCCAAGTCTAGCTGTCTAATGCCTAAGATGTTCATAGTTAATTCAACTTAATGGATCGATGAATTAATATGAAACGTACTGCCTATTTCTGAAGCTGGGTTACGAAGTATTCTTTGCAATTTGCAGGCTTGCGTGCAGTTTTTACTTCTTTTGAGTTATGGAAAACTCTCAAGTAGCTTTGATTGTGGATGACTTGGAGGAGAAAGCTGAAGTAACTCCAGTTGCAGAGAGCTCGAAAGAGACGAAAGCGGCATGGTAAAAGTCTTTAAACACCATTTAGATCTTTATTTCTTATGTACGTAGTTACTATAGTACGTTGTAAACATCATAAAACTGTTTCATGTTCTTTAACTGTGCACTTCTTCTATTTTGATGTAATCTTGTCCAGGAATTCTGATTCCAGTTCAGAGACTAATTTGGGAAAACCACTGAAAGGTGAAGAAGGATCAGGTGAAAATTATTGGTCAACGAAGGAAATAACTTCTGATTCTCGTGCCTCTTCGTTTCTTAAGTGGAAGAAGATATTTCTAGCATCATGCGTGTTTGCTGTTTTACTGGATCCGTTGTTCCTCTACATTCCTATACTCAACAATGATTCGACTTGCCTGGAAGTTGACGAGAAGCTGAAGATGACAGCTCTTATTCTACGATCACTCACAGATCTTTTCTACATAATGGAGATCGCTCTTCAGTTTTATAGATCTGAGAACTGTTCTGGTTTAATCAGTAGAGTTCGTCACAGACACTGCTCTATATTACAGATTTTGTGGAAACTTGTTTTGCCAACAGTAGCCAGGACAGTTTGGCATTCATACATTTTGATCGACATTTTAGCTATTCTTCCACTTCCGCAGGTAAGATAGGGCCGTCTTCGATCGATTTGCAATCCTCTTGTTCACATGCCAAGCAGATTCTTCCTTCTTTATTTAGTCTGAATATATGCTTTTACTTTCAATTTATTCAAGCAGATCGATTCTTCCTTGGAGTATATCTATTCCAGTATAAATATCTCTGTTATAATTGCTGGTCGGGTAGACAATTTTTTATTTCACCAAGAATTTAACTATTGGTTTAAATTGATTTCAGGTCCTAATTCTCATTTTCTTTTCAAAATTGAGGGGTACTTCAACTTGGAGTGCAAGAAAAGTTATCATGAACTTATTTGTTCTAATGCAATATTTTCCACGGATCCTTCGCATCTACCTCTGTTGTAAGGAACTCAGAAGGACTCACAACGGAGGAAAGAGAGAAACTGCCACATGGGTTAAAGGCGTACTTAATTTCTTTATGTACATCCTCGCTAGCCATGTAAGTTCACTATTTCATACGGAAAAGTTTACAATGAAGACTAACTGACTGAATGAGGACTTTTAAATGAACAGTTGGATGAGTGATTTAGACTTTAATTGATATTTTCAAATTCAAATGTGCATATCATCTAATAGTCCATTCAAAAGTCCTCACTAAGTCCTCATCATAAGGTTCTCATTGGAAGCTCTCCCTATTTCATACTATTGAACATATTTCAGTAATCATTGTGTCTTTAGCAAAAGTAACGTTTGGGTAGTCACTTTAAAAAAATACATATTCATCAGTTGTGTCTCATTTTATATATTGTGTATGGGTAGTATTTAGAAAATACTGTAAATATTTCTGGAAATTTCAAATAAAAGATTAAAGGACATGTAAATAATAAAAAGTTTAATCTCCCTCTATATATTTAGAAGTTTTTATGATCCCGGTTGGGGTGTTAATGTTTAAAATAAATTAAGATCTGTTCAAGGAAAGTTAATTTCGTAACTTCCGTGGTGTGTCATGTCCTAATAAGGCTAGTAGTCTAGATTCTTTATTAGATAGGAAATCCCTGATTACTATGGATACTTGATGTAATACCTATACTTGATGTAGTGTCTATATAAAGGCTAGTAGTCCTAAAAAAATGCGGCTGACCAGCCATAGAGCTAACCATAACAAATCAACTATATAGGCGTGTCAACTTAAAATTATTATTTATATATATTAAATAATGTTATTAATGTGGTGGTGTTATTCACACACATATAAAATCTTTATTAACACATGCCGTATAATTTTTTTAATGCTTTTATTTTATTCCCGTTTATGAACTACCAAAACTGCCTCATTCAATTTCTATTCACACACATAAAACTAGAAGGTAGTTTGGATATTTTGTAAATAAAAACAAGCTGAAGTAATAAAAAAATAAATATGAGTGTGCTAATAGAGATTTAGAGTGTGAATAACTACACCCTATTAATGACTCACTCCATATTATTACTTCTACGTGTCTATTGTTAATTGACTAACCAGCTATGGGTAGCCAAGTAATATATATATATATATATATATATATATATATATATATATATATATATATAGCCATTCTATTAATGGATTCCTTATTTTGTCTATTTTAAGGGATCGATTATTAGACCAACTTGTTGATCACATTTTCACATCTCCACCGTTCAATTACTAGATTTGTATGTGTAGATTATTCTTGTAAATTTTTAGTTAAAATGGTGATCGTTAAGACATCTAACTAGATGAATTCAATGGACATATGAAATATGTCAAAACTGAACCGTTCATGTTTTTATTTATAAATTTCAGTTTTGAATGCTCTAATGATTATCAAATGGAATGAAAATTTTCATATATGATCTGCTCATATAAGCATGAAAGTTGAACGGTGGAGATGTTAATATGTGATCGAAAAGTAGGTTAAATGATCGATCCCTTAAAATTGACAAAATGAGGGATCCCTTAGTGGAAGGGACCCAGGGACGGAGCCAAGATTTCAAAACTGTCTGGGCTAAAATTTTCTCTGACAAATTTTTTTAAATATATGAAAAATAATACTTACGCAATCCAAATCATATAATGAAATTAAGCATACTCCATTACTACATATACAAAAAATGATTTAAATGTCAATCCGACTACCTAATCTTAAGTTTTACTTTACAAGTTTTTGTAGCAAATTCATCCATAATTGACTCATTGTCAACACTATCAGCAAATTTTCTTTCAATATGAACCAACATGCAATCATCAAGAAACTCTACTTCTATCTTGTTTCGGAGTCGATTCTTAATAATTCTCATAGCTGAAAATGCTCGTTATGTCGATGTTGTAGAGACGGGAAGAGTTAATACCAATCGATGCTAGCAATCTATGAATCAAATGGTAGTCTTCTGCTAATCTTGTTTCAACCAATTTCATACATAATTCTGAAAGACTAGGAATATTCTGAAGCTCAGGACGACTATGAATATCTTCAGCATAAAATGTCAATTGCAAATCTAAAGTGTGCAACTCAGCAGAGGTAAAATCTTGAGGATAAAACTTTTCAGCAAGATTGCAAATAGTATCATTCTTGAAAGACTTAAAATCATTACGGAGATTTAAAACTGCACTAAGAGTGAGAAGTTCATTTGATTGCTCTGGAAATCTATCATCTAACTCCCTCAACTGTTTGTCTATAACAACATTAAAAACATCAAAATGATAGTGGTCTATATTTGTATAGATTATATATTTGACTTTCTTTAAAAAAAAAAATTATGGGCTACTGCTGCATATTTGCTTATTATATGCTATATATATTCCTATTCTATTTGTACTGAAAAAAAAAAAAAAAAAAAAAGTCTCTGGGCTACAGCCCAGAGAGCTAACCACCATCATCCGTCCCTGAAGGGACCTATATATATGTATATATATATTTTTTTTAAGAGTGATCCTATTATTAAATTTGCTGAGATTTTAGGTGCTAGGAGCTATATGGTATTTTTTTGCCATTCAACGAATGATGGATTGTTGGCAATATGCATGTGGAAATCGAAATGAATGTGACCGTACTTTTGGTTGTCAAGGAGACCATACGTTTAGAAATATGACATATCTAAATGACTTATGCCCTATAAGTACACCAAGTACATCATCACCTTTCGATTTTGGTATATATACAACTGTCCTTCAGTCTGGATTAACGGGATCAACACAGTATCTACAAAAACTCTCAAATTGCTTTTGCTGGGGTTTGCGAAATTTAAGGTATGCTCGTACTAGACCATTTTACTAAATAATTTACATAGTTTAGTTTTAAAATGAAAATTAATTATATGATATTAGATATGTTTGTTCTGGTCCCTTTAATCTATATGTTAGTCTCTATCTGCAGCTCTCTTGGTTCAAACCTTCAGCCCAGTATCAATACATGGGAAAACCTATTTGTGGCTTTTATCTCTATAATCGGCTTACTACTGTTCATATATCTAATTGGAAATTTGCAGGTAACTAATGCTGAGTGTTTAATCTTCATTTGTTTCAAAAATTCTTATATGCTCATAGTTTTGATACTCAACTATGTTGACATCAATTTGAACCGTTGAATTCTAACTATTAGTGACATCCAACAGTTATGATATTAACAACACGTCCGAGTACTGGTACTCTGACCTCAAGCGTATTAGATGCATATACCTAACTTTTTATTTATTGTCGAATAGACATATATGCAGTTGGATGTCGCTAGAATAGAGGAGCACAGACACAAGATGAAAGTTGAACGGAAAATAGAAGAGAAAAGTAAAGAGCTAGAAATGTGGTTATCTAAGAATGGCATCCCTGAAAGATCACATAAGGACATAAAGTTGCAGATAATGAAAACAATACAACAAGAACTGGAAGAAGACAAAGATGTTAAGTTGGGAGATATTCTGTCTATTATTCCCTTAAAGGTTCAAAATTATGTCAAAAATTGTATGCCGCTAACTCGGTTAAAACAGGTAATTAAGTCTCTCTTTCTCTTTTAGTAAATTATTTTTATGATACACGAGTTATTATCAATTAGACAATTTGGTATCCATTGTTTTAAAGATGACAACTTGATTCATGAAGTTAGGGGTATGTGACCATTTAGTATTTATGTTGACTTTGCGCCGTAGTTATAAGAGTAAGATTGACATTTATGTATAATTTATAAAATAAAATATTTTAAAACAATGATTTTATGAGTTTTATGTATTATTTGTTAAAACCCTTTAACAGATTAACACACCCTAGCCTTAAAATTGTTAGCAAGATATGAACATATGAGGTAAAAAAAAAATTGCACTGATATCCTCAATTATAATACTATATAGTAAATTTCTAACACTGCTCTCCTCAAAGGCTCAAACACTTATGCAATGATATCCTCAATATAAATGATATATAGTAAATATGTTGGAGTTGCTGTTAGGTTTAATTTGGTATTGAGGTTTGTGCTAAATAATTAATTATAATTATTATTATGAGCTGATTATCTGTTCAGTAAGTTTTTTATAGTGTGCTAGAATTATTATTCTTTTCACTTACTCATATCTTATTAAAATTATCAGGTCCCCATGGTACAGAATTTGGATGGATTAATACTTAAAGAAATATGTGAGGTTCTTAAGCCTATGAAGTATTCCAAGGATGAAATCATTATTCGGGAGGATGATGACTCCCTCAAAATGATGCTTTTCATCGTAGAGGGAAACATAATTATTGAAAAGCCAGATCATCCTAGTAGTTCACACGGTGCAGGAGAATTGTATGGAGAAAAACTTCTAACTTGGCCATCATTGACCTCCTTTCCTGCTCTATTACCATCAGCAAATGAGTCTGTCAAGGCAATTGGTCGTGTTGAAGCGCTTATTCTCATGGCCAGTGACATGGAGAGAGTAGGCTCTAAATTCAGATTCCATTTCAGAAAGTGCAACAGATTCGAAGAAGTACTGGCTAATCTTCATCCATCGACCATAGTCCTTACCTCACAAGACATAAAGAAGGCCACAAACAATTTCCATAGAAGGATTGGCGAAGGAGCCTTTGGTGTAATCTACAAAGGAACGTTGGCAGATAAAACAGAGGTAGCCATAAAGGTATTGAAACACGACAGGCTTCAAACCGATGAGTTTGTTAATGGGATGATTGTGCTTTCTCAAATCAATCACAGAAATATGGTGAGGCTTTTGGGTTGTTGCATGGAGATAGAATTGCAAGCACTGGTTCTCGAGTTCGTCAACAACGGCACTCTGTATGATCACATTCATGCAACTGATCATGGCAAAACACCAGCTTCATGGGAGTTGCGTTTGAACTTAGCAGTGGATAGCGCAAGCGTACTAGCATACTTACACTACTCCATTTGCATGCCAATCATACACGGAGATGTGAATTCAAGCAATATACTAGTAGATGAAAATTTCACGGGGAAAGTGTCAGATTTTGATGTTTCAGATATGTTATCGAGCTTCAGTATGACTACGATGCATGGAACACTCGGATACTTAGACCCCGAATGTCTTTTAACACATCGAAGGACACAGAAAAGTGATGTTTATAGTTTTGGAGTCGTTCTATTAGAGTTAATTACAAGTCAAAGAGTTACTGATTTTAAAAGGCCTGAGGAAGAGAGAAACCTAGCATCCTGGTTCCTTCTGTCTGCGGAAAGAGGCTGCAGCTTAGACCAATTTGTTGACTCTGAAATAATAAACGAGGCAAATTATGGGACGGTGAAGAAAGTGGCAGATCTCGCAAGAAGATGTTTAAGGTTGAAAGGTGAAGAAAGGCCTACCATGAAAGAAGTAGCCATCGAGCTTGAGAGTTTACAAATTATGGCAAAGCATCCAGATGCGGGAGAGGCTCATTCCTCTCCCTCCGAATACTTGCTTGGCTCGCCCTCGTATGTTTACGGCGTTGATGATGTCACAGGTGAAGAGACTGATATTACGACCACTATTGCAGAATGAATTTTCAAAAGTTAATCCCGATAATAATATGGTACAATAAACTTTTAGCTACTGATATTTTTCTGTTATTTATTGGATTCATCCCAAGTTTTCTCAAGTATTGTATGTGTTGGTATATGCCTTGAACTAGTCGTCTGGTGGCGCTGACTGAGTCGGGGATCTCGCTGTTATGTTGGGCTAGGGTTTCCTGTTGGGTTTAGTATATAAACGTCCTAAACCTAATTTATTCTGTATTCCGTTTTTCCTCATCATAATAAAACTACTCTCCTCTGCCCGTGGACGTAGCCAACACATCGTTGGTGAACCACGTAAATCTGTGTTCTTTCTTACATTCGTTACAACAAACTGGTATCAGAGCCCAGGAGGGGCTTGAATTCTGGTAAGAAAGATGTCTGGTTTAAACGTGAAGATTGATAAATTCACGGGGAGAAACAGTTTCAGTTTATGGCAGATCAAGATGCGAGCCTTGTTAAAACAACAAGGGATGTGGGCGCCGCTTGTGAAGAAGTCGGTGGATCCAGAAGACGTTGAGATGGCCATTCTGGAGGAGAAGGCACACTCGTCAATCTTGTTGTGTCTTGCAGATGATATCATCACCGAGGTCGCAGAGGAGGAAACTGCGGCTGGTCTGTGGTTGAAGCTTGAGAGTCTATACATGACGAAGTCTTTAACCAACAAGTTGCTTCTAAAGTGACGTCTGTTCAGTCTGCGAATGGAAGAAGGTACGACTCTAAGAGATCATTTAGATCAGTTAAACACAATTCTATTAGAGTTGCGTAATATTGATGTTAAACTTGATGATGAGGATGCTGCCTTAATTCTGTTGGTATCTCTACCTTTGTCGTATGAGAATTTTGTGGATTCTCTTATTGGTGGGAGAGATACTCTGACCCTAGAAGATGTTAGATCATCTCTTCATACTAGAGAGATGCGTCATAAGGCGACCGGTACAAGTCCAGACAATCAGGCTGTTGGTTTGGTAGCCAGTGGAAGTATGGGACAGGGAAACTCGAGGAAGAAGAAGACATTCAAGAAACCAGTTTCAAAGGGTCCCAAATCTAATGACGTCTGTAACTATTGTAAAGAGAAGGGACATTGGAAAAACGAATGTCCAAAGAAGAAGAAGCAGCATGAAAAAGCTTCTGGTACTGCTGCTGTAGCAGATGATGACACCGATTCTGAAGAGGGATATGCCCTAGCTGTAGATGCAGACACATATCACAGGGATGTATGGATTTTAGATACTGGGGCGTCTCATCACATATGTCCACGCAGGGAGTGGTTTTCAACCTATGAGCAGATAGATGGAGGCAATATCTCTATGGCTGACAGTTCTCCACGCAAGGTGGTTGGAATAGGCTCAATCAAAATAAGAACACACGACGGTAAATTCTGTACATTGAATGATGTTAGGCATGCTCCACACATGACGAAGAATCTGATCTCTTTGGGTCTACTAGACAGTAAAGGGTTCAGGTACAATGGTGAAGGTGGAGTTCTGAAAGTCTACAAAGGTTCTAATGTGGTTCTAAAAGGTTTCCAGCGGGGTACTCTGTATATCCTGCAAGGTTCTACGCTGTCAGGTTCCACTGCTGTTGCATCATCGGAGGTTCACAAGGATGATATGACCAAGCTATGACACATGAGGCTCGGTCATATGAGTGAAAGAGGGATGCAAACTCTGTCAAAGCATGATCTTCTTGGTGGCCACAAGGTAAAGGATCTTGGTTTCTGTGAACACTGTATTTTCGGGAAGCTACATCGCAGCAAGTTTCCTAAAGTAATTCATAGAACTAAAGGCACGCTTGATTATATCCATTCTGATTGTTGGGGTCCTTCTCGTGTTGATTCTTTGGGAGGTCACAGATATTTTGTGTCTATGATTGATGACTACTCAAGAATGACTTGGGTGTTCGTGATGAAGCATAAAAGTGACGCTTTCAAGAACTTCAAGCAGTGGAAGACATTAGTGGAAAATCAAACAGGGAAGAAGATCAAGCGGCTGCGAACTGATAATGGTCTGGAATTTTGTTCTGCTGAATTTGATGAGTTCTGCAAGTCTGAAGGTATTGCGAGGCATCACACAGTCCGGAATACACCACAACAAAATGGTGTAGCAGAACGTATGAATCAGACACTTCTGAAGAGAGCTAGGTGCATGCTCTCTAATGCTGGATTAGAAAGAAAGTTCTGGGCAGAAGCGGTGACTACTGCATGTTATCTGATAAATCGTGGACCTCACACAGGTATACATCTCAAAACACCTTATGAGATGTGGTCTGGTAAGTCTGCTGATTACTCCAATCTTAGGGTTTTTGGGTGTACTGCTTATTATCATGTAAGTGAGGGTAAGTTAGAACCAAGAGCTAAAAAAGGAGTGTTTGTAGGCTATGGGGATGGGGTTAAAGGTTTTAGAATCTGGTCTCCATCTGAAAAGAGGGTTATACTTACTAGAAACGTAGTGTTTGATGAAAATTCTATGTTTAACCCTACTGTGAAGTCTACTATTGTATCAGAAAAGTGTAGTGTTGAGAGACAGGTGGAGCAACAAGTCACTCAAGATGAGAGTGAACCACAAGAAGAAGATCAACACTTACATTCAGAAACAGAACCAATGGCAGTTAATCAGCATAGTTTGGCTCATGAGCGACCTAGGAGAGCAAATTTTGGGCAGCCCCCCACAAGGTATGGCTTTGAGGACATGGTGGCTTATGCACTTCAGGTTGCTGAAGAGGTGGATCCCTATGAGCCATCCACCTACAAGGATGCAGTTACATGTACAGAGTCTACCCAATGGCTTGCTGCAATGGGAGATGAGATGGAGTCACTTCAGAAGAATCAGACTTGGGAATTGACAAAACGACCTCAGGGGAGAAAAATCATTACCTGCAAATGGGTTTTCAAGAAGAAAGAAGGTTTGTCACCTGCTGAGGGCATTAAGTATAAAGCTCGGGTAGTTGCAAGAGGGTTCCATCAGAAAGAGGGAGTAGACTACAATGAGATTTTCTCACCAGTGGTCAGACATACTTCTATCAGGGTGCTACTAGCCATAGTTGCACATCAGAATCTGGAGCTTGAACAACTAGATGTGAAGACAGCTTTTCTACATGGAGAGTTGGAAGAGGAGATATACATGACTCAGCCAGATGGTTTCCAAGTTCCTGGAAAAGAAGACTATGTTTGCAAGTTGAAGAAGTCCTTGTATGGACTAAAGCAGTCTCCTAGACAGTGGTACAAGAGGTTTGATAGCTATATGATAGAGATAGGCTACATCAGGAGTCCGTATGATTGTTGTGTCTATTACAACAAAGTAACAAATGGTTCCCTCATTTATCTAGTCCTGTATGTAGATGACATGTTGATAGCTGCAGATAACAAGTCTGATATCCAGAAGTTGAAGGGTCTTCTCAGTGCATAGTTTGAGATGAAGGATTTGGGAGCAGCCAGAAAAATTCTGGGAATGGAGATTTACAGAGATAGAAGTCAGAAGAAGCTTTTCTTATCACAGAAAGGTTACATCCAGAAGATATTGTCCAGGTTTGGTATGTCTACTTCAAGATCTATAGATACTCCAAGTGCTGCAAATACCCATTTGTCTACTGCGTTTGCACCTAAATCTGCTGAGGAGAAGGAGTACATGTCTCGAGTTCCCTATACTAGTGCAGTAGGAAGCTTGATGTATGCTATGGTGTGCACTAGGCCTGATCTTGCACATGCTGTTAGTGTTGTCAGCAGGTTTATGGGTGAACCTGGAAAGGAGCATTGGCAAGCTGTGAAGAGAATTTTCCGGTATCTCAAAGGTACGTCTGATGTTGGTCTCATTTATGGAGGTGATACAAAGTGCTTAGTAACATGCTATTCAGACAGCGATTATGCTGGAGATGTTGACACTAGGAGATCTATGACTGGTTATGTTTTCACTCTTGGTGGTTCTGTTGTTAGTTGGAAAGCAACTCTGCAGCCTACAGTGACTTTGTCTACTACTGAAGCAGAGTACATGGCTTTGACAGCAGCTGCAAAGGAGGGAATATGGTTGAAGGGACTGGTCACTAGTCTTGGTTTACATCATGATCAGGCTGTTGTATATTGTGACAGTTTGAGTGCAATATGTTTAGCAAAGGATCAGGTTCATCATGAGAGGACTAAGCACATTGATGTCAGGTATCATTTTCTGAGAAGTGAGAGCAGAATTAAGGTGAAGAAAGTGGGTACTGCTGATAACCCATGTTGACAGTAGCCGCAGAGAGGCTACAGCAGGCCCGCAGACCCGCAGCAAGCGCACCAGGGCCCGACCCAAGGGTCGGGACCGGATCACCAGCACCCGGCCTCAGGGCCCGGCACTCTATCCTGCCTCCAGGGACCCAGGGGCCGGGGGAGCCAGCCTGCCTAAGAGGGCACCAGAAAGTATAAGCAGAAGGGAACCAGTCCCACATCGAAGAGTGAGGCCAGTCCTTACCCCCAACCACCTATATATGGGCCCCAACTACCTTTTTTATGAGGTAACTCGTCTCTCTCCCCGCTTACATACGTGTCTTGGTTATATATATTCCAACTATACTAACTTAGGCATCAGAGAGGAGAAGACCGGCCCGCCCGGTATTCCCCTTAGTGAGCAGGATTGCAGGAGATAGAGGTGGATTCATCAAGTATCTACTAGACCCCCGGGTTTAGGCAGAAACAATTGGCGCCGTCTGTGGGAAATCGTACAAAAAGTTGTGTTGCTCTATCAATCCTTTGGAGAGGCAGTTGCATCCTTCAGTCCGGAAACAATGGAGGGGAGGAAGATAAAAGCCAGCGGGGAAAAGCCGAAAGAGCAAATTCAGTTCCCCGACCCAGCTCGTAACATAAAGGCTGAGGTCGGTACAAGGTTCGCCCTTTCTTCCGTCAGTGATAGAACTCATGATCACCGGAAACCAGAAAGCACCGACCAGAAGGGTCCGGAAGAAATTAAAAAAATGAAGGCGAAGGTCGAGCGCTTGCGAGCGGAGGGCGATCAGGATCGGCTAAGAGCGGAGGCCCGATGCCAAGAATTGGAGGCAGTCAACATCGCCCTAGTGGTGGCCCTGGAGCGAGAGGGTCAGCAGAGCACTCCTCGAGCAGCGCCGCGGTCAGCAGGCAAGGCTAGCGAGTTCTCGCACCTTGAGGTAGGACAGGCCACAGGAAGAAGAAAGACCGTGCATGTGGACACGCCGCTCTTTTCGGAAGCTTTAAAGAACTCCGGCCCGGCCGAGCCCCCGTACCGCACGGGCCAGACGTCAACCGAACAGGAAGGCACTACCGCTCGAGCGCTCGAAGCGCTCTCTGCCTCGGTAGCAGACATGAAGGATCGCATGGAGGCCAGCGAGAGAATGGCGGGGCGGCAGCAGGGTGGCGCGCGGTTCAACGAGCGTATTGGACCTTTCCCGCGCCGAATCAGGGAGTCGGGAAGATCTGAAAACCAAAGGCCTCTAAAGTTGACCTATTCCGGAGCGGGCTGTCGTACCAGCACCTGGACAACTTCAAGTCACAAGCAGGGGTGAGGGGCTACTCGGACGCCACGTGCTGCAACGTGTTTCAAGAAACGCTCTCGGGAGAGGCGTTGAATTGGTTCTACGAGCTACCAATTAATTCAGTCGAAACCTTCGAGCGGTTGGCGGATAAGTTCGTCGGCCGGTTCATTCTCAGAGCCAGGACAGCCCAGGCATCCACAATCCTTTTTGACTGCATGCAAACAGACAACGAGCCCCTACGTGCCTTCGTTAACCGGTGGCAGATTGCCACGGCCGGGGTCAGGAACTTGGACAAGCAGATCGCCGGGATGGCCTTCAAGCAGGGGTTAAGACCCGGGGAACTTTCGTACGACTTGCTAGTACAGGAGCCGCTGGGGTACGACGAGCTGATGACTGTGGCCGTTAGACACGCTCAGGCAGAGCATGACACATATGGGGACAAGGCGCCCAAGCGAATAGCGGACGACCTGCAGCCGTCCCATGGAGGCAAAGCCGGATGGCTAGATCGTAGCCGAGCGCCCGCAGTCACTAGGAAAGCGGGCACACGGGAGGAATGGCAACCCCGGCGGAGCGATGGCGACGGTTCCCGGTCAGGGAGAAGACAGCCGTTTGTGCGTTCGGCGCGGCCTCTAGCTGCTGCGCCAGCGGAGCGACCATCGCGGGCCTTGGCTAGTTTGCCAGCCGGAAGGCCCAAAGATCTAGCCCTTCGGATCGATGACCGAAAGGCCCAGATAGCGGTAGTGATCGACCGGACCCGCCAGAAGGACCCCAACAACGAGCAACCGCGGCCTCGGCAGGTGGGAACTATAAACACCTGCACTCCCGGGGGCATTAACATGATACACGGCGGGGATCATATAGATCGACTTACCCGGAGCTCGAAGAAGCGGTGCCTAAGATCGGTCCGAGGGAAGGAGGTATACGCCTTCGGGGAAAGAAGCGGCCAGGCCGCTAAAACCGGATGGAGATCAATCACCTTTTACGAGGGGGAAGAGCCGGAGGATTTGATCCAACCGCACAACGACCCCTTCCTCATTACGGTCCAAATAGACCACTGGATAACCAGTCGTATGCTGATTGATACCGGAGCCTCAGTCAACGTAATGTTCCGGGATGCATACAAGGGATTGCAGAGAGGAAGGAACAAGTTATCCCAGGATAACGAGCCGCTCATAAGCTTCTCCGGTGAGGTCGTCCAGCCCCTGGGATCGGATTACCTACCGATCATTTTCGGCGAGGGAGACAGAACCAGAAAGGAGCATTTGGAGTTCATCATTGTCGACTGCCTATCATCGTACAATGGCATAATCGGTCGGCCAGGGTTATGGAGGCTCAAAACATTTATTGCCGGTCATATGTTAATGCTGAAGATGCCTTCACCGGCCGGAGTCATTACCATACGCGGGGACCAAAGGATCGCCCGCAAGTACTACACAGAAGCCGTGACCCACGGAAGGAAGCGGACCGAGGTCTTCACAACCGCTCAGCAGGCACCCGTGCCGGATCTAGACATTGACCCACGTGATGACGTCAAGACAAAAAAAGTCGGGCGATTCATCGAGAAACTGGAGCCACCTGCGGCCGTGGAACAAACCGAAGCAATCTGCATTTCGGTAGACCACCCGGAGCGAACTGTTGTAATAGGGACGCGGCTCGATCCGGTTGTTAGGCAAGAGCTCATAGCCTTCCTCCAGGACAACGGTTTGGTCTTCGCATGGTCCTATGAGGACATGCCGGGCATATCCCCGGAGATAGCCGTGCACGAGCTAAATTTATTACCCAACGTTCCACCAGTAAGGCAGAAGAGGAGATCTTTCAGTCCCGCAAAGTATGAGACAATCAGAGCGGAGGTACAGAAATTGAGGAGTATAGGGTTCATCCGGGAAGTCCAGTACCCCCGCTGGCTCGCAAACGTAGTTATGGTACCAAAGAAGGGAACCGGCCAGTGGCGTATGTGCGTGGACTTCACTAACCTGAACCAGGCGTGTCCAAAGGACAGCTTCCCGCTCCCCCGGATTGACCAGCTTATAGATTCCACGTCCGGCTTTAAGATGCTCAGCTTCATGGACGCTTACGCCGGATACAATCAGATCAGGATGCACCCGGATGACGAGGAGCACACATCATTCACAACCGACCGAGGTACCTACTGTTACAAGAGGATGCCGTACGGTCTGAAGAATGCCGGGGCCACCTACCAGCGAACGGTCAACCAAATGCTGGAGAAAGAAATGGGTAAAACCGTAGAGGTTTACGTGGATGACATGCTGGTCAAGAGCTTGACTGCAGGGGCCCACGTCCAGGATTTAGCCGTAGTCATCGGCAAGATGCTCAAATTCGGAATGCGCTTAAACCCAAAGAAATGCATTTTCGGAATTTCAGAGGGCCTATTCCTAGGCCACATCATCAGCCAGCAAGGGATAGAAGCCAACCCGCTGAAGGTCCAGACGATTTTAGATATGGAAATGCCAGGGGAGAGAAACCAGGTCCAGATGTTGACCGGCTGGTTAGCCGCCCTCGCCAGATTCATCTCCCGCCTAACCGACAAATGCACCCCGTTCTTTAAATTACTCAAGGCACAGCAGACCAGGAAAATCCACTGGGCAGCGGAGCATGAAGCAGCATTCCAGTCTATCAAGGCATATTTATCAGCAGTGCCTCTCCTATCCAAACCAGTGCCGGGCGAAATGCTATACCTTTACATAGCTGCATCCGCAACGGCCGTCTCCACTGCTCTCATTAGGAAGGAAGACACGCTCGAACTCCCGGTATACTATGCGGGAAAGGGACTCACTGGAGTAAAAGGCCGGTACCCCGACATAGAGAGATTGGCTCTGGCCCTGATTGTTAGTGCCAGGAAGCTCAGACATTATTTCCAGGCTCATTCCATCACCTTGTATACCAATCACCCTCTGCGACAGATCCTACAAAGGCCGGAGACCAGTGGTAGGCTCGTACGATGGGCAGTAGAACTGGGAGAATTCGACATCACCTACGCCCCGCGAACGGCCATCAAGGGGCAGGCAGCTGCGGACTTCATATGTGAGCTCACCCCAATGGCGGTAGAAGCGCACCCCGACCGGTGCGAGGACACCGAGGCAGTACGAGCCACAAAGGCCGCGCCAGGCCTCCCCACCGGTTGGAAGCTTTACGTGGATGGCTCCGTAACGGCCAGGCGGAGCGGCGCTGGTGTCATGATAACCTCGCCCGATGGCCAGTCATACGAGTATGCCCTACGGTTCCTTTTTAGCACCTCCAACAACGCTGCCGAGTATGAGGCTCTCATAGCCGGTCTACAACTGGCCAAGGAGCTGGGAATCTCGTCCGTGGAGATATACAGCGACTCTAGCCTAGTGGTGAACCAGATGAACGGGGTGTTTGAGGTCAAGGACCCCCAGTTGTCCTCTTACCAGACTCTGGCCAGAACCTTGATTGAGCCGTTCGAGGGCGCCACGATCCAACACATTCCCCGAGAGGAAAATAGACATGCGGATGCCCTCGCAAGGCTGGCAACCGGAAACTACCCTCCAGAGTACCGGAGGGCAAAAATGGAAACTCTCCAGCAGCCAAGTATAAACAAAACCATCTCTGAGATATTTGCGGTAGAAGAAGCGCCGCCAAGCTGGATGGATCCAATAGTCAAGTATTTGACTGACAAAACCAGCCCCCAGGATGCGGTAGAGGCCAGAAGACTGCACCTCCGGTGCGCCCGGTACGGTCTCCTCAACGGCCAGTTATACCGAAGGGGGCACAGCTTCCCCCAGCTAAGGTGTGTGACAAAAGAGGCAGGCGAGGCTATCATGCGAGAGATCCACGAGGGGATATGCGGTAATCACTCCGGCGCAAGATCATTATCCCACAAATCGCTCCGAGCGGGGTATTTCTGGCCAAACATGGCGGCAATGTCAAGAAAAATATCAGGCGGCTGCCACAAGTGCCACATGTACGCCTCTATACCTCATGCTCCGGCAGTCGCGCTATCAATCCTGTTGGCACCGTGGCCATTTGCACAGTGGGGATTGGACATCATCGGCCCTTTCCCAACGGCTATAGGACAATACAAGTACGCCATTGTGGTAGTAGACTATCAGACCAAGTGGGTCGAGGCAGAACCCATGATAAAGATCACTGAGGAACGGGTTAAAAAGTTCCTATGGAAGAACATCTACTGCCGATTCGGGGTACCGCAGACTATTGTCACGGATAATGGGACACAGTTCAATAATGATGATCTTATCCAGTACACAGCCTCTATGGGGACCCGGATGTTGTTCGCTTCAGTGGCGCACCCACAGACCAACGACCAAGTAGAAGCGGTCAATAAGATTATCAAGACCCTCCTCAAAAAGAAGCTGGATGCCAAGAAGGGATGTTGGGCCGAAGAACTCCCCGCGGTGCTATGGGCCATCCGGACAACGGCAGCAGAGGCAACAGGAGAGACCCCGTTCTGCATGGCATTCGGAAGCGAGGCGGTACTCCCGGTAGAAACTGATATACCCAGTGGCAGGGTAGAGAATTACAACGCCGAGACAAATGCCGATGGGCTATTACTCAACCTGGACCTCATCGAGGAGCGCCGCGACCAGGCACATATGTGCAACCAAACCTACAAGCAGCGGATCGCCCGGTATTATGACAGAAGGGTCCGGGAGAGAAACCTCCAGGTCGGGGACTGGGTCATGAGGAAGATCCAGAAAAAACCGTTGGCCTTAGAACCAGCATGGGAAGGGCCCTACCAGATCACTGCGGCCGTCGGACCGGCAACATTCCACATTGTAGACACCGAGGGCATCTATTCCGCCCGGCCATGGAATATCCAGCACCTACGGTTCTACCCTAGGTAGTAGCGGTTACAGAACGACAACGGTGTATTTGACATTAATACTACAATACGCAGTTTCAATAATAACAAATAAGCTACAGCAGTTGCAAGATGTGCATTTACAAGGTAAACAGCTAGCTACCGCCCCCCGGAGCCTCCAATCCCCGGCCCGCCGCTTTTTAGAGCCTGCTCCTGCTCCACCATCTCAGTCAAGGCTATATCAGCCTCCATCTGCTTAGCGTCAAGCCATCCTTTCTCCTTCCACTCCAGATAAGCGTCGGTGATGCCCTTCTCCCGAGCCGCGTCCAACATCTCTTCAAATTCCACCGACTCCCGGAAGTCGTCGACAGCCTTATCAGCTACTTCGGCAAGCTGGGATTCCGACAGCTTCTCCCTTCCTTGGGCGACCACTGTGACCTGGTTCTGCAGCTCCAAAACCTTCGCCTCCAGCTCCGTAATTCTCCCTTCCCGGGCGACAGCCTGGGTCTGCAGTTCCAAAACCCTCGTCTCCAGCTCTGCGACCCGCCCTTCCCGCGAAGCAGCTTGTCGATCGGCCTTTTCCCATTCTTGCTGCAGATCACGGCACAACCGACCGGTTAGCTCTTTCTCTCGCACGAGCTCGGTGCCCAACCGACCAACTTTCTCTCTTTCCTCTGCAAGCTTGGCTTCGGCCACGTCCGCCCGCACGCTCAGCTCCTCCACCCGCTCCTCCAAAACCGCAGCAGCCTCCCCTCTGGGCTCGGCGGCGCAAAGGCTATGAACCAGCTGCGAGGTATAAATCAACGAACATTAGCTCATACCACTCCAAGAGAAGCGGAAGCACAAGAACACTTACCCGAACAGCTAGTTCCACGGGTTTCATCCTGTTCTCGCCCGATCGACCAGTCTCAGGGTTATCCCGGTCGAGTCCCAAGGCTTCGAGGGTAGCAACCACGAACCTGCCAGTTCCATCAGCAGAGCTGCGAGTGGCTTTCGGCACCCGAGCCCTTCGATCAACAGCCTCCACGACGGGAGCCACCGCCCGCTCAGCTGGCCCAGCCGAGTTGGACGCCCCAGCGTCAAGGGTTCTCGCCCTCTTGGCCGGAGTTTCACCATGGCCGCCTCGGCGGTGACCGGACGCTTCTGCCGTTTCTCTCTCCCGCGAGGTTCGAACGGCCATCGGTCGCGCCACGGGTCCTGGACCAGGAGGTCTCACAGACCGCCCTTCCCGAATAAGTAGCGGGGAGGTATTCCCACCGCCCGGAAGCCTTCCATAGTAAGCATCCGGAAACACAAGCGGCACTGCCTTATCATGTTCCCCGCGTCTCTTGGTAGCCGTATCAATAACGGTCTTCGCGGCCACCTCCCCCGTCTCCGCCAATCTCGAGACTACAAGCTCCTCATCCGGTTCGATAGTCTCCTCAACTTTAAGCGCGAGCCGGGGAGGGTTAGCTACAACCGATAAGTCCAGCAGTCAGAACACAAGCAACCACGCAAAATGATGAAATTATGCAGGGCACCTTACCAGGTTTTCTCCCCATCTCGCATATCTCCAGCACGTTCCATCGGATGAAATTGTAGGAGCTCCGACTCAGATAGTCCCAGCCATAGAACAGCCGGTATATCCGTTGCTTCTCCAACTCCCCCAGCCAGTACGACTGATCCCCGATCGGCTGATAGGCCCCGGGCACCTGATGGCCCCTCCAGTTACGTTGCCACCTGCCGCCGGCCAGCACCACCGACTTCCTCCACGTATCTGAAACCGATGACGGCAGGTGCGTGATAGCAGCAGCATGCTCCCGCGTGGCAAAATTCACACAGCCGCTGCATTGGGCCTTTCGGCAGTAAGAAATCTTGTACAGCGCCCGAAACTCATTAACCGTGGGCCAGTTCATGTGGCTCAGGCTGAATAGGCACCCAAGCCCAAGCAACTGCCTCCACTGGTTGCTCGGAAGCTGAGCCGGGGAAAGATTTAATGAGCTCAGCATATACTGAACAAATTCCGGTAGCGGCAGCGATAGTCCGTGTCGGAATTGATCGTCGAAAACGGCAACCCAGCCCGGTTCCGGGTTACAGGCCAGCTCTCCGGGACGCAGCCCTCGAAGTTTAACAGAAGGATCGATGTCCCACTTCGCTCGAAACTCCCTGATCTCTCCCTCATCCATGCTTCTAATTGGTTCGTCACAAGGAATCGTCTTGTCACCATCCAGCAGCTCGTGCCTTCTGGGCCCACGGCCGGCGCCGCCATGATGCGCAGGTCTCCCAGACGCCATAATCCTAACACAAAATAAGTCAGATCTGCAGCAAGGTGGACGAGGAGAGTAGAAGGCAAAGGGTCTAGACAAACTGTGGAAGGAGGCGAGCAGAATGAACAATAAATAGGGCAACAAGAAAGGCAACAAAACCCCAGCCGTTGATTCCCTCCATCTCAGACCGCTCTCTATCGACACGTGTCCCAGCATGGATAAGGGATCCCATCTAGCATAACTGATGGGACTGATGGGCTTTCCTCTTTATCGCATGTCCGCCACCTGTCCCACTTATCAGCAGCATTTAGGGAGAAGGAGCGAATAACGAGGCGTCCATTCCCCTCGTTTCCCCAGAAAGTCAACTCCGACTCAATCCGACACCAGGGCGGTTCACAAGTATGATCATTCAACCGGCTGCATGGCTTTTCTTCCTTGAATATCTTGAAGACCTCTCACCGCTTGTCATTTTTTTCCAACTGCTTCGAGAGCATTCGTCCAGGTATGCACCCCCTCCTTTTAACACCATCCTCGTTGCATATCACTGGGGAACTCGTCTCGACATGGCATATCGCCCAGTCGAGATCCACCCAGCACTATGACATTTCACCGGCTTTGGGACATTTAACCCACTCCAAGGTATTCTACCGGTTGTCACCTTCCTTCGCCTACGGGCAGGAACGAGCCAACAGAAAAGGCTTCTAAACGCATGGCTTTATAAACCCGGGCGAGCTTACATCTAACCCATGTACTCTTGTCCAGCCGGATAAAAACCCTGCATCACACTGAACTGTGATACATTTGGGGATACATGGCGAGACTCGTTATCTCAACGCCACCCCACTGGGCAGATTGTTTCTCTAACACAGAACAAGTCTCCCCGCAGGCTAACAAACCTGCACGTTACCTCAACGCTTAACCAACAAAAGTTGAGAAGAACTAGCAAGTGTTAACCAGCGCCTCAGTACGGCCGTAACACTCTCCGGGATGTCTGTTGGCCTAGTCCACGCACCAACAGGCCCTCCCGTAGGCTAGCGTTTCCGGGACTCGTCTCGATATGGCAGAACGCCCGGTCGAGCTCCCGAGAACCAAGGAACTTTGAAGTATTCTAAAACTGGGGGACTCGCCGAAATGGCATTGCGTTCGGGCACCGGTCGAGGTCCACCCAGCCGCGTCTCCTTTCCGGGACTCGTCTCGATATGGCAGAACGCCCGGTCGAGCTCCCGAGAACCAAGGAACTTTGAAGCATTCTAAAACTGGGAGACTCGCCGAAATGGCATTGCGTCCGGGCACCGGTCGAGGTCCACCCAGCCGCGTCTCCTTTCCGGGACTCGTCTCGATATGGCAGAACGCCTGGTCGAGCTCCCGAGAACCAAGGAACTTTGAAGCATTCTAAACTGGGGGACTCGCCGAAATGGCATTGCGTCCGGGCACCGGTCGAGGTCCACCCAGCCGCATCTCATTTCCGGGACTCGCCGAAATAGGCATTGCGTCCGGGCACCGGTCGAGGTCCACTCAGCCGCGTCCAGTGCTACCGATATTATAAACATACTTATTTTACTTACCATCAACGACGCTACTCACCTCGGTCACGCCCAATCTTTAACGCGGACTTGGGGGACTGGGCACCGGTAGGTTGGTAACCCTGCGGGTCTGCAGGGCAAGAGTAAGACAGTTAAGTCCCCATTCAAGATTGCACTTGACCGGGAACTTGGGGGACTTGTTGACAGTAGCCGCAGAGAGGCTACAGCAGGCCCGCAGACCCGCAGCAAGCGCACCAGGGTCCGGCCCAAGGGTCGGGACCGGATCACCAGCACCCGGCCTCGGGGCCCGGCACTCTATCCTGCCTCTAGGGACCCAGGGGCCGGGGGCGCCAGCCTGCCTAAGAGGGAACCAGAAGGTATAAGCAGAAGGGAACCAGTCCCACATCGAAGAGTGAGGCCAGTCCTTACCCCCAACCACCTATATATGGGCCCCAACTACCTTCTTTATGAGGTAACTCGTCTCTCTCCCCGCTTACATACGTGTCTTGGTTATATATATTCCAACTATACTAACTTAGGCATCGGAGAGGAGAAGACCGGCCCGCCCGGTATTCCCCTTAGTGAGCAGGATTGCAGGAGATAGAGGTGGATTCATCAAGTATCTACTAGACCCCCGGGTTTAGGCAGAAACAACCCCGCTGATATGTTCACCAAGCCGGTTCCGCACAGCAAGTTCCAACATTGTTTGGACTTGCTAAATGTTACAAGCTGTTAGTTGTCCTTTGGGGGCAACATCTGAGGCAGAGGAATTATTTGTACGTCTGGCATTGTTATGATGCATCTGGTACATCTGTTTCTGTGAGAGGATTCAAGTCAAGGTGGAGATTTGTTGGTATATGCCTTGAACTAGTCGTCTGGTGGCGCTGACTGAGTCGGGGATCTCGCTGTTATGTTGGGCTAGGGTTTCCTGTTGGGTTTAGTATATAAACGTCCTAAACCTAATTGTATTCTGTATTCCGTTTTTCCTCATCATAATAAAACTACTCTCCTCTGCCCGTGGACGTAGCCAACACATCGTTGGTGAACCACGTAAATCTGTGTTCTTTCTTACATTCGTTACAACAGTATGCTATAACAATTTTAGCTGCTTGTGCATTTGGAGATCAGACACGTAATTCATTGGTGTTTATCGTGATCGTTAAATCACGATAAACTATCGAATTGATCATTTTAGTTTTGTTGTTAAGTTATCGAATGGATTTGACTCATTTAAGCTTGTTAGCTTTTTACATGCTTCATATATAGGAGATAAATATTCATTTGGGTCTCTATTTGTCTTTCAAGTTGACGTACAAGTTCCAACTTTAGAACATCTCCAACAGCTCTAGTAAAACTTGAATTTTTTCTATTTTACAAGAAAAACACCATATATTTGCTTCAACAGCTCTTCAAAACCAATATCTATAATATAAAAAGTGGGGAAAAAAAAATATGAAGAATCTCTATATCTATAGAATTCTCAAAATTTGTATACTTCATTAACAAATCTCTAAAATTTATTGCTTGCCTTTTAGAATTCACTATCTCTCCTAAAAAAGGGAAAGAAGTGAATAAAGAAAAATATTTAATTTTGATTGACTCAAATAAATATATAATATGTATATAAATTCATTAAATTATATAAGAAAATATTTAATTTTATATGATAAAATAGAAGAGCGGTTGGAGTTGAGCCCTTTTTATTTTAGAGATAGAAAATTTATATATGAATTGTTGGAGATGCTTTAAGAATATTGATCAGCATTGTCTATGGACCAACGTCCCCGAAATATTATGATTGTTAGAGGGAGCCATATTTAATCTTTTTTTTTTTATGAGAGCCATATTTAATCATTGGTTCACATAAATCTACAATAATTGAGGTTTAAAGGTAAATTTTATTTTCTCAGATCGTTCATATTGCGATTAACTTTCACACAAAATTTTGTGTTCAACTTTTCTTTGCCAACTAGCAGTTAGGCTAATAATACAACATTTATGTAAACTATACTAATCAAAACGCCCAAGCTTAATCAAAAGAAGAAGAAATTGTCTTCTTTTTTTTTTTTTTTTTTTTGGAAGAAAAGATGTTCATATTTTGTTGGGCCGGGTCTCATTTAGAATCCTTAAACCTGTTGGGCATGTGTTTACATATACTGACGTCGTCCCAAAATCCTCTTATAAACATAGGGGTATAATGTCTTTTCCGTAACGTACATATACTGACGTTTCCGAACGTATCATATCGTTTCCGGCGTGTTTCCGAACGTTTCCTTAAGTTCTGTGAAATTACACGCTTGGGTACTCGTCGGATAGATGCCTAATTTTCCCGGAAACGCACCGGAGCATAATGAATAGATGAAAAGACAATTTTGCCCCTAGGTGTTTTCTCTTATATATCGGTGTTACTTTGTCCTCTTCATCTGAACTCCCCACTTTCTCTCTCTCTATCCCTTTCTCCGATGGAGATGGACTCCCTCCCCAACGGCAGCTCCGCCTCGCCGAGCCCAGGCCCAAGCCCAATCCCAAGCCCAGCCACCGCACCACCGCCGCCGTCCTCAAAGCTCAACCACCTCTCCGACTCCTTCAAGCTCGAGCACCAGTTCCTCCGCGTCCCCTTCGAGCACTACAAGAAGACGATCCGCGCCAACCACCGCGTCGCCGAGAAGGAGATGTCTGCCGTCATCAACGGCGTCAACGAAGCCGCCGATCGCGACGACATGCTCACTGACGACGCCGTTAGTCACCTCAATTCCCTCGTCTCGAAACTCCAAGGCCTCAAACGGAAGGTAACAACCAATGACAATCCAATCATTTAAAATCACAGTTATGATCTGGAGTATCTGAATTATCGAAATTCGAGTTAATTAGACCTAATTATCTAATTTAGGATCAGTTATTTTTAATTAGATTGTGAAATTGTGATAGATTGGTGATTGATGTGTTTGATTGGTTGGTGAAGCTGGAGGAGGGGAGCAAGACTGAGAACTTACAGGCGCAGCGGTGCCGGGCGAGGCTGGATCATTTAGAATCAGCAGATGTGGAGAATTTGTCAGAATGGAACAATGTGCGGTTGAACCGGATCCTTGTGGACTATATGTTGAGGATGTCTTACTACGACACTGCGGCAAAGTTGGCTGAAAGCCAGAATATTCAGGTAGTTGAGCTTACTGGTCTCGGATTAGCTAGCATTATGTGACTTTGTGGATCGTTATGCTATGGTTTCAGTGTTGTTACTTACGTTTTTGTAACTAATGCTAAGCATATACACTGAAATTTAGCTTGTATAATGGTGTTTTTTGTAGTCCGTAAAGTTATGTAAGTATAATAGCTTATTGATTTAGACAGGTTGAGTCTTATTGCTCGAGTATAAGAGTTCAAAGAGTAAAGAAAATATAAATAAGTAATGGATTATGGATAGCGGTTTATCTCCTTGGAAGACTGCCGGGGTTCATTGGCATGTTACATTCTCTTTGCTTTTAAGCATAATGCTGATTCTGACATTAATTTTATACTGCAACATGATTAGTGGTTCTTATGTACCAGGATCTTGTTGATATCGATGTATTTCAAGAAGCCAGAAAGGTTATTGAAGCACTCCTGAATAAGGAGGTAGGCCCTGCCCTAGCCTGGTGTGCCGAGAACAAATCAAGGTTAAAAAAATCCAAGGTATGCTTTCTCTTTTTCAGTTTGTGTCTGTTGGTGGGAAGACCTTGGTATAATTGGGGTGGTTAGATGAGTTTTGTATGTACATATTTTTACTTTGATTGTTTTTTGAATTAAAAACGAATATTCTCTCTATAAGCTAAAGCTGGCAATTCTTTTGATGCATCTCTCTTTCTGTTTTATAATTTGATTTACTGTTGTTCTCACAATATGGGATACATGTTCTTGTTGCGCATACATATTGCACATGTCCTGCATACTGACTGCACAGTAGGAGATTAAAGTAATGGAAAATGATTTTTTCATGTATCATTACTCATTCTTGTCCTACGTGGTTCAAAGGTCCACCATAATGATAGCTGAACTTCCTTCTTCGGCAGTATGCCTGATTTATGATAATTGCTCATGAAGTTATATTCGATATCATTGCATGTCTAGATTCTAGTATACGGGCTTTTTTTTATATATATATTTTTTTTATATTGTGGCTTGCTGGCACGAAGAAAGTAATCATGTCTTTTGTTTTCTGAGGGGACAGTAGGCAGTTTACTTCTTCTAGTTAGATTAATGCACTTGTATATATATGAGCGAGAATAAAATGGCATATTTCATACTGTCCTTGAACTCCACTTATGTCAGTTGCTGCTTTTAACTGCTTCTTTTATCAGACAAAACACATAGGGACTAATTACTACTCCGATACTTGTCGTAAATGTATTGTACTAAAACTTGACTATTTGTCTAATACTGCATCTTCTGTTGATGTCAGAGCAAATTGGAGTTCCAGCTAAGACTTCAAGAGTTTATAGAGTTGGTACGAGCTGAAAATAACTTGCGAGCTATCACATATGCCCAGAAACACCTTGCACCATGGGGTACTACTTATATGAAAGAACTGCAGCGAGTCTTTGTAACAGTAGCCTATAAGAGTACTACTGAATGCGGTACATACAAGGTGATTATTTCCTCTTGTTCAGAAGCTCCTGTTCTTTTTGGGCTACTTTCAAAGCATTTTTCTTCTATTTTTTGATATGGTGGTTTTTGCTAGTCTTGAATTAGTTGTATACCTTTGTTTTATTGCATGTAAAGATATAACTCGAATGTGAAAGTAGTAAACGAAATACTTTTGGGGACTATGGTCTCTGATCAAAATTCTCCAAAGATATGTGATTGGTTTTCTCTTTGGTTGGTTATGCTGTGCAGGTTTTATTTGAACCAAAGCAATGGGATTACCTTGTTGACCAATTCAAACAGGAATTCTGCAAGTTATATGGCATGACGCTTGAGCCCCTGCTGAATATTTATCTGCAAGCAGGACTATCTGCTCTGAAAACTCCGTATCCATTTACTGCTATTCCAATTTCTATATTGTTGTCTATATATATATATATATATATATATATAATCTGTGGGTTCTGCCTGGAAGATAATCCAATTAGAATTGTAGAATTGTGAAACAGAAAAAAACAAATTTGCCTTTACTGACAATAATTTTTTGTGGTTGTTAAGTACATGGATTGAGGGAATATTTTTACAATGGATAATGAAAACTGTTTTCATGTCAATATGGCTTTACTTTTCATTAAGGGATTGTAAGTTTTACAATCCTTACTTTCATAAAAGTGGCTTCTTTGTCATTTGGTCTCATCTGATTCACCTTTATACACACGTGGTCATTGCATTTGAGCTGCATCTTGTATCCAGATCTGTTGTTTTGCCTCGACCTATTCCAGATACTGTTATGAAGATGATTGCACCAAGGAGGATCCACTGTCACAGGAAGGTTTCCGTAAGCTAGCCATGCCATTACCGTATTCTAAGCAGCATCACTCGAAGCTTGTTTGCTATATAACTAAGGAACTGATGGACACGGAAAATCCACCACAAGTTCTGCCGAACGGCTATGTTTACAGCACCAAGGTTCAAATTCATTCATTTTTGCCAGTAATAATTAGATGATTAGTCATCGAGTATTATGATCTTTACTTGAGTTTATATTTGGGCAGGCTCTGGAAGACATGGCCAAGAAATATAATGGGAAAATTACCTGTCCGAGGACAGGTTTGGTCTGCAACTACACAGATCTTGTGAAGGCATACATATCATGAATCTACATATCTATTCAAGCTTTATGATCCTGGCTTTAAGCGGCCTGTGCTCTATGTACATAAATCCTTACCTTTCAATTTAAGTACCACAAATTCTGGTATAAAAACTTTCCCTACGCTGTTACTTTCATGATGCCTCAACTCGGTGTTGCCCTTGGGAACCTTGAAAGGCTGAAACACGTATATAAGCAAGTTACTCGTTACAGTTTTATTTCTTATCAATTTCAAATTTACTTGATAAGATTTGAGATGGTAGTGCAATTACTATGGGGAAAATAGGAGGAAAGATTCGAAAATAATCCTATAATAGCATGAACTCTCCCTTCTCCTTTGTACATAGAATCGAAGAAAAGGTATCTAAGGAACTGATTGATTCAACGACGGTACCCAAAATTTATATAGTAAATTAGGAGCCACTTGAAATCTACCATCATCTGCTGAAGAAAATGAAATAATTTATGTTCTTCCTTATTTTGGTCAAGTTCTTGACTTGATCGACTTCGTTCGTGATTGTGAAAACACGTGCTGGGTGGGGTTGGCCTACCTGTCCTTCCTGTACTTCAGAAGAATTGAACCCACAGAAATTAGGTAAACATTTGATCTTTTGTACTTAGATATTTGGGGTCTCAAATTTGGGTTCAAACATTTTAGGCCAAGTAATTTGCAAATTTCCAGAATTCACTTGCTAGCCAAGTCTTGGTTATGGCTAATTCCCAAGTAGCTGTAGTTGTGGAGAACTGGAAAGAGAAAGCTGCAAGGTTAGTTACTTTTAGCTGGTATTGTACAGATGATGATTTGCAGTATCTGTATATTGGTAGAAATAGTGGTAGCTGATTTTGTTTCGTTGAGAGATTTTTGGTGTTCGAACAATGCAGATTAGAGCATATTCTTTTTCGAACTCCAATGCATTTACTGTTGAATTCTGGTGATGGGTACAACTGTGTGTTTTTTTATGTGTTGTCCAGAAATACTGATTCGAGTAAGAGATGGCCGACGATGAAGGAGATTGCTGATCCTAAGGGGCCTTTCCTCCCCAAGTGGAGAATGATATTTATAGTGTCATGTCTGGTTGCTGTGCTACTGGATCCTTTGTTCCTCTACATTCCTATTATCAATGATGATGCCAAGTGCATGAGTTTGGATAGAAACTTGAAGATAGCTGCTCCTGTCTTACGAACGGTCACGGATGTCTTTTACATACTGAATATTATTCTTCAACTGTGTAAATCTAAGAATTGGTTAGCTTTCATCAATGCATTTCGGTCAGGAAGTTGCTCCTCTGTATTATCTAACTTGAGAAGTATTTCACCAAGCATAGCTAAGACGATGTGGAAGTCATACATACTAATTGATGTTTTTGCTGTTCTTCCCCTTCCACAGGTAAGTGAAGGCCCTATGTGCAGTTGATTGTTTCTCCAATCTCCTTATTAGTCAAGATTGCATTTCAAGTAGGATTTAAATTCCTGCTGACAGTAGGAGTCTTATTATAACAAACTATCACTAGGTTGTCTAAAATGAAAAGTGATATGATATTCTAATTTGAACGGGTTCTTGACTAATTTCTCTATACCCAATATGTAACCACTGTTGGTATAAAGTATAAACACTGTAACATGTATGCAGGTAGTAATCCTCATCTTCTTTTCAAAAATGAGGGGGGTCAGATCTTTGAATACAAGGAAGCTTCTGAGCTTTCTTGTTCTGGTGCAATATGTTCCACGGGTCCTTCGTATCTACATATCATGTAAGGAACCTAAGAAGTCTTCCAAAGAAGAAATTGCAACATGGGTCAAAGGTGTACTCAACTTCTTTATGTACATCCTTGCCAGTCATGTAAGTGTCAAGCTCTCATGTTGTATATGAATCCGTTTGCTTTTAATGTATGTTGACTGTTGAGGAACGACTGGGCTTGGTTGGATTTTTTGGTGAAGGTTTAGGTCTTGAATAATGGAATCTTTGATTAATGGAAAACAGAGATAGTGCAAAATGATCATCATGACAAAAATGAAAATAGCAGTATAACTCACCCGAGACCTTCCAATATTTATGTTCTTAACGCCAATCAATCAGTAGTACATGTTGAAGCTTTGATTGCATCAGAACCTATTGATATTCTTTGATATCTGACTAACTTCTTGGTCCTTTAGGTACTTGGAGCCTGTTGGTACTTCTTTGCAGTTGAAAGACTCACAAATTGTTGGCAACATGCCTGTCGAAATGAAAATGGATGTGTTCCTAGTACTTTTGACTGTCAAGATCACAATTCATTGAGAAATATAACATTACTAAATGACTTATGCCCAGTAGATCCACCAAATGCAAAACTATTTGATTTTGGTATTTTTCTTGCTACCCTTCAGTCTGGTATACTGGGTTCAACTGATTATCCAAAGAAATTGTCGAACTGTTTTTGGTGGGGCCTGCGAAATCTTAGGTCTGTACTAATAATCAAATTCGTCTCATTGAGTTTAATCGACTTTAATTTGTATGTGAACTAAGATGTTTATCCATTTCATTTTGCAGTTCTCTTGGTTCAAATCTTCAGACAAGTACCAATACATGGGAAACCCTTTTTGCAGCTCTAATTTGTATTATTGGCTTACTACTTTTGTTATATCTTATTGGAAACATGCAGGTTGGTACAAGTCTATACGCATAAATTCATCAAGCTTAACTCTGAAATTCTGTATATTTTGTTTTCCTCATTTGAGCAGCATTTATTTATGTTTAGGAAAGACCATTACTTGTTCACAGCTCAAATGATTAAATAGGAAGACTAT
The DNA here is from genome assembly GCA_963682095.1 of Potentilla sterilis. Taxonomy (NCBI): domain Eukaryota; kingdom Viridiplantae; phylum Streptophyta; class Magnoliopsida; order Rosales; family Rosaceae; genus Potentilla; species Potentilla sterilis. The sequence continues at coordinate 48,133,797 of OY821763.1, forward strand.
AATCTCTGTGAATATTCATGATCTGTTGTGCAGCATATCTTAGAGCTAGACTATACATTCCTGGCCCCCTTATATGTTTAGCATATGTGATCTATGAATGAAGATTGCTGACTGCATATTCCATCTTTATTTTGATTACAATCAAATGTATACTGAATTCTTGGTTATGAGTTATGACATAGCTGAAGGTCAACTTCTGATACCCCTGTTTAAGTCCATTTTAATCCAAAAGATCAATCTCAGTTTTTATAGTTGATAGAAACATGTTTCCACTTAACATATTATATGGGATGTAAACATTCCATGCACCGTGATTCCTCAAAATTGTGGATCCGATTTACAGTTTTGTATTACTCTATCATCAACTGAATCTCTACTTGTGTGAAATAGATGTATATGCAGACGGATGCTGCAATATTAGAGTCAAATAGACACAAGACGAAAGTCAAAAGGGCTGTGGAAAAGAAAGGTCGAGAGTTGGACTTGTGGTTATTGAAAAATGGCATCCCCAGTAGAAGAAAAAACGAGATGATGGAAAGGGTACAGCAAGAGCTTGCCGAAAGGAGGAATGTTGATGTGGAAAATATTATTTCTATTCTTCCTGAGGAACTGCAAAGCTATATGAAAAATTTGTTGCCATTGGCTCGGCTAAAGAAAGTAAGTTGCTCTGCCTATTTAGAAAGTAATTAAATTAACTGGAAGACGCATCCGTTTTAAAAATATAACCACTTTGATAACATATCCATATTTCAGCATGTTCCATCCTGCTAGAACTTCAAAGTTATATATCATCAATAAGAGTACCTATTAATAACCAGTTGTCTCAAATTCACAGGTACCACTGCTTGAAACAATGGATGAAGAAGTATTGAAAGAAATCAGTGAGTATCTTGAACCCAAAAGATTTGAGATTACTGGGAAGGAATATCTTTCTAGAGATGGGGAACCACTTGAAAAGATGATATTCATAGTTGAAGGAGATCTTGGGGTTGAAAGAAGAAACGTTCCTGGTCGTGACCTTTTATACCCGGGAGACTTTTATGGAGCAGAACTTCTGGAGTGGGTATCAGTATCAACTACCTCTTTTCCCGCTACATTACCCTTATCCATAGATTCTTCTTATGTCACCAACAATGATAGTGTTATTTTTCTCAAGGCTGACGACTTGAAGAGTGTAGTATCTAAATTCAGGTCGCGTTTTAGCAAGGAGATCACACTTCCATCCATCTCTCAACCAGAAGTTTTGACTTCTTTCCAGCTGACTATGCTTAAGAAAGTAAGTTCCTTTGTCTATCAATGAGTTAGTTTCTACGGAAACCTATAATTTTAGTAGGACGGTCAAAACTATTCTTTTTCACCTTATAAGTTTATAACTATTATTTGGTGAGTATATTGATGTTTCTGATTGGATTATACGTTTCTCATTGTTTTCCTTAATTACTGCATTCAAATCATAGGTGCCCATGTTTCAAGCTACAGACGATGCAATGTTAAAAGCAATCTCTAAGCATCTGAAGCCAGTGACCTACACTGATGGGATGTATATAATGAAAAAGGATGAACCACTTGAGTTGATGTTCTTCGTCCTAGCCGGATATGTAGTCACCGAAAGTTATCCTCATTTTGTTGTTCGTATAGGAGAATTCTGTGGACAAGAACTTCTAGATTGGTCATCCACTACCTCTTTTCATAAGGAAGTTCCTACAGCAATTGAGTCTGCTAAGGCCAACGGTGATGTTAGAGTCCTTGCTCTGATGTTGGAAGACTGGGTGAGTATAGTCCATAGATTTGAGTTTGGACAAAACAAGAGGAAAATTAATCTAGTGGTGGAAAAGAAGAGTAGAGAGTTAGACTTGTGGTTATTTAATTCTGGTATTCCTAGTACAAAAAAAAATGCGATCATGGAAAGGGTAAGCCAAGAACTGGAAGAATATAGGGATGTTGATGTCGAGAATGTCCTTTTTATTCTTCCTGTGGAACTTCAGAGCTTTATCAAAAGCTGTTTGCCAGTTACTCGGTTAAAGAAAGTAAGTTACTGAAACAAACCCCAATTAGTTTAGCAGACAGGATATACATGAGACTTTTACTTTGACATATGCATGTTCCATCCAACTATGACTTTACATATCCTTTTTCTCATTTTCTTACAGGTGCCAATGCTTAGCAGTGTCGATGAAGAAGTGTTGAGACAACTAGGTGAACATGTCAAACCGATTAAGTATACAAATATTCGTGGGAAAGTATATCATTCTCGCGATGGAGAACCACTTGAAAAGATGATATTCGTTGTTGAGGGTGATCTAGGCGTTGAAAGAAGAAACATTCCTGGTCGTGACCTTTTATACCCGGGAGACTTTTATGGAGCAGAACTTCTGGAGTGGGTATCAGTATCAAATACCTCTTTTCCTGCCAGATTACCCTTATCAGTCGATTCTGCTTATGTCACCAACAACGATAGCATCCTTGTTCTCATGGCAGATGACTTGAAGAGTGTAGTATCTAAGTTCAGGTCGCATTTCAGCAAGGAGATAACCCTTCCACCTGATACTCAGCCAGAGCTTTTGATTTCTTTTCAGTTGACTATGCTAAAGAAGGTAAGTTCCAACTCCATCAGTCCATCATATATAGCTATACTGCTAATAATGATACATTATATGTGGATGATGTTACTTTAAGAGCATTATTAAGTTTCTGAAATCTTTCATTCACTCTTAGGTGCCTCGGTTTCAAACTATGGACGAAGAGATGTTGAAAGCAATATGTGCGCATATGAAGCCCTTGACCTATACTGACAGGGTGTATATCTTAAAAAAAGAAGAACCAGTTCAACTGATGTTCTTTGTGCTAGCCGGATATGTAGTCACTGAAAGTTATCCTCGTGTTGCTGTCCGTGTAGGAGAATTCTGTGGACAAGAACTTCTAGATAGCACATCAGTTATCTCCGATCCTGCCAAATTACCCACAGCACTCGAGTCTGCTAGGGCCAATGGTGATGTTAGAGTCCTTGCTCTCACATCTGACGATTGGTTTAGTGTAGTCCGAATGTACAATTACATCTAATTCTCTTATGTGTACTTTTTGTTTTTTATATTATTATTATCAAAAATTAATTAATTCATTCAATCGAAAACTACATCAAGGAGTATATAGTGGCCTCGTTAAACTTACCTAAACTTACCTAATAGCAGGAAGAGTACCACACTCCGTTTAGCAAAACTCAAAACTAACTAGACTAGCTCATCAACTATAGTAGAAAGGTGAATGTTGAATACAAGAGGTGGAGAAGAAATTAAACGAAAATCTTGCACACATTGCATGTCTTAAACGTAAGAAAGAACTGATTGCCAAGCGTGAATAGATCAATATGTTATATGATTTTCTGGATCAAGCATTTACTAGTACAATATATAATTATATATTACTTATTAGAGTCCAGTGCAACTCTTCTCATATATGTTGCCTCAACTTGGTGTTACTCTCGGAAACTTGAAATATGTAAATAACCAAGTTACTCTTTACAACCATTTTATTTCCAATCAATTTCACACTTGTACCAAAACATATTACATGTATTCAATTTATCTCTGATGGAACTCCAAGTATCGTTTGAACTAGTGCAATTACTGTGGAAAAGGGGTTTCGGAAAGTAATTCTATGATTGCATGAACTCTCACTTGTCTTTTGCACAGAGAATAGAAACAAAATATTCAAGGAATTGATTCATTCTACGACACTGATTGACCACCCACGGTAGTACCTGAAATTTACTCTCTACAGCAAATTAGGAGACTTAACTAATCAACTGCTGGCACATTAAACACTGTAAAAATGTATGCAGGTAGCTAGTAATTCTCATCTTTTCAAATATGAGGGGCGTTAAATCTTGGAATAGAGCTTTATTATTACGCGCCATCACTTTCTTGCAAATATAGCATTACATAAAGGTAGGGAAATCTGATCATCATGTTATATATTTAGGTTTCTGGATCAACCACGTACGTACATGGTATAATGTATATTACTTATTAGAGTGTAGTGCAACTCTTTTTGATAGGAAACAAAACTATAACTCTCCTGAATAGGTATGAGACACTTTCTTCTTGTTGCTGCCGTGCTTGGTAACTCTTTTGGAGTGAAACTTAACTGGCAGAGCGGAGTGAATGGTTGCAGTTGAACTTGGAAATGGAGAAGGAAATTCAGGTATCGGCGGCGTAAAATTGGTCCAGTGAGTGGCAATCTTCTGTCCTTTTGCGCAATGGCCGGCAAATGTGCAGATGAAATCAAATGTACGTGCCTGGTTGAACAATATTGACATTAACTGGCTTGTCTGATTCCAAAATCGGATGTGTGGTGGTGCTGCTGTCGAAATCCTCCTTAGTTACTAAAGCCACGTCTTGTTCTCCTGCTGGAAACTCAAATGCTGCACAAGAAAAGAAACAACACCTTTTAGTATCTTCATCATCGTAAATATTTACACCAGGCCACTTGCATATGCATATGCCATAAAATGGAAATCGTGTATCGAAATATTACTAATTTGGATATATATATATATATATATATATATATATATATATATATATGAACCCAATAAAGCGAATGATAAATGTGGTATTGGTTGAGAGATTTAACTAAAAAAAAAAAAAAAAAAAAACTAGTAATGCTTACTTATACCATCGACGTCGTAGGTTTCAAATTAAGGTATGCTTGGCCGCCCAGGCCTTACATGTGCCAACTCCACCAGAAGGAATAGACCTATCCAATTTGTACTCTTTAGCTTCTGTTGTATGTAACATTGCTGACAATGCTACAACAGCAACCAAAACAATCATGGCTTTCCCCATCACAGTATCTAATCCATAAGCTTCACTGTCCTTAATTGTGTTACTGTGTAAGAAATGTAGGAAATCGGTAATGACGACTGACAGTGGTGCCGGACTTTATAGAGGAAGAGACCTCTTGGATATTTGGAAACCAGGCGTCCAAGTAGCTCTTGCAACCTCTCGGATATTGGGAAAGCAAGCGGTTGAGCTACTCCCGCCAAGTTATTGTTCTTTGTGAGTTATGTACTATATTGTGTTTGACACCCTGAAGTTGCTAGCTGTGGTGTTGTTCGAACTTATATGCCAATATTTAATCATACATAACAAGGGTTGATTATGTTCACATTAAGTTTGGTATTAATAATTCTTGAACATTTCGATCAGTAGGTTAATTACGTACTTGCATGCTTAAGTACATTAGAATACGGCTATGAATAACCCCCATATACGCCAGAGGTACATTTTCTTATGGGGGCTGGTGGGAAGAGAATATTATTGTTTGATTGTTTTTCTTTGTTGGTGGTTAAAGATTCCAAAATTTCCAGGGAGGGAAGAGAATCCACTAGTTTATTCCCACCAGTTGCTACCTCCTTCCTTCGCCACATGAAAATGTACCTTGATTAGCCAAGAGAAACTTCTGCTTACCAGTGTTGGAAGTGTTTAGGGCTTCCAAACGTACTGTAAATTAATGTATCGAGCTTTGAGACAAGATTAACGTATAAACAATTTTGTGTAGAGAGACGATGCTTTGGACTAGAGGGGAAAGGCTCGGGAGTCTGGACTCTGATAAAACATTACCAGAAGAGGTGATAACTGCAAACTGGGACTAGGCTACCGGTCAAATTGGTGGCGCTCTCTATTTATTCTCCGATGCGGGTTCCAGTTTAGCCCCCTCGCATCAAGCCCTAATATCTCAACACGGGCCATACAACTCGAAACCCTAGATTTCGATTTGGGTGCATACTAATCATATATACTATGACGCGGTGTGTTTGTTTCAGAAATGGACGAGAAGGTTGTCCCTAGCTCGCATTGATTTGTTGCTATAAAGTTGATATACTTTTGTAGTTTTTACTTGAAGAAAATCTTATGGTGATCGAGTTTTTACTTTCAGATGAACATTAGGAGAATGTCAACGAGTGGCTCACCTGACATGAATGATGATAAAGAGCACAGCTTTGTGTCTAGTGCAGGGTTATTAAGAACATCTCAATTTTACCTTGCTAGCTATACTGCAAAATATATCTCAGCTTAATGTTTTCGATGGAAGAGAATCTACTCTATAGTTGATTCTCATCACGTTTCTTGGCAACATGAAAATGTATCTCAAGTAGTTAAGAAACTCTTCTGCTAACCAGTGTTAAAGTACTGCATTTATAGAAAAAACTTGAAAATATCCGAAGGAAGTCAGTCACTGTTTTCTCTCACACAATATTCATTTTGCTCAACATTAATTAAAAGTTCAGAGTTTAAACTAGTAAAGAACTAAATCTTAATTCAAAAGTAAGGAGAGTACAAATAAATTTGATCGTTATTCGATCTTAATCTTATTTTCTGTTTCTAGATCACATGATAGACCATACAGATATATATGGATTCAAACAATCACAACGTACTGAAGGCTTCTTGAGTTATTGCTAGCTAGCAAGGACTTTTGCTCCACGGTTGAATTGGATCATTTCAGACCAAACCTTCCTAGTTACTCATGTTTTCCGCTACAAACTTGAAAGGCCGGGACTGCATAGATTGATCAGCAGCACCAGATTCACTTGGACTCGGACATGGACTAGGAGGCAAAGGCGCAGAGGCGAAAAAAATGGCGAATTTTTGCCCGCTGGCGCAATGCTCACCAAAGCTGCATGTGAAATAGAATGTACCACTCCCCCCAACCGTAATTTTACCTGGTTCTGGGAATTGAGCAATGGGACTCTTCATGTTACAAGCGTCGAAGTCTTCCTTAGTTAGCACAGTGATGTCATGCACTCCTTCTTCAAAGTTAAACACTGCAAGCAGAAATAACAAACAACCAATTTAGAAAGATATTATCATCGAGAAATTAAGAAAAATTATAAGAAAAGGACAGTTAATTCAGAGAAATGAAGCACTATCTAGTTCACCTAGGGTGTCATTCTCAACAAAATAGTACTTGGAAACCCATGAAGCATAATAGTCGGGAGTGGGAGGAACCATCCAACCCATGTCGTCTCCTACAGTGTATTCTGCGCCTTCTGCAATTGCTACAAAGCCTGCAATGGCTATGATAAGCACAAGCACAAGCACATTCACATAGTACTTCATATTCATGGCGGTTTGAGCTGGTTATTAATTTCCAGTCCTTATCTTTCGTCTATGGTTGAGTGAGTTTAGATGTGGCTATGTCTGTGAGAATTTATTCATGGAGAAGTTTTGGATTTTAGAAAGTGGTTCACTGACACCCGGCCAAATTTCACATAGATATCATCCTATGATCTATGCCTTGTGTTTGACGAACATCCGGCCTGCCGGAAATTGCAATAGTTATGCCTGCATATGTATGTTGTGCATTACTAAATCTAAAATTATAATCATATGATTAAGTATAATACCGTTGAAATTAGTTATGTCAAAAAAATGTAACCCATAGCAGGCCAGATTTTGTATTATAAAAGTTGGGGTTAGTATTATAAACTCTAGCTAGCTACACTCACAAGGTTTTTTTACATATAGGCTGGCCAACAGTAACATTTCGCGAGCATGTTTATCTAATCAATACGTAATTAGTCATAAAAATCATGCTTAACCTACATCAAAATGCATGTAAACCTAATGGTAGAGATTCTTATTTTGTTTCGTTTTCAACTCTTAATTAGATTTTATATTTATACAAGTTCTGATACTATTAGATGACCATGCTGTTATAACGAAAAACTATATATAAGAACTCGTATCATTTCACTCAAATTAATCAGAATACTATATTCAATTATTCATACCCTCCAACAACAACAACAAAACACTCATGCCCCAGTATTTTCAATCAAAGGATACCATCCACTACAAAACGTTAAGGCAGATTGTTCAAAAAGAAAAAAGTGGTCTCAAATAATTCAAGTAAAAGAAGAACATATGGCGGATTGGTGGAACTAAAGTAGTACCACTAAGCAAAAGAAAAAATAAACCCAAAGAAAAAACGTACGGAACCAGAGTAATACATACTTCATAACTAAAATCAATCGATGATAAATTGGGAACTGTTTTTTTTTTTTTGGTAATGATAAATTCATTGAAGAAACACCACGGAGATTACAACCAAAGAGAACAAAAAACCTAACTTAACGAGCTAGGACTGAACTGAAGCAGTTTACGTCCTAAATTGTTATAAACATGTATCATGTATGATCAATACCTTCAACAAGAACCACACCCCAACCATGCACAGTAGTATTGCACACTGATGAACGCTAAATTAAGCATATACGTGAACGTTTTTTCAATATAATGTATCTTAATTGTTGAAGCATATCAACTCAATTATGCCTCCCGCACTCCCCACCCATGATCTAAGGCACAATCGTGCATGGACCTAAGGCACAGCAAGTCTTCCAAGTCGATCAATCATTCATAAACTTCCAATTAGCATATATAACTTTCCAAAAGGAAATGTTACGTCTAACTTTATAAAATGTCGGAACCCTCGTGGATCATATATGGGAGGATAGAAATTATATTCCATGATTTGGATCCTTCAACGGCTTCATGGTCAATAATGAACCACACAACCAAGTTGCTTTGATGAAAAAAAGATTTCCAGCCATGTTTATAATGAAGAATTAGCTTCGCTGTATCTTCACTCTGCAAATTTGCCACCCTCCCTTTTCAATCTATACTACGTTCAATCTTCTCGTCAATAAGTTGGAGTTACCATTTTTATAGTTCAACCGGCCTCCTTATTAAGTTGGAGTTCTCATGTCTAACCGCGAAGTGACCTTAGATGTGGAGCACTCGAAAGTTGAGAGGTTAGCTTTGTTTTTTTTAAACTCCATATGTGATTTCTGTGAGTAAAATTTATATGTAGTCGCCATGGATCCATTTTGTGTGTCACAACGCCTTTAAAGTTTCCTTCTTTGTTTCTTGCCCAGTGATTTGGATTCATATTCTGAGGTTTCCAGAGGAGTGCATATATCAAGTAAAAAATGGCAAGCCGTTGCAAAATTTCTTGGCTTTTACTGGATGCTAGCAAAGTGGAAGGAAATATTCGTGACTTCATGTGTGTTTGCTGTTTTACTGGATCCATTGTTCCTCTACATTCCGATCATCAACTACGATTTGAAGTGTTTACGATTCGACGGAAACCTGAAGACGGCAACTCTCATCTTACGATCAATTACAGATCTCTTCTATATAATGGATATCATTGTTCAAATTTATAGATACAAGGACTACTCCTCTTTGTTTCCAACAATAGCAAAGACAATTGGGCGGTCGTACATCGTAATTGACATTTTAGCTATCCTTCCCTTTCCCCAGGTAAATTAACGAACAGAATAAACCCTATTTGGAGAGAAGTTGGTAGTAACTGTTAATGATTGTTCCAGGTAGTAATTCAAACTATGTCTTCGAATACGAGAGCTTCAAGATCTTTGAGTACAAGGAAGCTTCTTATGAACTTTTTTCTTCTAATACAATATGTGCCACGGGTTCTTCGGATTTATTTGCTGTGTAAGGAACCAAAAAAGTCTCACAAGGCCACAGAGACTGCAATATGGGTAAAAGGTGTACTAAATTTCTTCATGTACATCCTTGCCAGCCATGTAAGTTTTAATAGCTATACCATTTCTTCATTTTCTTGGATAAACTCATAGAAGTTTAGTATTATATTGTCGATCAAGAGTCCAAGATGGATGAACAAGTTGATCTTGCAAAAACAAAATTAGTAGGAATCGAAGGACAACTCTGCCATTGTATTCATGCTCTCGTTTATTCTCATGAGACTATATATATAGCCGTTATTCAGTTTTCCTATCCAGAATTTTCTCTAAATTAAGTTCTTGATAGTACAGTACTTCATTTCATTTATTGATTCTTTAGGTTCTTGGAGCTGTATGGTATTTTTTCGCTGTCCAAAGAATGCTAGGTTGCTGGCAATATGCTTGTCGAAACGAAAGTGGATGCGGCACTGGTACTTTTGGCTGTCATGAACATCATACAGTTAAAAATATCGAATTCCTGAATGATATATGCCCTATAGATCCACCAGATGCAAAACTTTTTGATTTTGGTATTTATCTAAGTATCCTTCAGTCCAGTATACCGAGATCGACAAATTTTAAGCAAAAGGTTTCGAACTGCTTTTGTTGGGGCATTCGCAATTTGAGGTTTGTACAATTGAAAATTAAAAGCTTTCATGTATCTTGCCTACAGTCCTAGACAGAGAGATGCTGTTTAAAAATATATCTACTCACTTTAGGAAATTTCAGGTCAGCATACTACTGCATAATTGTATTTAATATATATTGGTCCTTTTAATTTTGCAGTTCTCTTGGTTCAAATCTCCAGCCTAGTACCAATACAATGGAAAACCTCTTTGTGGCATTTGTTTCTATAATCGGCTTGCTACTATTTATATATCTTATCGGAAATTTACAGGTTGGTAAACTAGTCAAAAGCACAAGTTTTAAAGATTTTTATTTCATGAAATTCTTTCTACCTTACTATGTTGGTGAGTTGGAACTAAAAATCGATGATGAACCTAATATTATCGACCTTAATTACTTTGTTGTGGCACAGACCTATCTGCAGCTAGACACTGCAAGAATAGAGGCGCATAGGCACAAGATGAAAGTCGAAGGGAAGCTGGAAAAGAATGATACTGAGATAGAATTGTGGTTATCTAAAAATGGCATTGCTAAAAGGTCAATGAATGATATAAAGTCGAAGATCATGTTAAAAGTACGAGAAGAACTTGAAGAAAACAGGGATGTTGATGTGGATCAAAGTCTCATCTCAATTCTTCCTTTGAAACTTCAAAACCATATCAAAAGTTGTATGCCATTCACTAGGCTGAAGCAGGTAAACTGAGCTCCTCCACAATCACAACTTACCATCAAAGTAGATTAAAAGTAATTGTAGCATACTAGTATATATGTTTAGAAAGGACACGATCGAAATTAAATCTAAAAATTTAACACTGTGGCTCAACTTATAGTGATGTGTGGTAATAATCTCAGGTGCCAGTGCTTCAGAAAATGGATGAACGAGTACTGAAAGCAATTTGTCGGGATCTCACGCCAGTGATGTACACAAAAAAAAGTACCATTGTTCGAGAGAATGAACCACTTGAAGTTATGCTCTTCATCATCGTGGACGGAGTTGTAGTGATCACTGAAAGGACAAATAGTTGTAGTAAAGAAATGGTTGCAGGAGAAATGTATGGAGAAAATCTTCTCGTCTGGCCATCATTGAAAGACTTCCCGGATAAAGTACCCATAGCAACTGAATCTGCTACGGCGAATGGTGATGTTGAAGCACTTGTTCTCAGGTTTGAAGACATGAAGAGTTTAGGCTTCAGATTGAGCAAGTATTTCAAGAAGTACAGCAAGTACTGCACACTCGAAGAACAACTGGCTAAAATTCATGTTGGACGTTTGGAACCGACTAAAATTCATGTTGGAAGTTTCGTGGAACCACTGAAAATCTTTACAGCACAAGAAATCAAAAAGGCCACAAACAACTTTGATAATAGCCTACTCATTGGTGAAGGAGGCTGTTCAAAAGTTTACAAGGGAGTACTGCCCGATAATAGAACTGTCGTTGCAATAAAGAGGTTTTCTCAAGCTGAGAGCCGGTTTTTTGTACAAGAAGTGACTGTTCTCTCCCGGATCACCCACAGACATGTCGTGAGACTCATAGGTTATTGTATAGAGACAGAAAGTCCAACACTGATTAACGAGTACATTTCCAATGGCAGTCTTAATGAGCACATACATGAAAATAGCAGTGGAGCAACACTGCCGTTGAATTTACGAGTGAAGATAGCAGCTGAAACGGCTATGGCACTAGCATACTTGCACTACTCCTTGCCCGAACAGATCATCCACGGTGATGTGAAGTCTTCAAATATACTATTAGATGATAAATACTCGGCAAAACTGTTGGATTTTGGAACTTCACATTATCGATTTAATCATGGCAGTACAGAGGGGATGACAACTACTGTTCGTGGGACATTCGGCTATTTAGACCCAGAGTATTATAAGAGAGGCACAATAACCAAAAAGAGTGATGTCTACAGCTTTGGAGTTGTCCTGGCAGAACTAATAACAAGCAGAAAGCCAATTTCTCTTGATAGGCCCGCAGGAGAGATGCGAGGACTTGCAGATGCCCTGAAATATATGGTGAGAGAGGGACTCCTGGATCATATTATTGATCATGAAATGGTCAATGGGGGGAATATTATGACCGCGAGAAAAGTTGGCAATCTTGCAGCTAGATGTTTAAACGATAATGGTGTGGATAGGCCTTCCATGAAAGATGTACAGTGGGAGCTCGAGTCTATATTGCAACTTACGAAAGACCATCCAGAGGAGGAGGAGGAGGAGGAGGAGGAGGAGGAGGAAAGCAAGGCTCGTTTCTATCGCACTAGTACATTTCCCATAGAAGCTGACAACATGCTTGGATCGGATGCAGCTTCAGATGCTGGCATTGTGGATGTTAACACCGATGATGATGAATCTGATGACATTTCATTGATCTCATTCATGGGGTCGGGGATTTATTAATTTGCTCTGTCTTGTCTAATTTATCATTGCCGCGCTGTTTCGTATGTAGCCTGCAGAAGAATCTGGCTTCTCTACCATAATCACATATTACAACACTGCATAACCATTTGAAGCTAATATTAATTCCTACTTAATTCTTTAGTTAATTAACGATGACATATATATATATATACGTCTCGTCCAATTGTTAGTAGTACGTGATCGAAGTTTGAGTGGATCGGTGGTTTAAGAATTACTTCTCATTTTTCAGAGAAGAGAATCATCTTCATTACAATCTGTCCATATCATATGACTCTTTTATGTCTTAAACATAGGTGTAAGTAGTATGTTTTGATTCTCATCACAACCTTTCCTAGTTTTACTAGGAAAGTTATTTGGGTGTCCAAATCAATTCCTACGAATCTGCAGATCTTCTTCTAAAGAGCACTGATTAAGGGGGAGATCTGATTAAGAGGAAGATATATGTCTATATATATATTAGACTAGTGGTATTAGTTGCGAGTGTTTTTTTTGTGTGCAAAATAGATCTATCTCTGATCAAATTGTTCTTGTGAACAATTTCATTCTTTCTGTTATATTATTCATCCTCTTAATCATATCTCACTTGTGTGATTTATTGATTGCAGGAACTTGATTCAATTGGTGTGTATCAAGGAAGAATTTTATCTGTGGAAGTCATTTACATTGATTTATATTCAAGTTAAGTTTTTGATAATACTTGTAAAGAGATTGTGTTGAACATCTCGACTTGAACATCTGTAATTGATCGAATTCATATTGGATTGATTTCTTAGTGTGGACTACTTGAAAAGTCTCGTAGTGGTTTTTATCTCATATGAGATTTCCACTATAGTTATATTTGCTTGATTGTTCTTTGCTTTAAAGTCAGTTAATTTCATTCCTCTATTTACATTTTCAGTAGTTCAATCCTTCTTGGTATTTTCAATAGGTCCAAAAGACAATCAAAGAACCAAATTACCTTAAATAAGAAACAGAAAAGGCAGGGAACCAAAGTAAGAATCATTTTTGTGGAGCATTTCTTTTCTTTCCCTTTCATAAAGAAAAGTCATGCATGACTTAGAAACCAAGCTATCCTGTCCCCGTTGCATATTATACCAAAATACATCTTTGCCCTTGTTCCCATATCATGCGTGATTAAATACTGAAATTTCAACATCCATTGATATCAAATATATCTCAAGTGCGAAGCTCTCTCTCTCTGGAACCCTAAAATTACCCAAAGAAGGTTCGATCTTCTTCTCTTCAAACCTACAACACGATGCAACATGGTACCATGGCCGATCAGCTGTCCCCCGACCAGAAGTCAGAGTTTAAGGAGGCGTTTAGCCTCTTCGACAAGGACGGCGACGGCTCCATCACTACCAAAGAGCTCGGAACTGTGATGCGCTCACTCGGGCAGAACCCGACTGAAGAAGAGCTTCAAGATATGATCAACGAGGTTGATGCCGATGGAAGCGGCACCATTGACTGCCAAGAGTTCCTTGACCTGATGGCCAAAAAGATTAGGGGCAGTGATTCCGATGAACAGCTCAAGGAAGCGTTTCGGGTGTTTGATAAGGACCAGAATGGCTTCATTTCTACCGCCGAACTCCGTCATGTCCTGACCAATCTCGGCGAGAAGCTGACAGATGAGGAGATTGGGGAGATGATTCGGGAGGCTGATTTGGATGGAGATGGACAGATCAACTATGATGAGTTTGTGAAAGTCATGATGGCCAAGAGAGGACGAAGCCAGAGCAGTGGGCACAGTAGCAGGAATTCTTCTTCAAGGGAGTACAAGACTAAGAACCGTGGTACTAAACAGCGTCTACGCCAATACTGTTGTATAATGTAATTTGCAAAAAAAATACATTAAGAGAACTACCATGTATATATTGCTAGTACATTAGTATTCCAATAAAATAAAAGATGGTTTTTTAATTTAAAGGTTACGGAAACTACCTCTAAATGGGAAATGTTTCAAAGTTGGTGAACAAAACTGGACCTCGTTTCATAAGATCAACAAAAGAGCTATTTGTTACATGGATCACCAATCACAGTTTAATATAAGTTTGCAAAACATTTACCAACTCTATGTCAATCAGTCAATGCATGAAATCCTATCCATTATGCCATTATCAAAACATTTT